>CM056060.1:128085391-128685391 GCA_029574335.1 Rana kukunoris
TTTTTTTCCTGCCTAGATTGAAGGGCTCACTATTTCTACTCACTTTCCAGATGCTCCTGTTGATTTTCATTGGTATCAAAGCATTGCGGCTATGGCAAAAATTAAATTCCATGGAAAGCAACCTATTCAACTGACTGGGGCCTCCAGGAACACTCTGTAATTGTGTGCAATGCATGTGGTTATGGTAGTGCAGTTTTATGGGTTAGAACAGGCAGTGAGGAGATGACATATCGCCTCCTAGCCTCCTGTCAACCATATTTCAAAAGGGCAGCAAAGGGCTGTTTTTACTACATATATTCAGTCTACCATGAGTACTGTGGTGACAGGGTCTCCTAAACTGAATTCCACCCTAACTGAATGTGGAGAATGGTGGTTACCGTTAAGTTCAGCTGATGATCTCCTCTTGCTGCTTATGTGATTGCTGTCGGCTATAACTATGCGCCAGCCCTCCTTCATAGGGAATCTTATCACACTCACAAGGACAATAGAGGGTAGACTTTTAGGATCTAATCTCCAGAGCTAAGTATAATTTTTCACACAAGTGTGCCTAATCAGCCTGTACTCAAAATCAGTATATTTGTTGTTCTACAATATCATGAAAATGGCAGTCCATGTACATTACATGTGTTTTTTAAACACTGTACTTTATATTTGATTAGTAAAAGTGTACTTCCAGCCCAAAACGTTCTCTTTAGATTTAAGTATACTAGGACAGTGGTCATCAACCCTGTCCTCAGGGCCCACTAACAGGCCAGATTTTATATATTACCTTGGGGAGATGCAGACTAGAATACTGCAAGCACTGAGCAGCAAATTATATCACCTGTGATGTCAGTTATCTTGCAAACCTGGCCTGTTAGTGGGCTCTGAGGACAGGGTTGATGACCACTGTACTAGGGAATGGTTAAAACCCTGCTCAGTTCTCTTTTTGTTGTGCCCCAAGCAAGAGCTTTCCCTTCACAATTTGTTAGACCTAACAGGATGTGAAAGGAAATCTTTCTAAAGTGAGGGATAATCCCCCAGCACCAGAACAGGCACCCCATTGGAAGATTTTCCTTCATCTGTGGTGACAATTGTAATTTATTTTTATTTCTTGACACTCTTGATTTCAAGGACCAAGGTCACCGTTCTGGTGGTAACAGGTTACTGTTTTGGTGGCAACTCAAAATTTTGCATATTTCTTCACTTTTAAGTAGTGGTGACATAAGTAATTAAAGACAAAAGTTAAATCTCTCCAGAGGGATTAACAAAGCAAATGAAACTTGACAGGGGTACTAATTCTTCCCTACGCTATTCAAAATTGACATTTGTGCCAAAAACAAATGCAAGTGATAATTATAGACTTTTTCACTTTCATAAACAGAAATTAAAAACCTAATCTTTAAATAAAGTGATCTAGATTGTAGAAGAGAAATCTAGGGAAAACACTTGAGTAAAGCAATTATTGTAAAAACTATATTTGCTGTCGTCGTAAGTTTACAGCTAACCCCTTTCGCTCTGGTCACCATGCAGGGCATGGAGCATTGGGTTTTTATAGAAAGGCCAACAGAAAAGTCTCCTACACCACTTGAAGAGGTTCAAAAAAAGCAGTCTGTCCAGATTCCTGGACAAGAGTTGTCCTCCAATAGGGAAGAATACCCCCAGAAAGACCACCCTAACAAGGATAGGGAGGAACGAGAAATGGTGCATCTACCTGAGGAGAAATCAGTATCTATGATGAAGGGAGTTGAAAGAAGAAAGAGGCTACCACAGAGAGAAGAGCGCCTAGTGATGGTCACTAGTGAATGGGATATCATAGAAAGCAAAGCAAGAACAGCACCTGATGGTGCCCCTGCGGAAGATGGTAGGGAATGGGCACTCAGGTTGGAAAATGGGAAAGCAACGTCCTGGGGAAAAGGTGAACCATCAGATTTGAGAGGGAAAAATGGAGTGGACAGAGAAGAGACCAGCACAAGAAGGATAGGGAGAGGATTAGTGGGATCAGCAGAAGGACACCAAGAAATGGGTAGAACCATTGTTGAGCTTGGGGAAAGCAGACGCGTCATTTTGTGCGAAGATGAAGCTGATGACAGTGCTGAAGAAGGAGAATGGCACAACGTGGCCCACTGGGAGGACCAACCAAAATCTTTGATATGGTGTGAGAGTGCAGGATACCAAAAGAAAAAAGAAAACATGGAGAACATGGACATTTATGCTTCACCAAACAAACTTGGGAAGCATTTTGTTGTCTCGGATGACCAAAAGGAGAAAAGTCAGCTAGGGGAGACAATGACAAAACTGTCTAGAGAGTACATCACTACTGACATTCTTATTCCAGATGACCATAATGAAGATTTATTAGAAGAGGAACATGGTAGGACCATTATCAGTCCAGAAGAGGCAGGACCTTCGGGTCTGGTAAATGAACAGTTGTCCTCAACTGTACAAATGACAACTGAGAGGAGCACGGAGGACTTACCACTGGAAGACTGGGGTCCACCAGTGCTTCATTTTATGTTACCAACCATTATTCCACTACCAGTGGCTGCTCCCAGGGAAAGAGTTCACCAAGAATTAGCCACAGATAATAATCCAACTGAAAGAATTCTTCTACAGCCAAATCACAGCCATCACGATGCCCATTATTATGAAGGAAATGCAAGCCCTGCTGAATCCACAACTGACACGCCTGGAGACCTCTCCTCTCCAGACTCGGGCTGTGAAATAACGCTCACAGATGCAGTGGTAACTCCTGATCAGCATGTTTGTAGGGGGGAGGGAAAAGGCACCAAACCTGCTTTTTGTGGGCCCATTGTGATTTGCCTAGCACGCCAGACCCCTGTTTGAGCCAACTGAGGGGGCATGATGTCGTAGTGGGATCTGTCTGCCTGTCTGTACCAAAATCCTCCCAACATTCGCTTCTGGCTGAAGTATCGTCTGGCTTAAAATACCCGCCCCCCAAATATCAGGCTGAAAAGCATGGAAGCTAAAGAGGAGACGGGAGGGAGTTGCTGGAGGAGGGCTAAATGAGGGGGTGCAGCCACGGCTAAACTTCTAGTATCAGTAAAATGCATCTCCTGCACTCCAGGAATGAGCGCTTCCAGTGACACTACTGTGAATCATTGGCTCTGACAGCTAGTTCTTATTCATCTGGGAAAACCAATACTTGGCAGATATTCTGCAGTTCATGCCCCATGTTAAATACATGAGTGGACTGAAAAAATATGTCTTGCGCTTTGCACCTCTATGGAAAAGAAAAGGTTACTAATCTCCATCCCACCTCCTCCTCCCTACTCACTGCACTGAGGCTGCTGTGATCCTGCTTTTGTGCTCTGCATATGGACACTCATTCACTGGGCTGCATTAAAATTTGAAAGAGCTTGTACCATGTTTGGTGTCAAGACCAAGATGAACTACCTGAAGAAACACATTCAGCTCTATTTCCAAAGATATCCAATTATTTTTTTAAACTCTTATTTCCTTCTACTTACCTAACCCCTATCTGTTTCTGTTAGAAAAGCTTGCCTAAAAACCATAGCCATAGCATCTAGGTTGATTCCAACTTGCATTTTGTAACCTAAACTACAGTACAGACCAAAAGTTTGGACACACCTTCTCATTCAAAGAGTTTTCTTTATTTTCATGACTATGAAAATTGTCACACTGAAGGCATCAAAACTATGAATAAACACATGTGGAATTATATACATAACAAAAAAGTGTGAAACAACTGAAAATATATGTCATATTCTAGGTTCTTCAAAGTAGCCACCTTTTGCAGCAGACACATCTCTAGAACAACTGTTAAGAGGAGACTGTGTGAATCAGGCCTTCATGGTATAATATCTGCTAGGAAATCACTGCTAAAGAAAGGCAACAAGCAGAAGAGACTTGTTTGGGCTAAAGAACACAAGGAATGGACATTAGACCAGTGGAAATCTGTGCTTTGGTCTGATGAGTCCAAATTTGAGATCTTTGGTTCCAACCACTGTGTCTTTGTGCGACGCAGAAAAGGTGAACGGATGGATTCTACATGCCTGGTTCCCACCGTGAAGCATGGAGGAGGAGGTGTGATGGTGTGGGGTGTGGGTGCTTTGCTGGTGACACTGTTGGGGATTTATTCAAAATTGAAGGCATACTGAACCAGCATGGCTACCACAGCATCTTGCAGCGGCATGCTATTCCATCGGTTTGCATTTAGTTGGACCATCATTTATTTTTCAACAGGACAATGACCCCAAACACACCTCCAGGCTGTGTAAGGGCTATTTGACCAAGAAGGAGAGTGATGGGGTGCTGCACCAGATGACCTGGCCTTCACAGTCACCGAACCTGAACCCAATCGAGATGGTTTGGGGTGAGCTGGACCGCAGAGTGAAGGCAAAAGGGCCAAGCATCTCTGGGAACTCCTTCAAGACTGTTGGAAGACCATTTCAGGTGACTACCTCTTGAAGCTCATGAAGAGAATGCCAAAAGTGTGCAAAGCAGTGATCAAAGCAAAAGGTGGCTACTTTGAAGAACCTAGAATATGACATATTTTCAGCTGTTTCACAATTTTTTGTTAATTATATAATTCCACATGTGTTAATTCATAGTTTTGATGCCTTCAGTGTGACTCTACAATTTTCATAGTCATGAAAATAAAGAAAACTCTTTGAATGAGAAGGTGTGTCCAAACTTTTAGTCTGTACTGTGTATGGACACCTGTCCATCACACCTACATTATGGCCAAAGTATGTGGACATCTATCTAAATTAGTTCAGGTGTGTCTAGGGAAAGTTATTATTATGGATATAGCACATAAAGACATGTTTAACAATTGTGCACTTCCAGCCCAGTGGCAACAGTATGGGGAAGGCCCTTTTCTGTTCCAACACGACCGTGTCCTTGTACACAAACACAGGTGTGTAAGCACATGGTTTCAACATGAGTCTCGTGTGTAGGACTGTGAGTGGCCTGCACAGAGCCCCAAACTTAATACTATCAAACTCTTTTGGGATAAACTGAAACACTAATTGCGAACCAGGTTTTCTTGTAAAACATTAGGCTTTGACTTTACAAATCCTATTTTGGTTAAATAGGCACACATTCACAATGACACACTCCTAAATCTTGTGAAAAACCTTCCCAAAAAGTGGAGGTGTCTATTGCCCCAACAGGGTTGGGAGAAACTTAATATTTATGGCCATGATTTTGGAACAGAATGTTTAACAAGCTCATATACTATAGGTGTGAAGGTCAAGTATCCACAAACCTTTGACCATAGAGTGTAGGTTAAAGACAGCTGGAACCTCACTGGCTGTGCTGGAAAACAATTCTGCAACCTTTCATATAAGAGCTCCCTTGTCTCTTTTTTTTTTTCTTTATTTCCGCACATCCCGTATTTTTATTTTTTTCTCCAATTGTGACCAGAAAGTAGAATACACATTTCGCTGTTGCATCTCATAATAATTTAATACAGCCTAGTGAATCTGAGTCCACCTTTGCCTCGCTTGATGCTGTAGTGCCCAGCATCAGTCTCATGCATCGTGCTGCGGGTCTTGCTGTTTTCTCCTTGGAATCGTTTACTCTAACCCTTCTCTCCTGCTCTAGAGTCAACCTCTTGAACCAACATCCTGGAGGAAAGGGATACCCATGTGCCCTCAGAGAGGTCTCCCTGCCGGACCAGGGGTATAGGAAATCCGGGATTGTCCATTTTCAGGTCAGGGCCATGAACGCCCTGATTTTGCCCTCTCAATTCCACTACTGCCTTGCAAAGAAATTCATGTCTGTGCATATTTATTTTAATATAATACATGTTATATACAAATGATCTTCACATAGTCACAGATTTATAGGTTTTTAACGTCATCACGTGGATGGCTGTACATTGGACTTCTTTATTAAAAAAAAATGAGAGGAAGAAAAGTGTCTTTGATCATAGCAACCAATAATATTCAGTTGACATTCGATCAAGGAAAAACCACTTCAGGTAGGTCCATTCATACACATACCCCTCACATCTTCCAATTGGTTGTTGACTTAGCTTGCAAGCTGTATAAAAAGCAACAAAGAACATCCGAATAGCCGTACTCCAATGCAATCCACTTTATTTCAGAAATAGAGACATGTACATTAGGCTTTTATTGACACAGAGAGGGACAAGAAGGTCGATATCGTTCGAGCCATAATGGACATTAGTTCGAAAGTCAAAACTTGAGTATGAATTGGTTGCTATGACCAACATAGCTACTTTTCTTTTGTCCAAAGCTAGATTTGTGTTGTCTGCACATGTGAACTTGTGATGATTAGAAAGGTTTGCCCCAATGTGAATATAGTAATATAAACTAGATTTAGAAATCCTAGATGTACTTTAGTTCTTCATTATCTCTTTTGCTAATACAAGATGTTAAATGTAATTGTTATTTTAATTACCCTAGACATAAGTCTGTATATAGATTTTGGAATGTTGACATTGATCAAGTGGTGATGAGCTCAGAATAAGTTCCATATATCATTTTCTTCATTCTCAAATGGACTATTTCTAAAAAAGCAAACCATAAGATGAGAGGGGTGTTCTCAGCAACCTCAGTATAATTAAACCAGTACATATTTAGTTTTTCTATTTGTACTCTATGTATTTTCACAGAATATAATTCGTTTTCTAATTAGTAATTTTAAAATTGTATTCAAAACGCTCATGGAAGGGCAAAATCACGCATTTGTCTGAACTCATCTGAATTCACCTCTTCACCAACCACTTATTTCACTGTGACTTTCCCATCATGGCTTTTTGAATTCCCCCAGAGAGTGAGCAGCAGGGAGGCAGAGGAAGGGCGAACAGCAGGTGACGAGGAACAAGGAGCTGGCCTTCTAAAAGAAAATCAACTGGGCATTGAGAGGAAGTGTTCAAGCATAACCGTCAGCTCTACATCCAGTCTGGAAGCCGAGGTGGACTTCACAGTGATTGGAGATTACCACTCCAATGTAGGCTTCGAGGATTTCACCCGCAGCCTCCCTGAACTGCATCGAGACCAGGGTGATGGGGCCGGTGGCACAGAGAATAACCTTGTAACAGCTCCGCAGGAAGTACCTGATGAAGACAAGCAGGAGAGGGAATAACAGAGGTACAACGCTACGGCTCTGGAAACCGCCACTTATCAATGTTGTAATCCTGAATACCACAACTTGGCTTCTCCGGTTTTCCATCCATCCCTAAGTGTTTAACTGCATGGAATGTATTGAAAAGTGCATGAAATCGCCAAGCACACTGGTCCATATTCCCCGTTCCACATTTGTTCTTGACCATCGTGTTTGTATTATACCATAACTATGCTGTGACCTCTGTTTGCATGCCCCTGTATTATCTGTTACCTTTGACTTGCATGCCATTGACAGCCAACCACTGAGCCAGGTAATATATTGAATGTCATCTGCTTAGTCACATGACATCATGAGTATATGTACTTTGTATGCATATATGTTTTCATTTTATCAATAGCTATCCCGTGCATGTTTCTAATTCACATTGTGCGTGGCCATAAAATGTTCTATGTATCATACAGATAGTACCCATAGCAGTCTGCTGTAATGTCCTCTCATGGTAATGGACAGCACTCAATTTTCTCTCTCGTGGTAATGAATTTATTTGTTCCCACAGTCACACTGGGAGCAGAGAAACATGTCATCAGCAGTGTGAGTACAGTTAGCAGCACAGATGGGGAGAAAATCACAAGTATACAGATTACTTCCATGCAAACCACTCAGGTAAGCATATGCAATACAATCTGTTAAGGTACACAAGTTCATAGGAATGCATTTCTACCCCCTCCCCATTTTAAGTTCTCTACAGTCTCAATGCACATGGAGAAAGATGTATACTGAGTATATAAATCTCACATGCATTTGGGGTGGGGTGGCTGCCCTGTTGGTGAAACATTTAAATTGCAATTATTATATACAGTATGTGCCACCAATGAAGGGCTCTTAAGCAGGGCATGTGCACTCAAGCAGCCCATCTTGTATAAAGACTGTCTTGCATAAATGGTTTCAGAACATATCTTTATTCATGTTAGAAACTATTTGCGTTTAAAGCAGAACTAAACTCATTCCAGGTCTGCAAAACAATTGCCAATAACGCCACTGTCATCTTCTGGGTTTTATTTTGACCCAACGTCTTCTCTCTTAAAATATTGACCGACTACAAATGAGCATTTTTTTTTTTTAGCAGCTTTTAGTTTACTGTAGTGAGAGCAGAAAATAACGAGGTCCCTTCCCTCTGCACCTTTTTGTTTGCCCTTTTTAAAACAAACCCGTAATTTGGTCATTCCTAATAAAGTGTTGGCGTTATTAACCACTTAAGGACCGCCACATGTACATTTACGTCGGCAGAATGGCACCGACAGGCACATCAACGTATATATACGTTGGTGCCTTGGGGGGGGTTCGGGGGTCCGATCGGACCCCCCCCCGTACATGCGGCGGTCCGTGCGGCTGTAGGAGCGATCCAACAAGAGGGGGCGGCTATTCGTTTTTGTCCGCCCCCTCCGGATCGCTCCCAGCTAATGCGCGCGCCCGCCCGCCCCCTGTCACTTCCTCCTCCTGTGTAAACACAGGAAGGAGGAAGCGATGTGATCTCTCCCTCGGCGGTTTTTTCAACCACCGCTGAGGAGAGATCACCACACAGTAAGTCCTGCACTAACACTACACACTACACTAACACTACACATAGTCACATTTAGCCCCCCCCTCCCCCCTGTCACAGTGTCACTGAATGCAGTAATCATACATGTATGATTACTGTATTTAGTGTCAGTGTGACAGGCAGTGTGACAGTCAGTTAGTGTTAGGTCCTGGGTAGCCCCCGTACCCCCTCTAATAAAGTTTTAACCCCTTGATTACCGCCCTAGTTAACCCTTTCACTCCCTATTGGCAGCATCACTAAGCGATAATTTTTCTGATCGCTGTATTAGTGTCGCTGTTCCCACTAGGTAGCTAATTTTTTTTTTATTGCGATTCTTTTTTTTACTAAAGACATGTGGCTAAATAAATGTTGGCCTAAATGTTTGACTGAAATGTAGTTTATTGATTTTTCAATATTAAAAAATTAAAAAATTTAAATGTTGTTTTTTTTTTCAAAAATGTCGCTCTATTTTTGTATATAGCGCAAAAAATAAAAATCGCAGAGGCGATCAAATACCACCAAAAGAAAGCTCTATTTGTGGGAAGAAAAGGACGTGAATTTTGTTTGGGAGCCACGTCGCACGACAATTGCAATTGTCTGTTAAAGCGACGCAGTGCCGAATCGCAAAAACCCCTTGGGTCATTTGGCAGCATATTGGTCCGGGTCTTAAGTGGTTAAAGGGTATTTTCTATGCACCCCCCTGCCGTTCTATTTGGTGAATCAAAACCTTGCAATATCATTTTGTATGTTTTCATAGAATATGATCATAGAATTATGATCCACTATAGATATGATTCACTATGTGCCTGCCTTTGTAAAATCTCACAGTAGCATTACTTTTTTATTTAATAATTTATTTATATATATTCTATAGATATATATAAGAATGTGTTCATTTTTGAAGAAGGGCGTTATCAATATAGCCCGAAATTGTTAGCTTTTAACACTATTTCTTTAAATTTTATATGCAGTAATGCCGCGTACACACGGTCGTTTTTTGCGATGAAAAAAAACGACGTTTTTTAAAACGTCATTTAAATTGATCGTGTGTGGGCAAAACGTCGTTTTTTGTCTTAAAAAAAACGACCAAAAAAAAATTCCAACATGCTTGAATTTTTTGTGTCGTTTTTCAAAACGTCGTTTTTTGTTTCACAAAAAGTCACCGTGTGTAGCAAAAACGTCTTTTAAAACGACGTTTTTCAACCCGCGCATGCCCAGAAGCTAGTTATGAAGCGAGCTTCAATGGAAAAGAGTGGTGAACGTAACCTCGCTTTTTGTGAAAAAAACGATGGTGTGTATGCAAAATTGTCTTTGAAAGTGACGTTTCAAAAACGTCGTTTTTTACTTCACAGAAAACGTCGTTTTTTTTTCATCACAAAAAATGATCGTGTGTACGCGGCATAATACTTCTTCTGTGTATATCTATATATATATATTTTTTTTTCACTCGACCTCCGGAAGCTTTACCCCCCTTCATGACCAGGTCATTTTTTGCAATACGTCACTGCGCTACATTTATTCCCCTGCTGTAGCAAATTGGATCATGCTTTGCTGGGGTTTTTTACCTTTCTCTGGACCCACTCTGGGTATAGAATTGGGTATATGGGATTGTACGATATTTTACATTCTATTTTTTTTTTTTTTTATGGTTGAACTGGATGGACTTGTGTATTTTTTTCAAAAAAAGGCAAGGAAAGAGGCGCCTCTGGGTGTAGTAGATTAAAAGCAATTTAATTTAAAAACATAAATATCTCACTAACATTTGAGTAGTGACAGGTAAGCATGTAAAAGTAGTTGTTTCCTTGGGGTGGTGAGCTGTCATCTGTTTGGGATTTCTTCTGCAGTCTGTAGAAGCGCTGTGCAGGGAGGACACTACTTCATCATAAGGCGATGGAAGTCGGCTGTATTGTGAAGTCCTCTACCTGAGGCTTAGATCGTAGGATGGAGGGCAGACGCAGGGCGAAGACGTCACCAGAATGCGACGCGTTTTCCGAGTTTTCAGCAGCGAATGGGCTGGCTGCTGCACTCCTTTTTCAAGCACAAGGAAAACCAGGGAGGGGAGCTAGTTTTTAATAGATCAAAAGGGGGAGGAGACTGAGCGGAACATAAAGAGAGATGTGCGGGGGGGGCGTGTCAGCGAAAGAGGGAGTGGGCGGAACATTGGAGGGGTATGCAGTATAACATACAAGGGGGTGTGAAGGGGGAGGGAGCAGGAATTTTAAGAACAGGACGGGATAGGGTGGGCTGAACAGAAGGAAGAGAGCAGACAGAAGGGAAGGGAAGAAATAAAATGGACAGATTGGATGCTCTGCTTCCTCTGCCTTTTTTCATCTCTTCCCTTTAAGCCGATTCAGAAAGCAAGTTTTGTACGTCGTTTGCGTAAGTCGTTCGGGAATGGGGCTGGGTGTAAGTTACGTTCACGTCGATATCAATGAGTATTTCCAACGTGATTTTGGAGCATGCACACTGGGATACGTCCACGGCCGGCATGCGCCGTTCATTCGGCATGTTATTTACATGGGGTCACGATTCATTAACATACAACACGCCCACTACCAGCCTACTTTGAATTAAGTGCGGTTACGCCGGCCCATTTACACTATGCCGCCGTAACTTAGGGCGCAAGTTCTTTCTGAATACAGGACCTGCCGCTCTAAGTTACGGCTGCGTAGTGTAAATGAGATACGCTACGCCGCCGAAAAGATACAAAAATGTATCTGAATCTAGCCCATAGTGTCTACAAACTATGGTATATAGCAGGGATATGCAATTAGCAGACCGCCAGCTGTTGCAGAGCTACAAGTCCCATGAGGCATAGCAAGACTCTGACAGCCACAGGCATGACACCCAGAGTCAGAGGCATGATGGGACGTGTAGTTTTGCAACAGCTGGAGGACCGCTAATTGCATATCCCTGATATATAGTATACTGGAACTTGTATTCATTTATTTCCGACCTTATAGCGGGACTGCGATATTGTAGCCGCCAATCAGACACTAACTGACACTTTGTGGGAACCAGTAACACTAATTCAGTGATCAGTGTTAAAATATGCACTGTCACTGTACTAATGACACTGGCAGGGAAGGGGTTAAACATCAGGGGCGATCAAAGGGATAACTGTGTGCCTAGCCAGTGTTTGTGTGTGTACTGTGTTTGTTTGTTTTTACTAAGGGAAGTGATGAATTGTATTCCCTGCTACGCAGGGAAACAAAATATGGCACACCCCCCCTGTCAGAACGGAGCTCTGCTTTATTTACATAGGTAGAGCTCCATTTTGTGTCTCTGCCTGACAATCGGTGGGTGCCGGCAGACATCTAGTGCCTGGCACCTGCAGATCGGCTTCTTCACAGCAGAAGCGGACTGCTGGAGGTGGCGTGTATGCGCTCCTTAGGCGAAAGTGCAGAATCACAGATATATACACGTGATTCTGTGCAGGAGGGACGCCCTGTAGCAGTATATATGTCCTGTGGAAATAATATATATTTTTTAGCAAAAGAGAAAAAGCCAATTTATTGTTATATGCAAATCTCTACTTTTCATGCAACAGTTGAGCAAAGCCTTATGACTCCTGAACCTTCAAATTGGTCCTTTACTTTGATGGATGGGCTCAGGAGTCATATTCTCCAAAGAAAAACTTTCCTTCTGGGTTTGTCTGGGTTTCCTGCAAAATCATACTGGTGTTAAGCTGGCATACACGGTCGAAATTCGAACAAATTTTCTTTTCAAATTTAGAAAGTTCATTTTTTTTCTGATGATGGCACCATTGATTTCCAAAATTTGGCTGACCAAGCGCCTTCATGTTACTACAGAAATTTTTTTTTGTGTCTGGGAAACTTCTTTTCTCTTTTTTTTTGTCTATTACATTTCTCGCACGATTCTTCCATCATTGATTAGAAAATAGTTTGTTTTTCCAAAAAAAATCCAACATGTCCGATTCCTTAAATTTGATGGCCGCACTAATGCAGCCCACTAATGGTGCGAAATTTGTACAAAAAATTCTTAGATAAGATTTTTGAAAGAAAATTCCTTGGAAATTCGTGTATGGCCGGCGTTATTTGTCTTCCACCCAGAGTTTGGCAATATTTCTATCCCTTTCCCATGTTAACAATTCTTTATATTTTGCCAGGTGGATGAGAAGGAGCCTGTAGTCAGTAGTCATACTGTCACTTCACATACTGTACACCCAACACTGGTAAGATCTTACTCTGTAACACCAATGACTAAAACTGTTTTTTTTTCTAAACGGGTCATGGAGCTTCGGACCGGGTCGCGGGCTCGCGCCCGACCCAGGGCTGGGCACTTAAAGGGGTCGTGCAGGTACGTGCCTGTGCCCAGCCATGCCATTCTACCGACGTAAATGTGCAGGAGGCGGTCCTTAAGTGGTTAAAAGAACCTATTTAGAAAATAAAAAACACCTTTACAACCCCTATAATCATGGGGAATAATTAAGCTCCAAGGTGCTGAGCAAAATGCATCGGGGGCGTGGCCTGGCTGGAGTCCGGGCTGAGGCTGCCATTCATCTCACTTCATGCACACGGGTCTGATTTATGACGTGCGGCTTATGGATCTTTTCCTTTGACATTTCTGCAGCCTGGACAAACTCCCCATCCCTGCCGGCACTCACAACAGTCTAGTTGGACTTCTTCTCTATTCCTGAACAGCACCTAAATTTTGTCTTCTTTTGGGCCACAATAAACATCTGTAAACCACATCCTAAATGTTCATTAACGCTATAGGTTTTTAGGCTGCTTTAAAATTTAATGCAAGTGTGAAAGAGCCCTAACAGCTTCCCCAGCTATCTTCTGTTAGCTACATAATCCACCCCTTTGTAATAGAGCTGAGAAGTGGGAAAGCAGCCTAGGAAAACAATGCTGCTCCTCCGCAGATAAACTACAGAAAGTAAGCATTTTAACCCTAACACAGAATGAGTATTTCTGGCAGGATCATCATATAAAAATAAAATACGCCTTTTAAAAAGAAAACAAATGCAGACACCACTTTAAAAACTGTATGTTGTTTCTGGGTTTAGATACGCTTTTAAAGTTAGCTTTATGTGTCCCTTAAAGTGGTTGTAAAGCCTTTACAACCACTTTTACTTACAGGTTAGCCTAGATTAAGGCTCATTTGTAGGTGCTCGAAATATCTCCTAAACCTCCACGGTTTAGGGGATATTTACAGAAATGACGGGTGACGATGTCTATGGCGCAGGCGCACTTTAGCAACAGCGATCGCGCCGTTCCTAAAGGAGCCTGTGCCATGACTGACGGCTCCCACGCGCATGCCAATTACAGTGACATCAACGTGGCTTAGCCAATCACAGCGCCGGAGCCGCGATACCCGGAAGTAGCCCCCGGGAAAGATGACCGCCGCCCGAACAGTGTATGAGAATGGCTGCAGGGGCTTCGATCAGAGGTGAGTATTACATAACGAGCTAATGAGTGTCGGAGCCCTCGAACTCGGAAATAACTCCTGGAGACATGTTGCTGGTCAAAGCAGTGTACGGGGACAACTGCAACAGCTTCATTCTAAGGCCCCTTTCACACTGGGGCGGGAGGTTCGGTGGCGGTATAGAGCCGATATACCGCTGGATTTGTGGCAGTATTTGGCCGCTAGCGGTGCGGTTTTAACCCCCGCTATCGACCGAAAAAGGGTTAATACCGCTGGCAATCTGCCTCTGCAGGCTGCGTTCACAGACACAGAGAGGCTGCATTAACGGGCAATAAGGCTGTGTTCATGGACACAGTGTGGCAGCAAGGATGGGCACAGTGAGAGTGCATTGATGGGTATAGTGAGGCTGCATTCATTGGCCCCGTAAAGCTGTCAGAACGGAGCTCTCATTCATGGGCACTGTAATGGCCCATACACACGATCCGAATATCGGCCGACGGATCGTACGACTTTTTTCGCTTAATAATCGCGAGTAAAATAAAATAGGTTTTTAAACTCACGAAAATTCTCGTACGATAGAAAAAAACGATCGGAAGTGATGTCACGTGTTGTAATGTATTTGTATTGTATTGTCGGACGACGGCTGTACTGACTAAACGAAAATCGGACATCGGACGAGAAAATTTTTCGCGCTTGTCGATCTAATTTAATTGGATGAACGGTCGTGATCGGCTGTCGAAAGTAGTGTACACACGATCCGAAAATCGTACGATCCATCATCGGACGATCGTTTTCGTCCGATATTCGGATCGTGTGTATGGGCCATAAAGCTGCATTTGATGGGTACTAATATGCTTTATGTTAATATTATTAAAGTTGTTGTTATTTATTTTTGGAACTTAATTTTGCTTTATTCATTTAACAGTGTAATTTCATGAGATAATTTACAAGGGCATGTTTAGGGGCGGACTTAGGGGTGGGGCACGGGAGAGGTTGGGGGGGTCAAAGGGTTTCAACTAGGGAATGGTTACAGCGCCCAGAGGAGATTCAGTTCGCATGTTGCGCTATATACGTTTTTCACTCACTCACTCGCAACTAGTGGCGAGTAGCTCTTAAAGCCGTGTACACACGATCGGTCCATCCGATGAGAACGGTCCGATGCTTGCAAGACTTTTTGCAAAAAAAGTCTTGCATACTAACGATCGGTTTTGACCCATCGGTTAGCCGTCCATCAGTTCTATTTTAAAGCAAGCCCTCTGTTTTTTGACCGAAGGATAATGGACTGATGGGGCCTACACACAATCGGTTTGGACCAAAAGAAACCGAACCTCAGTCCGTTTTCATCGGTTTGTACCGATCGTGTGTACGCGGCTTTAAGGCGTGGCTAGTGGCTCAGTACTTGAAATTTTAAGCCCTGTACTAGCTCATTATGCTTTTGTCTTGCAGGTTGTTTTTTTGAGAGAGTTTACAACCACTTTAAGTGCAGTTTGATGGATCAGTGTCATTGTTCTGGTTTTACCTCGCCAATACTGTAGAGAGGTTTCGCGCTTTCACCTGTAAAATATGCAGAATGTTTTTGAAGAGTCAAGTCTTAGTGAATGCATTCTTTGTATTTCAGGCTGAGGACAGTAGGACAGAAGCAGCTGTCGCAGACACAACACGAGCAGCAGCATCTGCTGAAAGCTCCCAGGCACTGCAAGCAGATGTCACTCGCACCCATCATGTAAGTGTTACCCAATAATTACATTGCTATAAAAGATTTAGCGCCAATGAATCATTCACTTCACAGGTTATTTGCTGCCTGTTTCACCAGATAAAATTTGACAAGAATTTTATTTCAATCCTTCAGGTTTCCCATACGGCCACCGCAGAAACATTGTCCTCTTCGACAACCACCCATGTGACTAAGGTGAGACTGTGCGGTTTTTTCAGGGTCAGGGTTTTGTGCATACCACTCCAGACTCCTCAAACCATGTCTTTATATAGCTGGTCTTGGGCAGAGGGGCACAGTCAGGCTGAAACAGAAATGTGCCTACCCCAAACTATCGATACAAGGTTGACAGTACATGACCAAGGCAAACTGATGTCCTCAACCACTCACCATAAGGACCACTGTGCCCCCTCACACTTCCTACCCATTCTATCTAAAATGATCAGAAAAGTATAATGTTGGAGTAAAAAAATGTGGCAATAGCAGCAATTTATTAACAAAACAACCAAAATATTAAATATTCCTTAAAACAGAAGCAGTAATGATAATAACAATGACCATAAGGTTAATTTTACACTGCGCTACAAAAAGTGTAAAGCACCTCTCCTGTCACTCCAATGTGATAGCCCTAGGGCTTTCACACTGGAGCGGTGCGCTGTCAGGATGCTTTTTGCGGACGCTTTTAACCCTTTTTTGCCCGCTAGCGAGCGTTAAAAGCATCCCGCTCGTGACTAAAAAGTGCCTCTAAAGGGGCGGTAAAGCGCCGCTTTACTGCTGCCGCCCCAGCACCTCAGTGTGTGAAAGGGCCCTAAAGGTTGCCAATCTTTGGAGGCACAATAGAGCAAACAGCAGGTTTGTTTGAATCTGTGTGACCACCTAAGACCCATTTCACACTGAAGCGCTGCAAAAACATCTGCTAAAGTCGTTTTTGTGGTGCTTTAGCGGCACATTTCAAACTCGCGGGTCACTTTTTTTAAAGGTCATGTGACCAAAAAAACGTTTTGCGGCCCTTTCGAGACGCTTTGGAAGCGCTGCCTATTCATTTTTAATGGGCAGGGGCATTTTTGGAGCGCTTTTTACAGATGCTGCTTGCAAGACTTTTTCTACCGCCCTGCAAGCATACTACCCCAGTGTGAAAACAACCATTCAAATAAATGGGAGGCAGTCATCAGGTGCTATTTTTAGTCTTAAAAGGCCTGAAAACTGCCTCGGTGTGAAAGGGGTCTAAAGGTCCCCAGCCGCACCACACTGGCTCAGGGACAATCCCAACTCCCCACAGATACCTCCATGTTCCAACTTCCTAGTTAACCCACCATTAACTGGTATTCAACAGAGGACTCCATACCTTAGATGGGTCCCTAATATGAGATTTCACAGTAAATTTTTGAACACCTCCAAAGACCCCAACCGCCTGGCTACAACGACCAGCAAATAGAACTGATCCAAAGCAAAACGGGAATTTTATTCCTCGTCCATTGCTTCCAACTACTAAAAGACTTTTCAAATCACTCCTTGAAGATGCCCCACAGACCCTCCTCTATCTACAAACTAGCCAATCCTGATAAGTAACCTCATATCTCCTGGTTCCAAAAGTTAGCCCTATATCTCCTTGATTCCCTTGTTCCCCTAGTCTTGTTTGCCCTTTTGCCTATTTCTTTTTTTGCATTGGGCTTATCTCAAACGGCTAAAATGTTTGAGCCCCCATTCCCACCGGTGCAGCTTTGAAATCGTGCTACTTCGATTTGCACTGCCGTTTTCATTGTGGCTTTGCGGCTTTATACAAAAAAAGTCTATGCAAGTTGCAATGAAACCGTCAAAAAGTAGTGCAGGAATTTTTTTCAAATTCGCTGCAACATGAGTTGTGGCAATTTGAATAGTTCCATCGCCGACAATGGGGCGTAGAATTGCCAAATCGCACTGGTGTGAATATGGGTTAAATGCTGTAGCACTACCACAATTATTTAACCACTTAAGGACCGCCTCCTGCAGATTTACGTCGGCAGAATGGCACGGCTGGGCACATCAACGTATATATACGTTGGTTTTAGTACCCAGCCGTGGGTCGCGGGCGCGGTCCCGGTCCGAAGCTCCAGGACCGGGACCGCGGGATTCGCGGACCCGATCGCCGCTGCAGTGCGGCGATCCGTCCCTGGAGCGGAAGAACGGGGAGAGCCGTGTGTACACACGGCTTCCCCGTGCTTCTCTGTGGCCGGAGCATCGATCGCGTCATCCCTGTAATAGGGGGACGCGATCGATGACGTCACACCTACAGCCACACCCCCCTACAGTTGTAAACAACACATTAGGGCACACATTCCCTACAGCGCCACCTGTGGTTAACTCCCAAACTGCAACTGTCATTTCCACAGTAAACAAAATTTTTTGCTGTGAAAATGACAATTGTCCCAAAAATGTGTAAAAATTGTCCGAAGTGTCCGCCATAATGTCGCAGTCACGAAAAAAATCGCTGATCGCCGCTATTAGTAGTAAAAAAAAAAATAATTAATAAAAATGCAATAAAACTATCCCTTATTTTGTAAACGCTATAAATTTTGCGAAAACCAACCGATAAACGCTTATTGCGATTTTTTTTACCAAAAATATGTAGAAGAATACGTATCGGCCTAAACTGAGGAAAAAAAATGTTTTTTTATATATTTTTGGGGGATATTTATTATAGCAAAAAGTAAAAAATATTGCATTTTTTTTTAAATTGTCGCTCTATTTTTGTTTATAGCGCAAAAAATAAAAACCGCAGAGGTGATCAAATACCACCAAAAGAAAGCTCTATTTGTGGGAAAAAAAGGACGCAAATTTTGTTTGGGAGCCACGTCGCACGACCGCGCAATTGTCTGTTAAAGCGACGCAGTGCCGAATCGCAAAAACCCCTTGGGTCATTTGCCAGCGTATTGGTCCGGGTCTTAAGTGGTTAATGAAAACACCGGAACTTAATATTTTGGAAGGGTGTCCACATTCCTTTTTCCATATTGGTATATGTGATGGTGAGGAGTCCACAAATGTTTGGCCATATAGTGCATACCTTATTTATAAAGAAAAAATATCAACATCAAAAACATGACAACAAAAATGTAAATAACTTGGTATAACTATATAATAACTACTGTTTACAATACAGCATTATATATTCTACTTCACTTCTTTCCACTCTCTTTTTATTCCTTCATTCTTGTAACTGCAATCTAATTTCATCTTCTGTATGTGCAGACTGTAAAGGGTGGATTCTCTGAGACAAGGATAGAGAAGAGGATAGTTATTACAGGGGATGAAGATGTGGATCAAGAGCAGGTAATGCATACCAACTAACATAAAATAATTGCAGATGTTAAAAAGGCAAAGGTTTTTGTTTTTGTTTTTTTTTATAAAAATAACATGTTATACTTACCTGCTCTGTGCAGTGGTTTTGCACAGAGCAGCCCAGATCCTCCTCTTCTCGGGTCCCTCTTCAGCTCTACTGACTCATTCCTCCTGCCAAGTGCCCCCACAGCAAGCAGCTTGCTATGGGGGCAGCCGAGCCGCAGCTCCCTGTGTCCATTCAGACACGGAGCCACGGCCCCGTCCTGCCCCTTTCTCTCTCCTCATTGGCTCACTGACTTTGACAGCAGCGGGAGCCAAAGGCGCTTTGCTGCCGTCTCAGCCAATGAGGCGTCCCTGTCAGCCCAGTCTCTCGTGCAGCATTGCTTGATCAAGCTCAGGTAAGTATTAGGTAAGCTCCTGCACACAGAAGTTTTTTTTATCTTAACCACTTCAATACCGGGTTTTTATACCACCTCCATACCGGGCCTATTCTGGCACTTCTCTCCTACATGTACAAATCATAATTTTTTTGCTAGAAAATTACGCAGTACCCCCAAACATTATATATGTTTTTTTAGCAGACACCCTAGGGAATAAAACGACGGTCATTGCAACATTTTATCTTGTACAGTATTTGCGTAATAATTTTTCAAACGCCTTTTCTGGGGGAAAAAATTGTTTCATGAATTAAAAAAATAACAAAACAGTAAAGTTAGCCCAATTTTTTGGTAAAATATGAAAGATTAGGTTACACTGAGTAAATAGATATCTAACATGTCACGCTTTAAAATTGCGCACACTCATGGAATGGCGCCAAACTTCGGTACTTAAAAATCTCCATAGGCAAGGCTTTAAATTTTTTTACAGGTTACCAGTTTAGATTTACAGAGGAGATCAAGTGCTAGAATTGTTGCTGCCACTCTAATGCACGCGGCGATAACTCACATATGTGGTTTAAACGGCGTTTACATATGTCGGCGGGACTTGCGTGTGCGTTCGCTTCTGCGCGCAAGCTACCGGGGACAGGGGCGTTTTTTTTTTCTATTATTATTATTATTATTTATTTATTTTACATATTTATTTATTTTTTTACACGTTTTTTTGTTGTTTTTTTTATTACTTTTATTCCTATTACAAGCAATGTAAACATCCCTTGTAATAGGAATGTGTGTGACAGGTCCTCTTTATGGAGAGATGCGGGGTCAATAAGACCCCACATCTCTCCTCCATGCTGGAAACCATGAGATCGGTGAAAAAATTCACTGATCTCATGAATACTGTGGCTTACAGCCACACAGCCACAATTGCGGCTTTGTTTACATACGGGACCCGGGCGTGAGGTCATTACATCGCGCCCGGGTCCTCTGACGGTCATAGAGATGACTGGTGACCATCTGGTCACCAGTCATCTCTATACTTCCTGCCAGTGCCGGACGATTCATTCTCCCGGGCCCCTGACGGTACGGGAGAGCCCGGAGAAGCACCGGATGGCGGCGGGAGGGGGGGGTTGTCCCCTCCCGCCGCCTGTAAGAACGATCTAACGGCGGAACCGCCACTATGATCATTCTTACGTTGTGCACAATCGCCGGCACAAGAGATAGATATCTGGATGATGCCTCTCGCTGCAGGCATCATTTAGATATCCCCCTTCAAAGTCCAGGACGTCATATGACGTCCACTCTGGATGGGAGAGACACTTTGTGGACATCATATGACGGTGGCTGGTATTGAAGGGGTTTATGGATAAAATCCATTAAGATAAAAAAACTTGTGCCTTTAGAACCACTTTACCACATGCCTACTGGGCACGTTCATCTCCTTCCTGCCCAGGCCAATTTTCAGCGTTCAGCGCTGTCAGGCTTTGAATGACAGTTGCGCGGTCATGCAACAATGTACCCATCCGAGATTTTTTATCATTTTTGTGAGACAGATAGAGCGCTTTTTTTGGGTGGTATTTAATCACCGCTGGGTTTTTTATTTTATTGCTAAACAAATGAAAAAAATACTGAAAATATAAAAAAAATATAAAGTTTCTTAGTTTCTGCTATAAAATGTTGTAAATAAGTAAAGTTTTTCCTTCACTGATATGCGCCGATGAGACTGCACTGATGTGAACTAATAGGCTGCAGTAATGAGGCAGCGCAGATGAGAAGGCACCGATAGGCGGTAATGATGGGACCTGATAGGGGGCAATGATGGGCACTATTGGAGCTGCACTGATATATCAGTGTAGATGTCCCCTGTGTGGATTTCCGCTTACTGGCTCTCCTCTCCTCACGTGTAAACTGGCAAATCCTGTTTACGCTGTGATAAGCTGTGACTGGACACAGCTGGTCACATGGTAAAGAGCCATCGTGAGGGGCTCTGTACCTGGATCTGTGATCAGCTGTGTCTGCACTGGTGTATAATTTAGTATGCCCATGTGAATACGTTCTCAGCTGGCATTGAAGTTCTCAACACACTTGGTGCTTCCCTTTAGAGTTAAAAAGACAACCAGCACCATTCAGCCCATTTCCTATAAGTCCAGGTGGCCATGAACATGCCCCAATGTTAGACTAGAAGAGGAAGAACCTATGATCTCATTGGACTGGCAAAATCAAAACAATTCATTGCAAGTCAATAGAAAATACCCCCTACAGTAAGAAGACTGCCATCCTTACAGTGGTGGTCAGAATCAGGGTTGCCAACATTTACGAACAGTTTGTAAAATTCATACTTTTTGCCTCTGTCCTTAAATGTCTATTGCGGACATGTAGGCTACATGCCTGTAACTGACATTCATGGACAGATGCAACAATTATGGATTTTACAAACTGTTTGTAAATTTACTGAAAGTTGGCAACCCTGGTCAGAATGCCACCCTCATAGACGGCTACAAGAGATACTTGCTATCATGTTTCTGACTTTGCCAAATGGAGTTAGCCCCAGATCCATGAAGACATCATCAAAATGGGAGGTCAACCAGCCACAAACTGAGGAACCCCTTGTAACCTCTGGTTTTTAAATAGGTGTGGGGGGGGGGGGTTCCTCAGAAAAGGGGAGGCTATGAAAGGTGGTAATGGGCTTTAAATTTTTAAAAAATTAAGAAAGACACAGATGAAAAATTTCCTTGTACATATAGTGCATTGGAAAAGTATTCATAACTATTACATTTTCAAAATGTTGTCATGTCACAACCAGAAACGTAAATGGATTTTATTGGGATTTATGTGATAGACCAACACAAAGTGGCACATACTTGTGAAATGGAAGAAAAATAAATGGTTCCATTTTTTTTTACAAATATGTGAAAAGTCTAGCGTGCATTTGTATACAGCCCCCTTTACTCTGATACCGCTAACTAAAATCTAGTGGAACCAATTGCCTTCAGAAGTCACCTAATTAAGTAATAGAGTCCACCTGTGTGTAATTTAATCTCATAATTAATACAGCTGTTCTGTGAAGCCCTTGGAGGTTTGTTAGATAACCTTAGTGAGCAAAGCCAAGGAACACACCAGACAAGTCAGAGATAAAGTTGTGGAGAAGTTAAAAGCAGGGTTAGGTTCTAAAAAAATATCACAAGCTTTGAACATCTCATATAGCACTGTTCAATCCATCATCTGAAAATGGAAAGAGTATGACACAACTGCAAACCTACGTAGACATGGGCGTCCATGTGTTGTGGGGATGCTTTTTTTCACTAGGAAGGGGAAGCTGGTCAGAGTTGATCGGAAGATGGATGGGGCCAAATACAGGGCATTCTTAGAAGAAAACCTGTAAGGCCACGTACACACGATCAGACCGGTCCGATGAAAGTGGTCTGCAGACCAGTTTCATCGGACCAGTTTGATGGTGTGTACGGCCCATCGGACCGTTGTCCGTCGGACCAAAGTTTTAAAACCTGCTTTAAAATCTGTCTGACGGACAAAAGTTAGTACGCAAAAGCATCGGACCAAAAACCCGCGCATGCTCAGAATCAAGTCGACGCATGCTTGGAAGCATTCTGGTCTGATCGGATTTTTGGTCCGATGGTGTGTACACACATCAGACCACTTCAGCCTGGTCCGATTAAAACGGTCCGTCGAACCAGTTTCATCAGACCGGTCTGATCGTGTGTACGGCTTATCGGACCATTTTCCAGCGGACAAAAATTTCTAAACATGCTTGAAAACTTGTCCGCTGGAAACCTGTCCGTCGGACAGGTTCGATGGTTAGTACACAAACCATCGGACCAAAATCCCCCGCATGCGCAGAATCAAGTCGACGCATGCTTGGAAGCATTGAACTTTGTTTTTTCATCACGTCGTTGTGTTCTACGTCACCGCGTTCTGGTCCGAGTGGATTTTGTTCCGATGGTGTGTACGCACATCAGACCAACAGACAATTCAGCCTGGTCTGATGAAAACGGTCCGTCGGACATGTTTTCTCGGACATGTCTGATCGTGTGTACAGGGCCTTAGAGTTTGCAAAAGACTTGAGACTGGGGCTAAGCTTCACCTTCCAGCAGGACAACAACCCTAAACATACAGCCAGAGCTACAATGAAATGGTTTCAATCAAAGCATATTCATGTGATATGCCGCGTACACACGATCATTTTTTGTGATGAAAAAAAACTACGTTTTCTGTGAAGTAAAAAACAACGTTTTTGAAACGTCACTTTCAAAGACGATGTTGCATACACACCATCGTTTTTTTCACAAAAAGCGAGGTTACCTTCACCACTCTTTTCCATTGAAGCTCGCTTCATAACTAGCTTCTGGGCATGCGCGGGTTGAAAAACGTCGTTTTAAACAACGTTTTTGCTACACACGGTGACTTTTTGTGAAATTTTTTTTTGGTCGTTTTTTGGAAGACAAAAAACGACGTTTTGCCCACACACGATCAATTTAAATGACGTTTTAAAAAACAAAGTTTTTTTTCCATCGCAAAAAACGACCGTGTGTACGCGGCATTAGAATGGTCCAGTCAAAGTCCAGACCTAAATCCAACTGAGAATCTGTGGCAAGATTTAAAAATTGTTGTTCTCTGACGCTCTCCTTACAATCTGACAGAGCTTGAGATATTTTGCAAAGAAGAATGGGCAAACATTTTATTCTCTAGATGTGCAAAGCTGGTAGAGACATATCCAAAAAGACTTGCAGCTGTAATTGCAGAAAAAGGGGGTTCTACAAAGTATTGACTCAGGGGGGCTGAATACAAATACGCGCCATGCTTTTCGCATTTATTTAAAAAAAAATTAAAACCATTTATCATTTTCCTCCCACTTTACAATTATGTGTCACTTTGTGTTGGTCTATCACAGGGTTTAAAGTTTCAAGTCCTAAGCTACTAGCCAAGCCTCAAGGGTTATTTGCCACCAGTTGCCCCGCCCAATCCCTACCATGCCTAAACACACCCTCATAAATTATCTCATGAAATGATACTTAAATGTTTTTTTGCAGAAAGTTCTAAAAATAAATATTAACAACTTTATCCGTGCCCATCAGTGCAGCCTACATGTGCCCATCAATGCAACCTCACCTTTGTTCACCAATGCAGCCTGCCCATGCCCATAATGCAGGGGGAACAGAGTAGAGGAAGTGGATTATGAGAGCGCCGAGGAACATCACAGCTTTCATTTCAATTGCCTTATGTTCCCGCCTCTCAGCGTCACATACAACCCCGCCCCCTGGACGAGGAGCTTTGATACACGTTACTTGTGATTGGACAGGTGATCTGTCTATCAAAGTCCCGGGACCAGGGGGTGGGTCTGTGTGATGTTCCCTGCGCTCTGATGATCCGTCCGCCTGATCTCCACTCTTCCCCTCCACAAGTGCTGGGAGAGGGACTCCCATACAACCCTGCCACACTTCCCAGACAGCCCTTCCTCGTCATCCCTCAAAATCCACTTGTAAAATGCAAGCAGACAAGTTGAATTTTTGAGGGCTGGTCTATCACATAAAATCCCAATAAAATGTGTTTACATTTCTGGTTGTAACATGACAAAATGTGGAAAATTTCAAGGGGTGCGAATACTTTTTCAAGGCACTGAATACGACAATACTTTTTTTTTTTTCGATTCACCCAACCTCTTAATCCCCCTAGGCTCTGGCCATGGCTATAAAAGAGGCTAAGTTACAACACCCGGATATGCTGGTCACGAAAGCAGTGGTGTATTGTGAGACAGATCCCTCCCCTGAGGAGCCTGAAGAGAAACCACAGGTACTGTAACTTTTGTCACAGTGAACTCCTTGTATATTTTCTTTGTCAAGTTCTTTTTTACACTCTTCTTTTATCCTCTTTTCTAGCAATCTTGACCTTGGATGTTGGATGTAAATTGTCCCTTTCATCTCCCTCTCTCTGTCCCTCCATCATAAAAATAAAGACTGTCCCTCCCTTCCCCAAACCTACACCTCATGCCAGCTGCAAAATCTCCAAACCGGCAGGGGACATCCATGCAATCAGCATTCCATGGCAGAGAGAGAGAGAGAAACTGGTCATCCACCCGGAGCTGATTAGCCACCTCCTAAGAGTGAAGGAGGCACTGAGACACTCATTCTTCTGCATCTCCCCTTTGCTCGCTCCTCTTCTGAGAAGCATGCCTAGCAATGCGTGACTGCATGTGGCATCAGCAGGGCTAACCCGATCGGGAATTTCAGCTCCGTGTAACCGAACGTCCTCTGAAGTATATCCTAAAACGTTGTTTCGGGTACTCCTGCAACAAAGGGGTTAATGATCAAAGCCTCCGCCTTCTTTATATAGAAAGCTAGTTACGTCTTATTCTTCTTCAATATCTTACAGCCAGATAATCACTGATATAGATGCGTAGTGTTGTCTGAACCTGTCCTGTTAATCTCAGTCATAAACTGTTACCTTCCGCCAGGTAGAGTTCCAGCAGGGCTCACCTTCTCAATTCCTGTCCTGCAGCATAAGCACTATGGGATACTAAAGTCGGCAAGCGGGTCTGGGCTCTGCCGCCTGAAAGATCTACAAAAAGATTAACCCGTTTGTTGCCAGCTGTGGAGCTGGAAGATGTCCCTGCTAGTTGGGGGATAGGCTGAGCCATTTGTGTGAAAGGGTTAACTTCGCCCAGGGGGAGGCCTGACCTACTGCAATGCTGTGCTCTCCCCCTGTCCCTACTCCTCCCTGTGCACCGTGATCACTGCTCTATAGCCAATAAAAAACAAAGTCAGTGTGATATGTTTCTTTACTTATTGTGCATGTAATTCTAGATACAGTTTCCCTAATACTGAAATTGAATTATGATAATGATTTCCTGTATTAATAGGTGTCAATGTATTGCACAACATTTTACAAAATGCACAGAACCATTTGCATCAGTTCCCTCCCCAGAGGAGCTTCCAATATGACATCACTATATCACCATCAATCATACAAGCACACATACCTACAGTGCCTTGAAAAGGTATTCACACCCTCTGACATTTTCCACATTTTATAGAAAGATAATTCAGCGCTGAAAAAAAATGTTTAAAAGTAAAATATGATTGCAAGCTGGCACTCAAGGTAAATTCATATACAATCCCTCAAGAAAAATAACAATAAAACAGTGCAGCCCAACCTGAATACAAACACTATTAAATAATAATGTCCATATGCAAAATTAGAAGAAAGAGTCCATGAGTGCATGTGAGAAGGCACAATATCACTAGCAGCATGCATTGTGGATCAAACGTGGTCAGAAATCCCTCCACCGCACACAGATTGGCCGCTCACCTCACTAATTCGACCTCTAATACGTCACAAAATATGTAACTCATTCCCAGAGTGGTAACTGATTAAACCATCTGATCGATCAGCAAAGCAATCCAAAGATCAAAATCCAGGTCCTGAGCTTGTCTCCAACGTGCATGTATAAGGCCCCTTTCACACTGGGGTGGCAGGTGCGATGGCGGAATAGCGCCACTAAAAATAGCGGCGCTATACCGTCGGAGTTGCCACAGGATTCGGCCCGCTAGCGGTGCTGTATTAACCCCCGCTAGCGAGTGAAAAAGGGTTAATACCGCCCGCAATGCGCCTCTGCAGAGGGCACTAGATTGTGTTCATTTTTGCCTTTAGGCCCCTTTCACACAGGAGTTTTTCAGGCACCTAAATACCGCCTGAAGAACTCCTTCCCAGCATTCTCAATGTGAAAGCCCGAGGGCTTTCACACTGAGAAGATGCGCTGGCAGGAGAGAAAAAAAATCTGCTGCAAGCAGCATCTTTGGAGCGGTGAGAGGAGCGGTGTGTTTACCGCTCCTTCCCATTTAAAACACTGGGAAACCACGGTAATACCGCCCGCAATGCGCCTCTGCAGAGGTGCATTGCAGGCGGTATTAACCCTTTTTCGGCCACTAGCGGGGGTTAATACAGCACCGCTAGCGGCCAAATCTCGGGGCAATTCCGACGATATAGCGCCGCTATTTTTAGTGGCGCTATTCCACCACCGCACCTTCCGCCTCAGTGTGAAAGGGGCCTTATACATGCACGTTGGAGACAAGCTCAGGACCTGGATTTTGATCTTTGGATTGCTTTGCTGATCGATCAGATGGTTTAATCAGTTACCACTCTGGGAATGAGTTACATGTTTTGTGACGTATTAGAGGTCGAATTAGTGAGGTGAGCGGACAATCTGTGTGCGGTGGAGGGATTTCTGGCCATGTTTGATCCACAATGCATGCTGCTAGTGATATTGTGCCTTCTCACATGCACTCGTGGACTCTTTCTTCTAATTTTGCATATGGACATTATTATTTAATAGTGTTTGTATTCAGGTTGCGCTGCATTTTCCACATTTTGTCATGTTACAACAAAACATGTACATTTATTTTATTGGGATTTTATGTGATAGACCAACACAAAGTGGCACATAATTGTGAAGTGGAGGGAAATTTATAAATGGTTTTCCATTTTTTTTTACAAATCTGTGAAAAGTGTGGCTGAATGCTCCCTTCACTCTGATACTCCTAACTAAAATCTAGTGTAACCAATTGCCTTCAAAAGTTACTTAATTATTAAATAGAGTCCATGGGCCAGATACTCATATATTTTCGGCGGCGTAGAGTAAGCCATTTACACTACGCCGCTGCTGCGTACTAGAGCAAGTGCTTTATTCTCAAAGCACTTGCTCCGTAGTTTTCCCCGGCGTCTCGTAAATCACCAAGCGTAAACCCGCGCAATTTAAATGGGGCGGCTTGTTTTTAAATTAAGCGTGCCCCCGCGTCGAACGAACTGCGCATGCGCCGGCCGGGGAAAAAGCCCAGTGCGCATGCTCCAGCTCACGTCGGGAAGCGTCGTTGAAACCGACGTCAAAACGACGTGAGCGTCATTTACGCAAGTCCCTATTCGCGAACGAGTAAGCAACGGAAAAAGCCGACGCTGACATGGCGTCCGACGGCACCCGACGGCATCCGACGGAACTTCGTAAGGTTACTCCACATAGAAGCTGAGGTAATCTTACGAGTCCGTAAACGACGTAAGCGACGACGGGGCGGCGTAAAAGCGTTCGGGAATCGCCGTACTAGCCTCATTTGCATATGCAAATGAAAAAAAACAACGTGAAGGCCACCTAGTGGCCGGAGTTGTAATTACACCTACGATCCGAAAGTGTAATGCTTTTACACTTGTCGGATGTAGAAGCGTATCTATGCAAAAGTGATGCTAAGCATCACTCGCATAGATACGAGGACAAAAAAAAGGCGATACGACGGGGTATCTGAGATACTCCGTCGTAACGCCTCTGAGAATCTGGCCCCATGTGCATAATATAATCTCATTATAAATACAGCTCTTCTGTGAAGCCCTCAGAGTTTTTTTTGAGAATTTTAGTGAACAAACAGCATCATGAAGGTCAAGGAACACACCAGACATGTCAAGGTCAAGGACCACACGCTGTAGAGAAGATTAAAGCAGGGTTAGGTTATAAAAAAATATCCTAAGCTTTGAACATCTCACGGAGCACTGTTCAATCCATGTACCAAGACATGGCCGTCCACCTAAACTGACAGGCCGGGCAAGGAGAGCATTAATCAGAGAAGTAGCCAAGAGGCCCATGGCAACTCTGGAGGAGCTGCAGAGATCCACAGCTCAGGTGGGACAATCTGTCCACAGGACAACTTTTGGTCATGCTCTCCACAAATCTGGCCTTTATGGAAGAGTGGCAAGAAGAAAGCCATTGTTGAACGAAGCCCATAAGGAGTCCCATTTGCAGTTTCCAAGAAGCCATGTGGAGGACACAGCAAACCTTGTGGAAGAAGGTGCTCTGGTCAGATGAGACCAAAATTGTACTTTTTGGCCAGAAAGCAAAGCGCTGTGTGCGGCAGAAAACTAACACTGCACATCACCCAGAACACACCATGGTGGTGGCAGCATCATGTTGTGGGGATGCTTTTTTTCAGAAGGGACAGGGAAGCTGGTCAGAGTTGATGGGAAGATGGATGGAGCCAAATACAGGGCAATCTTAGAAGAAAAGCTGTTATGCCGCATACACACGATCGGTTCTTCTGATGAAAACTAACTGATGGACCGTTTTCATCGGACGAACCGATCGTGTGTGGGCCCCATCGGTGAAAAAAATAGAACCTGTTTTAAATTTTTCTTATGGTTAAAAAATGCATAGAAAAAAACGATAGTTTGTGGAGAAATCCATTGGTCAAAAATCCACGCATGCTCAGAATCAAGTCGACGCATGCTCGGAAGCATTAAACTTCATTTTTCTCAGCACGTCATTGTGTTTTACGTCACTGCGTTGGACACGATCAGGTTTTTAACCAATGGTGTGTAGGTAAGACTGATGAAAGTCAGCTTCATCGGATATCTGATGAAAAAATACATCGGTCCGTTTTCATCAGACGAACCAATCGTGTGTACAGGGCATTAGAGTCTGCAAAAGACTTGAGACTGGGGTGGAGGTTCACCTTCCAGCAGGGCAACAACCCTAAACATACAGCCAGAGCTACAATGGAATGCTTTAGATCAAAGCAAATTCATGTGTTAGCATGTCCCAGTCAAAGTCCAGACCTAAATCTAATTGAGAATCTGTGGCAAGACTTGAAAATTGCTGTTCACGGACACTCTCCATCCAAAAATGTCACTCTCTAGATGTGCAAAGCTGGTAGAGACTTCCCCAAAAAGACTTGCAGCTATAATTGCAGTAAAAGGAGGTTCTACAAAGTTTTGACTCGGGGGGGGGGGGGGGGTGAATACAAATGCACCCCACACTTTTTATTGGTAAAAAATATTGAAATACATTCATTTATTTTTTCTTCCACTTTACAATTATGTGGAAAAAAATGCCAATAAAATACATTTACATTTTTGGTTGTAACATAACAAAATGTGGAAAGTTATAAGGGGTATGAATACTTTAAGGCACTGTATATACTCTTTGGACAACCAGTATGTTATAAATTAAACCTGTCATTTAAATCTGTGGTGCCATTAGATGCCTGGAGTTACATTTAAAGGGAACATATGATGTATTTTCAGTTATTATTGGTTCAAGTCATTTTTATGTAAATTTCTTATTTTTTTTCTCTATATTTTTATTGTATCAAAAGCCCAACTCCACCATGGATGTAAAATAATAAAAAATAAAAATAAAAAAAAACAGTGCTCACGCATGTGTTAGAATTTAAAAAGCAGCTTTTGCTGCAATACAAATCTCCTCACTGGTGCTACCCCCACAGACTCCTAGGCCGGGATTCAGATACATTGGCGTATCTTTGTGCGGGCGTAGCGTATCTCCTTTACGCTATGCAACGTTGAGAGGCAAGTGCAGTATTCACAAAGCACTTGCTCTGTAAATTGCGGTGGTGTAGCGTAAATTGGCCAGCGTAAGCCCGCCTAATTTAAAGTAGGAAGGAGGTTGGCGTCATCTATTTAAATTAAGCGCGCATGCTCAGAATTACGTTGCATATACTCCCTAAGATACGTCGGCTCAATGCCTATGATGGGAACGTAACCTACGCACAGCACTACATAAACTTCGACGGCGTCATTCCCTGGCCCATACGTTTTGTATTACCTGCGCCTGCTATATAAGGGGTAACTTTACACCGGACGTAAGCCTTACGCAAATCGCGTATATGAAGCGGCTGGGCGCATCTATGTTCGTGAATCGGCGTATCTTACTCATTTGCATATTTAAAATGGGAACGCCGAATGCGTCCAGCGTAACTATGCGGTTCACACTGAGCTGCGTGAGTGAAGCCGTGCGAGTTCAGCTGAACTGGCATGGCTTCACTCCCGCCTGTCAGTCCCAATTTCGGCCGTGATTACAGAGATATCTGTGCAGGTTTTTGCATGTAAATTGCCGTCCGAAATCCCAAAAAGTAGTACAGAAACAACTTTTTGAAATGTCAAATCGCACCAGTGTGAACCAGGGCTTATTGTCTAAGCGTAATTGGACAAGAAGTAGATAGAAACTGATTGGCTAACATGCACAGCTGCACCAGATCCCGAGTTCTCTAGTTTTAGTAGGGCTCCATGGACATGGTAAGCTAAAAAAAACTTAAAGTGGATGTAAACCCAAAAAAAATTTTTTTTGTTTATGTCACAATGTAGAGTATAAGATTTCCTATCATCTGTGCCCAGTCTTACCACACAGAGTTAATCCAGTGCTGAGTAATCCTCTTTTAAAGTTCAGTGCAAATTAACAGAATTCCAGATAAAAACTTGCCAAATTATAAAGTCCGTTTCTCTGTTTTTGCTTTCAGTAACAGGTTATTTACAAATCTAGCATGGACATGTTTATCATAACAAGAGGTGATCCAAAGTTCATTGTATATTACTAGGATGTGTTATGATGTTATATCACCTCATGTTATGATAAACAAAACATAACTTATGATAACCATGTCCTAGCTATATTTGTAAATAACCTCTCACTCAAAGCAAGAAGACAGAAAACTGACTTTTTATCTAGGCAGGGTTTTAACTGGAAGGCTGTTCATTTTCACTGAACATAAAAGAGGATTGCTCAGAGCTGGATTAACTCTGTGTGGCAAGACTGGGCACAGATGATAGGAAATATTATACTCTACATTGGGTTTACATCCACTTTAAGCCAGAAAAACACTGAATGAGAGTCAGGGCGCTCTCTACGTTGCAGATAGAGAAAGAAGCTGTGTGTTAGTGGGCGTCCTGACTCTCCTGTAGTCCAAGGGAGGGGGGCGAGCATGACACTCCACACCAGGGAGAAAGCCTCGCATTACTGTGTGGAGTTACAGACAGAAGAACAGGAAGTGAGGAATTCTCAGAAGAAATAAGGACATTTAAAAGCAAAATGGAAGGATGAGGTAAGTGAAGGAGGACTGCACTAAGGTAAAGGAAGCTATTTAGGGGGGAAAAAATTGTTCCTTTACAACCCCTTTAATGCAATTGTAAATATAAGATCATGATACCCAAAATATTGCATTCTGTATGTCTGGCACTGCTGGGCTAGCTGTTGTACTACTGGCGTAGACACCTTACATGTAATAGACTAATTATAGTCCTCCTTCAAAGGTTTTATGTCAAATGGGTAGTAGTAGTTCTACAATATAAATATATCATATTAGTAACACAGTAATATAGAAATGCATATACAGTTGAACCTCGGATTACGAGCATAATCCGTTCCAGGAGAATGCTCGTAATCCAAAGTACTTGTATATCAAAGCGAGTTTTCCCACTGAAGTCAATAGAAACGAAAATAATTTGTTCTGCATTGACTTCAATGGGATGCAATACCTAATGCGGCCAGAGATGGGGGGGGGGGGGCGCCATAAAGCCTCAGGACAAATTAGGTACTGCAGGCCAATGTTCGGCTTTTCTCGGCTCCTGCGCCCCCACACCTCGGGCCAAATGGGGTACTGCAGGCCTATTTTTGTCTCTTCTCGGATTCTGCGCCCCCGTACCTCAGGCCAAATGAGGTACTGCAGGCCAATGTTCGGCTATTCTCGGCTCCTGCAAATCAAAACGCTCTCAAACCAAGTTACTCTTAAACCGAAGTTCCACTGTAGAGCAAAGAAAAGTGCATTCATGTATCTATAGATATGGCATAAACAGATCATATGTCATACTTACAAAATTATATAAAAAAACAACAGATATTGCATATAACTGATGAGTAAGTGATCAGTTGTTTCCCGTAAAGGGCGGCGCAGACATGCACCTGATGGAACCACGAGGACCGCAAGGAAATGAGCCAAAAACTGCACATACAGGGACCCCAGGTAATGGAGCAAAGGCTCCCACCATGTATTGCCAAACAGCCAGTTAGTAATCAGTCATTGGGAAGTTTATTATGATGCTTATCTGTATGGATAAGCAGATATAAAGAGTTGTTAATATCATGTACAGGTATGCAGGGACTCAGAGACATTTAGATTGTAAAATAGTCAAAAGCAAAGTACTCAGAGATTAAATCTGGCTAGTATCCAGTTACATATTTCATGACTGAAAGCAAAACGATCTGCCTCATAGTTCAGCATGCTGACTTTTAATATTAGGACACTTACCTGTCCTGGAGTCCAGCGACGTCGGGAAGCCGAGCGATCGCTCGTCACTCTGCTGCCCCCACAGCCATCCTCAGTGAGGGAACCAGGAAGTGAAGCATTGCGGCTTCACTGCCCGGTTCCCTACGGCGCATGCACGAGTTGCGCTGCACCGTACTCACTGGTCCCCGCTGTGTTCTGGGAGCCGGGTGTTTCCCAGAACACAACAGGGGGGAACGGGAACTGACATTCTGCCCGCAGTCTACCCGCAGACTGTATGGCCGGAAGTGGCTGCACTCCGGGCCTGAAATGTGCCAAACGTGACACAGGAGGGGGAGGGTTTCCGATGAGCGGAAGTTCCACTTTAGGGTGGAGCTCCGCTTTAAGTCTCCACAGTCAGCTCCAATGCAACCTACTCCCAGTTGTGTGCTGCAGGAAGGAGCAGATATACCCAGCTGAAGCGCTATAATAATTCAATAATAGGGGACAGCTGCTAAGGCAAGATGGAAACCCTGGTGCCTGAATCTGGGTCCAGTGTCCATCATGGCTCCCTCGGAATCAGGGTGCGCGGCGTGGGCCCCCCCAAAATGAGAGGGACTGGAGGAGCTGCGTCATCACGCCACCAACATGCGTGCAACTGCCCTACCATGTTTCATGGTGGAACGCAAACAGGAATTGAACTGGTGAGGACCCTGCGATTTCCTAAGGCCACAAAGGAAGTCCATCCATGGGGGGCGTGAGTTGGACCCATGCGCACCGGGCAGTGGAGAGAGGACCCAATCCTCTGGGGGGAAAAAGAGTGTCCGCGCATGCACAGTCCAGGCACATGGAATCACCTATTACACATAGACATTGCACAGGGTTGACCCCTAGTGGTGGTAACAGCTATGACATTTATACACACTACATTTATTTTACACTATTTTGGGACCATTGTCATTTATACAGCGATCAGTGCTAAACATAGCCACTAATTTCTGTAATGTCACTGGCAGGGAAGGGGTTAACACTAGGGGTGATCAAGGGGTTAACTGTGTTCCCTCAGCATGTTCTAACTGTAGGGGTGAATGTGGCTGACTAGAGGAGTTGAGAGATCATTGTTTACATGGGGGTTATTTACGAAAGGCAAATTCACTTTGCATTACAAGTGCAAAATGCACTTGGAAGGGCAGGCGCTGTAAATCTGAGGGGTAGATCTGAAATGAGGGGAAGCTCTGCTGATTTTATTATCAAATCATGTGCAAGCTAAAATGCTGTTTTTTTATTTCCCTTGCATGACCCCCTCAGATCTACAACGACTGAAGTTCCAAGTGCACTTTTAGTGCAAATCCAAGTGCACTTTGCACTTGTAGTGCAAAGTGGATTTGTCTTTAGTAAATAACCCCCATGATCTCTCTCCTCTTCCCTTACAGAACCGGGATTTGTGTGTTTACACACACAGATCCCGGTTCCCGCCCTGTCACGAGCGATCGCGTGTGCCCGACGGTCATCGTGCCCGCTGAGCACACGCATCGGCTCCGGGGAGATGCTTCCAACACACACGTGCCCGCACCTGCTACAGCGTCTTAAAGAGCCTATGTACAGCTACAATGGTTTGTGCAGCTGTGCCAACCTGCTAACTGTGTTCTCTACGTGTATTCTAACTGTGAGGGAGATGGGACTGACTAGGGGAGGAGAGAGATCAGTGTTCATACTTAGTATGAACACACAATCTGTCTCCTCTCCCCTAAGAGAACTGGGATTTGTGTGTTTACCCAGCGGTCATCGTGCGCCTACTGTGACTTACAGGAGCAACATACAGCTACAGCGATTTGCGCAGCCATGCCAACCTGCCACAGTATAAAGGCCCAGTGTGAAGGCCTAAGTGCTTCCACACTGGGGTGGTGCGCTTGCGGGATGTTCTGAAAAGTCGTAAAAGGCGCATCTTTGGGGCGGTTTGAGAGCAGTGTATACACCGCTCGCCAGCATTGCAAACCCTTTAAAGCGCAGCTAAAACTAGCAGCGTTTTACCGCTAATGCGGCTAACAGAGCAGCTCTGATCCTCCTCTTTTTGGGTCCCCCGTCGGCGTTCTGGGTAGACATGTGCACTGCCAAAAAATTCGTTTTTTTTTTCGTTTATGTTATTTTCGTTTTTTTAATTTTTTCGGAAATTCGGGAAATGAAAAAAAAATGTTTTCGTTTTATACGTTTTTTTTATTTTTTTTCGGAAATTCGTAAATTCGGGAAGATCGAACAAATATTTTTTTTCCGTTTTATTCGTTTTTTTGCTTTTTTCGTAAATTCGGGAAATTCGAAAATTCCGAATTTTCGGATTTCCGAAAATGCAAAAAAACGAATAAAACGGAAAAAACGAAATTTCCGGGAAAAAAAACGAATGAAACGAAAATGAAAAAAAAATAATTTCCCATTTTCGAATTTTAATGTTACAATTTCGAAATTTAGAATATTTGAATTTTCGTAATTTTTTTATTTTTCGAAAATTCGAAAAAAGGGAAAATTTATATCAAATACTTACCGTAATTTTCCTTTCCTGATGGACTCCATGGCAGCCTACTTGTGGGTTAATCCCGCCTCTCATACCTCATAGGACCCTACTCCCATAAAGCTTTGCGTCTCCCCATAGACTGTGTTCCGTAATTTAGCCTACTCCAGCAATGGGAGGGAAACTCCGGCTGCCATGGAGTCCATCAGGAAAGGAAAATTACGGTAAGTATTTGATATAAATTTTCCCTTTTCCTGACAGACTCCATGGCAGCCTACTTGTGGGAAATAACTAGCCGACACACCCGGGTGGGAAATTGCTGATTAAAGAAAAAAAAAAGGTTTAATTGACATTGTCAACAGATAAAACATGTAAACCAAAATCAACCGACGACAAACAGGCCGGTTCTACGCAGTAATGCGTCATGAATGTGTTTAATGACGACCAGGAGGCCGCCCTACAGATTACTTCTGGGGAAACATGCCGGGCGGCTGCCCATGATGTGGAGATGCTACGAGTCGAATGCGCTGTCACCGCTTCAGGAGGAGCCAACCCTTTTGCTTTGTATGCCCCTTGGATTACTTGAACTATCCATGCAGCGATGGTTCTGGGAGAAGCACGCATTCCCCTGCTTTTTCCATGGAAGGAAACGAACAGATGGTCAGATTGACGGAAGGCTGCTGTGGCTTCCAGATATTGTCTTAATACATGTCCGACGTCTAGAGGATGGACATTAGAGTTCTCAGGAGATCGAAAAGTGGGGAGAACAATTTCTAGATTTTCATGAAAGACCGATGTTACCTTGGGATTGGATCCCAACATGGGAATTAGTACGACCCGATCAGGGAAAAAAGTAAGAAACGGTTCTTTGGATCCTAGAGAACCTATTTCTGAGACCCTTCTGGCTGATGTTATGGCCACAAGGAAGACAGCTTTTGAGGATAGATCTTTGATTGACAAGTTATCCGAGTGCGTAGTTTCTGAAAGGAAGTCCAAAACAAAGGGAAGGTTCCATTTTGAGAACCTTGGTTTTCTCTGTGGCCTAAGCCTCATGGCACCTTTGAAAAATTGTTTGACAAGGGTGTGTTTGGCCCATGAAAACCCAGTGAAGGCCGAAATGGCCGAAATTTGAACTCTCAGGGAGCTGACTGATAAAGACAGATCCAGACCTGTCTGAAGGAAGCCAAGAACATCCTGAATCCTAGGATTACTAGGGGATCCATCCATGGAAGAGACGAAATCTGCAAATTTTGACCATATTCTCTGGTAGACCTTGTTGGTGCTTGATCTCCTCGCACTTAACAGAGTGGAGATGGCTTGATTTGGGCAGCCTAACGCAATAAGCCTTTCCCTTTCAAAAACCAGACCATCAGATGAAGACGGGATGGACATGGATGGGGGGTTACCCCTTGTAACAGGAGATCTGCCCTGTTCGGAAGCGGGACTGGAGCCCGGAAGCTCAGATGAAGCAGCAACGGGAACCATGGTCTGTTGGGCCAATAAGGGACTATCGCCACCACCTCGACCGCTTCCCACCTGAGTCTTGCCAGGAACCGGAGGATGACCGGGACTGGAGGAAAAGCATAGGCACTGTGAAAGTTCCACTGGTCTGTTAGAGCATCCACTCCGAACGCTTGGGGACAGCGACCCCTCGTATAGAATTTCTCTAGTTTGTAATTGCATGGAGATGCAAATAGGTCCACTTCCGGCACAACTCCCAGGGATAGGACCCAGCTGAAGACTTCGCTGTGGAGAGACCATTCGTTGTGGTCGAGTGTTGTCCTCGAAAGGAAGTCTGCTTGGAGATTTTGAGATCCGGGGAGATACACAGCTGTTAAATCTGAGAGATGTACTTGTGCCCACGACATGATCGGATCCACTTCCTTCAGCAGGGATAGACTGCGAGTGCCTCCCTGTCTCTTTATGTATGACACAGCTGTCGTGTTGTCTATTCTCAACAGGACTGACGATCCCTTTACTATGTGAAGAAAGGATTGAAGGGCACGGTAGGCCGCACGGAGTTCCAGGGCATTGGAACTTACACTCCGGGATGGTAACGTCCACTTCCCTTGAGCAAACTCCTTCAAGCACAGAGCCCCCCAGCCGCTGTTGCTGGCATCTGATGTAATTGTGATCCAGGAGATCGGGGCTAACGAATGGTAGTTGAGGAGATTTTTCCTTAGTAGCCACCAAAGAAGACTCTCTCGCATCGACGAAGTTATTCGAATGCGTTGATCCTGAGACTTCGGATCCCACTGTTGGAGAAACCCCTTCTGAAAGGGCCGCATCCTCCATTGTGCCCATCTCACCATGGGGACTGTGGAAACCATGGTGCCCACTATCTTGAGGCATTGCGAGGCTTTTAGAAAGGGAGAATCCAATGCAAGCCGGACTCTGTCCCGGACTACCGGGATCTTTGTCAGGGGCAAGGAGATGGAACATTGAACTGTGTTGAATTGAGCTCCCAGAAAAATCAGAGATTGTGTGGGTTGCAGATGACTCTTTTTCCTGTTTATCAGCCAACCGAACTCGGTCAGGGTGGAAATGACCTGGATCTGGTGTGTCAACAGCTGTTCCTTGTCTTGCGAAAGTAACAGTAAGTCGTCGAGGTAGTGATGAAGTCGAATGCCCTTGGTTCTGATCAGGGCGACGACAGCCAATAGAAGTTTTGAGAACACCCGGGGCGATGTTGTGAGCCCGAACGGGAGACACGTAAATTGGAGGTGGACATTGTCTACTGAGAATCGAAGATATTTTTGGAAGTCCGCTGCGACTGGGACATGGAAGTAGGCATCTTTTAGGTCTATGGACACCAGCCAATCGCCTGGCTGAACCGCCTGACGAATAGTAAGCAAGGACTCCATCTTGAATTTTTCCTTTTTGATAAAGGTGTTTAGATGTGTCAGGTCTATTACCGGTCTCCAAGAACCTGTCTTCTTTAGAACCATAAACAGGGGCGAGTACATCCCTTGACCTCTTTCGGAAGATGGAACATGAATAGCGGCAGCCACCCAGAGCTAGGAGGGAGCTTGTGTATGACAGAAGAATTTTCCTTTTTTCTTCTGAGCCGGGTATTGTTGTGGGTACAAACTGTAGCACGGGTGGACTGATAAAGGTCCAGGTATGGCCTGTAGACACTGTTTTGACAGTCCAAAAATCTCTTATTGAGGCTGCCCAGATATGTCGGAACTGTAGTAGCCGAGCGCCTACTCTTTCCGTGTGGGCTGGCTTCGCATCAAAAGGACTTAGGGGCATCACGTCCGGCAGACGAGGGTCCCCTAGGGGCTTCTGTCCAGAGGGCTGGACTCTCCTCCAGTTTTTCCGGAACTCGCGACCAGGTCTATACCGGCGCGCATCTCTTGAACGGTCTTGATCTTGCCTAGGGAAGGATCTTCTCTGACCGAACGGACGGCGATCCTGAGGAAGGAACCCAGACTTACCCCCAGTGGCACGGGTGATAGCGCTGTCCAGCTTGTTCCCAAACAGGGAAGACCCCTGAAGGGGGATTCTGCACCACCCTTGTTTTGAAGCGGGATCAGCCGCCCAAGGGCGCAACCACAGAGCACGTTTAGCTGTGACAGAGGAGAGCATGATCCGCGCCACCAACCGGATAATGTCAAGGGAGGCCTCCCCCAGGAAGACGGACGCCATTCTCAGCTCATGAACCGGTGTGCTGCTGAGCACATCTTCGGAGACGTTCGCTAAGGTAGAATCCACTTCATCCGTCCAGGATTCCATTGCCTTAGACAAGGCAGCTAGGGCTAGAGCCGGTTTACAAGCCATGCCTGCTGTAATATATATACGTTTCAGATCTGTGTCTATCTTTCTATCTAGACCGTCCTTAAAGGAGACGGTATCTTCCAGAGGGAGTGTGACATGTTTCACACCAACCTCATCACGGCGGCATCAACCAAGGGAGCTGATTCCAAGTGTTTAACATGTTCACTTTTGAACGGGTACATCTTTGCTACTTTTGAAAGCAAAGAATTCTTTCTGTCCGTGCTGGCCCATTCGTCAGAAATGATATCTCCCAGTTCACCCAAGAAAGGAAAACTAGGGCGCTCCTTTTTAAGTTGTTTGAAATATTTTCTCTGTTTGGAAGGAGATTCCACCGGATCTTCCCACCTCAAGGCGATCTTTACCGCTTTCACTAAACTTGGTACTAGGGAAAAATCAAATCCTGCAATTGACAACACTCTCTGCCTCACTGACGACGAAGACGCACTTGGACTGCGTACACGTTGAGAGGGACCAGGCGTTTCAGGATTATCCTGTGTAAGCGCTGGAACTGGGTCATCAGGAACAGTAACATCACATCTGGAACCAGATTTGTTCAGGGATTCCTGGACTACTCTCCTGACCAGAGCCTCCACCTGATGACCATCATTTCCTCTCTCCCTCACCGCCTTGGAATAACATAGTTCACAAAGGGATCTTCCTTCCGAGACCCGAGCTCTACATCCCCAGCAGACTCTCTTACTGGAGTGGCTGGAATGGCGGTGGGAATGGCGGCCAGATGAAGATCTGGAGCCTTCTTTGCGGTGTCTAGAAGATGACCTGGGGCGTCTGGAACTTGATCTGGAGTGACGATGCTGTAACCTGGATTCGTCAACAACTTTGCGTGCTGAAGATTGATGTTCAGACCTAGAGGGGCTGATGAGGAGGAAAGAGTTAACCTCTGATTACACAGAAACCCAAACAGCCAGGTAGGGAAAAAAAAATAATTTTTTTCCCTCCTACCTGCAGCGCAAGGGTTGGCCACTGGGGGGCGGTGAGACATCCATAGTGGAAAGGAGTCACAAGAACTGCTAAGACAAACATATCAATGTAAGATGCAGCATGGATGAATCAAGCAAACAGGGCTTTAAAAAGGCAGAAGGCAAGAAACATACCTTGAAGAGGGAAGACTATCAATTTGGGGCAACGAAAACAGCAACAGCACAGCCTGCGTGTGTCCCAAAGATAGCTGTTTTGACAGCTATTTAAACCTGCCGCCCTGATGATGACGTCACGCGCACCGCGCACGCCACGCTCACGCATTGCGAATTGCGACGTGACAGGCGCACCTCCCCACACAGACCTCGCGCGCATGCGCGTCGATCGCGACAATCCGATCGTACTGCGCATGCGCATCCAAGCCTCAATCTCGGCTGGAACCAGCGCAGGCGCAGCAGAGACCAGAAAACAACGAACTGGAACGCAGATGCGTTCCAGCGGCCATGGCCACGGCGGAGACAAAACAATCAACAAAACAACATAGAGTACGGCTGCCATGTACAAGGTAAGAGAGGATAATACGTTACCAAGGATACCATTGCCGACCTGTCCTGGAACTGAGAGCTATGAAGCTCACTCCGCACTATTCGGGCATTCTTAAAGGAATAGAGGCCTCCAGCTAATAGCTAGGACGTTTGGCCTTGTTGCTGCTTGCCTGCCAATGGCTGGTTAGTAAGCACCTGTTGATATTGCAACCGACGCCCATGTCTACCCTGCTAATAGCTGGGACTTGTTGGACACCAGAAGGTGAGCTCTATGTGCAGGATCATCAGGACTGAGGAAAAAAATAAAAGGTATTTCTTCTTTTTTCTGCTTTAACAGCATAGGTCCTAGGAGGAGGACAAAAAAGGAACACAGTCTATGGGGAGACGCAAAGCTTTATGGGAGTAGGGTCCTATGAGGTATGAGAGGCGGGATTAACCCACAAGTAGGCTGCCATGGAGTCTGTCAGGAAATAAAAAATTTGAAAATTCGAAATTCGAAAATTAGAAATTTCGAAAATTAAATAATTCGAAAATTCGAATTTTCAATTTTTTTCAATTTTCGAATTCTCTAATTCGAATATTCGAATTATTTAATTTTCGAATTTTTAATTTTCGAATTTTCACATTTTTCGAATTTTTAATTTTCGAAAATGAAAAATTCGAAAAATAAAAAATTGGGAAATTCGAAATTTCGAAAAATGAAAAATTCGAAAATGAAAAATTTGAATATGAAAAATTCATATGAAATTTCGAAAAATAGAAAATTAATAATTCGAATTTTCGAAAAATTCGAAATTCGAAAATTCGGAATTTTGAAAATTCAAACATTTGAAAATTAAAAAAAATCGAAAATTAAAAAAATCGAAAATTAAAAAAAAAAAAAAAATTTTTCGTATTTCCGAAAATCGGAAATACGAACATTCGGAAATTAAGCAATTCGGAAATACAAAAATTTGGAAATTCGGAAATTGGAATTTTCAAATTTTTTCAATTTTCGAATTCTCTAATTCGAATATTCGAATTATTTAATTTTCGAGTTTTCGAATTTTTTATTTTCAAATTTTTTATTTTTCGAATTTTTCATTTTCGAAAATGAAAGATTTGAAAAATAAAAAATTTGAAAATTGGAATATCCGAAATGTGAAAATTCGAAAATGAAAAATTTGAATATGAAAAATTAGAATATTCGAAAAATAGAAAATTAATAATTCGAATTTTCGAAAAATGCAAAATTCGAAATTCGAAAATTAAAAAAATCGAAAAAAAATAACTAAAAATGTTCGTATTTCCGAAAATCTGAAATTCGGAAATACGAAAATTCTGAAATTAAACAAATCGGAAATACAAAAATTTGGAAATTCAAAATTCGAAAATTAAAAAATTTGGAAATTGGAATTTTCGGAAATACGAAAATTCTGAAATTCGAATTTTCGGAAATACGAAAATTCCGAAATTCGAATTTTCGGAAATACAAATATTCGGAAATTCGAATTTTCGGAAATACGAAAATTCGGAAATTCGCATTTTCGGAATTCCGAAAAATCCGAAATTCGAAATTTTCGGAAGTCCGAAAATTCGTTAATAAAAAAATTCGTTAATACGAAAATTCGGAAATTACGAATTTACGAATTTTCGTTAAAAAACGAATTAGAAACGAAACGAAATGCACATGTCTAGTTCTGGGCCTCTCCTCCTTGCCGAGTGCCCCCATAGCAAGCCGCTTGCTGTGGAGGCACTCATGCGTGCTCGCTCCCGAGCCGGCTCTCTGCGTCCATAAGACACAAAGAGTGCGGCTCAGCCCCACCCTCCGCTCTCGCCTCAATGGCTGTGATTGACAGCAGCTAGACCCAATGGCTCCTGCATTTCAGCCAATCAGGAGGGAGTGACTTGTGAGAGCCTTGGGTCTCATGCACATAACTGGATTGAGATCGGGCTCAGGTAAGTATTGGTGGGGGGGGGCTGAGAGGGGAGCTGCATACTGAAGGTGTTTTATCTTCATGCATAGAATGCATGAAGTTAAAACCCTCAGCCTTTAAAGCAGAATTCCACACAAAAGTAGAACCTCTGCTTATCCGCAGCCCCCACCCCCTCCAGTGCCACATTTGGCTCCTTTCGGGGGGGGGGGGGTTCCTGTTTTAAACAGGTACCCTTCCCCACTTTTGGGGAAGGGTACTTTTGGGAGACAGCACCGTGGTGCCATCCCTCGGACGTTCGGCCCCCCTCCTCCTCTTTTCTCCACCGTCTGGCCAGTTAGAAAGCGTAGTGAGCTTTGCACATGTGCAGTAGGGAATCGGCTGTGAAGCCAAAAGGCCTGTATTTATGTCTGGGTGCATAGAGCCTAATAGTAAATATATGTTCTAAGTGACAGGTCATTTGTCTATGTATGTATATACTGTGTGCGTGTATATAAAATACACAGGTCCCAGAGGACAGCGGGGACCAGTTAAGACGCGCAGCGCTACTCGTACATGCACAGTAGAGAACCGGGAAGTGAAACCGCAACGCTTCACTTCCTGATTCCCTCACCGATGATGGCGGCAGGGCAGTCGAGAGCCGAGCGATTGATTGGCTTCGGCTGCCGACATTGCGGGCACCCTGGTAAGTGTCCATTTATTATAAGTTAGTAGCTGCAGTATGTGTAGCTGCTGGCTTTTAATATATATATATTTTTTTTAGGCGGACCTCCGCTTTAAAGCAGAATTCCACCCAAAATTGGAACTTCCGCTAATCCCACTCCTCACCCCCTTTCATGCCACATTTGGCATGTCATTCTTTTTTTGGGGGGGGGGGATTGGGGGCTTCAGGAGGAGTGGGACTTCCTGCCCCACTTCCTCCTTCCGCTGAGGGGCTGGTTAGGCGATTAAGCTTAATTGCCTACAGCAGCCCCTCCCTGTAGGCGTTCACCTAGGACACTGACAGGTCCCATGCGATCGCCTGTCCAATGGGACGGCTCAGCGCCGGGCGCGCATGCGCAGTGCCAGGCGCATGCGCAGTGGGTGCCCAACTGTGAAGCCGAAAGCTGTCACGGCCGGGTGCCCACAGTATCAATGAGGAAGCCGGCCGGGGAGGGGGGGAGAGAAGCGGAGCCCCCGGCCGGCGCGTCGCTGGAATGCAGGTAAGTGTCTGTTTATTAAAAGCCAGCAGCTACACTTGTTGTAGCTGCTGACTTTTAATAAACATACATTTTGGCTGGAACACCCCTTTAAGTTCAATAATAGTCCATACATTGATAAAGTGCAAATAAATCTAGTCTGAAAGAACCGTAATCTTCAAAAGGCAGAAAGTGCTGGTGCAAAAAAGAGTACCAACAAAAAGTGGCACTGTCACTTCAGTGGTTAGATTCTTTGGCGTATTTTACACCCACGGGTGTGCTAACTTCTTGCCTTACTGCTGTAAGGTAATCAGCATAACAGAGTAAAAATGGATGGTCAAAGGGTCCCTTCAGCGCTTCCTCCTGGTGATTCCGGTTTTGCGACTGCATATATTATTATCTTTACGTTGTGATTTTATTTATGCGCCTGAGTCACCTTATCTGCACTGTTTGCACATTTATTCAGTACACCTTTGGATGCACCTTATCTTAGCATTTATATCTTTCAGTCAGTCTATTTGCACATTCATTTATCAATAATACTATTTTGGTTATTTATAATTTTACCAATTACACCATTCTATGCTATTGGAGCGCAACACCATCTCTTGATTATTTCCATGTCTCACTGTGGGTAGTGGTTGGCCCATACGGTAGTTGCCGCACCTTTACCCTCTACACACATAGGCCTGGATTCACAGAGATGGGCGCATAGTTACGCCGGGGTAGCGCACACATAGTACGCTACGCCGGCGCAGCGCGGAGAGGCATGCACTGAATTCAGCAAGCTATTGCTCCCAACTCTGCGCCGGCGTAGCGTACATTTCGAAGGTGTAAGTGGAAGTGGGCGTGATCCATGCTAATGAAGCGTGACCCCATGCAAATGATGGGCCGGGCGCCAGACAAGTACTTAAAACGAACTGCGCATGCGTCCGGGCATTGACGTATCCCCGTGCGCATGCGCACAACCACGTCGGAACAACTGCCTAAGATACGCCGGATCACTGTGTACGCCGTGAACGTAACCTACACCCAGCCAGACCCACGTCGCCCCATATTCACAGACGTCCAACGTACAATACGTAGGCTTGTGTTCCCTGGTCCATACCTTTGCATGGTTTGCGCCTCATCTATGGGGAATAACATTACGCCGGTGACGCGTCATATTCGGCTCCCTATCATACAATGCTGCGGAAAGTGCTGTGGCGGCCAACTGCGCATGCGCGATGCGTTCCAAACGCAATTGTGATGCGTTCCAATGGATTTACGACAGTACACACCAGCGAAGCCGTCATTCAGGGCGACGTGGACTTAGGGGAAAGTGGCTAGTCGTTCTCACTTCGCTCGCTCGGCCTCCTGGCTCTTTTTTTAACATCCTCCAACCCACGGGGATGTTAAGGAAAGAGCCTGGATGGCGAACGAGGTTTCGCTGGTGTGCACTGTCGTAAATCCATTGGAACGCATCGCAGATGCGTTTGGAACGCATCGCGCATGCGCAGTTGGCCGCCACAGCACATCCGTAGCATTCTGTTATAGGTAAGGATAAGCTTCGGCGTGTTCGCATGGAACACGTGCAGAGCCCGCCAGGAAGTGTGCACGGCGCTGCGCTAATCACAGGCAGGGAGACATTTCCCAATCTCTGCAGCCGAGCATCGGGACAATGTCTCCCCGGCTGTGATTAGCGCCGCGCTGTCTTCCTGGCGGGCTCTGCACGTGTTCCATGCGAACACGCCGAAGCTCATCCTTAGTTATAGGGAGCAGAGTATGACAAGTCACCGGACGTAAAACTTACGCAAACCCCGTATATCATGCGCCGGGCGCAAGTATGTTCGTGAATCGCCGTATTTCCCTAATTTGCATATGTGAATGCCTAATCAATGGGAGAAGCAACATACGTCCAGACCACATTTGCGCCCACACCACGCCGGCGTAGGTAAGATACGTCGGGGTAGGATGGCCTACTTTTAGGCGTATCTTGATTTGTGACTCTGGCTCACACATACGCCAAGCGCATATTTACGCAACGCCGGGAAAAGGTGAGTTACGTTGGCGTAAGTGCTTTGTGAATCTGGGCCATTGTTTCCACTGTAGCGCAGGAATAACTACACGCAGAAATGCGAGGCTCTCTTCCTGGTGTGGAGAAAGCCTCTTGGGGGGGGGGGGGGCAAGCAGGAGTGTCGACGAGAGCTGTTTGCTGGAGACAGGAGTGTTTCCCTGTTTGTGACTACGCACCTGAACCTATTTACCTTTCTATCCCTTTTACTTATTTTCTGCTAAAGTTCTGCAAATAAATCCGAGAAAAAGAAGTGCATTGTGTGGACATTGAAATTCTTCAGACTCTCACTTCACTCTGGACGGCGAGAAGATAGAGGTAACGTGCCACCCAAAAATACTCAGCAGCGCCTCCGGGGGTAGTGCTACACATTGCAACTTTATAATTTATCGTGGTTTGGAGCGCAACACCGTTTATTTTTTTTAATATTTATTCCCTTTGGGTAGTGTTTGACCCACACTGTGTCTACTGCGCCAGAGACCCTCCTTACTCTAATCTCCTATTAGCGCGGGAATAATTACTACTACAGGCTTTTCTCTCTGATTTCCCTCACCAACACACAGCTACGAGGCACAGAGGAGAGGCGGAACCCGGGGATTGCGTGCTCTGTTTCTAGGGGAAGGGTTATGCGGGACACAGGAAGTGCTTCTGCAGCTGCCTGCAGACAGGTGAGTGCTGTGTATAAACACCATGTGTGTTTTAGGGGAATGATCTGCACCCAGGTACAGGGTAGAGTTCTAGACTGTCCTCTAAGTGTTCTGTATTAATTGTAGAGAGATGGAGGAGAGACATCTACAGAGGGAGCACTTCTCCAATGTCTGCTGTGTTCTCTGCCATCCAATAGGCTCACAGAGATTTATCACCAGCCTAAAGCTGGTCATACACTTTGTTTTTTATCATTCTACCAGCAGTTTAAATGAAAAAACTTACCAGATATGTACACTTTAAAGCGCAGTCCACCCAAAAGCGGAAGTTCTGCTTTAAAGAGGAAGTAAACCTGGATGGTTATTACTTCCTCGCTATTCCCCCTGCAAAGTAAAAGCATAATGGGCTAGTATGCATCACATACTAGCCCGTTGTGCCACTTACCTGCAAACAAAGCCCACTACTGCACGAGCGGCATGTCCCGTCCCCACTGTCTCCTGTGACCAGTGTGTTTCCCAGAAGACAGCGGGGGAGGGGGCGTGAGTCCCACGGGAGTCTATTCCCGGAAGTGGGTGCAAATACCTGTATTATACAGGTATCTGCACCCCCCCCTCCCCCTGAAAGGTGACACTGGGGGGGGGGGTTTGGGTTCCGAAAAGCGGAGGTTTAATTTTTGTGTGGACCTCCGCTTTTAACCACTTCAATACCAGGCTTTTCTACCACCTCCATACCGGGCCTATTCTGGCACTTCTCTCCTACATGTAATAATCATAATTTTTTTGCTAGAAAATTACGCAGTACCCCCAAACATTATATATTTTTTTTTAGCAGACACCCTAGGGAATAAAACGACGGTCATTGCAACGTTTTATCTTGCACGGTATTTGCGCAATAATTTTTCAAACACCCTTTTCTTTCTCGTACATCACGGGACACAGAGCGGCATATTCATTACTATATGGGTTATATGGAGTACCTTCAGGTGTGGACACTGGCAATCTCAAACAGGAAGTCCCCTCCCTATATAACCCCCTCCCCTAGAGGGAGTCCCTCAGTTTTTTCGCCAGTGTCTTAGGTGTTGGTCACGGAATAGCTTTGCTCCACATCCTTGGGATTAAGGGCGGGCTAACCGGATCTGTCCAAGGAGCCTCAGTGCCAAAGTGGACAGTACCCGGGCCCCAAGCCGTGGGGTTTTGCCTATAATGCTCCTCTTTGGAGGGCTGGACCCTGGGCCCAGGACTTGGAGTTTGTAAAAACCATAAGTTCCTGCTTGCCAGGGTGCTATATAGGTCCAGGACAGTGGGTACCTTCATAGGACCCCAGGGCCTGAAGGTCTACTACGCTACCCACGGAGATGGGAGAAGATTGGATCAGTTTGCTGGACAAACATCCTGCTGCATGGAGCAGGTAAGGGGGAGCCTGCGGGACTTGGTTCGACAGCAGGCTCTCCGGGGTAACCTAAAAGGGGGGATAGCCTAAGTATGCTCTGCATGGGCAACCTTGTTCACTATGTCTGAGAGAGACAGGATGACACCCTTTCTCCCCCATCACTAGGTTCCCCTGTCTAAAAATGTGTTGCTAGCTAAACCTGCTGTTTTCTTCCTAGGGCTAGTAAGGATCCCTAGGGGCCTTTGGAGAGTCCTACCTGGCCGGGGGTTTGAATCTGCCGCCTGTTTCTGCGTTCCTGGATCTCCAGCAGCGCGGCTCCTCCATGTTCCTCCTGTTTCCGGCATACGCGCGCGCGCGCACGTCTTATAGACTTTTTTCGCGCCGTTCAGACAGGAGGGCGGGGGGGGGGGCGTGCCTGCGGCGTCATACAGGAGGCGCGCCTTTGTGCTGTTATAGACAGCAGGCATTGTCAGTGCTCAGTCTGAGGCTGATTTTCAGAAGGAGAGGACGCAGAGCGGCAGAACAGTGACTCCCGGTGGCGGAAGAGGGGTAGTACATGCTGGACTTTGTTCCAATGCCTTTTTTGTTAAGCCAAAAAATTCCCCTTTTTGCAGCAGGTTGGAGGCTGGCAAACTAAGTTTGGGGTCACTGTATGTTGTAAAAAGAAAATATATAATATATATTTAAAAAAAAAAAAAAAAAAAAAAAAAAAAAACAACATACGGGATCCCATCAGTTTTTGGGCATTAGTGATCTATTGTCCCCTAAACTCTGGTTTTGTACTCCTGGCCACTACAGTCTGTTGTGTGGGCGGAGTCCCTCGATTTTGTATTATGGCTTCCAAAGGTTCGGGGTCAAAGGGTACAAAAAAGACCAAAAAACAAAAGGGTTCCCTTTCTGATTCTGATGATATGCCGATACTTTCCCCGCAACTTATTAACATAAAAGGCGCCTTGGATGAGCCATTAGGGGGATCTGGTGCGGAGGCTGGCCCAGATCAGCCCAGCCCTGTGTTTATCACAGAGGAGATGCTAGCCGTATCCCTAGGGGGGCTAGAAGAGAGAATAGCAGCATTGATCGCTAGAGCTATTCCTGGTAAGAAACGGGTTAGATCCCCATCACCAAGAGGTGTATCCTCAGATGCTGAGATTCTCTCGCCGGAGGAATTGGAATCACAGGAGGATCAACTAGACCTGAACCAAGAGGGTTCAGGGAGTGAGGGATCTGCCTCTGAGGAACCATTTTCAGACTCCCAGACAGAAAGACTGTGGGTACAGTCTTTGACGGACATGGTCCGCTCGGCATTTAGTTTACCATTGCCAGAGCCTCAGGTTCCTCCGGTATCCTCTCTGGGCTCTTTGAAAGCTCCGTTAAGCAACGCAGTTTTTCCGGTCCATCCTCTTTTAGAGGAATTGATCTTTCGGGATTGGGTACGGCCGGACAGGATTTTTCTGCCACCGAAAAGATTTGCGGTCATTTACCCCATGGAGGAAAAATTCTCCAAGAGGTGGAGGCTCCCAGTAGTGGATGCAGCCATCTCATGTGTGAATAAATCACTAACTTGCCCGGTGGAAAACATACATATGGTTAAAGATCCGGTTGATAAAAGATTAGAGACACTTTTAAAAGCATCCTTTGCTACGGCAGGAGCAGTGGTGCAGCCAGCGGTGGCTGCGATTGGTGTTTGTCAGGCGTTAAAAGACCAGACAAAGGAAATGTTAAAGGCATGCCTTCCCATCAAGCAGAAGAGTTTTCTGACATTCCCAGAGCTCTGTGTTTTGCTGTAGATGCTATAAAAGATTCCATCCAGCAGGCCTCTCGTTTATCACTATTTTTGGTGCACATGAGAAGGCTCTTATGGTTGAAGAACTGGGCGGCGGAGCCCCCATGCAAAAAGCTTCTGGCAGGGTTTCCCTTCCATGGAGGACGACTCTTCGGAGAGGATCTGGATAAATATATTCAGACTATTTCAAATGGCAAGAGTACCCTTTTACCGGTCAAAAAGACATTCCGGGCTCCTACATTTAAAAGGCAGCTCTTTCCTGTCTCGGGGCCCTCAAATTCCAGGCAGTATCGACGGCCGCCTGCACGATCCAACGTTAACAGTAGATCGCAGGGACAGGCCCCTGGGGGTAAGAGGCCATGGTATCGCAAGCCGACAAAGACAGCCCCTAAGTCTGCCTTATGAAGGGGCGCCCCCACTCTCGCGGGTGGGGGGAAGGCTTTGTTTCTTCTCAGAAGTTTGGGAAGCCAAGATCCCCGACAAATGGGTCCGGGCATCGGTAACCACAGGTTACAGACTGGAGTTTCTAAAGTATCCTCCGCCTCATTTTCAAGTATCAAGGCTACCAACGGATCCAGCAAGGAAGGCCTCAATGCTGGCAGCTTTGGATCACCTGCTTTGCCAGGACGTAATTATAGAAGTGCCAGCCCAAGAGCAAGGGCTAGGTTTCTATTCCAATCTCTTTGTCATACCAAAGCCCAACGGCGATGTCAGGCCAATCTTGGACCTAAAGAGGTTAAACGGTTACCTAAGGGTTCGTTCCTTCCGGATGGAATCCATCCGGTCAGCAGCCGCCGCGCTTCAGAAGGACGATTTTCTGGCCTCTATAGACATAAAGGATGCTTACCTTCATGTACCAATCTTTCAGTTGCATCAAAGATTTTTACGATTCGCGGTGGGGCAGCGACACTTCCAATTCAGGGCGCTCCCCTTCGGGCTGGCCACGGCCCCCCGTGTATTCACGAAGATCCTAGCCCCAGTTCTGGCCAATTTAAGGATCCAGGGGGTCACAGTCCTAGCATACTTGGCTCACGGCCGGGTCTGCAAAGGGCAGTAAACCTCACGGTTCGGTACCTCGAAGAATTCAGCTGGGTCCTAAACCGGGAAAGTCAGCGTTCCAGCCTACAAAGCAGTTGGAATACCTCGGCATGAGGTTAGACACAGAACAGCAAAGAGTGTTCCTGCCCCTGGTAAAGATCGAGGCTATCAAGGGGCTGGTTCAGTTGGTTCTAAACAAGAAAAAACCAACTATTCGCCTGTGTATGCGATTACTAGGCAAGCTAGTGGCCACGTTCGAGGCAGTACCATACGCTCAGATCCACACTCGCGTCCTACAGGCAGCCATTCTAGCAGCCTGGGGCAAGAGGGCACATGCCTTAGAGTCCCCTTTGACGCTATCATCAAGGGTCCGACAAAGCCTGGCCTGGTGGTTGAACCCCCAGAATCTTCTAAAGGGAAAATCCTTCAGCCCTGTTGTCTGGAAGGTAGTTACCACAGACGCCAGCCTGGCAGGCTGGGGGGGCGGTCTTCGAGGGGTCCTCTCGCCAGGGAACTTGGGTGAAAGCAGAGAGGCAGCTCCCCATCAATATCTTGGAGATCAGAGCTGCTCGCCTAGCCCTTCTGGCATGGACCTCCAGATTAAAGGGGTTCCCGGTGAGGATCCAGTCAGACAATGCCACGGCGGTGGCATACATAAACCACCAAAGGGGGAACCAGGAGTCGGGCCGCTCAGAGGGAGGTGAGCTTGATTTTTCAGTGGGCAGAGGTTCATGTACCCTGCATTTCGGCGATATTCATTCCCGGAGTGGACAACCTGCAGGCAGACTTCTTAAGTCGCCAGAGTCTGTCGCCAGGGGAGTGGTCTCTGCATCCCCAGGTCTTTCAGACAATCTGCCAGAGGTGGGGAATGCCAGACGTAGATATAATGGCATCCAGGTTCAACAAGAAACTAGACAGGTTCGTGTCTCGAACGAGGGATCCTATGGCCTGCGGAACCGATGCGTTGGTTGGCCCTTGGCATCAATTCAAACTTCTATATGCATTCCCTCCGCTACAGTTACTCCCTCGCCTGTTGCGCAGGATCAGAGTGGAGCACAAGCCAGTCATTCTAGTAGCTCCGGCTTGGCCCCGGAGGACTTGGTACTCACTAGTCCTGAAGATGGCAGTGGGAGACCCTTGGACTCTTCCTCTACAACCAGACCTACTCTCACAAGGCCGATCCTCCACCCTACATTACGGCGTCTAAATTTGACGGCCTGGAGGCTGAATCCCTGATTCTCAGGGGTAGAGGTCTGTCTAGGCAGGTAATCCCTACCCTGATTAGGGCTAGAAAGCCGGTCTCCAGGGTGATTTATTACAGGGTGTGGAGGAACTACGTAGGCTGGTGTGAATCCAAAAGATGGAATTCCCGCAAATATACTATTGATAGGGTGTTAAGGTTTCTCCAGCTAGGAGTGGATAAAGGCCTGGCACTAAGCACAATCAAGGGACAGATCTCAGTTCTGTCAGTGTGGTTTCAGAGGCCGCTGGCCACCCACTCGCTGGTAAAGACCTTCTTACAGGGGGTCTTGCGTTTTAATCCTCCTGTCAAGTCACCACTTTGTCCATGGGACTTAAATCTTGTTCTGTCATCCCTACAGAAACAACCTCTTGAGCCGTTGGCTGAGGTACCTTGATTTTACTGACTAGAAAGTCGGTATTTCTGATCACCATAGTTTCGGCCAGGAGAGTATCGGAATTGGCAGCCTTATCTTGTAAGGAACCATATCTCATTTTGCATAAGGATAGGGCGGGGTTCCGTCCTCATCCTTCCTTTCTACCAAAGGTTATATCCAGTTTCCACCTGAACCAGGATGTGGTACTTCCATCCTTCTTCCAAAACCCACCTCTAGAAAAGAGGGGTTGCTGCATACGTTGGATATTGTCAGGGCCGTAAGGGCCTATCTTAAAGCTACAGAGAAGGTTCGGAAAACAGATGTGGTGTTCGTTTTACCGGAAGGGCCCAAGATGGGTCAGGCAGCTGCTTGATCCACCATCGCAAGATGGATTAAACAATTAATTGTTCGGGCCTGCGGTTTGAAGAGGTGCCTCCTCCTTTGTCGGTAAAGGCCCATTCTACCAGGGCCAGGGGCACCTCCTGGGCAGCACATCATCAGATCTCTATGGCTCGAATATGCAAGGCAGCAACGTAGTCATCAGTCCACACGTTTACAAAATTTTATCAAGTGGACGTAGGAAGGAATGCGGATACAGCCTTTGGGCAGTCAGTACTACAGGCCGCGATTCAAGCTCCTCAGGATCTGAGGGGGCTCCCTTGATTTGATTTGAGATTTACATTTCTCGTTTAAGTTGGATTTACTAGTATCTGAGTATACCTCTAAAATTAAATCCTTCTTTGGAAGATGTCTCCCTCCCCTCATTAAAGCATTGCTTTCGGACATCCCATATAGTAATGAATATGCCGCTCTGTGTCCCGTGATGTACGAGAAAGAAAAAGGGATTTTTAAATACAGCTTACCTGTAAAATCCTTTTCTTGGAGTACATCACGGGACACAGAGCTCCCACCCCTCTTTTGGGTGACCATTTTGGGAGGCATACTGCTTGCTACAAAACTGAGGGACTCCCTCTAGGGGAGGGGGTTATATAGGGAGGGGACTTCCTGTTTGAGATTGCCAGTGTCCACACCTGAAGGTACTCCATATAACCCATATAGTAATGAATATGCCGCTCTGTGTCCCGTGATGTACTCCAAGAAAAGGATTTTACAGGTAAGCTGTATTTAAAAATCCCTTTTTTTTGGAAAAAAAATTGTTTCATGAATTAAAAAAAATAACAAAAACAGTAGTTATCCCAATTTTTTTGTATTATGTGAAAGATTATATTACACCGAGTAAATAGATACCCAACATGTCACGCTTTAATTATGCGCACACTCATGGAATGGCGCCAAACTTTAGTACTTAAAAATCTCCATAGGCAACGCTTTAATTTTTTTTTTTTTTTACAGGTTCCCAGTTTAGATTTACAGAGATCTAGTGCTAGATTTGTTGCTGGCACTCTAGCGCACGCGGCGATACCTCATATATGTGGTTTAAACGGCGTTTACATATGTCGGCGGGACTTGCGTGTGCTTCTGCACGTGGGCTACCGGGGGCAGGGGCGTTTTAATTTTTTTTTTACTTACATTTTATTTTTATTTTTTTACACTTTTTTTTTTTCACTTTTATTCCTATTACAAGGAATGTAAACATCCCTTGTAATAGGAAATGTGTGTGACAGGTCCTCTTTAAGGAGAGATGCGGGGTCAATAAGACCTCACAGGCTGGAAACCATGAGATCGGTGAAAAAAAATTCACTGATCTCATGAATGGTTGCTTACAGCCGCAATCGCGGCTTTGTTTACTTACGGGGACCCGGGCGTGACGTCATCACATCGCGACTGGGTCCTCCGACGATCATAGAGATGACTGGTCACCAGTCATCTCTATGCTTCCTACCGACGCCGGACGATTCGTTCTCCGGGCCCCTGAAGGCATGGGAGAGCCCGGAGAAGCACCGGATGGCGGTGGGGAGGGGGGGGGGGGAATGTCCCCTCCCGTGGCCTGTAAGAACGATCAATCGGTGGAACCGCCGCTATGATCATTCTTATGTCGTGCAGAATCGCCGGCTTAACAAGAGGATATCTGGATGATGCCTCTGGCTGCAGGCATCGTTCAGATATCCACCCGCAAAGCCCAGGCCGTCATTTGACGTCCTCTTAGGATGGGAGATCCCATCTCTGGACGTCAAATGACAATGGGCTGGTATTGAAGTGGTTAAGGACTCGTCCCCTGCTCCTCTTGAACAATTGACACTTTTAAGGAACAGGTACCTGGATTTGATAGGTACCCACTTCCGCTCAGACACCACCTATGTCATTGTTTCTCCAGTCCTCAGTACACCCATCAGGTCAGGTTTTCAGGATTTCCATTATTTTGCACAGGTGATTTGATCAGTTTCACTGCCTTAGTAATTGCCACAGCCGTTTCATCTGAGGGAAATCTTGAAAACATGACCTGTTGGGGGTAGTTGAGTAACACTGGCCTAGGCCAGTGGTTCTCAACTCCTGTCCCCAGGACCCACTAACAGGCCAGATTTAAAGTATTACCTCGGGGAGATGTAGGCTAGAATACTGCAATCTTGAGCAGAAAATGATATCACCGGTGATTTGTTTTTTATTTATTTTTTATCTTGCCAGGGGTCTCCAAACATTCTAAACAAAGGCCCAGTTTACGGTCCTTCAGACGGGCCAGACTAAGGCCATTGGGAGTTAAAAATGTCCAGTGGGAGTAAATAATACCATATCTTTGGTGACAGTGGAAAGACTAGTGCCCCATTGCTGGTGTTAATGGAAATAATTGACGGTGTCTGGAGAAATAGTGCCCCATTGGTGTCAGCAACAAGAAGTATGCCCCATTTAAATTGGATGAAATAATGTACCAAGGGCCGCATTAAGGCAAGCAAAGGGCCACATCCAGCCCCAGGGCCGCAGTTTGGAGACCCCTGGCCTAGGCAATCGGAGCAGAAGTTCTGCTCCCTACCCCTGCCATCTTCTGGGGCACATGACAGGTCCTAGAAGACTGCATACACCATTTATAATGCTCCCACATGCGCAGTGTTCACCCGTCTGAAGCTGCAAGCTGTCACAGTCTGGGTGCCCATAGTGAAGATGCCGGTGTTCTGTCAGAAGTGCGAACTCATCAGATTAGGTCATGGAAGTGACGTTCCGTCAGCTGCGCATGCGTTCCACCGCTACCAGGTTTGTTAATCTGACAGAAAACATACGTGTTGGGCACATATTTAACTCCTTGATTACCCTAGATGTTAACCCCTTCCCAGCCAGTGTCATTAGTACAGTGACAATGTATAGTATAAGCACTGATCACTGTATTTGTATCACTGGTTAGTTAGTGTCAGATTGTCTGCTGCACTATTGCAGTCGCATTATAAGTCACTGATCACCGCTATTAGTAGTATATAATAAAAATTCCAATGTATATACCATAGTTTGTAGACAAGTGGATGGCCATTGTATCATGGGAGCATTGGCTGCTCCGTCCCTAGTAAACCATTGGAAAGATATCTCCCATGGGACTTTGTTGCAGCAATAGAAATCACACAATTGGAATATAAAAAATGAAAACTCTTTATTGAGCAATGTTAAAATATAGTTGGTCTATACCAGGGATCCTCAAACTATGGCCCTCCAGATGTTGTAGAACTACACATCCCATGAGGCATTATAACACACTGACATTCACAGACATGACTAGGCATGATGGGAATTGTAGTTCCTGAACAACTGGAGGGCCGTAGTTTGAAGACCCATGGTCTATACAATTAACACCCAAATCTGTAAAATGTTCCTGCTGAACATACAGAGAGCAGGAATACAAAGTGTGACATTTAAAATAAATTGCATATCCACCAATTCAACCCATTGATTTGGTGGATATGCAATTTACTTTAAATGCCATAATTTGTATTCCTGCTCTTATCTTGTATTTTAACCACTTCAGCCCGGACCATTTGGCTGGCCAAAGACCAGGGCACCTTGTGCGAATCGGCACTGCTTTACTTTTACTTTAACTGACAATTGTGCGATGTGCCTCCCAAACAAAACGTCCTTTTTTTCCCACAAATAGAGCTTTCTTTTGGTGGTATTTGATTACCTCTGCGGTTTTTACTTTTTGCGCTATAAACAAAAATAGAGTGACAATTTTGAAAAAAAAATTATATTTTTTTTACTTTTTGTTATAATAAATATCCCCCCAAAAATCTATAAAAAAATAAATAAGCGTTTATTAATTGGTTTGCGCAAAATGTAAAGCATCTACAAAATAGGGGATAGTTCTATGGCATTTTTGTAATTTTTTTTTTTTTTTTTTACTTGTTATGGCAGCGATCTGCGATTTTTATCGTGACTGCAACATGGCCGACACTATGAACACATTTTTGGGACCATTCACATTTGTACAGCGATCGGTGCTATAAAAATGCACTGATTACTGTGTAATTGTGACTGGCAGTGAAAGCTTAACCAGTAGGGGGCGGGGAAGGGGTTAAGTGTGTCCTAGGGAGTGATTCCAACTGTTAGGGGGCGTGGCTACGAGTGACACGTCACTGATTGCTGCTCCTGATGAGAGGGAACCGACGATCAGTGATGTGTCACTAGGAAGAACGGGGAGATGCTTGTTTACACTAACATCTCCCCGTTCTGCAGCTGTGTGACCCGATCGCGGGACACCAGCGGACAACTAGTCCACAGCTTCAGCAGGCATAGTCACGGAGCTCGCTGCAGGGGCGCACGTGCCCGCAAGGCGGGAATTTAAATATACGTTACTTTGCCCAGCCGTGCCATTCTGTCAATGTATATGTATAGGAGCCGGTGTCCGTGATGCTGCACTTTGCTGCTTGCATCATTTTAATTAAATACAAAAATGTGTTTTGACTTCTGCCAAAATTAGGGTCAAATAACTTTTTAATTTAAGGATTTCAAGGTACACAGCATAATGGGACAACATGCAACAAAGACATGAGACACATACGTATATTGAGAATAATTCAGTTGAACATAGACCGAGGGCCTTACACAAACAAAGGTTATGAAATAACGGGGGAATGGGGATAGAGATGAGAAGTGGGACAATCACAAGTAAAGGGACCACACTGTCTCTGGAACAAGAGAATGGTCTATGGTTCCCATAACTAGTCTTTTTTATCTGTGTGTGCCCACTTAAAAGGTTCACTTTAAAGGGGTTGTAAAGGTACAGGTTTTTTTTTTTTTTCTTTTCCTAAATGGCTTCCTTCACCTTAGTGCAGTCCTCCTTCACTTACCCCATCCTTCCATTTTGCTTTTAAAATGTCCTTATTTCTTCTGAGAAATCCTCACTTCCTGTTCTATCTGTAACTCCACATACATTGCAGATAGAGAAAGGAGCTGTGTTTTAGTGGGCGTCCTGACTCTCCTGTAGTCCAAGAGAGGGGGCGAGCACGACACTCCACACCAGGGAGAAAGCCTTGCATTACTGTGTAGAGTTACAGACAGAAGAACAGGAAGTGAGGATTTCTCAGAAGAAATAAGGACATTTAAAAGCAAAATGGAAGCATGAGGTAAGTGAAGGAGAACTGCACTAAGGTAAAGGAAGCTATTTAGGAAAAAAAATTGTACCTTTACAACCCCTTTAACATTGGAGGAAAGAAACATTACTTCCTTAATTTTTATAGTATTCACCCTTCTTCACAAAACTTCATCGCTCCTCTCCACTCCTCCAGTCCTCTATATGTATGGTGAGGTCTGCATGACGTGCTCTGTGCTCCCTTTGCCTCCTGGGATATGTAACAGGCATAGCCGTTTATTCAGGAAAGGAGGAGGGCCTACCGGTGCATCATCGGGAGGCAGGACGACTGAACCCGGAATCAATGACATCACAGTCAAATATGGTGACTCGGGACCGAGCCATATGGGTGGGTATCTGAAATGTTCTAAACACCAGGTAAGCAGTGGTTGTTAAGGAAAAAAATATATATGAAAATCTGCTCTAATGTTTATTGAGCCTTAAACTAGAAGAACTTGACTCGCACAACCTTGTCTTGCATAGTAATTGACTTTTTATTATTATTTTGAAGAAATGGCAAACTCGTCTACAGAAATGGATCCTGATCTGGCCCGGCAGCTGTTCTTTGAAGGGGCCACACTTGTGATTTTGGGTGTTCCAGAAGGCACAGAATTCGGTATAGACTTAAACAGCTGGGAAGTTGGCCCTCGTTTCCGAGGAGTGAAGATGGTGCCTCCAGGACTTCACTTTATCCACTATAGTGTGAAGAGGCTGAGGGGAGCTGCTGGGGAAACTGGGCCACGTTCTGGCATTTTCTTTTTCCTGGAGCAGAGAGCAATCCACCTCCTGCAATTCGATGCTCAAAGAGAGGAGATGGTTGCTACCTCCCAAGAGGAGGCTGACAATCTACGGGAACAGCTTCCTTCCATGGATCCATTCCTGGGGCCGTATCCCTATGACAGCCTCCGTCACTGGGTGTCCTTAACAAGTCACATTACTAAAGAGGCCATGCTAAAGTTACAGCCTGCCTGTGGGACAATATGCTCTTTCCCAGAGGTCCTTCCTACTGAAAAGATGACCCTTACAGAGGATCGGGCTAAACACAACTTGCCCAGGTAAATATGAAAGCATGGAAGGTTATTATGGGGCTTGGCCTAGCTGGGTCCGATGTCTGTTTTTTAATGTTTAACTAAGTAATCTGAATTGCTTTTAAATCTGAATACTGTTAGATATAGACCCCTTGATCTTAACCTCTTTAGTCAGCGGCGGTGCGTCCATAAGGGCGCACGAGAGCCGCCCCCTCTCTCCTTCCACCTTTCTATTGCCAATACACAGGTTACGATATTTCAGTTATATGAATGAACAGAGTCAGTGATCACTGACTCTTTTCATTAGGAAAAGGTTCACCGGCTCCTACCTCCGCTCTCCATCCTGACAGATCGAGGACAGAGGGGGTGGAGGAGGACATGGAGGGGGACAGCAGCAGAACGTAGGGGAGACATGGAGCACGGAGGGGGAGAGCAGCAGAGCAGAGGAGGGACACGGAGTGTGGAGGGGTAGAGCAGCAGAGCGGAGGGGAGACACGGAGTGTGGAGGGGTAGAGCAGCAGAGCGGAGGGGAGACACGGAGTGTGGAGGGGTAGAGCAGCAGAGCGGAGGGGAGACACGGAGTGTGGAGGGGTAGAGCAGCAGAGCGGAGGGGAGACACGGAGTGTGGAGGGGTAGAGCAGCAGAGCGGAGGGGAGACACGGAGGATGAGAGCAGCAGAACAAAGGGGGGACACGGAGTGCGGAGGGGGACAGCAGCAGCATGGAGGGGGGACTGGAGGAGGATACAGGGACAGTCAGTGGTGATCGGTGCGATCACTGCTATATAGATTTCACTAGAGCAGCTGAAAAGAGGGGGTCCGGGGAGAAGCTGTCAGGCTTTATTGAAATCTATACAGGCAAATCGGTGCTTGTAACTCCCCCCGCCGCACCGATCATCCCTGACTGACCAGGTATCGAGTGAAGCATCGGAGCATTTCCCCTGAGTACAAGTACTCTGGGAAATGCTCGGTATCGATACTAGTATCGGTATTGGGACAATCCTAATAAATATCCCCCCAAAATATATATATATATATATATATATATATATATATATATATATATATATATATATATATATATATATATATATATATATATATATATATATATATATATAAAAAAAAAAAATCCTCAGTTTAGGCCGATACGTATTCTTCTACATATTGATTGGTTTGCATAAAAGTTATAGCGTCTACAAAATAGGGGCTAGATTTATGGCATTTCTATTAATATTTTTTTTTTTTTTTTTTTTTTACTAAGGTCGGCGATCTGCGATTTTTATCGTGACTGCCACATTATGGCGGACACATCGGACACTTTTAATGCTATTTTGGGACCATTGCCATTTTATACAGCAATCGGTGCTATGAAAATGCACTGATTACTGTGTAAATGACACTGGCAGGGAAAGGGGTTAACCACTGGTGGGCAATGAAGGGGTTAAGTGTGTCCTAGGGAGTTATTCTAACGGTGGGCGGGGGCTGGGCTACAAGTGACACTGATCACTGCTCCCGATGACAGGGATAACTGTTCTGTCACTAGGCAGAATAGGGAAATGCTGTGTTTATGTCGGCATCTCCACGTTCTGCCGATGACGCGATCGCGGGCACCTTTTAACTTTTTTAAAATGTTTTTTTTCTGGATATTTTTGTTCTTAGTCTCTCACTGTTAAAATAAACCTACCATTAAAATGATAGACTGGTCATTACTTTGTCAGTGGGCAAATGTACAAAATCAGCATCAGGGGATCAAATACTTTTTTTCCCTCGCTGTATAGGATCATGTGATATATTCTTGCACTGATATATTTGCTCAATTTTTAGATATGACACGATTTGTCAGAACTATAAGGAGGGCTTGTCAAGACTTCCACAGATGAAACAAAAAGAAGGAACAGAGATCCGCTTTAGCACTCTTCCAGAGAAAATGTACCCAGAGAATGCTACTCCGGCTCAAGTCACGCAGCACAGCATTGACCTGTCCTACGCCCTAGGCCAGCTGATGGATGAGCACTACCCAGAAAAGCCTTCGGATATACTAGGTCAGTGAAAATGTTTTATGTGTGTCTGCAGAGTTTGCCCTTTACACCCTTGCCCATTGGGTGTGCTGTTCGTGTCTCTTTTATTCACAGACTTGGGCCGTTTAATTGCTGGCAAACCTATTCAATCTAATGGCCTTCCATGCAGCCCCCAGCTCAAGGGAATGCTCTTTTATAAATTGAAAAAGCCCATCAAATAAAAAATTCATAAAAAAGACTTGCATCCACTGAAACCTGAACTTGCAGTTAAAGTGGAACTTCCGCTTTAAGCACTCCTCGCCCCCTGACATGCCACATTTGGCATGTCCTTTTTGGGGGGGGGGGGGGGGGGGAGTGTGTACCCTCTTTTTAGTGGGACTTCCTGTCCTACTTTCTTTTTTCGGCTGTCTAGGCGACTCCTTTCGCTTTTTGGTGGCCCCTCCCTGCCAGCGATATTCTGGGACACAACTCGGGTCTCAGAAGATCGGCTGGCCAATAGGAGAGCGCAGTGCGCGCCTGGCCGTGAAGCTGTAAGCTGTCACGTCCGGGTGCCCACAGCTACGATGACAGCGCCAAGGAGAGGAGGGGGAGAAGAGCGAGCCTCCGGAAGGGCAGGTAAGTGTCAGTTTATTAAAAGTCAGCAGCTATGCTTTTTGTAGCTGCTGACTTTTTTTTTTTTTTTTACAAAAAGCAGTGTTTTATTTGTTGAAAAAAAAAAAGGGGGTTACATAAACAGCACATTAAAGAGAAAGAAAAAAAAAAAAAAAAAAATAATAAAAATATGCAGAGAGCCACAAATCATAAAGGCGAGGTAGACATAATGGCAATAATAGTACATACAATAGTTGGCGGGTACAGAGCACGGACAGCAATGCAACATCATTATCATAAGAAACCATAGGGCCAGGTATCCATACAGCAGGGACATACAATCCAATTCAGGGAAGAAATACATTAAGTTTGGTCAGGGAGGGCATCGCAAGTAGCTGCAGTTCCCACCCAATCTCCCCACACTTTATCATATTTAACCGGACAGCCCCTGTGAGCATATAGTTCTTTCTTATATGGCAATAGGGCGTTGACTGCAACTATCCATTCCTGAAGGGTCGGGGGCAGGGCCCGGAGCCATTTTCTCGCTATGAGCAATCTGGCTGTAAATAGTGATTCTTGGAGGAAAGTTTTGTGGTGTTTGTCAGAGTCTGGGTCCGGGAATATTCCCAACAGGCACTGTTTGGGGCATAGGGTAAGGGGAGATCCCATCTCATCGTGAATGAACTTCACCACATGTGACCAGTAGTCCTGTATAACAGGACAGGACCAAAGAAGATGGAAGAAATTACTGGAGGGGCTATCGCATCGGGGGCATAGCGGACTATAATCAGGCTTGTATTTAGTTAAACGTATGGGGGTAAGGTAGGATCTATGCAACAGAAACAGGTGAGTAAGGCGGTCCGACAACCTGGGGGAAACCTTTTTGGTGGTCTCCAACGCATCCTCCCACTCATCATCCACAAACTCCCCCACGTCTCTGGACCAGCGGTCCCTAAGTCCATAGGCCAGAGTCACAGCAGGAGGTCGAAGAAGGGAGTAGTAGAGAATTGAAATCAATTTGCGGGAGTCCTGGCCTGTAATGGTACGAACCACATCAAGCTTTTCTACACTAGGGGGTATTTCCCCAAACTGTGCACGGAGGGCATGTCGGAGTTGGAGATAACGGAAATGCATTGAGTTAGGGAGAGCAAAGGCATCCTTGAGTTGCTGAAATGACTTTAGAATAGTTCCTTGATACACGTCGGATAGATACCGTACTCCCCGGTCCGACCAAAGAGTCCAGTCAGGGACGGAGAGCAGCTCGCCCAGGCCAGGATTATCCCATAGTGGGGTGTAGAAATGGGTAGCCGGAGCCTTCAACTTGCGGCTCGCCACCTCCCAGATCTTACAATAGTGGTAGAGCAGGCCCCTGCGGTCTCCCAGTATCCACGTGCCCCCGAGGTTCCTAAAGAGGACCTGAAAGGGGTGGGAGAGCCCAGGAGCACGGAGGGAGCACAAACATTCGAGGAAGCGGTCCCTATCCAATTTGTCAAAATAAAAAAAGTGGGAGAGCTGTGCCGCCAGGTAGTATAAATTAAAGTCGGGCACCGCCGCCCCACCCAACTCAGTCGGGTTCTTGAGCGCCGGCCAGGACAACTTATGGCGAGCGGAGCCCCACACAAATGAGTTAAGGATCGCATCGATGGTCTTAAAAATTTTGAGGGGAAGATACACGGGGGAGTGCCAAAAGACATATAGGAATTTGGGGAGGAGAATCATTTTAATCAAGTTCACACGGCCCATGACCCCCAAGGGCAGTTTAGCCCAGATTTGTGTTTTGGATTTCAAAAATAGGATTAGCGGTTCCAGGTTAAGGCGAACAAAATCCTCAGGGGATCTAGATATGTGAATCCCAAGGTATTTCAGGGAGCTGACCCTGAGGAGAGGGGAGGAGGCTTGAGGCCTCGAGGGGGCACTCACATCAATGGGAAGAATCTGGGATTTGTCCCAGTTGATCTTCAGGCCAGAATGACGCCCGAAGTCCTCAATGACCGCAAGGGCTGTTTGAAGGGAATGACCGGAGTCGGTCAGGTACAGCAGCATATCATCTGCATAAAGGCTGATCTTTTCAACCAGAGCCCCCCGCTGAAGACCACAAACCCCAGGATGCGCTCTAAGGGAGGAGGCCAGGGGCTCCACCGCCAAAGCATATAGCAGTGGGGAGAGGGGACACCCCTGTCTGGTTCCCCTGGAAAGGGGAAAGGGGGCTGAAACTCGACCGTTGACCAAGATCCTGGCACACGGGTTTTGGTATAAAAGATGAATCCACCTAATAAAGTTGGGCCCAAAGCCAAAGCGTGCAAGGCACTCCCACAAGTAGACCCATTCAACAGAGTCGAATGCCTTAGCGGCATCCAAGGACACCACGACTCTAGAGCCCACCTGATCATGTTCAGCCTGTAAGTTCATATAAAGTCTACGCAGGTTATGGGCCGTGTTTTTGGCAGGCATGAACCCAACCTGATCAGGGTGGATCAGCGTAAGGATTACCGAGTTGAGACGTAGTGCCAGGATCTTGGCAAGGATTTTGATGTCCAACTGTAAAAGGGATATTGGGCGGTAGGATTCAGGAAGTTCTAAATTTTTACCGGGTTTGGGAATGAGCACGATGCAGGCCTCGGTCATGGAGGCCGGTAAAGAGCCCGACGAAAAAATATATGAAAAAAGGTCATGAAGCCTAGGTATCAAAGAATCACCATACATCTTAAAAAATTCAAGGGGAAGACCGTCCGAGCCCGGCGCTTTGTTAGTATTAAGTAGGGAGATTGCCTTTGAGATTTCCTCCACGGTGACAGGAGCCTCCAAAGATTCCAACTGGGAAGCCGAAAGAACGGGTAACTCTATATCGGCCAGCATAGCGGACGTCTCCGCCCTGCTGGTCGTGACACCAGAGGAGTACAGGGAGGCGAAGAAAGAGCGGAACCCCTCAGCCACCGCATCCGGATCAGTGAGCAGTACCCCACCAGCATCCCGAAGGGAAACCACCGTGGGAGGTCTATGATCCAGATGGGCCAAATAAGCCAGTAAGCGTCCCGCGCGTTCCCCACACTCATACACCCTCTGCCTGCCATAGAATATTTTCCTTTCTGCCCTCTCGAATAGGAGACCATTCACCACTCTGGACTGTAATTTTAAGGCGTCCGCCGTGGCCGAGGAGGGAGCAGAAGTAAACTCCCTCTCCGCCTCGGCCAGGGAGTGCTCCGCCTGTTCGACCACCCGAGCCGAGGCTCTACGATAGTGGGCTATGCGTTGTGATAGGACCATACGGGCGTGAGACTTGAAGGAGTCCCAGACCACCCCAAAGGGCGCTGAATCTGTATTGTCCAGGAAGAAGGAATCCCATTCAGCACCAGCCTCCTCCAAGTCGGGGATGACCGATAGCCAAAAGGGATTGAGTCTCCAGTTATAAGAGGAAGAGGGAAGTTCCGATGCAGAGCTCAATCCAATAGGAGGCGTGATCGGAAAGGACTCGGGGATTGAACCCCACATCACCCAAGATCGGAAGAAGGGTACGAGAAACCAATATGAGGTCAATCCTCGACATGGAGCTATGTGTCGACGAGAAACATGAATACGTCTTATCCAGTGGGCGACAGTGTCTCCACGTGTCCACAAGCTCCATGTCAAGGAGAAGTCTACCAAACCTGGTCAGGGAGTGAGTGGGGCGATCCGGGGGAGCAAGAGATACTCTGTCAAGATCAGTACTAGGGACATTATTGAAATCCCCCAGCCAGATCGCCGGCACACAGGGATATTGTGACATGAACCCCAAACCCTCGGTCAGGACAGAGAACTGGAAGGGGGGAGGTATATAGATAGCCAGTATAAGAACTTCCAAACCATTCACTTTAGCATGCAAAAATATATATCTACCATGGGGATCGGATTGAAGCGTAAGTAACACAAATCGAGTAGATTTAGTGACAAGCACCGCCACTCCCCTAGAATTTGCGGTGTAAGGAGCATGATACACCCAGCCTACCCACGGCTTCTTAAGGGACATCAAGAGCTGGCCTGTTAGATGAGTCTCAACTAAGACCATAACATCTGCATGCTGGGCTTTCAAGTATGAGAGAACTGCAGTACGTTTCGGGCGGGCCCTGAGGCCTCGCACATTCCACGTCAGGAATTTTACCCCAGGCATGACAGGCATCTACTAAGAATGTCCCGGGCGCGCCAGGGCAGCGCGCAGGCACCCCCGCCCACCCCATCAAGGAAGAGGGGGGAGACACGGGTACCACACACAAAGCCCAGAGCGCCCAGGCCAGGAGGCCATAGCAACCAATAAAAATAAAACAAGGGCACATCAATGCTGTACAATGCAATGTCCCAAACCCCACCCGCCACCCCCTGCAGAGAGACATTAATGACAATCCGCATAACAAAAAACACATGACCAAAGATAATGTAAATAAAAACAAACACAAAATTAAAGAAAAAACAACCACAAAACAGGTGAAAACACCAACTTAGAGCACTGGGGTGTCCGGAGAAGTCGCCCACAACACAACGGCGCAGTGGAGCCCGACACGTCCGGCCAGACCAGGGAAACCATACTTGAGCCATGAGGCATAGAGTACATATTAGAAAGACGGTGTGATCCACCGCAACTAGGGGGACGAATATTCGCTGGCTAACCAACATCAATGCGAGGAGTGAGGCCCCCGGCGTTAGAACTCCAGGACACTGTCCGCACGGGGAACACAAGGATGTAGCAATGTGAGTCCATAGTCCGGGTGCCAGCACGACGGGACAGCTCGCTATTAACAACCAATAAAGCGGGGCCGCAGTGGGATAGCATGTAGCAAGGGCAGGGAAACGGAGACAGGGAGGGGATTGCACAGGGACCGTATCTGGCTCAGGGCCGGAGGAAGGCAGCAGCAGGGGCGGAAGAAGGGAGAGTCAGGAGGGGATGGGCACGGGGGTACAAGGTGAACAAATGGCCTCAGACAGGGGGGGCAGGGAACACAGTACCTGAGAGGAGCAGTAGTCCAGGGCCTCCGGAGAATCGGAGAAGAGGAGTTCCATCCCGCTGCGCCCAATCAAGGGAAAAAAAAAAAAAAGGGGAAAGAGGGGAGAGAGCCAGGATCTATGTGGGTTGCCGGGGCGGTGGTCCAGCATTCTCCAGCCAGGTGAAGACAGCCTCAGGGGTATCAAAGAAATGCGCTCGATCCTCACCGACAACGCGCAGCCGAGCTGGGAACAGCATAGCATAGGAGTAGTGACGGATCCTCAGGCGGCGTTTGGCTTCGGCGAAGAGGGCCCTCTTCTTCTGAACGTCCGCCGAGAAATCTGGGAACACCTTGATCTCGACGTTCCCAAAGGGGATGTTACCCTGCAGCCTGGTGAGACGGAGAACAGCATCTCGATCACGGAAATTTAGCATTTTAGCAATGAAAGTCCGTGGTGGCCCACCCGGGGGAGAAGGTTTGGCAGCCAATCTGTGGGCCCTCTCCACCGCAAAGGAGGGGGAGAACTCAGTCCGGCCGAACGTGGTCACCAGCAGGTTTTCCAAAAATCTCGGCGGGTCCCTGCCCTCCACACCTTCAGGGAGGCCCACAAAACGAAGGTTGCACCTCCGGAGGCGGTTCTCCATGTCGTCCTGCTTCGCCAGGACCACGGTGAGCTGATGTTGGAGCTGTTCCACCGCCACCTGTAATGGCGGTATGTCATCCTCCACGTGGCCGACACGGGTCTCCGCCTCCGTGAGCCGATCCCTAAGCTTCTGCATGTCCTGTCGGAGGAGTGACACGTCCACCTTCACCTCCTCAATCTTGCCCGTCAAGGAGCTTTTACAATCCGAGATGGCTTCGAGAACACGCGCCGTATCATCCGCCGCCGAGTCAGTGGGGGCAGAGGTGCCGGCGCCATCTTCCTCCGCACCCTCCTTGTCATGCCGGTATTTGGCCAGCTTAGCGGCCGCTTCCGAGTTTTTCTTCGACGGCGACATGGTCCCAGCAGGTATGAGAAAAAACCAAGCCCAGTGATCGGGGAGAAAATAGGCAATAGAAGCCCCAGGATAGTTAGTAGCGGATTCTTAGCGAGCGGAGCTCCCGCAGAACACTCCTCACACCATGCCGTCCAGGCCACGCCCCCAGCTGCTGACTTTTTAATAAACTAAACAGAGAGAGGCAAAAAAATCGCATATAACGCATGGTCTAGTTTGCTCTAACAGGGAAAACATTCCTGTTCCTCCAAAGGCAATTAAATAACTCTTGGAATCAATATTCCTTTGATACCCCCTATAAATAGACCGCAAAGGGGTGGTAAAAATAGGTGGTTGGATTGCGTTTTTACCAGCCACACACCTAAAACGTGCATTGATAGCCAAAGGGGATCATACACATGCACATTGCAGCGCAGTGGCCGGGGGAAAATTTAACTTTGTTTGACAAATAATCGTAATTTAAAAGTCAAATAATACAATTGTATATAAAAAGTGTGTGTGTGTATAAGAAATATTATATATATATATATCTATATCGTATTTATCGGCATATAACACACACCTTCACTTTTAAGAGGGAAGTTTCAGGAAAAAAAACGTAAATTTGAAATAAGGAACGTTGAAGAAAAATAAGGGTCAGTGCCCATATGCAGCCTAATCAATGCCTATCTGCAGCCTCGCCGTTGCCATCAATGCAGCAGTCTCACCATTGCCATCATTGGAGCAGCCTCAACGATGCCCATCTGCAGCCTTGGAGGGGACCGGCAGGAGGGCGGGACAAACGCTGACAGATTACATACAGTGAGAATCTCCTATGATAGACAGAACAGTGGTCCAATGGCAGCCCAGGAGACAGAGGCTGCCAAGTAAACAGGAGTTTCTCACTGATGGCGCTCCTCCCTGTCCCCTCCGAGGCAGCTAAAATTGAAGTATCTGCGTATGACACGCTATTTGCACCCGATTTTTCGGGGTGAAAAGGTGTGTGTTATATGTCAATAAATACAGTGTGTGTGTGTGTGTGTGTGTGTGTGTGTGTAATATATATAAATATATATATAAAATAATGTTCTGTTTTTATTTTTTCCTCAGCTGAACTGCAGTTTTCCTTTGTGTGTTTCCTCCTGGGGAATGTATATGAAGGGTTCGAGCAATGGAAGAGTTTGCTGAACCTTCTGTGTCGAGCGGAGACATACGCACTACAGCACCAAGGTCTGTACAGTGAGCTCATCTCTATCCTGTATCACCAGTTGGCCCAGGTGCCCACAGACTTCTTCATAGACATTGTGTCCCAGGACAACTTCCTGACCAGCACTTTGCAGGTAAATGTGAACTTTATTATGGTATACCTGTAGGTGAAAGGCATTCATTGCTGAAAACCTTCTGAAATGCCAAATATTTGGCTGCTCCAGTACTGGCTTACATTAAGAGAGCAATGCCAATTCCAAGCCTTTTCTGACACTTTTTTGTTTATATGTAAAAATCTGGGGGGTTTTTTTGGCTAGAAAATTAGTTGGACCCCCAAACATTATACACCTTGCATGCATTGATAAAAAATACAAGGCTGTTCTTGAATGGCTGACCTTGGGACCAAATCTGTTTGTTTCTCAGACACATAAGAGAAGTGCCAGGAAGACAGAATTGCTTACTTTATGTAGCACAAGCTTCTGCAGTTTGTCACAGCCTCCACAGAGGCTGGACTGTTCTGTAGCAGTAAGCATTCTTTTAAACCCAATAAAATATTTTAAAGTGATGGGAAAGATGGAATTCTGGTTTTAAAAGATAATTTCACTCTTAAAAAAAAATTTGTGTAGGAGCCTGTAAAGCATTGCACCGACGATCAGCATATTGTGGGTGCAATGCCAGCAGCTAAATATACTGCAGCTGCTGACTTTTAAAAAATGGACACTTACCTGTCCAGCACGCCCGCGGTGAGGGAATCAGGAAGTGAAGCGGCTTCACTGCCCGATTCCCTACTGCGCGAGGGGCGCGGCGCGGCCCGTCCCGTCCCGTCCCGTCCTCACTGGTCCCTGCTCTCTCTCCTGGGAACAGTGTGTTTCTCAGGAGACGGGGGAGTGGTGTGACTTGGAAGTGGGTGCAAACACCTGTTAGACAGGTATCTGCACCCTCCACCCCCCTGAAAGGTGCCAAATGTGACACCAGGGGGGGGTTCCGAAAAGCGCAAGTTCCATTTCCTTTTCCCGGACCAATATGCAGGTTAAGGATCTGGCCTCTTTTTGTGATTCGTCACTGCGTCGCTTTAACTGACAATTGCGCGGTTGTGCGATGTGGTGGCTCCCAAACAAAATTTGACGTCCTTTTTTCCCAGAAAAAGAGCTTTCGTTTGGTGCTATTTGATCACCTCTGCAATTTTTATTTTTTGCGCTATAAACAAAAATAAAACGACAATTAAAAAAAAATATTTTTTACTCTTTGCTATAATAAATATCCCCAAAAAATCTATAAAAAAAAATCCCTCAGTTTAGGCCGATACGTATTCTTCTACATATTTTTGGTAAAATAAATCGTTTACTGATTTGGTTTGCGCAAAAGTTATAGCGTTTACAAAATAGGGGATAGTTTTATGGCATTTTTATTAACTTTTTTTTTTTTTTATTATTTTTTTTTTACTACTAATAGCGACGATCAGCGACATTATGGTGGACACATCGGATGCTTTTGACACATTTTTGGGACCATTGTCATTTTCACAGCGAAAAGTGCTATAAAATTGCACTGATAACTGTGAAAATGACAGCTATACGTCCGCTCTTTTTGCGGCGGCCCGCGCGCCCTTGAGTCCCGCGCGCGTGCCCGGCGGGCACGATCGCCGCCGGGCACACGCGATTGCTCGTTACAGAGCGGGGGAACGGGAGCTATGTGTGTAAACACATAGCTCCCGTTCCTGTCAGCGGGGAAACGCTGATCTTTTGTTCATACAATGTATGAACAGAAGATCAGTGATTTCCCCTAGTGAGGCCACCCCCCCATACAGTTAGAACACACCCAGGAACATACTTAACCCCTTCTCCGCCCCCCAGTGTTAACCCCTTCACTGCCAATGGCATTTTTATAGTAATCCAATGCATTTTTATAGCGCTATAAAAATGCCAATGGTCTCAAAAATTTGTCAAAATTGTCCGATGTGTCCGCCATAATGTCGCAGTACTGGAAAAAAAACGGTGATCGCCGCCATTACTAGTAAAAAAAAAAAAATATTAATAAAAATGCCATAAAACTACCCCCTTCTTTGTAAACGCTATAAATTTTGCGCAAACCAATTGCGTTTTTTTTTTTTTTTACAAAGAATACGTATCGGCCTAAACTGAGGGGAAAAAAAATTTTTTTTTATATATTTTTGGGGGATATTTATTATAGCAAAATGTAAAAAATATTTTTTTCAAAATAGTCGCTCTATTTTTGTTTATAGCGCAAAAAATAAAAACCGCAGAGATGATCAAATACCACCAAAAGACAACTCTATTTGTGGGGAAAAAAGGACGCCAATTTTGTTTGGGAGCCACATCACACGACCGCGCAATTGTCAGTTAAATCGACGCAGTGCCGAATCCCAAAAAGTGCTCTGGTCATTGGGCAGCAATATGGTCCGGGGGTTAAGTGGTTAAGCTGATACGTATTCTTCTACATATTTTTGTTTAAAAAAAATCGCAATAAGCGTTTATTGATTGGTTTGCGCAAAAGTTATAGCGCCTACAAAATAGGGGATAGATTCATGATTTATTTTTTACTAGTAATGGCGGAAATCTGCGTTTTTTTTTTTATTTTTTTGCGGTGGGCATATCGGACACTTTTGACACAATTTTGTGACCATTCACATTTATACAGCGATCAGTGCTATAAAAATGCACTAATTACTGTATAAATGTGACTGGCAGGGAAGGGGTTAACACTAGGGGGTAAGGAAGGGGTTAAATGTATTCCCTGGGTGTGTTCTAACTGTGTGGGGGGAGGGGGGGTGACTGGGGGAGGTGACCGACGCTGTGTCCCTATGTACAAGGCACACAGATCGGTCTCCTCTCTCCCTGACGGCACGTGGAGCTCTGTGTTTACATACAGAGCTCCACATCCCTGCTGTCACCTGCTGGGACCGCCGATCGCGTGTACCCGTGGACATCGCGGCCGCCAGGCACATGCATCGGCTTCCCAGCGATGCAACGGCACAGTGTTTACCCGCTGCGCGCCCCCCAGCGGCGCGTGCGGGTAATGTAAACAAAAGACGTCCACCTGGCACTTCAGGTTCACGCTGCAGACGTCTTTTGACGATAGCGCGGACCTGAAGTGGTTAAGTGGTTAAACTACCTAGAGTGCTCATTAGTGTCAAGTCTACAGCCGCAAAGGCTAACGGTACTTGTCGTTCAGTGAATCTCAGGGATCTAGGAATTCGATGATACGGCAGAGACCTGCACGGCTGCACTTTCTTCGAATTGTGATGGCTCACTGTCACAAGGGGAGGGGTCAGATGCTGAACACGTTACACCCTAAATATGTTCAGAAAGGTGATCTTATCCATTTAACAATGACTTGGTATAGCATATGGGGCAGCAATGCTGAACACGGAGCTTCTCTTTTTTTAAAGTAATAATTTCCTATGGTTTGTGTCTCTTTCCAGGTTCTCTTCTCATTCCTGTGTTCTCAGTCTACAAATAAAGACCTGAAGCGGAGAGCCATCCGATTCCGAGCGCATTTGACCAAGAAATTTCAGTGGGACTTTGAAGAGGATCCTCTGGACTGCGCTCCGGTTGTTGTCCAGCTCCCCGAGGATTGGGAAAGTGAGAATAAAGTACAAAACGCAACCTCAGAGGAAAACAAGGAGACCGCCCTTCCTTCATAGTCTGTAATACAGCAAACAAGACTTGATGACTTGTTGTAAAGGTTCTCTGCAGTAAAGCAATATGTGGCTTCTGCTTAAATGTACAGAAGGAGAGACGGCCTACATAGAAACTGGTCAGAGCGATAGACTGGGATCTTTAACGGAGATGTGACTGGGGCCCCAAAATCTGCTGTTATGGTTCCTAGAGAGTGGCATTACTGTATATTGGATACCACGTCTTTGGGATTGCTGGAAAATGGCACGCGACTTTTGATTTCCCCTAATTTGATGACTTATATTGAATGATATGTCCATTCAGTTCTTTATCTTGTGGCTAAACTATTGCGTCCCGTCTAGACTATTCTTAAAAGTCTGAAAATACTGCACTTAATACCAAGCCGTGCAGCTTTCCCATGTCCTGTTGTGTACACACACACACGTGAGTGCATTTACCTGCAGTCATTAAAATATATGTAAAAAAAAAAATGTTAATGTAATAAAAAAAAAAAAAATGTAATATGTTTTAAATATGCAGCTATTATTAAAATAATATCTGTTGATTCTGCCATAAAAGTAGGGCTGCAACTAACAATTATTTTCATAATCGATTCATTTGCCGATTTATTGTTTTGGATTAATCGGATAATAAACTTGAAACAAAAGTGTGGTGCATAATTTCGTTAATATTTAAAGTTTAAAATATATAAGGTAATTTATTCCTAAGGCCCCTTTTACACTGGGGTGGGAGGTGCGGTGGCGGTTTAGCGCCGCTATTTTTAGCAGCCCTATACTGTTGGAATTGCGGCGGTATTCAGCCGCTAGCGGTGTGGTTTTGAAAAGCTAGCGGCCGAAAAAGGGTCAATACCGCCGGCAATGCGCCTCTGCAGAGGCGCAATGCCTGTGGTATAGCCGCGGTGTCCCATTGTTTTCAATGGGAAGGAGCAGAAAACACACCGCTCCTCTCACCGTTTCAAAGATGCTGCTAGCAGGACTTTTGGAGCGGTCCTGCCAGCACATCACCTCAGTGTGAAAGTACTCGGGCTTTCACACTGAGACTGTAGGGCACGAGTTTTTGAGGCGGTATTTAGGCGCTATTTTTAGCGCTAAACCGCCTGGAAAAACTCCTTAGTGTGAAAGGGGTCTAAATATCTCTATGCAGTGGTAAATATAAATAACCATCTATATGGTTAGGAAGAAACATTTCTAATCCACTCTGAGAACAACAGACAGAGATGTACCGTGTATACCACCCGTCACTAAATGGCGGTCCGAGTGCCGATTCTGCTCGGACCGCCAGTATAATTCTAAATGACAGCGAGCGTTGGTTGCTGTGGCCGCTGGGGTTTCCCCAGCAACCAGTGGCACTGCGTGCGCGCGTGCGCGCGCGCGCCTGCCCCCTGCTCCACGCCCCAGGTCCAGAGTTCACAGAAGACTCACGGCAGCGATAAGGGGGCGGACCGTCACGTGTGCGCCCCGCCGCCCTGCTTTTTTCAGTTCCCGGGTCCACTCCTGGCTCTCCTTGCGAGTAGAGGCATGACGTCATGTGCGCTCCGCCCCCTGCTGCTCACGGTTCCCGGGTCCTGGCTCCTTATCTCACAGCTTCCATCCCCCTTGGTATTTCAGTACCCTCCTGCATTCAAGGTATGTGGGTCTTTAGTGATCACTTAAGAGCATATTTTTATTGTGCACACTGCTAGGCATATGTTGTTAATGTTAAGGGGCACTCTGATGGACAGATTTTATTTTAAGGGGCACGCTGATGGGCACATTTAATTTTAAAGGGCTCGCTGATGGGTATATTTTTAATGTGCACAGTGATGGGCATATTTTATTAAGGGGCACACTGATGGACACATTTTGTTGTGCCCATCAGAGTGCCCCTTAACATAAAATGTGCTAGTCAGCATGCACATTAAAAATATACCCATCAGCGTGCACCTTAAAATTAAATGTGCCCATCAGAGTGCCCTTTAAAATAAAAGGTGCCCATCAGCGTGATCCTTATTTTATGTTAAGGGGCCCTCTGATGGGCAAATTTTATGTTAAGGGCTACATTTTGTTGTGCCCATCAGAGTGCCCTTTAATATAAAATGTACCCATCAGAGTGCCCCTTAACATAAAATTTGCCAATCATGCGACCCTTATTTTATGTTAAGGGACACGCTGATGGGCACATTTTATGTTAATAGGGACTCTGTTGGGTACATCTGATGTAAGGAGGCACTCTGACAGTGACACCTGATGTAAGTGGGTGCTGTGATGGGGACACATGATGTAAAGGGGCGCTGTGATGGTGACACCTGATGTAAATGGGGACACCTGATGTAAGGAGGCACTCTGACGGGGACACCTGATGTAAGTGGGGGCTGTGATGGGGACACCTGATGTAAATGGGGGCTGTGATGGGGACACCTGTGACTACAATCTTTCTGAGTCATAGCACAGACTTGAGATTCGAACTTCGGCCCAAAGAAACATCCTTCAATTTCAATTCAGTACCCCTGGTGTATCTTATTAGAGGTTAAATCTGGTAAATCTCATTAGATGCCAAGATCACATTGAATTTATTTTTTCTTTAAATAAAAACAATTCTGACGGTTTTGACGCTTTTCAGACAAAACTGTAATACAGTATGCATGACAAACTCCCTTGTCATAGGCAGGTGGTTTGATAAAAGCTACCTGCGCCTATATTCACTTATGGCTATACAAAATCTTTAATCAGCTGCACAGTTATTTCTTAAGCGCAGGAGCATTTGTTTAACTGTTATAGTATAGAGTGACCCTATAGCAAAGGAAAAAAAAAAAACTTCTGCCTTTTTAGAACCACTCACTTCCTGCCCAGGACTATATGTCCCATGTACCATAGTTGCATAGTAGGTAAGGTTGAAACAAGACTCAAGTCTAACCTATGTGTGTGATTACTATGTATATCCCTGTATGTTGTGATCGTCCAGGTGCTTATCTAATAGTTTTTTTTTTTTATGACTATTGATGCCCCCCGCTGAGACCACAGCCTGTGGAAGGGAATTCCACATCTTTGTCGATTTCTTACTGTAAAGAACCCTCTACGTAGTTTAAGGTTAAACCACTTTTCCTCTAATTTTAATGAGTGGCTACGTGTCTTGGTAAACTCCGTTCTGCAAAAAAGTTTTGTGTGTCTCACACACTCACATGTTCTCAGGCACTTACTGACATGTATGGATGGTGTACTGAGCTGTATGTGTGCTGCACTGGATTTCCTGATATGTAAACAAATAATGCATTCTGCATGCAGGCCAACTAATCGGCTGGCTGATTAATTGATTATGAAAATAGTTGACAACTCGAGTAAACGATTCGCTGTTTCGGCCCTACATGAAAGTCTTTGTTCAAACACTTCCTATTAAAGGGTAAAAAAAAAACACCACTTTTATTTGATTAGCCTGTAAAAGCAACTATATGTGCACCTGGGCGTTTACAGGAATATTAGAAGAGGAGTGTTTACAGGCAGAAAAAAAACCAGGGGAGTGACCCCCCCCCCCCTCAGAGTACCCGGAGGAGGAGAGTGATCTCCCCCCCCCCCCCGGAGGAGGAGAGTGACCCCCCCCCTCTACCCAGAGCAGGAGAGTGACCCCCCCCCCCTCTCAGTGTACCCGGAGCAGGAGAGTGACCCCCCCCCTCAGTGTACCCGGAGCAGGAGAGTGACCCGCCCCCCTCACTGTACCCGGAGCAGGAGAGTGACCCCCCCTCAGTGTACCCGGAGCAGGAGAGTGACCCCCCTCAGTGTACCCGGAGCAGGAGAGTGACCCCCTCAGTGTACCCGGAGCAGGAGAGTGACCCCCCCCTCAGTGTACCCGGAGCAGGAGAGTGACCCCCCCTCAGTGTACCCGGAGCAGGAGAGTGACCCCCCCTCAGTGTACCCGGAGCAGGAGAGTGACCCCCCCCCCTCAGTGTATCCGAAGCAGGAGAGTGACCCCTCTCAGAGTACCCGGAGCAGGAGAGTGACCCCCCCCCTCAGTGTACCCGGAGCAGGAGAGTGACCCCCCCCTCAGTGTACCCGGAGCAGGAGAGTGACCCCCCCCTCAGTGTACCCGGAGCAAGAGAGTGACCCCCCCTCAGTGTACCCGGAGCAGGAGAGTGACCCCCTCAGTGTACCCGGAGCAGGAGAGTGACCCCCCCCCCTCAGTGTACCCGGAGCAGGAGAGTGACCCCCTCAGTGTACCCGGAGCAGGAGAGTGACCCCCCCCCCTCAGTGTATCCGGAGCAGGAGAGTGACCCCCCCCTCAGTGTATCTGGAGCAGGAGAGTGACCCCCCCCCCCTCAGTGTATCCGGAGCAGGAGAGTGACCCCTCTCAGAGTACCCGGAGCAGGAGAGTGACCCATCTAAGTGTACCAAGTGCAGTAGAGTGACCTCCTCAAAGTGCCAGACCGCAGGATTCCCCTTATCAAGATCAGGCATGCCCAGGGGTCAAGTCCTGCGGGAAAGCATGGGAACAGAGTTCCTGCACTTTTTCCACAGCAGGAACGCCTTTCCTGTTTGCATCCCTCCTGCAGGACACGGCTGGTCTCAGTGGGGTGCCACAGATTGCAGGGGTGCCTGCCAGCTGACAAACACCATTCCACATGTCCATGTGGGGAAAGCAGCTGGGCTGCTCCTTCAGCCTATTCGGTGGGGTGGGGCAAGGGTGGAAACTACCCAGCTGTCCTATGACGCGTGAAGAGGCAAGGAGCTGCAATGGATCCCAATCTCATTGCCTGTCGCCCGCCTGCCAGATGGGGAAAAAAGTAAGTGGTCCCCTGTGCAGCAGCCTCCCTGTGTGCCTGGATAGGAGGAGTGGCTGGGGCAGCAACATATAGAGGAATTGATCTTTCCATAGTCCTCCTGCAACCATTGAACGCCCACAGTACTGTACAATATCTGAAGGAGCAGCGTTATCACCCTAGGACAGAACTACAGAACACCATGACCTTGCTCATCACAATAACATAGAGGGGCGGGATTCTGTAGTCCTCAAATGGAACTGGGAATAATACTGACACCAGTCTTCTCAAGCAGCGAGCACAGAAAGTTAAAAGCTTGCTGGATTTCTGACAGGATCAACAGGTATTTTCTTGCATTGATCTAACAGAAATAAAATGCTTTCAATGGGAAATTTAGCAGACCAAATAAGAGGGGTTCATTGTTAAAGTTTACATACACTTTAAGGACCTCAAAGACTTGAATCTGCTACTTCTTGCAGGCTTCATTCTCACAGGAGCTGTTGTCAGCAGCACCCCTGAAACACAGAGCAGAACCATGTCATTTTTCATACAAATATCAGTTTTGGTGAAAACAAACCTTGTAAAGAATATCTGTAAATTGTACTGGAAAGAAATTTTTTACGGAATGTTAAGTTCTTTGTACATAATTGCTCTAAAGATCAGGACTAAAAAAAAAAAAATGTAAATGTTTTTTTCTTTTAGGTAAAATAGCATATATTAATATTATGTAGTTTTGTATCCAGCCAGCAGGTGGAGCTCTGCTGTTCATTTGACCATCTATTGAAGTTCTGCTGAAAGACGTCAGTTGTTTATTGCCAGCCAAAGGAGTGGGAGGGTTGAGGCATCCTTTATCAGACAGCTTAATACAAGGTTTCAACCAGACAAATCCTGCTTTTGTTGTGCTCTCGTCAGCTAATCCCTGGTGCTCTGGGAATTCTTTATCCTGTATAAAATGGTTATTTGTAAACCAGATGTTTAACTCCAGCAAAGCGTCTGTTTTGTTTTGGAAGAAAAACTGCGACACAGACAAAAACATTTTTCTAGTAGGTTAATGCCCGGTACACACTATTCTTCTTTTTTTTCTGTCCAACTCAGAGGGTTAAAACGGAAAACAAAACTGTCAGCTTCAGTCGAAGATGATGTACTAACGATCCAACGTTAGCGCAGCGACCCCCCCCCCCCCCCACTGAGCTGTTGTGCTCTGACAGGGGGGTGCGCCCACCCGTCGGATAACTTTGGTCAGCTGATCGGGAGTCAGACATGGTTTGACGGGTCGCAGCCTCGCCCGTTTTGTGGGTTAGAAACGCCAAACGTTTCTCAAATGCGAGTTTACCTACTTGTAAATGTGAGTGCAATCATTTGGATTTTAAATAATACATTGTTTATTTGGATGTCTGCACTATCTTTTCAAGGGGTCTTTTATCTTTTTGCTGAGATTACGGATGCAGAGTTGAAGTTGCCGATTACATCCCCTTGTTGCTGGAGCGGTCATCTGGTTGATTCCTATGCCTGTAGCCAGTGGCGGCTGGTGCTCAACATTTTTTTTTGGGGGGGGGGGGCGCAAATGAGCGAAAAACAAACAATTGCAGCCTCACTGTGCCCATCAAAGGCAGCCACTGTGCTCATCAAAGGCAGCCACTGTGCCCATCAAATGCAGCCACTGTGCCATCAATTGTCACCACTGTGCCATGCCATCAATTGTCGCCACTGTGCCATCAAATGCAGCCACTGTGCCATGCCATCAAATGCAGCCACTGTGCCATGTTATCAAACGTAGCCACTGTGCCATCATCTATTGCCACTGTGCCCATCAGTTGTCACCACTGTGCCACGCCATCAAACGCAGCCACTGTGCCATCAATTGTCACCACTGTGCCATGCCATCAATTTTCGCCACTGTGCCATGCCATCAAATGCAGCCACTGTGCCATGTTATCAAACGTAGCCACTGTGCCATCATCTATTGCCACTGTGCCCATCAGTTGTCACCACTGTGCCACGCCATCAAACGCAGCCACTGTGCCATCAATTGTCACCACTGTGCCCATAAATTGTCACCACTGCCACATCACCACACCAATTGTCACCATGCCCAATACAGCCACTGTGCCATGCCATCAAACGCAGCCACTGTGCCATCAATTGTCACCACTGTGCCCATCAATAATCAATTGTAGCCTCTGTGCCATCAATTATAGCCACTGTGCCCATCAATTAGAGCCACTGTGCCCAGTCAAATGCTTCCACTGTGCCCTGTTAAATGCCCCCCCTGCCCGACACTTACCTTTCTGGGGTCAGCCACCCTGCTTCCACCGTCCCTCGATGTCTTCTCCCAGCCTCAATGATGCTTTAGCCAATCAGGTTACCGCTGGCTCTGATAGGCACTTCCAAAACCAACCAGCTGTCTTTATTCAGATGGCCGGCGCTCACCAGGGGGCCGGCCATCTGAATAGTGGGCGGCAGTGGCAATACATAGATTCATGCAATGCATGAATCTATGTATTGTATTTCAGTGGTGGTGCAGGAGAGAGAGGGGGCTTTGCTTCTTGTGCCCTCTATGGACGCACCGCTACTGCCTGTAACAGTTTGTCTGATGGTAAGGGGCAGTGTGTTTGGGGGATAGTGGGGTCTCTCCATACCTTGACGTCTGAATCAAACTCCAGCACAATTCACCTTTATTAATATGGTCTATCACTATGGATTTGTTCTATTTCTATTTAGTTAGCGCTGCACCTTTTCCCCCATACAGCAGTAAATACTGACAGAGGTTCTTCTTACCCTTCCCAGTGTATCCCAAATGAAAACTAAGGGCCAGATTCAGGTAGTCCAGAGCATCTTTGCTCTGGAGTAACGCTTCTCATTTGCGTTGCGCTGCCGAAATTTTAGGAGCAAGTGCTGTCATTCACGAAGCACTTGCTCCTAAAGTTGCGGCAGCGCATCACAAATGAGCCGGCGGAATTCAAATTTAGCGGGTACGGGGCGTGTAGTATGCTAACTACGCGCGATCCCGCCGCCAACGTACTGCGCATGCGTCGAGTGTCAAAACATCCCCGTGCGCATGCTCCAAAATCTGTGAATGAACGTCAATGACGTCACATTCCCATTCATGACCGTTTTACGCAAGCGACGTTTTTTTTTTTTTTCCCGACGCGATGACGACGCCTATACCTAACATAGGATACTCCAACCCCATGTAGGTATATCTATGCGCCGCGTATCCCGTCCGGAAACGTCGTATCGTCATTGCGTCGCGCCGGATTTCGATCGTGAATTGCCGATTTCCGCTCATTAACATATTTTTTGAGCGTAAATCGGCGGGAACGCCCCCGGCGCCATTTTTAAGTTGAAGTAACGATGCGATGGCGAAACTCAGTTACGCTGCTCGCATCGGAACTTCAACCCGGCGTTTCTTGTTTTCTGGTTACAGAAAACAGAAACGCCGGCTCAAAGTCACAGTTAGGCTGGCGGATCACTCGATCCGCCAGCGTAACTGTTCCTGAATCTGGCCCATAATGTTTTGGCTTGTGATGCACTCAAAAAAATAACTAAAATAAAATTGGCACCTAAGCAGTATAGTTTTCTTTTTAGGTTATTGCCCTCTTACCACAATTTGTATAGCTGACATTATGTTTTATAACAAGAGTATAATCCTATCATGTAGTGACCTTCATTCTGCCAGAGAATGTGCTCCAGAAATTCTTAATCCTTGCTCCTGAATTATATATAGTCTGAAAAAAAAAACGCATGTTTTTTCTTTACTGATTCACCAGAGGGCGCTGGTGTGCCTAGAAAGTGAAAGCATTTCTCATGACCTGAATAATGGAGCTGAAACATATCTACCCTATTTACAAAATAAAGTGGCATAATGTAACCCATTGTGTATTTAGGCCCCATAGCTTTTTTACAATTGAAAAAGGATAACGCGGAAAAAAGACAGGCAGTTTTCACTGCAGTATTGTAACAAGTATGCTTAGAGGGCATTGATCACTAAGTGCCCATTAGGCTGCAATTGTTAAGCCAGAAACCCATTTTATTACGATGAGCTGTCTTTTTATGCTTTTTTTTATCAACTTAAAGTGGTTGTAAACCCTTCCATATACCCAGTGAAGTGATTGGTTTCAGGTGATACACAGAGATGAAACAAATCATCCTACATAAGTTGTACCTGTCTATCTGCAGTCTTTTTTTCTCTACATCTGTTCAAAGTGCTGAATTTATATGTGGGCCAACTGGATGGAGAACAGTGGGAAGAGATATTTCAAGGGGTGAGCACTTGTTCACTGAATGTGGCCCAGCGGCTCACTCAGCTATATATCATCTTTTGGGTATATTATACGCAACGTAGTTTGCAGTTGATGGGGATGCAAACTGATGATACATGCACTAGATGCAGGGGAGGGCTGGGCCAGGGGGCAGGGTGGCAGTTTCCTCCCAGGCCGCTCTAATTTATGTTCAAAATTGCCAGCAGCCGCTGCCCGCTACCATTTTCTTTTTTATTCTGCACTAGGAAGTCAGGCCGGTGGCACAGCCACAGCAGCTGACCACTAGCTGTTGCATTCCGGGAGTTGTAGTCAGAGGTGTATCTAGTGAAAAAAGCGCTTATGGCAAGCACTGAAACTGCGCCCCTGTCGAAACATTTGAAACCCATCTTTCAGATAACCTTAACAAAAAAAACAGCTAACAAAACTAGTGATATTTATCATCCCTTGTGATATCTTGGGTAGTGACATATCCTCTTTATTGAGAAATCTGGGGTTTATTAGACCCCTGATCCCTCCTCTGCCCTCCAAGGCCAGGTAAATGCAGAACCAATACTGGAAGTAATGAAATCGTCACCACTTAAGGCCTCAGTTTTCAGAGGAGAGCGAGAAACTGATGTTCCTCCTTTTTTTTTGTGCTCGACCAGATGGAATGGGAGAGTCTGGGAGAACAGGGGAGGGCTGTGACTGAACGCAGCAGGGATAGCGCTGCCATTGTCCATTAGCAAAGGTGTTGAAAAGGAGATCCTGCCTATGCTCGGGAGAAGAGAAGAAGAGACCCTCAAACCCTGGTAAGTGCCTTACTGCCCAGCCACTCAACAGCGCCCCCTTCATATGGCGCCCATGGCACGTGCCATAGCTGCCATACCCTAGATACGCCACTGGTTGTAGTCCATGCTCAAGCTCTCGGTGGGTGGAAAACAGAGCAGCGCAGAGGAAACTACAACTCGCTGGGACCGGATTCTTAGAAGTAGGCAGAGGCAGTGTGTGACAGTGATTCGGGATGCAGGGCTGGGCGCTGGCTGCAACTTGACCCCAGGACCAGGAGCATTACCTCCCAGGAGGCCATGGCATGCAAAGACCTGCTGAGATCCCTGAGGTGAGAGACCCTGACCCCCCATACATCCCATGTAACCTGCCCCCGTGATCAGGCTGCATTGATGGGCACTGGAGTTGGCTGCACTGATGGGCACTGGTGAGACTGCATTGAAAAACCAGGTGGGCCATGGATGGTGAGCTTATTTGGCAATTCAATGGGCCACTTGACTGGAATTGCCCCCCAGTCCTAAGGCTGCCAGCCCTCCCCTGACTAGATGCAAGCGTGACCATAGGGATCTTATCCATCTCCTGTGGAGATGCCCCAAACTGCATAAATACTGGACCGAGGTAGTGAGTACCGTTAATTCTGTGTTTGGGGTATCCATACCTGTGGACCCCAGGGTATGTCTATTGGGTGTACTGGAGGAGTATGTGGTGGAGGTGTACACACGGGAGGCTGTGCATAGGGTGCTATTCCAGGCTAGGAAGTTGATTATGTTTTACTGGAAATCTGAGAACCCCCCGACTTCCGGGGATTGGATTGTTAAGGTAGGAGATATGTTACGCATGGAGAAGCTTATTTATCAACACAGGGGGAGTACACGGAAATATGAAAATCTATAGGCTCCATGGCTGGATACGCCGGGGCTTTCCCCGCTGGACCTGGTCATGGACAGGTTGCTGGGACTGAATGCGGGATGAGTACCATAGCATGGAAGTTTGAGGGTTATAGAAGTGGCGACATTGTTCAAGTAATAACGCTGTTGTATTTTGTTTTTGATGGCTGTCTGTCTGGTTATGCTGTACAATGTATAACTGTCATAAGCTGTATACCACCTTTTTAATAAAAACTTCTTGTTGGATTAAAAAAAAAAAAAAGTGCTGAATTTATAAAGCTTGTCTGAGCGCTCACACAGCACACAGGAACAGAACTGAGGCTGGTAATCAGCTAAAGCTCCCTCCCTGTCTCCTTTTTTCCTCTTGGTGTCAGGAAAACTTGTCAGAAGTGATTCATACTGATAGCAGAGGAATGGGATAGCAGACAAATATGGGGGTTATTTACAAACGGCAAAGCGACTTTGCGATACAAGTGCGAAATGCACTTTGAAATGCAGTGGCTGTAGATCTGAAATGAGGGGAAGCTCTGCTGATTTTATCATCCAATCATGTGCAAGCTAAACTGCTGTTTTTTATTTTCCTTGCATGTGCCCCTCAGATTTACAGCGACTGCACTTCCAAGTGCACTTTGCACTTGTAGTTTGCACTTGTAGTGCAAAGTGGATCTACCTTTAGTAAATAACCCCCTTTGTGCTCTAAATTGAGACAAGTACACACTATGGAGCAGGGGTGTCCAAACTTTTTTCAAGGAGGGCCAGATTTGATGAAGTGAACTGACATTCTTTGAACCATAAAAATATGGTCTAAGTGTGTTCATCCGAGCAACTAATACACTGCCCAACAAGAATTCTCTTGCGTTTGTGGCTGTGTGTGAGTAAAGAGATGAGCTCAGGCGTATTATTTGGATATACCGTATTTATTGGCGTATAACACACACCTTCACTTTAAGAGCAAAGTTTCAGGATTTTTTTTTCCATTTTAAATAAAGAACTGTGAAGCAAAATAAGGGTCAGTGCCTATCTGCAGCCTCACAGGTGCCCATCTGCAGACCCACTATTTCCATGAATGCAGCACCCACCATTGCTAGAAATACACTCACCATTGCCAGGAATGCACTCACCATTGTCAGGAATGCAGCAGCATTGCCAGGAATGCACTTACTATTGCCAGGAATGCAGCACCATTGCCAGGAATGCCTCCACCATTGCCAGGAATGCACTCACCATTGTCAGGAATGTAGCACCATTGCCAGGAATGCCTCCACCATTGCCAGGAATGCACTCACCATTGTCAGGAATGTAGCACCATTGCCAGAAATGCACTCATTGTTGCCAGGAATGCACTCACTGTTGCCAGGAATGCACTCACTGTTGCCAGGAATGCACTCACTGTTGCCAGGAATGCACTCACTATTGCCAGGAATGCAGCACCATTGCCAGGAATGCCGCACCATTGCCAGGAATGCACTCACTGTTGCCAGGAATGCACTCACCGTTGCCAGGAATGCACTCACCATTGCCAAGAATGCAGCACCATTGCCAGGAATGCACTCACCATTGCCAGGAATACACTCACCATTGCCAGGAATGCACTCACCATTGTCAGGAATGCAGCAGCATTGCCAGGAATGCACTTACTATTGCCAGGAATGCAGCACCATTGCCAGGAATGCCTTCCCAATTGCCAGGAATGCACTCACCATTGTCAGGAATGTAGCACCATTGCCAGGAATGCACTCGTTGCCAGGAATGCATTCACTGTTGCCAGGAATGCACTCACTGTTGCCAGGAATGCACTCACTATTGCCAGGAATGCAGCACCATTGCCAGGAATGCCGCACCATTGCCAGAAATGCACTCACTGTTGCCAGGAATGCACTCACCATTGCCAGGAATGCACTCACCATTGCCAAGAATGCAGCACCATTGCCAGGAATGCACTCACCATTGCCAGGAATGCACCTACGAGCGCCAAAGTTTACCTACAGGAGAATCTCCTGTTTACACTGCGGCCTCTTTAATAGAAAGTCCCGCCTCCTTTGATGAACAGAACAATTCTCCAATTGCAGCACCGGAGACGGGACTTCCTATTACAGAGGCCGCCTGTAAACAGGACATTTTTGTATGTACGTCACTCATCCCGCCTCCTCCCTGTCCTCCAAGGCTTATACATCTTTGTGGACCAGGCACTGGGAGATCGTCGGGGGCCACAAAAATATATATGTCCAAACAACCAGGCGGGTCATTCAAAACTGGAACGCGGGCCAGACTTTGGAACTGCCTGCTATAGAGGAATATACTTTGTTCAAATTTCATGTCTGAGGTTTACAACCAATTTAAAGAATAGAAAATGAGACCTTTCACACCCAACTCTAACCTTTATATGGCTACTCCAGTAGATGAATTATAATGATGCGTAAACTGACAGTCCTTTTTGCATATACACAATATGGCCAACATTTTGTGGACACCTGACCACCACAACTGTATGTGCTTGTGGGATCCATTCCAAAAATGTTATGCCACGTACACACGATCGGACATTCCGACAACAAAACCGTGGATTTTTTTCCAACGGATTGTTCGCTCAAATTTGTCTTGCATACACGGTCACACAAAATGTCGGAAATTCTGAACGTCGAGAATGCGGTCACGTACAACACGACGAACCGAGAAAAATGAAGTTCAATGATTCCGAGCATGCATCAAATTGATTCCGAGCATGCGTAGGATTTTTGTGCATCAGAATTGCATTGCATGACGGAAAAATTAAGAACCAGCTCTCAAACATTTGTTGTCAAAAATTCCGACAGCAAATGTCTAATGGAGCATGCACACGGTCGGAATATCCGACCAAAAGCTCACATTGAACATTTGTTGTCGGAAATTCCGACCGTGTGTACGTGGCTTTAGCAGGGCCGGATTTGCTTTCCCTGCTACCCCAAGGACAGGTTCCACAATGCACCCCCTCCCCACCAACCAAACCCCCCCCCCCCCCCAAATCAGCAAAGAATGGCAACCTGAGGGGACAGGGGCGGCACGGTTAGTTCAAATTTTTTTAGCACTTTCTTTTATTTTTATAAATTTTTAGCTTGTCGTTGACTTGTTTTTATTTTTATGTAATATTCTTATTATTTTGAATATTATTTTTCTTACTCTTTACTTTTTAGTTACTTTTTTAATTTATTATTATTATTTTTTATCAATTTTTTTCACTTAACTTTATTGCTATCACACAGGAGAAAACAATTCCCTGTGCGATAGCAATTGGAGGTGACAGGTTCTCTTTATTGACCCTGTCACCTCCAAAACAGAAGTCCTAGCACTGTGCTAGAACTCCTGTCACAGCTGAGATGGGAAGAGCACAGCTCACCCCTCTCACTGTGTACATCGGCGGCAGGGACAGGAGACAGACTTGGCGGCTGGGGGGGGAGGACGGAGGAGTCCCGAAGGCAGAGCAAGCCGAGAAAGGTATGAGGGGGTAGGGGAGAACGGACAGCAGCACACATTTGACAAGTGATTTTGACGACATTGTCGTAATCACTTAACAAGCGAGCGGATTCCCCCACTCAATTCTCCCACACAGCAACTTACCGCCCTCAACTGTATGTTACAGCCGTCGGGGGACTCCATGTCACTGCCGCCCCTTGGCACCCTGCCGCCCCGAGGCCTGGCCTTGGTGGCCTTGTGGGAAATCCGGGCCTGGGCATTAGTAATATTATAAAGTTGACCTACCCCTTGTAGCTATTGCAGTCTCCACTGGGAAGGTTTTCCAAAAGATTTTGTAGTGTTTTTGTAGAAATGTGTGCCCATTCAGCCAGAAGAGCTGTTATTGGTACTGATGGTTGGATAAGCATAGACATTACTATGGAGTTGCCCCCTTCCCTCATCCTTTGCATTTATTACAGCCTTCACTCTTCTGATAGGGATTTACACAAAATGTTGGTACTGGTGGTGTTCTGTGGGAATTTGTACTGATTCAGTGAAAAGAGCATGGGTGATTTTGGTGGATGAAAAGAAGACCTGGTACTCAATTCATGCCAAGGGTGTTCAGTTGGGTTGAGGTCAGGGCTCTGTACTTTACCTACCTTGGAAGTGTTATATCTCGATGCGATGGAGGTATGGAGAAAGATGTCCAGTGATGGATTGCCAAGGCATTGAGCATGTTCCAGTGTTTACATCACACAGGGCCGATACTAGGGTCACAGGCGCCTGGGTGCAGAAATATTTCTGGCGCCCCCACATGGGCGTCGTCATGTTACTAACTCCTCTCCTTTACAAATGTTTCTACGGCAACGACTCAACCACAGAGATGCTCCCCCACAAAGTCTTCATTAACCTGGGATCCTTACATGATCTCTTAACAATAAACAAAATACACGAAGAGGACACAGAGAGGGCTTCTGTTAGAGGGTCTGTTATATGTTCGGCGCCCCCACCTCTGCAGGCGCCTGGTTGCAATGCACCCTGCCTAGGATCGGCCCTGACATTACATCTTGTCTATACCATCTCTCGCTACAAACGATTTACTAAAACTGGAGAGTGAAAAATCTGGTGCAGCTCTACATGATAGCTAATCAGCTCCTAACTTCAGCTAGTTCATTTAAAGGGGTTGCAAAGTTCGTTTTTTATTTTCTAAATAGGTTCCTTTAAGCTAGTGTATTGTTGGTACACTTACCTTTTCCTTCAATTTCCCTTCTAAATGTTTTTTTTTTCTTTGTCTGAATTTCTCACTTCATGTTCCTCCTCAGTAAGTTGTTCTGGCTGACTAACCCCCAGCCAGAATGGCTCGGATGATGGGGGCAAGTTTACTGAGGAGGAACAGGAAGTGAGAAATTCAGACAAAGAAAAAAAACATTTAGAAGGGCAATCAAAGTGTAGATGCCCCCTTACTTTCAGTACAGGCACTACGCTAAAGTTAGTGGGTGAATGGGAGAGTTATTTGGCTCCTATTCATAATTTACAGGCTGTTGTCTTCCGGAACTATCCTGTGGGTCAGACTGCATTCCAGGGATGCGATCCCATCCCTGGGCGGCAGGTTACATAGTTAGTTAGCTAGGTTGAAAAAATACACAAGTCAATCCAGTTCAACCATACATCCAGTTCAACCAGATGGCGCTAGAGGGGTTCTGGCAAAGCCACTTTTCCCCAGCAGCGAATTAGAGGATTTGGACCTCGCAGGGCATGCTGGGAGGGGTATATTTGTGACTGACGCCATTGATTAGGGGTGGCGTGGCATGGGCTCTCTTCTTCACGGGGTTCAGGCTCGGGGTGCGGCATCCACCTTCAGGGTGTGCACATCCACGGACCCCGCCGGCATGGCCCATCCGGCTGGAATCGCATACTGCGCGGAGTTCCATCCTGATGTTGAGAGGGACCCCAGTGACTTACTGGGTCCCCAACTTTATTTATTCAACATTATAGAGAAAAGATTTGACATTATAGAGAAAAAAGTTTCGACATTATAGAGAGGAAAGATTCGACATTATAGTGAGGAAAGATTTGACATTATAAAGAAAAAAAGATTCAACATTATTGAGAGAAAAGATTCGACATTATAGAGAGAAAAGATTCGACATTATAGAGAGAAAAGATTTGACATTTATAGAGAGGAAAGATTCGACATTATAGAGAGAAAAGATTAGACCTTATACAGAGAGAAAAGATTTGACATTATAGAGAGAAATGATTCGACATTATAGAGAGGAATGATTTGACATTATAGAGAGGAAAGGTTCGACATTATAGAGAGAAAAGATTCGACATTATAGAGAGAAAAGATTCGACATAGAGAGAAAAGATTCGACATTATAGAGAGGAATGATTTGACATTATAGAGAGGAAAGGTTTGACATTATAGAGAGAAAAGATTCAACATTATAGAGAGAAAAGTGTCGACATTATAGAGAGAAAAGATTCAACATTATAGAGAGAAAAGCGTCGACATTTATAGAGAGAAAATATTCGACATTATAGAAAGGAAAGATTCTACATTATAGAGAGAAAAGATTTGACATTATAGAGAGAAAAGATTTGACATTATAGAGAGAAAAGATTCGACATTATAGAGAGAAAAGATTTGACATTTATAGAGAGGAAAGATTCAAAATTATAGAGAGAAAAGATTAGACATTATACAGAGAGAAAAGATTTGACATTATAGAGAGAAAAGATTCGACATTATAGAGAGGAATGATTTGACATTATAGAGAGGAAAGGTTCGACATTATAGAGAGAAAAGATTCAACATTATAGAGAGAAAAGATTCAACATTATAGAGTGAAAAGATTCGACAATATAGAGAGGAATGATTCGACATTATAGAGAGAGAAGATTCGACATTATAGAGAGGAATGATTTGACATTATAGAGAGGAAAGGTTCGACATTATAGAGAGAAAAGATTCGACATTATAGAGAGAAAAGATTCGACATAGAGAGAAAAGATTCGACATTATAGAGAGAGAAGATTCGACATTATAGAGAGGAATGATTCGACATGTTAGAGAGAGAAGATTCGACATTATAGAGCGAGAAGATTCGACATTATAGAGAGAAAAGATTTGACATTATAGAGAGGAATGATTCGACATTATAGAGAGAAAAGATTCGACATTATAGAGAGGAATGATTCGACATTATAGAGAGAGAAGATTCGACATTATAGAGGGAGAAGATTCGACATTATAGAGAGAAAAGATTCGACATTATAGAGAGGAATGATTCGACATTATAGAGAGAAAAGATTTGACATTATAGAGAGAAAAGATTCAACATTATAGAGAGAAAAGATTAGACATTATAGAAAGGAAAGATTCTACATTATAGAGAGAAAAGATTTGACATTATAGAGAGAAAAGATTCGACATTATAAAGAGAAAAGATTCGACATTATAGAGAGGAAAGATTTGACATTATTGAGAGGAAAGATTCAACATTATAGAGAGAAAAGATTCGACATTGTAGAGAGGAATGATTTGACATTATAGAGAGAGAAGATTCGACATTATAGAGAGAAAAGATTCAACATTATAGAGAGAAAAGCGTCGACATTGTAGAGAGAAATGATTTGACATTATAGAGAGGAATGATTTGACATTATAGAGAGGAAAGGTTCGACATTTATAGAGAGAAAAGATTCGACATTATAGAAAGGAAAGATTCTACATTATAGAGAGAAAAGATTTGACATTATAGAGAGAAAAGATTCGACATTATAAAGAGAAAAGATTCGACATTATAGAGAGGAAAGATTTGACATTATAGAGAGGAAAGATTCAACATTATAGAGAGAAAAGATTCGACATTATACAGAGAGAAAAGATTTGACATTATAGAGAGAAAAGATTCGACATTATAGAGAGGAATGATTTGACATTATAGAGAGGAAAGGTTCGACATTATAGAGAGAAAAGATTCAACATTATAGAGAGAAAAGATTCAACATTACAGAGAGAAAAGATTCAACATTATAGAGTGAAAAGATTCGACAATATAGAGAGGAATGATTCGACATTATAGAGAGAGAAGATTCGACATTATAGAGAGGAATGATTTGACATTATAGAGAGGAAAGGTTCGACATTATAGAGAGAAAAGATTCGACATTATAGAGAGAAAAGATTCGACATAGAGAGAAAACATTCGACATTATAGAGAGAGAAGATTCGACATTATAGAGAGGAATGATTCGACATGTTAGAGAGAGAAGATTCGACATTATAGAGCGAGAAGATTCGACATTATAGAGAGAAAAGATTCGACATTATATAGAGGAATGATTCGACATTATAGAGAGAAAAGATTCGACATTATAGAGAGGAATGATTCGACATTATAGAGAGAGAAGATTCGACATTATAGAGGGAGAAGATTCGACATTATAGAGAGAAAAGATTTGACATTATAGAGAGGAATGATTCGACATTATAGAGAGAAAAGATTCGACATTATAGAGAGAAAAGATTCAACATTATAGAGAGAAAAGATTAGACATTGTAGAGAGGAATGATTTGACATTATAGAGAGGAATGATTTGACATTATAGAGAGGAAAGGTTCGACATTTATAGAGAGAAAAGATTCGACATTATAGAAAGGAAAGATTCTACATTATAGAGAGAAAAGATTTGACATTATAAAGAGAAAAGATTCGACATTATAGAGAGGAAAGATTTGACATTATAGAGAGGAAAGATTCAACATTATAGAGAGAAAAGATTCGACATTGTAGAGAGGAATGATTTGACATTATAGAGAGAGAAGATTCGACATTATAGAGAGAAAAGATTCAACATTATAGAGAGAAAAGCGTCGACATTGTAGAGAGAAATGATTTGACATTATAGAGAGGAATGATTTGACATTATAGAGAGGAAAGGTTCGACATTTATAGAGAGAAAAGATTCGACATTATAGAAAGGAAAGATTCTACATTATAGAGATAAAAGATTCAAAATTATAAAGAGAAAATATTTGACATTATAGAGAGGAAAGATTTGACACTATAGAGAGGAAAGATTCAACATTATAGAGAGAAAAGATTCGACATTGTAGAGAGGAATGATTTGACATTAGAGAGAGAAAAGTTTTGACATTATAGAGAGAAAAGATTCGACATTATAGAGAGAAAAGATTCAACATTATAGAGTGAAAAGATTCGACAATATAGAGAGGAATGATTCGACATTATAGAGAGAGAAGGTTCGACATTATAGAGAGGAATGATTTGACATTATAGAGAGGAAAGGTTCGACATTATAGAGAGAAAAGATTCGACATTATAGAGTGAAAAGATTCGACATTATAGAGAGGAATGATTCCACATTATAGAGAGAGAAGATTCGACATTATAGAGCGAGAAGATTCGACATTCTAGAGAGAAAAGATTCGACATTATAGAGAGGAATGATTCGACATTATAGAGAGAAAAGATTCGACATTATAGAGAGAAAAGATTCGACATTATAGAGAGGAATGATTCGACATTATAGAGAGAGAAGATTCGACATTATAGAGAGGAATGATTCGACATTATAGAGAGAAAAGATTCGACATTATAGAGAGAAAAGATTCGACATTATAGAGAGGAATGATTCGACTTTATAGAGAGAGAAGATTCGACATTATAGAGCGAGAAGATTCGACATTATAGAGAGAAAAGAATCGACATTATAGAGAGGAATGATTCGACATTATAGAGAGAAAAGATTCGACATTATAGAGAGAAAAGATTCAACATTATAGAGAGAAAAGATTCGACATTGTAGAGAGGAATGATTTGACATTATAGAGAGGAAAGATTTGACATTATAGAGAGGAAAGGTTCGACATTTATAGACAGAAAAGATTCGACATTATAGAAAGGAAAGATTCGACATTATAGAGAGAAAAGATTTGACATTATAGAGAGAAAAGATTTGACATTATAAAGAGAAAAGATTCCACATTATAGAGAGGAAAGATTTGACATTATAGAGAGGAAAGATTCAACATTATAGAGAGAAAAGATTCGACATTGTAGAGAGGAATGATTTGACATTATAGAGAGAAAAGATTTGACATTATAGAGAGAAAAGGTTCAACATTATAGAGAGAAAAGCGTCGACATTATAGAGAGAAAAGATTCAACATTATAGAGAGAAAAGCGTCGACATTTATAGAGAGAAAAGATTCGACATTATAGAGAGAAAAGATTCGACATTATAGAAAGGAAAGATTCTACATTATAGAGAGAAAAGATTTGACATTATAGAGAGAAAAGATTTGACATTATAGAGAGAAAAGATTCAACATTATAGAGAGAAATAATTCGACATTGTAGAGAGGAATGATTTGACATTATAGAGAGGAAAGATTCAACATTATAGAGAGAAAAGATTCGACATTATAGAGAGAAAAGATTCAACATTATAGAGAGAAAAGCATCGACATTGTAGAGAGAAATGATTTGACATTATAGAGAGGAATGATTTGACATTATAGAGAGGAAAGGTTCGACATTTATAGAGAGAAAAGATTCGACATTATAGAAAGGAAAGATTCTACATTATAGAGCAGGCATGTCCAAAGTCCGGCCCGCGGGCCAATCGCGGCCCGCGATGCGATTTGGAACGGCCCGCCTGGTTTTCTGGACATATATATCTTTTGTGGCCCCAAACGATCTCCCAGCACTGAGGTCACAAAAGATATATATCAGACATCACTAAATTAGTGTTCTCTCCCCTCTGCCGCCTCTCGCCTGCCCGCCGCTAACATCATAGATTACTTGGGAGGCGGCAGGTCTCTTGTTTACATAATCGCATCACTCCCCCCTTCCTCCCCCTCCCCACACACCTTATTCACAGCTTCACACAAGCCTGTCAGCGCTGCAGGTCCGGGCAAAGTTTGTGACTTTCTAAGTTACAAAGCAGGTGATTGGTTGCCAGAGACAATGGGGCAGTCCCAGCAATGAATCACCCGACTTTAACTTGAAAAGTCCCGCCCTTTGTCTGGACCTGCCATGCGTGCTTCCTGGCTGTGAGTGTGAATAAGGTAGGACAGTGTGGAGAGGGGGAGGGGGAGGAAGGGGGGAATGCTGCGTTAATGAAAGGGACAGGCTGACTCCGCAAAGGACTGTGATGGAGGGAGGCTGTAATGGGGGCATGTCTGAGATGGAGTGGGGTCTGATAGGGGGATCTGTAATGTAGTGGGGTCTGATGGTGCGGAGATCTGTGGTAGAAGGAGAATCTGTGGTGGAGTGGGGTCTGATGGGGGGATCTGTGGTGGAGTGGGGTCTGTAATGGGGGTGGATCTGTGATGGAGTGGGGTCTGATAGGGGGGGATCTGTGGTGGAGTGGGGTCTGATGGGGGGATCTGTGGTGGAGTGGGGTCTGTAATGGGGTGGATCTGTGATGAAGTGGGGTCTGCTGGGGGATCTGTGATTGGGGGGGGAGGGTCTGTGGTGGAGTGGGGATCTGTGATGGAGTTGGGTCTGATGGGGGGGATGTGTGGTGGAGGGGGGTCTGATGTGGGGGATCTGTGGTGGAATGGGGATCTGTGTTTGTGATGGGGGTGAAGGGGCCTGTAATGGAGGGATCTGGGGTGGGGGGGGGGTCTGTGATGGAGGGGGTCTTTAAAGGGACATGCTGGGATGGCCGCCGTGCAAACAGGAGTTTCTCCTGTATGTAATCTTTTGGCGCTCGTCCCGTCCCCTCCAAGGCTGCAGATAGATAGGCATCAATCAGGCTGCACTGATGGCAATGGTGGATGCATTCCTGGCAATGAGGGTGCTGCACTGCCACTGATGGAAATCGGGGTTCTGCATTCATGGCATTTGTGGGGCTGCAGATGAGCACTGACCCTTATTTTGCTTCACAGACCTTTATTTAAAATGTACGTTTTTTTTTGTTCCCGAAACTTCCCCCTTAAAGTGATGGAGCGTGTTATACGTCAATATATATCCAAATAATAAGCCCAAACTCATCTCTTTACTCACACACAGCCACAAAGGCAGGAGAATTCTTGTTGGGTAGTGTATTCGTGATCGAACGAACACACTTAGCCCGATTTTTAATGGTTCAAAGAATGTCAGGTAAAATGGTCGGCCCCCGAGCATGTTCACTTCATCAAATCTGGCCCTCTTTGAAAAAAGTTTGGACACCCCTGTTATAGAGAGAAAAGATTTGACATTATAGAGAGAAAAGATTCAAAATTATAAAGAGAAAAGATTTGACATTATAGAGAGGAAAGATTTGACATTATAGAGAGGAAAGATTCAACATTATAGAGAGAAAAGATTCGACATTATAGAGAGAAATGATTTGACATTAGAGAGAGAAAAGTTTTGACATTATAGAGAGAAAAGATTCGACATTGTAGAGAGAAAAGATTCGACATTAAAGAGAGGAAAGATTCGACATTATAGAGAGAAAAGATTCAATATTTATAGAGAGAAAAGATTCGACATTATAGAGAGAAAAGATTTGACATTTATAGAGAGAAAAGATTCGACATTAAATAGAGGAAAGATTCGACATTATAGAGACAGTGTTGGGGTTGACCAATTGACATGAACAACGAAAATTCGACGAAGCAGCAAAAAAACATACAAACGTCAAATCTTTCATTGAAAGCTTAGGGCCCTTTCACACGGGTCTTTCCATGTGCGGGCTCCACTTTGCTCAGCAGGGATCGCTCCGTCGAAAAAAAAATCCTTTTTTTAAAAATGGGTATATTTATTATAGCAAAAAGTACAAAATATTGTGTATTTTTCAAAATTGCCTCTCTTTTTTTGTTTATAGTGCCAATACGACCAAAAGAAAGCTCTATTTGTGGGAAAAAGAGGATGTAAATGTTCTTTGGATACAACGTCGCACGACCGCGCAATTGTCAGTTAAAGCAACGCAGTGCGGTATCGCAAAAAATGGCCCGGTCTTTGGGCAGCCAAATCTTCCGGGGCTGAAGTGGTTAAATTCTTTTGCCAACTAACATCAACAATGAGGCACCATTTCTTCTATTGACACCAACAATGAGGCACTATTCCTCCCAATGATACCAACAATGGGGCACCATTCCTATAAAAACAAATGTGGTGATGTTTTCTCCTATTGATGTCAGGAAAATCCCTGTTGGCCACAGTCTGGCCCCCCTAAAACCTTAAGGAAAATAAAGTGGCCCTTTGTTTAGAAAGTTTGAAGGCCCCTGGTCTAATGTGTACTTACAGTTAACTCAGTCTGGGTTTGTATGTCTGAAATAGAGCAGACGGGTACATTTTCCTTGCTCTTCTAGTCATTAGTTCTAGGAGTAGTGATGCAGAATAGGCAGACTGTCTCTTTCAGCCTTGGCCTGCATTGTGTGGCTATGGTGTCTGGTCTTGTTAGTGTGACGCAGAGATATCACTGAGAAAGTAAATGATGTGAAGCTGCCATACTATGCATCTTTTTTCCCTCTCCCTTCTTGATTTCGCTCTGTCTCTCATTTCACAGCAGTTTTTCAGGAGTATAGTAGCACAGACACAGCTAGCCCATTATGGAAGGCAGGGCCGGATTTGCTCTCCCAGCCGCCCCGAGGCCAGGTTCCGCACAATGCACCCCCTCCCCGCCAACCGAACCACCCCCCCAAATCAACGGAGAATGGCAACCGGATGGCAGTGGTGCCACGATTAGTTCAAATATTATTTTTCTTTTTTTTTTTTTACTTTTTTTATCACTTTTTTATTTTGTAGCTTGTTGTTTACTTTTTTTTTTTTTTTTTTTATAATTTTCTTATTCTTTACTTTTTAATTACTTTTTTATTTTAATAATTTAATTATTATTTCTTATTTATTTTTTTTTATCATTTTTTTTCCATGCCGCCCCTCTGCACCCTGCCACCCCGAGGCCCGGCCTTGGTGGCCTTGTGGGAAATCCGGGCCTGATGGAGGGGGCACTTTTTAATTCTATTTTTCAGACTACCCAGTTGGTCCCACTGGGTGTTTAGACACTAGCGAATTAGGTGTGGGCAGAACGCACAGCCCCAAGGCCGAAGCCGATGGCTTAGAAAACTCTATGAGAGGCAGACAGCTGCTGTGGTTGCAGTGCTACTAATGTTTAGGACAATATGCACCCAGTAATGCAAGCAGTCTGCATTATTAAGCATTTGCCCTGGCACATACTGTCCTAAACAGTAGAAAAACTTGGGGCCATGTTTAGACGCAACATCTGTCAGCCTCTCATACACATTTACAGGCTGTCAGCAGTGGGGCTGGACAGTGCGCCCATCCCTTCCACCAGAGACTCACGCAGCGGAGGTGAGTGCCCAGTGTGAATGAGGCCTCAGAGCTGCGTTTCTTAGCTTTTTTTCGACTACTTTTAAAGAAAAGTATGCAAGATGAATAATACCTTATTTCTTCAATTGGTGGTAATGTTAATGTATATTGCCTGAATTCTTTTTTATTACCGTATATATATATATATATATATATATATATATATATATAGTATAAGCCGAGGCACCTAATTTTACCACAAAAAATATGGAAAAACTTATTGACTCAAGTAAAAGCCTAGGGTGAGAATGCAGCAGCCACTGTAAGTGGAAAAAAGGGTCAACAATGCCCATTTGCATGCGTCACTGTGCCCATTGCAACCTCACTGTGCCCATTACAACCTCACTGTGCCCATTACAACCTCCCTGTGCCCATTACCTCACTGTGCCCATTACCACACTGTGTCCATTACCACACTGGGCCCATTGCCTCACTGTCCCCATTACCTCACTGTCCCCATTACCTCACTGTCCCTATTACCTCACTGTGCCCATTACCTCACTGTCCCCATTTCCTCACTGTCCCCATTTCCTCACTGTCCCCATTGCCTCACTGTCCCCATTACCTCACTGTCCCCATTACCTCACTGTCCCCATTACCTAACTGTCCCCATTACCTCACTGTCCCTATTACTTCACTGTGCCCATTACCTCTCTGTGCCCATTACCTCACTGTCCCCATTTCCTCACTGTCCCCATTTCCTCACTGTCCCCATTTCCTCACTGTCCCCATTGCCTCACTGTCCCCATTACCTCACTGTCCCCATTACCTAACTGTCCCCATTACCTCACTGTGCCCATTACCTCTCTGTGCCCATTACCTCACTGTCCCCATTTCCTCACTGTCCCCATTTCCTCACTGTCCCCATTACAACCTCACTTTTGCCCATTGCAGCGTACCTAAAAATTATTGACAGGCTGCACTGCGGGCGTCCATTTTTTCTCGCGGCTTTCTCCTGGTCCCGTTCTGTGATAGGCGTTTGACACTGTGTTCAGTGTTCCACCGATCACAGATGTTCTTTCATTCTCGGACTCAGTTTCCCAGCAGACACTGTGTTTAGTGTTCCGCCAATCACGGACGTTCTTTCATCCTCGGACAAGAGAAGGTCCGTGATAGGCGGAACACTGAACACAGTGTCTGCTGGGAAAATGAGTCTGAGAACGAAAGAACGTACGTGATTGGCGGAAAACTGAACATTGTGTCTGCTGGGAAAATGAGTCTGAGAATGAAAGAATGTCCGTGATAGGCGGAAAACTGAACACAGTGTCAAACTCCTATCACGTAATAGGACGGAACCAGGAGGAAGCCGCGAGTTTTAAAAATTGGATGCCCAAGGTACACTGACTCGAGTATAAGCCGAGAGGGGTATAAAAAAGGGCTGAAAAACGTGGCTATATACGGTATTGTCTAGCCCAAAATTGTAACAATATATATATTTGTTTAACAGTTAGATATATCATTTTATTCCATTACTACAAAAAAAATTCTCCTACCTTTGATGTCCATGGATGAGATATATATATACAGGGGTGGACTGATCATTGAGTCGCTCGGGCACTGCCCAAGGCCCCCCTGCCACTAGCGGGCCCCATTAGGGTTGCCAGGCTCAGTAAAACCAGGGACAGTATGTAAAAATCTGTGTTTTTTTTACATCTGTCCCTAATATGTCCGAAACTGAGGCCCCGTACACACGGCAGAGAACCTCGACGGGCGGAACACATCATTCCGCCCGTCGAGGTTCTCGGCCGGCCGTCAGATTCGGCGACCAGCCCGTCGGGAAAGGCGACCAGCCATTCATCCCGACGGGCCGTCGAGCAAATAGAGAACCTGCTCTCTATTTCGGCTCAACGGCATTCCCGACGGGATGCTCGCCGAATCCGTACACATGGCCGAGGTTCTCGCAGAATGAGGATCCCAGCGAGGTTCTCGCTGGTTTCTGCCGAGAACCTCGGCCGTGTGTACGGGGCTTGACATGCTTTTGATGTGAAAATCCAGAGATTTTAGCTGCCCGCCTCTGCACTGCCTCCTGGCGTGGTGGCCATCTGTAAGCCCGGGGGCCCCATAATCTTCTATTACCCGGGGGCCCCATGAGTTGTCAGTCCGCCCCTGTATATATATACACACACACACAGTAACAATAGCAACTCCCATATTTTTTCCTGACAGGGTCACCTGTAAAATAAGTATTTGATCCCTTACAAACCAACAATAATTCTGGCTACAATATGTGCTCATGTGGTACACAGAATAGTCGTGTCAATTTAAGAATGTGCGACAATTCATTATGTGTATAAAAGACACCTGTCCAGTAAATCTCTTTCTTCCATTCAAACCTCACGATCATGGGCAAGACCAAAAAGATGTCAAAGGACGTTGGGGACAAGATATTAGACCTGCACAAGGCTGGAATGGGTTACAAGACCATCAGCAAGAAGCTCGGTGAGAAGGAGACAACTGTTGGAGTGATTATTCACAAATGGAAGAAATACAAAATAGCCATCAATATCCTTCAGTCTGGAGCTCCATGCAAGATTTTGCCTCATGGGGTGAGGATGATCATGAGAAAAGTGAGGGCTCAGCCCAGATCTGAACGGGAGGAGCTTGTGAATGATCTCAAGAAAGTTGGGACCACAGTCACCCAACAAACCATTGGTAACACAATACACCACCATGGATTGAAATCCTGCAGCACCCGCAAGGTCCCCCTCCTCAAAAAGGCACATGTACAGGCGTTTCTGAAGTTTGCCAATGAACATCTAAGGCCGCGTACACACGAGGGGACAGATTTGTTCAAATGTGTCGGCCCGACCGTTTCCAGCCGACGCAGCAAATCTGTCTGTTGGTCTGCTGTGCGTACACACGAGCGGATAGAAATCTCCCCGGACCAGAACGCGTGCACGTAAACCACGTACGACGTCACTATAAAGGGGAAGACCAAAGCTTACGGCGCCGCCCTCTGTTCCTCTTTTGCTAGTAACGTGTTAGCAAAGGTTTGGTTAGAGCCGATTCGCGCTTTTCGGTCTCCGCGCTTTACAGATCGTATTCTCGGGTTCAGTGTGTGCTTGTGGGTGCGTATTTGGCAGTCAGTGCTGGCTGTCAGGTCGTTTCTGCTTTGCAGTGGCGTTCTGTCCGCGGGTATCTGTTTGTCGAGCGTATTTTGCAGGTCTTGCTGGATTAGGGGGTGCTTTCTGTGAGTGTGTTCTTGACTGACCAGCCGGCCGGTTTGAAGCCATTATGGAGCAGCAGCGTAACTTTGCTAGAGTTCGTGCTGGATATGGGCTTGCTTCTGGATGTTATAATTATTCCAGACCTTTGGCCAGGAACAGGGGGAGGAGGAGTTCCTGGGCCAAGAATTGGTTGCGCCAGCGTGACCGATTCTCTCATATGCCTCTGCTTAGGGAAATCCAGGAGAATAATCCTGATGACTTCAGGAACTTTCTCCGTATGACGGACCCCGTTTTCAACCGTCTGCTGGATCTTCTGTCCCCCTATATCACGAGGCAGGACACTGTGATGCGCCAAGCGATCACGGCCGAGCAGAGGCTTATTGCCACGTTGCGGTACCTGGCGACTGGGAGGAGCCTGCAGGACCTCAAGTTCTCAACAGGCATCTCTCCCCAGGCGCTTGGGATCATCATACCGGAGACGTGTTCTGCTGTCATACAAGTCATGCAGGAGGAGTATCTGAAGGTAAGTTTCCTCTTTTCTGAAGCTCACATTCTCTGTCTTTATAAATGGTATTTTTTTTTTTGGTTTGGCATTTGTTCCCTATAATGACCATGCTTTTTCCATGCTGAGTGTTGAATGTTGCCTTTTCTCCCCATGCATGCATGTTGTTAAGCTTTCCATGTTCTTTTTGTTGGCCTACCTACATATTTTTTCCTTGCATGACTATTAACCTGTCCAGCATGCTATCCTAGGGACAAACACACCTAGCCTTTTTTTTTTTTGTTGTGTGTGGCATATTTGTCTTTGCTGCATTGTAGTTCAACCCCAACCCCCCCTAAAATGTTGCCCCATCAGAGGGGTGGGGAGTGTGATAATAAGTGGGATTTTTTAGTGGCCACAACTCCACCCCAATAATAAGATAAAATTGTTAATACTGTGTGATGGTGCACAAGTATGGTTTTTGTATTGTGTTTGCAATGTTTATGTGCCTAAGTACTATTATTTTTTTTTTTTTTTTGTCCCCACAGTTTCCCTCCACGCCACAGGAATGGCAGACTGTGGCTTCCCAATTTGCCCTGCGTTGTGATTTTCCGAACTGCGGAGGAGCAATAGATGGGAAACACGTCCGCATAGTGCCACCACCCCGTTCGGGGTCCTACTATTTTAACTACAAAGGTTTTCATAGTATCGTGTTGATGGCGGTGGTGTCGGCACAGTACGAATTTTTGTATGTGGACGTGGGGAAGAACGGCCGGCTGTCTGATGGGGGAGTGTTCGCGCGGACTGAATTTTACAACCGTCTACAAACTGGTGGTCTTGAACTGCCACCGGATGAAGACAATGTGGAAGGACTTCCGTTTGTTTTTTTAGCGGACGAAGCTTTCGGGCTTGGACCTCACCTCATGCGGCCTTTTCCCCAGAGGACTCTTACCCCGGAGAGGAGGGTGTTCAATTTTAGGCTAGCCAGGGCCCGGAGGGTAGTCGAGAATGCCTTTGGGATACTCGCCAGCCGGTTCCGCCTGTTCCTGACAGCGATAAATATGGCGGAATATAAATTGAACCATATTGTTTTTGCCTGTTGCATATTGCATAATTTTTTACGCAGGCATTCCCAGACGTACCTACCCAACATCGGTGCTGAGGCAGGACTACCCTCAGATACCCTTCCTGGGCTGGACACTGGTCGCGCTGGCTCGGCCACCCAATCTGCTCGTGAGGTACGCGACAAATATGTTGAGTACTTCATGGGCCGGGGGGCCATAGCTATGCCAGATCATATTTCTTTCTAATTCGTCCCCCAAAAGAAAGAAATATTACAAAATATAATAAATAATTTGACCATTGGACTCTATATACAGTTGTTTGTCATTATTGCTTTTTCTATTTATCTCTGTCTTCTTGGTTCTGAAACTAGTGCACTTCTAGTGCCAAATGTAGTTGTCATGTTTTAGTAAATAACCACAATTGGACATTACAGGCATACCCCACTTTTAAGTCCACAATAGAAGGGTCACTTCTGCACACAAACCAATGAGATACCAGCATTTATAAAATCTGGCTTAACTGAACAAGCTTGTGTTGGAAGAATAATTTTTGTTTACGCAGAAGTGAGGCTGATATTGTGATTTGCAGCGGTAAGAACTAAACGCTAGTGTGTACTTAAAACCGGGTTTATGGCTGTAGTTACAAGTCACTCATCTACAAACTGGGTATTGAGCATATATAAACAACAAGCCACTCATGTTAGCGTACAAAATTTTTTATCATAAATTTTTGGGTTTGCCACCATGTAACATTTTTGGAGTAAAAACTTTTTTTTTTTTTTTTTTTTTAAATAAAAAAATATGGATTATACCAAACATTTTTTTTAGAAAAAATATAAAATATTTTTCAAAACCAATAAAAATACTAAGTACAACAAGGTCATTACTACAACAGTCTCCCAATGTCACCCCGGAACACAACAAACTTGGAAGATGCACACATTCTTGTGTGTGAGTGAGAGGGCCCAAAAATGAGGATTATATCAAATGTCCACATGTGCTATCTGGCATCATGGGTGATCAATGCATGTGTTTTGTGGGTGCAAACCCTTCCCTCTTACCTGCTTGAGAAGGGAGGAAGGGGGTGTACCCACAAAGCAAAGACAATCCATAACCTGTGATGGCAGATAGCACATGTGGACACACTGTGTGTGCATCTTTAGATTTTTCAAAAACATTTTTTTTTGTTTGCAAGACGGATGGGTGATGGGGGGGGGGCCGGGCAGGGGGATTTAGTCTTTGATACGGCCCATCATATCAATAATATTTTTGTAATTTTGTTCAATTACAACCATTGTTTGCCTCATATTATCCATCTCTGTGCTACACTCCATAATTTGTTGGATGACAATTTGTGCACTTGCACGTGAAAAAGGAGGACTACTGGATGTGCTTGCAGCATCTTCATCCCCTATAACAAAATAAAATAAAAATACATTGAAAAAAAGGTACAAAACATCCAAAAAAATGCATTGAAAAAAATGATCTAACAAAATAAAATAAAAATCATTGAAAAAAAAGGTACAAAAAAACCTAAAAAATGCATTTAAAAAATAGATCCAAAATAAAAAATTATAGTCATGTGGAGGAAAGCTCAAAACAATTAGGAGATGCAGCAAAAAAATAATTACAAAAAGACAACGCGATATACTACAATCAAACTTTGCGAGATTGGGACAACTCAGTCTATATAAATGGCATCAGCAATAGAACAGCTTGATTATAGCAAGAGAACGAAGAAAGGCAATAAACGATACAATATAGATAGTTACAATGACGAATGTGCCAACTCACAAACAAACACGAGGTTTACCTGAACGAGCGCTCCCGTCCCCTACTTTTGTCTGAGCATGCGCGCGATTTTGGTCCGATGGTTTGGTGTACTAACCAGCGGACATATCCGACGGACAGGTTTGCAGCGGACAGATTTCAAAGCTTGCTTTGAAATCTGTCGGGTGGAGAAATCTGTCCGCTAGCCCGTACACACGAGCGGAGATGTCTGCTGAAACGGTCCATCCGACCGGTTTCAGCGGACATATCCCCTCGTGTGTACGCCGCCTAAATGATTCAGAGAAGGATTGGGAGAAAGTACTGTGGTCAGATGAGACCAAAATTTTGCTCTTTGGCATTAATTCAACTTACTAGACATGTGCAGACTGGAATATTTCGTTTCGTTTTTTCGTTTTCGTTTGGAAAATACATTTATTTAGTTACTCCCGAAAATCGTTTTAATTTATTTCGTTTTTCATTGGGGAATAGCTTTCGTCCGAAAATCCAATAATACTTGGTTTCTGTCGAATGGTCAAAAGAATATTCGACGGAACGTCAAATCTTTTTGGTTGCTGGTGAATGATCAAAAGATTATTCGACGGAACGTAGAATCTTTACTTCTCATTAATCGAAATCTACTCTCTGTAATGTTGAATCTATTATTTCTATAGTGACGAATCTTTTCTCTATGATGTAGAATCTTTTCCCTATAACGTCGAATCTCTCTATATCGAATTTTTACTGCAACGAAAACGAAAATAAAGCATTTTTTATGTTGGATCTTTCGGTTTTCGTTTCTTGCACTTTCGTTATCGTTTGTTAAAACGATAACGAAAAAAACAGATTTTCGGACGAAAATGCATTCTAACGAAAACGAATGCACATGTCTACAACTTACCGTGTTTGGAGGAAACAAGCCATGAGGTGGAAACATTATGCTTTGGGGCTGTTTCTCTGCTAAAGGTAAAGGTATCTTGTATGAGAACCTTCTTCCCTCAGTCAGAACACTGATGATGGGCCGTAGATGGGTCTTTCAGCATGACAATGACCCAAAACATACCGACAAGGCAACAAAGGAGTGGCTCAAGAAGAAGCACATTAAAGTCATGGAGTGGCCTAGCCAGTCTCCAGACCTTAATCCTGTAGAAAATGTATGTAGGGAGCCAAAACTTTAGAGTTGCCAAGCGACAGCCAAGAAACCTTAAAGTTTGAGTTTTTTTACCTTAAAGCATTCTATTAAGATACAACCGGCCCTTTTAAAGGGCAATCATAATGCTGATGCGGCCCATGATGAAATTGAGTTTGACACCCCTGGGTTAGAGAATAGGAAGAAGAATCTAGTGCATATCTGATTGTCCTAGAATCCAGTCTTTTGATCCATTTAGATAATAAATGTAATTAGAAGGACATCCAGAACGGAGTAAAGTTTTTACCTTTAAGGACCTGTCCTTCTTCATAGCGTATTGGTGTCCCAAATAAAAAATTAGTGACAGTATCTGTATTCTAACATACGTATGTGTATCACAACATCTCACATGTAATAAAGTGTGGTTCTGTGTTATTTATCCAGGGCAACTCCCTATTATATATTTGTCTCTCTGTCTCCTATCACTCTATTCATCCATCCTCATCATCCAAGCCTTATACTCTCTCTCTCTCTCTCTCTCTCTCTCTCTCTCTCTCTCTCTCTCTCCTCGCTCCACTGTCTATCTGCCTATTTGTTTATCTCCTATTGATCGATCTAACTATCTATCTATTGTGACAGTGAGGCCCTATCACTGTGAAAATATAGCAAAATGTCACACAAGATTCACATTTTGGGTAAATGAAATGTTCCAGATTAGTGTTTCTGGGCAGAGGAAGCTGTGTCTTTGGCTTTCTCTGGATTCTGTAGTTTTGGATCGGAACTCTCAATCCTGTGTCTGGAGATTATCATGTGCCTGCAATCTGTGTGAGTACACGTGTGCAGGGTCGTTATATACTCAGGTCTGAGCAGGGCCGGTGCTAGGCAATTTGGCGCCCTAGGCAAGACCAGTTATGTGCGCCCCCCCCCCCCCCCCCAAAAAAAAAGAATGTCCCTCCTTGGTGTCGCCGAAATAAAAAAAAGTCCCTTTATTTGTGATTTCACTGGAAGGACGAATGTCCTTCTGTCTGTGTTGTGAAGAGAAAAATTGTCCCTGGTAAGTGGTAGGGAGATGACAGGGGTGGGTGGTAAGAAGGTGACAGGGAGGATGGAGATGACAGGGGTGGGTGGTGGGGAGGTGACCGGGAGGATGGAGGTGACAGGGAGGATGGAGATGACAGGGGTGGGTGGTAGGGAGATGACAGGGAGGATGGAGATGACAGGGGTGGGTGGTAGGGAGATGACAGGGAGGATGGAGATGACAGGGAGGATGGAGGTGACAGGGAGGATGGAGATGACAGGGGTGGGTGGTAGGGAGGTGACAGGGAGGATGGAGATGACAGGGGTGGGTGGTAGGGAGATGACAGGGAGGATGGAGGTGACAGGGAGGATGGAGGTGACAGGGAGGATGGAGATGACAGGGAGGATGGAGGTGACAGGGAGGATGGAGATGACAGGGGTGGGTGGTAGGGAGATGACAGGGAGGATGGAGATGACAGGGGTGGGTGGTAGGGAGGTGACAGGGAGGATGGAGATGACAGGGAGGATGGAGGTGACAGGGAGGATGGAGGTGACAGGGGTGGGTGGTAGGGAGATGACAGGGAGGATGGAGATGACAGGGGTGGGTGGTAGGGAGGTGACAGGGAGGATGGAGATGACAGGGAGGATGGAGGTGACAGGGAGGATGGAGGTGACAGGGAGGATGGAAGTGACAGGGAGGATGGAGATGACAGGGGTGGGTGGTAGGGAGATGACAGGGAGGATGGAGATGACAGGGGTGGGTGGTAGGGAGGTGACAGGGAGGATGGAGATGACAGGGAGGATGGAGATGACAGGGGTGGGTGGTAGGAAGTGACAGGGAGGATGGAGATGACAGGGAGGATGGAGATGACAGGGGTGGGTGGTAGGGAGATGACAGGGAGGATGGAGATGACAGGGGTGGGTGGTAGGGAGATGACAGGGAGGATGGAGATGACAGTGGTGGGTGGTAGGGAGATGACAGGGAGGATGGAGGTGACAGGGAGGATGGAGATGACAGGGGTGGGTGGTAGGGAGGTGACAGGGAGGATGGAGATGACAGGGGTGGGTGGTAGGGAGATGACAGGGAGGATGGAGGTGACAGGGAGGATGGAGGTGACAGGGAGGATGGAGATGACAGGGAGGATGGAGGTGACAGGGAGGATGGAGATGACAGGGGTGGGTGGTAGGGAGATGACAGGGAGGATGGAGGTGACAGGGAGGATGGAGGTGACAGGGAGGATGGAGATGACAGGGAGGATGGAGGTGACAGGGAGGATGGAGATGACAGGGGTGGGTGGTAGGGAGATGACAGGGAGGATGGAGATGACAGGGGTGGGTGGTAGGGAGGTGACAGGGAGGATGGAGATGACAGGGAGGATGGAGGTGACAGGGAGGATGGAGGTGACAGGGAGGATGGAGGTGACAGGGAGGATGGAGGTGACAGGGAGGACGGAGATGACAGGGAGGATGGAGGTGACAGGGAGGATGGAGGTGACAGGGGTGGGTGGTAGGGAGATGACAGGGAGGATGGAGGTGACAGGGAGGATGGAGGTGACAGGGAGGATGGAGATGACAGGGAGGATGGAGGTGACAGGGAGGATGGAGATGACAGGGGTGGGTGGTAGGGAGATGACAGGGAGGATGGAGATGACAGGGGTGGGTGGTAGGGAGGTGACAGGGAGGATGGAGATGACAGGGAGGATGGAGGTGACAGGGAGGATGGAGGTGACAGGGAGGATGGAGGTGACAGGGAGGATGGAGGTGACAGGGAGGATGGAGATGACAGGGAGGATGGAGGTGACAGGGAGGATGGAGGTGACAGGGAGGATGGAGGTGACAGGGAGGATGGAGGTGACAGGGAGGATGGAGGTGACAGGGAGGATGGAGGTGACAGGGAGGATGGAGATGACAGGGAGGATGGAGGTGACAGGGAGGATGGAGGTGACAGGGGTGGGTGGTAGGGAGATGACAGGGAGGATGGAGATGACAGGGGAGGGTGGTAGGAAGTGACAGGGAGGTGATAAAATGTATGACAGGCCTTGGAGGTGGGATGGTGGAATGCCAGGAACAGGGGGATGACGAGGAGCATGATGATGACAGGAGGTCTGTGTGTGTGGTCAGCAGGGATGTTCGGGGCACCCTCCATTAGGCAGTGACGTCACAGGATGTCAGGCAGCGCCGCGGACTGTCATCACAGTACCTCTCTGATGATCGCAGTTCTGGCAGGTGACAGGTCTTCCACACTACGGCCGTCCAGCCCATCCAGGAGGAGAGAAGGTCAAGGAGCTGCTCGGCGGCGGCGGCAGTCATGATCTGCGCTCTGCACAGCACATGGTAGGAGATCCGCAGAGCGGGAGAAGGGGAGCCTGGGAGGAGTCGGGGGAGGGGGAGCACATGGATCCACCCACTGACTGGATGCGCGAGGTAGTGACAAGCTCACAGCGCCTCCTCTCCGTCCACAGAACTGCGCAGAGGTGACAACTACTACTGTGGGGGAACCAGTGGCCGTGGCTGCGCTCCTGGCGGCAGTGCGCTCTAGGCGGCTGCCTGATTCGCCTAGTGGTAGCGCCGGCCCTGGGTCTGAGGATAGCTCAGAGCTTCCTGTTTGGAGAATGCTCCAAGTGTGGGAAGCTCTCACTCAGGGGTCAGGGGGTCCAAGTCAGGAGTCAGGGGCCCCAGCCAGAAGTCAGGAGACAGAGGGTCTCATCGAGGGGTCAGAGGACCTAGGGTTGCCACCTTTGCAGGATTCACATAGACATAGTTGACATCACATAGATGACATAGATCATAGATCATAGATCTATCATAGATCTATCATAGATCATAGATTACAGATCACATAGACATCACACATAGACATTCACATAGTTTGGGTTTGGAATCATGTGTCCAGGTTTCAAACCAGCTGAAACCCAGACACATTATTCAGACTGGACTATGGGCTCCCAGCAGGGTTGCTGGCTCCAGTTGTCTAAGCCGAGAATGTGTCTGTTACACTCTTTCACACTGCCCACAGCCAGCACTAACAATCCCCCCCACATACAAAAGGGTGGAGGAGAGAGGGCTTGATCTGCTTCTCTTCCTTCCTCCCCTTTGTGTCTGACCACACTCCAAGGGGTTAGTGAGCTCACCATCCATCCCTGTCTGTGACTGAAGTCTCCCCCTTCTCTCTCCTGCCTCTGAGTGTAAATCAGGGTTCTTAGAGCACCCCTTACATCAGAGTTTCCCTTTACACCAGAGGCAACAGTGTTCCCCCTTACATCAGAGTCCTCTCCGTGCACCAGAGTACTCAGTGTTTCCCCTTAAATTCAGGGTTCCCAGAGAATCCCTTAAGTCAGAGTCCTCAGGGTTCTGCCTTACATCAGAGTGCCACTTTACAGTGTATGGGAACTCTGCAAGTTCAGATATAAAAGGGGAACTCTGCGGATTCAGATGTAAAGGGGGAACTCTTGTGATTAACTTCATATGGTTAGAAATGTTATTTAATTGCAAAATATATGTATAGTTTATATTATAAAAAAAATAGCCATGCACCGTTAGGCTGCATTCACACCTAGGCGTTTTTACGCCTGAAGCAGGACGCCAATGCAGCCCTAAAGACGCTAGAGGGGAAATTTAACATTCCCCTCTATGGAGATGGTTCACATCTCCACGCCGAACGCCGAAACGCCGGACGCCTGGAGCTCAAAACAAGTCCCGGACCCTTTTTTCAAGCGGCTTCGGCATTCGGCATAGGAGATGTGTACCTGACAAAAAAAAGGGGGTCAAAATCACGGTGTTTTGTCGCCGCAAATCGCGGCACAAAACGCCTCAATTTGTCGCGGGACAAAAAGCCGCGATTAGGTGTGAATGCAGCCTTAACCCCTTCCCTACCGCCGTATAGGGGAATCACGTCATGGTGATCCCCTTGCCGATGAGACAGGACGTTGCACAACGTCCTGTCTTCACGGCGTTCTAGCGCGCGCGCGCGCCCGCGGCACCACCCGCGATCCCGCGCGCGTGCCCGACGGCCGTGATTGCCGCCGGGCACCCGCGATTTCCGGAAATCACGGCAGGAGTGTGGATCTGTGTGTGTAAACACACAGATCCACCTCCTGTCAGCGGTGAGGAGACTGATGTGTGTTCCCAGTACAGAGGAACACACATCGATCTCCTCCCCCTGTGAGTCCCCCTCCCCCTACAGTTAGAACATACTTTTAGGACACATTTTAACCCCTTCAGCGCCCCCTAGTGTTAACCCCTTCCCTGCCAGTCACATTTACACAGTAATTAGTGCAGTTTTTTAGCAATAATCGCTGTGTAAATGTGAACGGTCCCAAAAACGTGTCAAAAGTGTCCGATATGTCCGCCGCAACGTCACGGTCACAAAAAAAAAAAACGCAGATCGCCGCCATTACTAGTAAAAAAAATTAAATAAAAATGCCATAAATCTATCACCTATTTTGTAGACGCTATAACTTTTGCGCAAACCAATCAATATACGATTATTGTGTTTTTTTTTTACCAAAAATACGTAAAATACGTATCGGTCTAAACTGAGGGGAAAAAAAGTTTTTTTAAAAAAAAATATTGTGAGATGTATTAAATAAAAAGGAAAAAATATTGTGTTTTTTTTAAAATTGTCGCTCTTCTTTTGTTTATAGCGCAAAAAATAAAAAACGCAGAGATGATCAAATACCACCAAACGAAAGCTCTATTTGTGTGGGGAAAAAAACATAATGATTTAATTTGGGTACAGTATTGCCTGACCGCGCAATTGTCATTCAAAGTGCAACAGCGCTGAAAACTAAAAATTGGTCTGGGCAGGAAGGGGGTGAAAATGCCCTGTATGGAAGGGGTTAAAGTGTTCGGGTTTGACTTTTGAGAAAAGGTGTCAACCCTAGGACAGCAGGTCTCATTCCAGGAGTCAGATCGGCTCCTTTTGGGGTATCAGAAGAACCCCAATTCATAGGCCAGAGGTGGGCTGTGCAGGAGAGCACTGCAACTAAAGGCTAGAGAGCTGGACAACACAGTCAGAGAGAGACTGATAAGAGGGGCAGCATGGTACTGCAGTTAAAGCTGAGTGAGCTTATGAGCCAGGTTGCTCTGCATTTTCCAGTATTTGTATTCTGCTGAAGCTTAAGAAGATCCCCTGTGTGGGCAATAATTGAATGTAAACATCCCTTGTGACAGTAGTAAGTGGTGACAGGTACTCTTTACGTAGGGATCGGGGGTCTAAAAGACCTCTAATCCCTCCTTTGCACTTCACCGAAAATGGCGATTCTGAATACTGTATTTTCTTAATAATACATTACAGGACACAGAACCCTAATTACAGGTTTTTGGACACTGGTAAACCCAAATAAAATTGAGTTCCTCCCCTATATAACCCCTCCCAAATGGAGAGTACTTCAGTTTTTTCGTGTGCTAAGAAGAAAAATGCTCTTTTGATGGTCTGGCTGCGGAAACATAAGAGCTATAACAGGAGCCTTTCCTCGGGCTGATATCAAAGGCCCAAGATGGTTGTAACCCGGGCCTCGTGTAAGAAGAAACAAGGTTTGCCTGTAATGTCTCTCTGCGGAGGTCTGGGCTCTGGGATCCAGACTTTGGTGTACTAATACGTTCGTGGCATGAAAAGTTTCTGGCAGAGTCTTCTACAGGTCCAGGTATGAGGTTTTCTCTAATAAAACCCTTGGTAAACCTGAAGGTTGGCACAACTTGCCCGCCGTGGTGGGTGAAAGCTGGAACTATAGTTAGTAGCTTTCTTGCGACGTGGATCAGGTAAGAAGAAGGTCATTTTTATTTATGTATTATCTTCTTGGCAGCCGATTAAACTGGAAGTTACTTTGTGACGTTGCTTCTGTGTATACAGCGAGAAGACTGGAACTAAGCTGTTTCTGCCTTTGTGCCAGTCTGTCTCTAGGCGCCGTAAATGGTGCATTTCGAATATATTCGTATGCTTGGTGTGAAGGGGTTCAATTAAACTCAATGGCCCAGATCCACAAAAGTATTTTCAAATCTGCGCCGGCGTATCTTTGTTTTGTATCCACAAAACAAGATACGCCAGAATTTTGCTTAGATACGAGCGGCGTAAGTCTTTTACGCTGTCGTATCTTAGTTGCATATTTACGCTGGCCGCTAGGGGCGCTTTCGTAGAATTTCCGCATAGAATATGCAAATGAGCTAGATATGCTGATCCACAAACGTACTTGCGGCCGGCGTTTTTTTTTTAAGTCGTTTGCGTAAGTCGTTTTCCAGCGTAAAGTTACACCTGCTGTATAGAGGTGTACGCAATGTTAAGTATGGACGTCGGGACAGCGTCAAATTTTCCGTCGTTTGCATAAAACGTTCGCGAATAGGGCTTTGCGTAAGTTCCGTTCACGTCTAAAGCATTGACTATTTGCAACGTGATTTTGCGCATGCACACTGGGATACCTCCACAGAAGGCGCATGCGCAGTTAAAAAAAAAACGTCATTTACGTGGGGTCACGATGATTTAACATAAATCACGCCCACATCTTCCACATTTGAATTACCCGGGCTTACGCCGGCCCATTTACGCTACCCCGCCGTAACTTAGGACGCAAGTCCTTTGTGGATACGGAATCTGCCATTCTAAGTTGCAGTGGCGTAGCGTAAACAAGATACGCCAGCACAAAGATACGCCCGTTTTTGTGGATCGGCCCATCATCTAGTAAACACAATTTTACCAAAAACAAACTGGATGAATATTTTTTCATATTTTAGATATCGGTGAGAACCCCTGACGGGGTATTGGCAATCCATGCACACACTATAGGGCAGTGATGGCGAACCTTGGCACCCCAGGTGTTTTGGAAATACATTTTCCATGATGCTCATGCACACTGCAGTGTAGTTGAGCATCATGGGAAATGTAGTTTTAAAACATCTGGGGTGCCAAGGTTCGCCATCACTGCTATAGGGGAACTTGGTATTATCTGTTGTACATGGTACATTATGTAAAAAAGTTGAGAAATAATGATGTAATATGTCCACCCGCTTGATCTCATCTAATTTTAATATGTCAATCTGCCTAATCTAATTTTAAACAGGCTATCTGTCTTCAAGGCTTAACCAACAAGCATTATGTTTCTCTTGGGAGGGTTTGAAATTGGCAAGTGAAAATCCCTTTAGAAGATGCTGTCTCTACAATGACATGCAGTATACGGAAACTGTACTCCAGCCCGTGCTCTGTGCTGAAAACTCGCTTCTCGTTTGACACATGTAAATGAATCCCAAAGTATAACACCGCCACTCTGATGAGTTGGATTACAAAGGGCGGTGCAGTCAAAAATCACAGTATGTTTAGTATTTATTACAGTATATCTAAAGGCAAAACCTTTTTTTTTTCTGTTTTGCACAGTGTAGGGAATGGTTGAAACACACGTCAATTTTTTTGTATGCTATTGGGAAGATTTTGCTTAATTTCCTGTCTGAAAACAAAACGGGAAATGAGAGAAAATCTCTCCTACAAAAGGCAAAATCCCTTAGACAGTTGTTACTGTATAGGTGTTCCTTATGAAAGAATTCCGCTCTATTCCTGTTGAAGTGGCAACTCAAAATTTAGGACTTTTACCATCAATGTAGGTGGTGATGACCCTGACTGGCCAGTGAGGGCATCACCGCCGCATGAACACAGACAGCAGTAATGTTACTGTAATACCGTATATACTCGAGAAAAAGCCAAGTTTTTCAGTCCTTTTATTAGGGCTGAAAACTAGGGTTGTCCCGATACCACTTTTTTTAAGACCCAGTACAAGTACCGATACTTTTTTTCAAGTACTCGCCGATACCGAATACCGATACTTTTTTTTAATCTCATTTGACAGCGGCACATGTGTCAGTAGTTTTTTTTAGATATGTGCATTCCCGTTCGTACGAATGTTATTTTCGTACGAAAATGTTCATTTTCGTACCCGCGGGATAATGTGTACATACGAAAACGGTAAAGCACCAAAATACGAAAACGACGGGATAACGGACGAGCCGCATAACGAACGACCGCAAATACGAACGAACGATCCGACGGGAAAAAACGACAAAACGAAAATGGCAAAATAGCGAAAATGAAATCTGTATCAAGAGGTTTGCATTGTGTATTTTGTTTGAATCCGTTTTGTGTTCGTTTTCAGTTGTATGTTCATTGTTCAATGACATCTATAACAAAGAATTTCATTATGTATATTGAATGAATTCCTTTTTCTGTTTTCTGTGTATTCAAAATACTGAAGGCAAATTTTTTGTTATAGGTGTCATATCAACATACGAAAATAACAAAAGAAACAGGTTCAAATGCAAATCTTTTGTTTATGTTTTTTGAATGGCCAGAGAGTTAGACTGGCCATACATGATACAATTTTCTGTGCAATTTTCTTTAGATTTACCTTCAACTATGTAGTGCAAGGGCCTGCCTGATTGCATACAATGGAAAGTGTTGTTTAGTTTGACCTCATATATGGTTTTTGGTAAATCTAAAAGAAAATTGTACAAGAAAATTGAACATGTATGGCCAGCCTCAGTGACTGAAAGCAGCTTCTCTTTTGTGCCGAATAGTGAGTACACTTGTACAGTAAAGCCTAATAAACTTTTCTGTGGATTTTCATCTGAAGGGAGATCAGTTGGCCAGAATTCTGAACCCAAAAATGGTTTTCTGATGCAGTTTAAAAAAGAACGAATTTTCTGAGAACGATCGGAAAACGATCGTTTTTATGTTTGTTGTTAAAATAGTCTGACCAAGTGTATGGGGCTTAACAATAGTAAGCAGGTTATTATGTTGATACGACACCTATAACAAAAAATTTGCCTTCAGTATTTTGAATACACAGAAAACAGAAAAAGGAATTCATTCAATATACATAATGAAATTCTTTTGTTATAGATGTCATTGAACAATGAACATACAACTGACACTAACAAAAGAAAAGCATTCAAGATACACAGAATGCAAATTGACGAAAATTCACGATAATTATTGCCTAACAAGAAACGAACATGAATTAAACAGAATAACGAATCATCCCGCATGTACGAAAATAAAACGGTAACGGAAATACGAAAGGATCGGAATACGAAAAAATCACGTCGTACGACAAACGAACGGGAACTAACGGGAAAACGGGCGTCTTACGAAAAACGAACGGAAACGAACAGACGGGACCATAATAAACAGAACAAAAAAAAACGACTATTTTTTTTTATATATCTTTAACAATTTGTTTTGAATTTTTTTCCTTTTTTTTTTATTTATTTATTTATTTATAATGCTTTCTTTTTTTAAGGGGGGGGGGTGGACCGTGGCAGTGTGTTTTTTATTTTATTTTTCAGCCCTGTTGGGGGGCTTTGGTGAGATATCAGGGGTCTTAACAGACCTCTGACATCTCTACTTTGAGAAAGAGAAAGGGACCAGGGGCACATGTTCCCCAGTCCCTTTCTCAGCAGCCTCAGCTGCGCTGAAAATGAATGGAGAGAATACAGCGTCTTCTTTTCATTCATAAACTGAAACATTGTAATCACAGTTTATGTTAGATGTTTCAGTTATGTGAATGGACATAGTTAGGCCTCGTACACACAATCAAATCTGTCCGCTGGAAACGGTCCGTGTGTACGGCCGAGCAGACAGATTTGTCCACCCGACAGATTTCAAAGCATGCTTTGAAATCTATCGGGTGGGAATCTGTCCGCCCGACATGTCTGCTGGTTAGTACACTTACCAGCAGACATGTCGTCCCGCACCGCCGCCGCACCGCCGCCGAATGGATTCGGCGCATGCGCGGAAGTGTTTTACTTCCTGGTGCGGTGACGTGGCGGCGTCAACGTCACCGCCACATCACCGACACGTCAGCGCGCCGTCTGCTGGCGGGGATTTTGGTTTGCTCGTGTGTACACGCGAGCAAACCAAAATCCCAGCAGACAGATTTGTTCAAATCTGTCGGACGGACAGATTTGAACAAATCTGTCCGCTCGTGTGTATGGGGCCTGAGTGATTACTGACTGTCCATTCGGAGCAGTAAGGATTTACCAGCTCCTACCCCACTCTCCATCCTGACAGTTCAAGGGGGTGGAGGAGGAGCACGGAAGGGGAGAGAAACACGGCGGGATACACGGAGGGAGAGAGAAACACGGCGGGGGAACATGGAGGGAGGGAGACAGACTGCAGCAAAATGGAGGGGGCTGGAGGAGGACAAGGGACAGTCAGTGGTGATCATGTGTGGGGGAGTTACAACCACCGATCACTGCTGATTTTAAAGCAGCTGAAAGCCGCACAGGGGGGGAGGTGAAGAGAGAAGCGGAGAAATTACTTTTAAATCTATACAGTGGTGATTGGTGCTTGTAACTTCCCCATGCACTGATCACAGCTGGCAGTACAAGTATCGGGTGAAGCATCGGGAGCATTTGCCCGAGTACAAGTACTCGGGCAAATGCTTGGTATCGTTCCCAATACCGATACTAGTATCGGTATAGGGACAACCCTATTGAAAATACACCCCTTGGCCTATACTCGAGTCAGTGCACCTGAAGGGCTGCGAGCGTCCATTGTTTAAAAGTCGCTTCCCCCTGGTCCCTTCTCTTGTCCGAGGATGAAAAGATGTCCGTAATTGGCGGAACACTGAACACAGTGTCTGCTGGGAAACTGAGTCTGAGGATGAGAAGACGTCCGTGATAGGCTGCTGGGAAATGCCTATCACGGAACGGGACCAGGAGGAGACTGTGGCGTTTAAACAATGAATGGACGCCCACAGCCTGTCAAGAATTTCAGGTACACTGACTCGGGCACAGGGTGGCTGCAATTGGCACAGTCAGGTTGGGTACAGTGAAGTGGCAATGGCACAGTGAGGTTGGGCACAGTGAGGTGGCAATGGGCACAGTAAGGTTGGACACAGTGAGGTGGCAATGGGCACAGTGAGGCTGGGCACAGTGAGGTTGCAATGGGCACAGTGAGGCGTGCAAATGAGCATGTTGGCCCTCTTTTCCACTAACAGTAGCTGCTGCATTCTCACCCTAGGCTCATACTCGAGTCAATATGTTTTCCCATTTTTTTTGGATAAAATTAGGTGCCATTCGGGTCAACTTATACTCAAGTATATACGGTAATAAGCCATTGCACCAAATTATTTACTGGAGCTCAATTCCAGAATTGAGAACCTGCTCACTATCTAAGTCCGTCCGGAAATTCAGATGGAAAAAGTCCGATGGGGCATACACATAATATCCGAAGAAAAGCTCCCATCTGACTTATTCCATCGGAAATTCCGACTGCGTAGATGCGGCAGAAGCAGAGGTGTCAGGATCAAAAGGATTGGCAATCCTCTGACAGGCAAAACAATGGCTTCAATACTTGATGTGAAAGATGCATGCAGATCAGGAAAGTCTGGGTAAGGTTAGGACTTATTTTTATACTTATTCTGGGTCGGTGATTCCAAGTAATAAAGCCAGAGGGCCAGCATGATATCCGGGTCACTAGGCCTAGAACAGCAGGTCAGCAATGGCAGCCTATGGGTATTTCTCATGACAGGCTTCCAATAGCAAAATCAGGCTTACCCAATATGACAGAGAAGCATTGCTCTTTTCATTAGTGTATTAAGTCACACTTGTATTGGTAGCCTGTATGTTTTATGAATCATTCTAGTACGTAGTATTTGCCAGTTCCCTTTTATAAACACGCCGCTGTGTCCAATATAGTAAAAGCCACATCTAATTTGGATGATGGCAGAAAGAGGCACACGCTATTTTCAGGCTTTGCCTTAAAAATAGGAAGCGTCTATTGTACATCGGCCAAACCGACTCATACATTGAATGTACGGAGACATTGTAGACCTGCACACTCACTTCCCTCCCCCGGCTGTCCAGCTGAGAGCTGCCTTGAGGATGATTAATGTCCTGGTCACCACCCACTCCTCCCCCATGCTTGCTTCTACATTCAGGCTCCCAACAATCCTGTGACATCACTACGAGGAGCTCTGTGACATCACACAGAGAAAATATCTGCCTTGATATACGTGTGACGTGCTCATTTGTGCCTACGTCTCGCTTTTGATTCTGCCAACTAATAATGAATAGTGAAAATACCAATAAATACATAAAGCAATGGGAATCACGCAGTACAGTTAGTCAATAATGACAAATAGGGTCATTTTCAGGCATAAATCATTACATCTTGGGTCTGTTTGTAACAATAAGGATATTGGGATTTATTCATTAACCAAGGAAAAAAAGCAGTGATTAGGTACAAAGTGCAGCCAATTAAAATGCACATCCTGTCATTTTATAATGATGGAAGATGATTGCTGATTGGCAATCATCAAAGCTCCCATTTTGTTCCTTTTACAAAGGGCATTTACTAACTTCAGATTGGAACAATAGTGCATTATCCAGATGTACACATTAGATCTAATCATGGGATATTTGTTTGGTAAAGAGGGACAAGGGAGGGTGTTTGCTGAGTAAAGATGGCCGTAGACGACATTGTTTTTTTTTTCCGATCAGCCAGTAGGCTGATAAAAAAAAGCAAAGGAGATGAAGTTTTCTTCATCTCCTTTGCTTTTTTTTATCAGCCTACTGGCTGATCGGAAAAAAAAAACGAAACTTTTGTGTGCTAGATATGTCCACACTGAAATATTTTGTTTCGTAATTTCGTTTTCGTCCGAAAACTAAATGTATTTAGTTCTTCCCGAAATTCGTTTTTATTTATTTAGTTTTTCGTAAAAAAAAATGCATTCGTCCGAAAATCCAAATTAAGGTCGAATCTGTCATTGAAGGCTTATGGTGTCTGTCGAATGTTCTAAAAAACAAAAACAAAAGAAGATTTGACAGAATCTTAAAAAAAAAAAAATTTGACTCTTCATGTCTCTCAATGTCGAATCTTCATGTCTCTCTGTCGAATCTGTCATTGAAGGCTTATGGTGTCTGTCGAAAGTTCTAAGTAAAAAAAAAAAAAAAAGATTTGACAGAATCTTAAAAATAAAATAAAAAATTGGACTCTTCATGTCTCTCAATGTCGAATCTTTTCTCTCTACGTCGAATCTTTTCTCTCTACGTCAAATCTTTTCTCTCTACGTCAAATCTTTTCTCTCTATGTCGAATCTTTTCTCTCGACGTCGAATCTTTTGTCTCTACGTCGAATCTTTTCTCTCTACGTCAAATCTTTTCTCTCTACGTCGAATCTTTTCTCTCTACGTCAAATCTTTTCTCTCTATGTCAAATCTTTTCTCTCTATGTAGAATAATATTGGACTAATAGAGTTAAGGTTAGGTACATTCGACCGCAACAAAAATGAAAATAAAGCATTTGTTTAATGTCTTATTTTTCATTTTTCGTCTCCTGTGCTTTCGTTATCGTTTGTTAAAACGATAACGAAAATACCTGAAATTCGGACGAAAATGCATTCAGACGAAAACGAATGAACATGTCTACTAGTAATTCATTAATGTTAGTTTTCGTTTCATTTTTTTTCTAAAGTTCAGATATTAAAAATTTCGGAAATTCAAAAATTCGGAAATCCGAAAATCCGGAAATAAAAAAGGAAAATCCAACAATAAGAACGAAAGTCCAAAAATCCAACAATTTCAAAATAACTAACTATTTAATTGTAGGTACAATGGAACCTTGGATTACAAGCATAATCCGTTCCAGGAGAATACTTATAATCCAAAGCACTCACATATCAAAGTGTTTTTCACCATAGAAGTTAATAGAAACAAAGATAATTTGTTCCACATTGACTTCTATTGCATGCAATACCGCATGTGGCCAGAGGCGTGGAGCGTCGGAGAGACTCAGAAATAATGGAGATCGCTTGGGAACCCTCGAAAAGGCTCGGAAACACTCAGGAATAGAGTATTTCCAAGCGTTTCAGAGTATTTTCGAAAGGCTGCGAGTGTCACCTCTGGCCAAATGCAGTACTGCACACCGCAGAGGCTTGAATCCTGCTGGTTTTGCAAAACAACACTCGCAAACTGAGTCAGGATTTAAAAAAAAAATAGTGTAGCACTACCCCCGAAGAAGCTGCTGGTTAACCACTTAAGGACCGGACCAATATGCTGCCAAATGACCCAAGGGGTTTTTGCGATTCGGCACTGCGTCGCTTTAACAGACAATTGCGCGGTCGTGCGATGTGGCTCCCAAACAAAATTTGCGTCCTTCTCTTCCCACAAATAGAGCTTTCTTTTGGTGGTATTTGATCGCCTCTGCAATTTTAATTTTTTGCGCTATATACAAAAATAGAGTGACATTTTTGAAAAAAAAACAATATTTTTTACTTTTTGTTATAAGAAAAATCAATAAACTAAATTTTAGTCAAACATTTAGGCCAAAATGTATTTAGCCACATGTCTTTAGTAAAAAAAAATCTCAATAAAAAAAAAATTAGCTACCTAGCAGGAACAGCGACACTAATACAGCGATCAGAAAAATGATTGTTTAGTGATGCTGGCAATAGGGAGTAAAAGGGTTAACTAGGGTGGTGATCAAGGGGTTAAAACTTTATTAGGGGGGGGGGTACGGGGGCTACCCAGGACCTAACACTAATTGACTGTCACACTGCCTGTCACACTGACACTAAATACAGTAATCATACATGTATGATTACTGCATTCAGTGACACTGTGACAGGGGGGGGGGGCGATCGGGGGGGGGGGGTTAAATGTGCCTAAATGTAGTGTTAGTGCAGTGTAGTGTTAGTGCAGACTTACTTGTGATGTGATCTCTCCTCAGCGGTGGTTGAAAAAAATGCAGAGGGAGAGATCACATCGCTTCCTCCTTCCTGTGTTTACATAGGAGGAGGAAGTGACACGCAGGCGGGCGCGCACATTGGCTGAGAGCGATCCGGAGGGGGCGGACAAAAACGAATAGCCGCCCCCTCATCCCGGATCGCTCGTACAGCCGCGTGGACCACCGGCTGTAAATGTACATGTTATCTTGTGGCTCTGGTGAAGTGTCTAGGGTGAACGATGAATACAATAGCAGTAGAGGAATGTCCGCAATAGGAAGTCTCTTTATAAGTGCTCTTTATTACCCAGCCGGGTAAAAACAGTTAACAGGTGATGGAATGGATAGGTAAAAGGTTGGAAGGAGAATGGCAGATTCAGGCCTTGGATAGGGAAACAGTCCTGTTTACAATTAGCTTCTTTCACCACTCCAGCCTGAGTGGGTATAATGTACCTGGAAAGGTCTCTCTCACCAACCTGGCATCCAGAGTATCACTCGGAACTTGAGAAGGATGCCTCTGCCACAGACTCTTCTAGGTGACCGTCAGGAAAGCGCCTCTGCCACCGGCCTTCCCTGAGTGTAGATATGGAGGAACTCCTCCTGATTAAAGGGTTGCCTGAACCAACGTCGCCCAGGTACCAACTGAGAAATCCCTCAGTGTCCAGTACCTTGATCCCCGGTGGTTTGTCTCAATACTTTTGGACCGCCAGCCTCTCAATGGCGCTCCTCAACTGGACCTCCCCACCGAACAGCTAAACTCGCTTGGGATCTTCAAAGTGGGAACTCAGTCGATCACTGAGTCCTTGTCCTGTATGAGTGTCCCAGGCCCGAATGGCCCAGGATCCAGGAACAACGCGTAGCACCCACGCCCCGGCCAGGTAGGCCATAACGCTCGGGGCACGATGGTGTGGTCACCCTAAAGGTAGGTGCCACACTCCAGGAACCAAGACCCAGCTAAGATGGCGTCTGCCTCATAAGTACCCTCTCCCAGCATGCCCAGCGAGGCCCAAGCCTCCCAATTGACTGCTGGGAAGAGCACCCGAACCTCAGCTTCCACTGCTGCCACCTGTCGACTCAAGGTGGAACCACACCCCAGGCAGGACAGAATGAGTCCACAGCACAGCCAAGCTGAAGCAGAGAGCCTTACCTTAATCAGAATTGAGATCAGAGTCACTTACACTCATTCCCATCATTCCCATTAAATTTCACTAGCACCCGTACTTGGAAGTACATGGGCGCTACAATAGCTAGTATGCGAAACACTCGTTAACTGTGTTACTCACAATCTGAGGTTCCACTGTATTGAAATTTCCTTTCAAATTTGGCTGTTGGTGAATGCCACATCTAAACAAATGGAATGAAAAAAGGATGAATAATAATAATCCGTTTTTTTTTATTATTATTATTATTATTATTATTATTATTATTAATATTATTAATCTGTTATTTTCCATTCTTTTAGATCAGGGGTCTCCAAACTGCGGCCCGAGGGCCGGATGTGGCCCTTTGCTAGCCTTCATTTGGCCCTTGAGTCAGTATTGTTCCTAATGATATGAGGTACTATTGCTCCCAATGGAACCAACAATGGGGCCCTATTTCTTAGACAAATAGCAATGATGGAGCACTATTCCTCCTCCTACTGCCCACCAACACTGAGGCCATGTTTATTCTCACTGATGCTCGGCCCTGGGGCATTTTCTACCCCGACTGGTCAGAATCCGGCCCCCCTGAAGTCCGAAAGACCGTAAACTGGCCCTTTGCTTGAAAAGTATGGAGACCTCTGTTTTAGATAGATAGCATAAATCAATAACTTTGGATAAATTTGTATTAGTTACATTCACACACAGACAAATTTTAAAGGAAATTACAATACCTATCATTTAATAGTTAATAATAGTTAAAGGGGTTGTAAAGAATACATTTTTTTCCCCAAATAGCTTCCTTTACCTTAGTGCAGTCCTCCTTCACTGACCTCATCCTTCCATTTTGCTTTAAAATGTCCTTATTTCTTCTGAGAAATCCTCACTTCCTGTTCTTCTGTCTGTAACTCCACACAGTAATGCGAGGCTTTCTCCCCGGTGTGGAGAAAACCTCTTGAGGGGGGAGGGTGCGAGCAGGCAAGTCAGAACACTCTCTACTTTGCAGATAGAGAAAGGAGCTGTGTGTTAGTGGGTGACCTGACACTCCTGCTCGCCCTCTCCCCCCTCAAGAGGCTTTCTCCACACCAGGGAGATAGTTTTGCATTACTGTGTGGAGTTACAGACAGAAGAACAGGAAGTGAGGATTTCTCAGAAGAAATATGGACATTTAAAACAAAATCGAAGGATGAGGTAAGTGAAGGAGGACTGGACTAAGGGAAAGGAAGCTATTTAGGGATTTTTTTTTTTTTACCTTTACAACCCATTTAAGTTATATTAATATGGAATCAATAAAAAACTTAATGGAATCATACAGATTAAAAGCATAATGGTAATCCATACATATCACCAATATAGAGGTTAATTGTATAACTCTCTGATTAAATTGTCAATCAATTTACAGATATTCTCCTGACAAAGCGGCAGAAGACCGTGAAACTAGTTGCGATGCCTTTCGTGACCCATAATCCCATTTTATTTCTCTATATTGGTGATATGTATAGATTACCATTATGCTTTTAATCTGTATATGATTCTGTGACGTTTTTTATTGATTTTGTATTAACACTTAATTTATATTTTTCTATATATGTGTTTCCACACTTGACTTTAAAATCTGTTCCGAGATAGTTCAGCTGCCCCCGCCCTTCGGATTTTTGGTTTGGGGACCAAATACTTCCAATTTCTATATTTGTAATCTTTTGGATGATGGTACTATGTACTGATCTATAACAACATGTCATTCATTTACCCCCTAGAGGCTTCACTGCAATTCCGAGTACAGAAAATTGTTAAAGGGTTACTAAAGGGAAAAAAAAAATGTCTTTAAAATAGCAAACATGTTATACTTACCTCCACTGTGCAGTTTGTTTTGCACAGAGTGGCCCCGATCCATGTCTTCTGGGGTCCATCGGCGGCTGTCTCTGGTTCTCCCAGCAATTACTCACCACAGTCATGCGAGAGCTCGCATGGTGGTGAGTCCTTGCGGATGCGCTCCCGTGATACAGCGAGCGGCCATAGCCGCTCACTGTATCACTCGGCCCCGCCCCTCGGTGCGCTGCGTCATTGAATGTGATTGACAGCAGCGCCAGCCAATGGCTGCACTGCTCTCAATCCGTCCACTCTAGCCAATCAGCGGCCAGGCTGAGCGGCGAAGAGGATCCCGGGACCGCATGCGGGACTCAAGGGGTCAGGTAAGTATAAGGGGGGCTCGGGGGAGGGGCAGCAGCATCAGATGTTTTTTCACCTTAATGCATAGATTGCATTAAGGTGAAAAAACATTTTCCTTTAAACTCCTTTAAAGCAGTATAAAACCCAAAATTAAACATATATTGCAGTTTGCCAATCTCTAGAAGTGGTGGCTGCATCAGTTTTCCTTTCTTTGGCTTTTTCTCTTAGTATTAGTAAATACTGTGTACTGTTTACTGTTACTGTTTACACTGGCAGATCCCCGTTCTGCCTCTATGCCACGTGCACGCCGCACAGACCCCTGGGGACACGAGCGCATGCCTGCTATATCGGTTACACGAAGCTACGTACAATGATGGGATTTGCGTAATAAAGCCAACCTGTCGCAGTACAACTGGGTGTAATACTGCTTTAACCTGCTTGCCCGTATAAAAGCTATGATTAAGCAACGATGATGTTGTGAAACGCGTCAGCTTTCACATGAACTTTGATTATCTACTACAATAAAGGCTTTTATTGGAGTGCGACTGTCCAGATTCCTTCTCTTTATTACTGCTTGCCTGTATGCCCGTTACATAACACTAATTAAAGGGAAACAAAAGCCTTATTTTTTTATATACACGATGAATACGTCAACTTAATATAAACAGTTATCAGTGCGCTTTAATGTTTTACAAACCTTGTTTCTGTGTATAATTTCTAATTATCTATGAACACAGGGTCAATCCCAAGCCAGCTTTAAAGAGGTACATTTATACGTGGCGGATGATAGGTGCAGCAATCTTTTGTTTTCAAATGCTCATGGGGTCACACTTATAAAGAATATTCACTGCTGGTGCGCCTGCCAGTGGTGATGCGTCCATAAAGGGCGTACGGGCGCTGCCCCCTCTCTCCTGCCGTCCCTCTATCATTATAGATAGATTCATGCATTGCATGAATCTATGGTCGCCGCTGCTGCCCCCTATTCAGGTGCCCGCCCCTTTTTTGGGTGTTGCGTGCCTAGGGTGACCACGTGTCCCGGATTGCCAGGGACAGTCCTGAATTTTGTAGGTCTGTCCCAGGCACCTTCATTCCAGGACAATACAGTGTCCCCACCCCCAGGGGCCAATCTGATGCCCCCAAAAAAGGCCGCCACATCACCGCTTTATTCACTGGCCGGGAATGCCTGGAGGTGCACAATCCCACACCTTGCTTGTGATTGGAGAAATCATAAATCCTGCTTCTTGTGTCCAATCACTGTGCTGTGATTCGTTACAGCACAAGCTGATTTTTGAAAAGGGGGGGTGTCCCTGGATGGCAATTGATGGGCACACTGGCAGCAATTAAAGGGTATAGTAGCTGCATTTGATGGGCACAGTGGTGGCAATTGATGGCACCGTGGCTGCGTTTTAATGGGCACAGTGGCTGCATTTGATGGGCACAGTGGCTGCATTTGATGGGCATAGTGGCTGCGTTTGATGGGCACAGTGGCTGCATTTGATGGGCACAGTGGCTGCATTTGATGGGCACAGTGGCTGCATTTGATGGGCACAGTGGCTGCATTTGATGGGCACAGTGGCTGCGTTTGATGGGCACAGTGGCTGCGTTTGATGGGCACAGTGGCTGCGTTTGATGGGCATAGTGGCTGTGTTTGATCGGCACAGTGGCTGCAATTGATGTTTTTTTTTTTTAGTTTGTTTGCACCCCCCAAAAAAATTTTAAGCACCAGCGGCCACTGGCGCCTGCTGTATCGAATTAGGTTCGCTGCTAATCTGGATTTTTTAATTTTTAAATGGGAAATCCAAATCTCAGTAACATTTGTATGTGAAAAACGCAGAACGTTACAACCACTGGTCATGATCTAGTTTTAAACATTTACTATTTGAACGTAATGAAATATTGATTTTATCAGTGATTCTACATTGACTCCTACAGAATACCTGCTGTGTGTTCTATCATAATCTCACCACTGCAAATGGGATGGGATAGGATTTTGCTCTTCCCCCCTGCCTGTTCACAGATCATGTACATGCACACAACAAACCAACATCAGAATAAGGCCCTGATTACAATTCCTGCAATTTTTCCAAGTCAGTGACTCAAAACAGTTCCAAAACCAAAGCAATAACATCGGGGCTGGGACAAGGGGTGGGCAGGAGGAGCGCCTGCCCTGGGCACTGTGGTATCATGTGAAGTGGGGGCACCATAAATAGATGGGGGAGATTTGTGTTTGAAAGGGGGCAGCTGGGGGTAAGTATTGTTCTAGAAGGTGAAATGGGGGGGGGGGGGTTGTTGGAAGGGGGGGGGGATGGGGGGAAGAACATTTGTACTAGGATTGAGGATTTAGGGGGGATTTGTGCTGGGAGGGGGATTTGAAGTGGGGGGGGGGGAGAGATGTGTACTAGGAGGGGAAGTTTTAAGGATTGAGGATTTGTGCTAGGAGGGGTGAATTTCTTTTGGGGGGAGGGGGACATTTGAGCTCAAGTATTCGGGGGGGGTAAAGATTTGCACTGAGAGGGGGGATTTCAGCAGGGGACGGATTTTTACTGGGAGGTGGCGGAATTTATGTTTAGAGGGTAAGCATGCAGATTAGTGTTTTTGTGGGGGATACAGTATTTGCTGATACACGATGCTCATACATACAGCTCTAGATGACCTTGTCCGGACACTGAATACCATGGCAGCCAGGTAAGTAGCAATTTTAGAAGGAAAGGTCAGGAACAGCCTATATGTTTCTCTCTATAGTGATATCCTTTAATCAATACAGCCCCAGAAGATTTGGCTTCTCAATGACGAGGCCATTCTTTTCGATATGGCACTGCATCGCTTTAACTGACAATTGCGCGGTCATGCGACGTGGCTCCCAAACAAAATTGACGTCCTTTTTGTCCCACAAATAGAGCTTTCGTTTGGTGGAATTTGATCACCTCTGTGGTTTGTTTGTTGCACTATAAACCAAAAAGTAGCAACAATTTTGAAAAAAAAACACAATATTTTGTACTTTTTGCTATAATAAATATCCCCATTTTTTTTTTTTTTAAAAGGTAATTTTTTCCTCAGTTTAGGCCGATACGTATTCTTCTACATATTTTTGGTAATAAAAATCGCAATAAGCGTATATTGATTGGTTTGCACAAGTTATAGCGTCTACAAAATAGGGGAAAGATTTATGACATTTTATTATTACTTTTTTTTTTTACTAGTAATGGCTATGATTTTCATCGGGACTGCAACATTATGGTGGACAGATCGGACACTTTTGACACATTTTTAGGACCACTGACAATTATGCAGCGATCAGTGCTCAAATGTCACTGTCAGGGAAGGGGTTAACACTAGGGGACCATCAAGGGGTTAACTGTGTTCCCTAGTGTGTGTTCTAACCAGGGGTCAAGTTCTGGGGGAAAAAGTGTGGGAACTCCCACCCAAGATCCACTCCGCCACCAAAAAAATAAATAAAAATGATACGCTCATATTCATAATTACTAAACCGCAAGTTTTTTTTTCCCGATCCACTGTACCTTAGTAATCCTTTATGTTACTGGCCGCTTCCTGTATATGGATTTATCAGGTAGTGTGCGGGTATTTCGTCACTTCCTCGATGCCGCAATGTCTCCTGGGAGCTTTTGTCATTGTTCCCAGGAGACATTTCGGAGGTCTGCCACGAGTTATCGCGGGATTTAGAAAGAGCTGGGCATCTCCGCTTAGTGAAGGATTGGCTCGGGCGGCTCGGCTGCTCTAGTCCTGCAAAGGCAACTTCGTTCCTGCTGTGAAAAAAGTGCAGGAACTTCATTCCCACGCGTTCCCGCAGGACTTGAGCCCTGGTTTTAACTGTAGGTGGATGGGACTGACTAGAGGAGATGACAGATCGGTGTTCCTAGCTAGTAGGAACACAGGATCTGCCTCTCCTTTCCTCACAGAACAGGGATTTGTGTGTTTACACACACTCACATCCTTGTTCTGGCTCTCATGCCCGTGATTGCGCATGGCCAGCGGTCATCGCGACCGCCAGCCATGTGCATTGGCACCCCCACAGTGCAGCAGGCACTTGCTATCCCGATTAAAGGGACGACGTACAGCTACGGCGGTTGGCGGGATCGTGCCCACCTGCCGCAGTATAATGACGATGGCTGGGTTAAAATCCTCCTTTGCATTTGGCATTTCCACCTATTACAATATAAACAACAAAAGTGAGACAACATCGGGGGAAATGAGACAACATCGGGGAAATGAGACAACATCGGGGAAATGAGACAACATCGGGGGAAATGAGACAACATCGGAGAAATGAGACAAAATCGGGGAAATGAGACAACATCGGGGGAAATGAGACAACATCGGGGAAATGAGACAACATCGGGGAAATGAGACAACATCGGGGGAAATGAGACAACATCGGGGGAAATGAGACAACATCGGGGGAAATGAGACAACATCGGGGGAAATGAGACAACATCGGGGGAAATGAGACAACATCGGGGGAAATGAGACAACATCGGGGAAATGAGACAACATCGGAGAAATGAGACAAAATCGGGGAAATGAGACAACATCGGGGGAAATGAGACAACATCGGGGAAATGAGACAACATCGGGGAAATGAGACAACATCGGGGAAATGAGACAACATCGGGGAATGGCTGGCAAATCTAGGCACCACAAATACGTCTATCTTATTAATGCCCCCAGGGCCGCCATCAAGGGGGTACAGGCAGTACATCTGTAAGGGGCCCTGAAAGGTCACCAGGGGCCCGGATGGCAAACCCCTTTTTTATTATTATTATTTTTTGTAAGAGGCCCGGATGGCGACCCCCCTTTTTTTGTATTTATTTTTTTGCTTTTGTTAAAGGGTCCAGAGGTCCCCAGGTCCCCTCCCCTTTTTCTTCTAAAAAAATGTATTTTTTTTTTTTTTTATATTTTTATTTTTTATTTTTTTTTCTCCGTTTTATCAAAGGGCCCCAGGGCAACCCCCCCCCCCCTTTTTGTTCGTCAGCACCCAAAGCCCCACGACCTCAGTTTGCGGCGGCAGAGCACCCCCCGCTTTTCAATTTGTGGCAACCACCCCCAGTCCCCCCCCCCCCCCCCGGGCGCGTCTCATTTTTTTAAATCTGAGGTGACCCCCCCCCCCCCGGTTCTCTGCTCCAGGAGGCCCATGCCTGAAGCTGTGTAAGGGGCTCCATAATTCCTGATGGCGGCCCTGAATGCTCCCTTTAATAAAGAATTGGTCATCTGTACTGCAGCACTGTCTGGTTCATGCAGATTACAAGCCATTTTATTGTATGCTCATAGCGGCTCTATGTGTGTACAAATCACCAAAGGCAACCAGCAATATTTAGCAAAGTTGGCAGGGCTTGAAAGACACCCCAAAGTAACGGATTAAGAGAAAAAGATGAGAAATGCTACAAATTCTTTGCATGTAATGAATGCACGAGCAGACAAAAAGAAACAGCCAATTATATTTTCAATGATTTCTATGTCTGTTTTCGTTGCTTTGAATGTGTGTACGTCTCGTGTCTAATCGCATTGCGTGTATTAGGTCTTCTTATGCATGGCGCTTCCTTTTTTTGTGCTACTTTGATTACAATTGGCAGCGGCTACCAGCACAAGTTAATTAGCGGATAATTATTAATCAGGGTCTTGCTAGCTGGAAGGGATGATTAATCCAGTGGGCAGGCGGCTAAACAGTGTAGAAAGTGACACCGGCTATTCCTCAGGGACGAGACCTATTGGTCGAACTGTGTACAGTACAAGAGGAGCTCAGTAATCCATAGTCACCATTGGAGACTTCCTGCCATTATATACAGATGGCACACAACAGGCTTTACACTGTGCTCAGTAGGAAGACTGCAGTGCCTAGCAGTATGTATTGTAGAGGCCGGTGTCCCATCTACTGTAAGGATTAGCATTTGTTTATGCAGCACTCTTGGCTGGGGGGGGGGGGGGGGTTATACAATTGTGTTGAATAAAATAATATGTTTGATCGCGCTTTCGAGGTTGTGGTCAACGAGGAGATGAACTGCACACATGGTGGTCCTGCCCCCGCCTACTTAGATTTTGGTCAAGGGTCTTTGGCCTATTATCCTCCCTATTTCATGTCCCCTTCCGTAAGGACGCCAAATATGCATTACTCCATTGCCCAATACCGGGCCTCTTCTCTCATCAGCAGAAATTAGCCAGATACCTATTTATTACTGCCAAGCGAACAATAGCGAGGGCCTGGAAAAAATCTTCTGCTTCATTCCCAGAGGTCAAGAATACCCTGACGACCCTTATGATCCACGAAAAGATGTCTAGCGTCCTCCACGACTCCCATGCTAAATTCCTTAAGGTATGGGCCCCGCGGTGGTCCTATACACTCCCTAGTCTGCACCCATCTAGTCTAGGGCTCTAAATTTAATTTGACCTCACTTCCAGCCTGAGGGTCCTTCCTTTCTCCTTCTTTGCTTCTGGGATTTTTGCTCATTGTTCTGCTCTATTCTCTTTCCCCCTCTGTTGTGCATGTTTTTATGATTGTTTCTTTGTTTTTTGTTTTTTCATTATTTTTCTTTCTCCCCCGTTTTGCGGATAACTCCGCCCCCTTTACCTACCTTGGCCCCTGGGTCTCAAGGCTCAGGTATAACGCACTGCCCCCAGCCCCAGCTGGAGAGACGGTGGTAATTTATAATTAGTTCCCTTATAGTATATATTCTATTATGTGCTTTCATGTGTACTTATGTTTTATGTCCATATCCCCTGTGTGGGAACTTGTCTGTTTTCCCCTTTTTTTATATTTCAGTAAAAATATTGTAACAGAAAATAATATGTTTGATCATTAAAGTGTATGTATGTGATGGAATGTAGGAACTAACTAGATTTCTGGTAGGATCAACAGGTATTTTTCTGTTCTTATAGGGCCAGATTCAGGATGGCGAGCGGTTCTTTGCGGCGGCGTAACTTTTCTTATTTACGTTTCGCCGCCTCAACTTTATGCGCAAGTGCTGTATTCACAAAGCACTTGCGTGTAAAGTTGCGGCGGCGTAGCGTAAATTGACCAGCCTAATTCAAATTCGGCAGGGTGGGGGGGCGTCATGTATTTAAATTAGGCGCGATCCCGCGCCGAACGTACTGCGCATGCGCCGGCCGGCAATGCTCCAAATCACGTTGCATATTGTCAATGAAAATGACATGAACGTAACTTACGCACAGCCCCATTCTGAATCGGCTTACGCAAATGACGTAAACATTTTCAAATTTCCCGCGGTCACGACGTCCATACTTAACATAGGAATGCGCCTGCTTTTTGGTGCTTTATCTTTACGCTGGGAAAACCCTTACGTAAACGGCGTAAAGTCACTGCGTCGGGCGGGCGTACGTTCGTGAATTGGCGTATCTCGCTGATTTACATATTCTCGGCGTAAATCAGCGGAACAGCCCCTAGCGGCCATTTTAAAATTGCAGTTAAGATCCAACGGTGTAATACAATTACGCCTATCGGATCTTTGATGCAAACCGGCGTACGTTGTTTTCTGAATACAGAAAACAGATACACTGGCGCAAAGTCAGAATTATGCCGGCGTATCACTGATACGCCGGCATAACTCTACCTGAATCTGGCCCATAGTGTTTTAAAGAAGCAAAACATAGAGGGGGCCTGCACTAACGGAGGGGAGTGATCTGCACTGATAGAGGGGGATTCTGCACTGATAGAGGGGGTTCTGCACTGATGAAGGAGGGGCTGCACTGATGAAGGGTGTGGTCTGCAGTGAGGGGGGTCAGTGTGGAGGTGTGTGGACCCTTCTCCAATTTTAAATCAAAGTGTGACCACACTCCACCTTTTCCCCAGGGTAGTCATATTCAACTGTTTGTCAAATTGGTTGAAAGAGACTTGAATGCCATGTAGGAAAAAAGACGGAGAAGAGGTAAATCATTCAATCTATCATATGCTGAGTAGACATGTGCAGACTGGAATATTTAGTTTTGTCTTTTCGTTTTCGTTTGGAAAATAAATTTATTTAGTTACTCCCGAAAATCGTTTTGATTTATGTCGTTTTCGTCGGGAAAGTTTTCGTCAGAAAACGACGATTTTCGATGCTTTGTCGAATTTTCGTCGTTCAATTTCGACAAAGCATCGAAAATCATTGTTCTGAATACAGTGAATAGGTAGAAATTGAACGACGAAAATTCGACGATTTTCGATGCTTTGTCGAATTTTCATCGTTCAATTCCTACCTATTCACTGTACAGGCCCTAGCTGTTAAATCTGCTGTCTGTCACCTCCCCCATGCTCCTCTGACGTCCCCCTGCTCCTCTGGTTCTCCCCCTGCTTCTCTATTCCCCCCAGGTGAGCGCTGCGGGGAGGGAGAGGTGGTGAGTGCTGCGGGAAGGGAGAGACAGAGGAACGGAGGGGTGCAGCGGCCCGCTGTCACTGAAGCTGGCCCACTGAGCCATCGGCCCACCGTAAAAACTCCCTGTAGACCCAATGGCCAGTCCATCCCTGGCTCTACATCTTCCACACTGTTCCCCCCCAGCAATTTCCCAGCCTTCACACTCTGCAACCCCTGACAACTTTTTAGCCTCCACACCCTTTCCTCTCAGATCTCTTCAGACTCTGCACTGTTTCACCCAACAACTTTCGATCCTCAACACTTATCTTTCTAACATTTATCCAGTCTCCACAATCTGCCCTCTAACAGCTTTCACGGTCTTCCCCTCAACTCTCCATCCTCAACACTCTTCCCCTCCAACAACTTTCCAGCCTCCAGACTTTACCATCCTAAAAAATTCTTTAACCTCCATATTTTACCCCCCAACCACTTCAAAGCCTCCATACTCTTCCCTCCAACAGCTCTCCATCTTCCACACTGTCCCCCCCAACAACCCCCCACCTATCACACTCTTAAAGGGGTTGTAAAGGTTCATATTTTTTCACCTTGGTGAAAAAACATCCGATTACAAGCCCCCCAGCCCCCCCCCCCCTGGTTAACTTACCTGAGCCCTCGAAAATTCTGCGTCGAGAACGTGCTTGATCTCGGCCTGGTGTTCCTGGCTCTTCAATGGATAGATTGATAGCAGCGTAGCCATTGGCTCGCGCTACTGTCAATCAACCCCAATGACACAAGGGCTAGGAGCAGAGCCGAGTCCTGTAGTCAGCGGCTATGGACGCCGGATACAGGACCCGAGAGTGCGCCCGCAAGGTAACCCCCTTTGGCAAAAACGCTTTTCAGGGGGGTTAGCTGATGCGGGGAGAAGCTGAGACAGCCGCCGAAGGACCCAAGAAGACTAGGATCGGGGCCACTCTGTGCAAAACGAGGTAAGTTTAAAATGTGTTTTATTTAGAACAAAAAAGCTTTACAATCACTTTAACAACTCTTAAAGGGACACTAAAGTCAGGGATTTAAAAAAAAAAAATAACAAACATGTGATACTTACCTCCACTGTGCAGTTCGTTTTGCACAGAGTGGCCCGGAAACCTGTCTTCTGGGGTCCCTCGGCGGCTGTCTGGGCTCCTCCTCGCAAAGGCTTTCCTTCTTCATGCGAGGGCGCTCGCATGGAGGAAAGCTTTTGCGAGCGCGCTCCCGTGATACAGCGGCGGCCATAGCCGCCGACTGTATCACTCGGCTCCGCTCCCCAGCGCGCCGCGTCATCCGCCCTGATTGACAGCAGCGCTAGCCAATGGCTGCGCTGCTATCAATCCGCCCAGCCTAGCCAATCAACGGCCAGGCTGGGAACCCGAAGAGGACGACGTGGACGCGCCCGGGAGATTCGAACGGTCAGTACAAGTACAACGGGGGCTCGGGGGGGGGGGGGGGGGGGCGGTGCTGCTAGATGTTTTTTTACCTTCATGCATAGGAAGGTAAAAAAACTTGTACCTTTACAACCCCTTTAAGCCTTCAGACTCTTTCCTCTCAGACCACTTCAGACTCCACAGTGTTCCACCCAACAACTTTCCATCTTCAATGTTTCTCCAGCTTCCACACTCACCTAACAGCTTTCACAGTCTTCCCATCAACAACTCTCCAGCCTCCACTCTCTTTCCACCAATTCTACTGCCTTCATATTCCCCTTCCAACAACTCCCCATCCTCAACACTTATCTTTTTAATATTTTTTCAGACTCCACACTCTGAACCTTAAGGCTGCATTCACACCTAGGCGACACGATACGCCGCGTACGCGGCTTATCTTGCCGCCTGTAGAAAAAAAAAGAAAGTTTTATCTTTCTTTAACATTGCGGTCTATGAGGAAACGCCAATGTCGCCTGAAAAAAAGGGTCCGGGACATTTTTTCAGGCGACAGGCGTTGAGATGTGAACCATCTCCATAGACCGCAATGTTATTTCACATCTCGAGCGACAAGAGCGACGGGCGACCGGCGTTTTGTCGCTCAGATGTGAATGGAGCCTAAAAACTCTTCGGCCTTCACAGTCTTCCCCTCGAACAACTCCCCATCATCAACACTATTTCCCCAACAACTCTCCAGGATTCACACTTTGCCATCCCAATAACCCTCCAGCCTCCATAATTCTCCAGGTTGACCTACTGTTCTTTATATTCACATTGTGTATCCAAACTAATCTTCAAATCCGAAAATTCAGAGAAAAAGCACCAATTCTCACTTGACTCCTTGTTTCAGGTGAGTGACTCAAGGTATTGAAGGCATTGGGGGGTCAGCGTGACATCTAGGCAATTAGCGGTTGTGCAAGCAGAGCTCAGCAATGGCAGCTTCCATACTGCTCTCAGGCCCGGTTCCTTTTATTATGTGGTCTGAGGAAGGAGTTTATAATGGCCAGGTTTGAGCAGCAGAGGGCAATTTGTGACTCACGCTGTGAACTCCTAGCAAACCTTTCCCATCATGTGGTTCTTGTTTCTCACCACCTTACTGTTGGCTAAATTGCTAAATCTCCCCTGTGTCTTTTTTTCTTTCTCCATCAGAACAGGTAAATATTGACTTGTTTTTCAAAATGCAAAAGGTACATTTCCAAACCTAATAAACAAGCCGGAATAAGCGACTGATTTCATCTCAGGACAAAGGGCAACTAATACTGCGAACAGGGCAATTAAATATGCTGCGTCTCGCTCATGCCAATAGCATTTCTTCGTTTCCCTTTGGGTGATGCCAACAGATGTGTTTGGCTGAGTCAGCTTTCCTTTATGATTTCCTAAAGCGGACCTTCAGTCATTTTTTCAACTTTCCATCTATTACATTTTCTGCCTTTGTTGTTTAACTTTGGATAGTAAGCAGTGTTACCAACCTACCAGATTGAAATGTACTGGCACGACACCCGAAATTTACTGGCACAGCCATGTTTTTACTGGCATTTCACAAAAGTTACTAAATTACATTTTTAGGTGCAAATTTCAGTATTTAAGCTACAAACAAGTACGCTAGGCAAATAGCAATGTGATTTAGGGTAGATATTTGGTTAAAAAAACAAACATATTTTTGTTATTTTCGATATAATAAGGGAAAATTAGTTTAGTCACGTCACCCCCTACCTCCATCCCCCTCTGCCATCAACAACCCCTGCCTTCACCCCCCTCTGCAGTGCCACAATAACCCCCTGCCTCCATCCCCCTCTGCGATGCCACCCTCCCCTCTGTGGTGCCACCAATCTCCCCCAGGCCCCCTGCCTCCAATCTCCCCCAGGCCCCCTGCTTCCAATCACCCCCTGCCTCCTTCCCCCTCTGCGGCGCCACCAACAGCCCCTGTCTCCATCCCCCACCCTCTGCGGTGCCACCATTCCCTTCTGCCGTGCCACCAACACCCCCTGCCTCCAATCACCCCCTGCCTCCAATCTCCCCCAGGCCCCCTGCCTTCAATCACCCCCTGCCTCCATCGTCCCCTGCCTCCATCACCCCTCTGCGGTGCCACCAACAACCCCTGTCTCCATCCCCCACCCTCTGTGGTGCCACCAACAACCCCTGTCTCCATCCCCACCCACTGCGATTCCACCCTCCCCTCTGTGGTGCCACCAACACCCCCTGCCTCCAATCTCCCCCAGGCCCCCTGCCTCCAATCACCCCCTGCCTCCATCGTCCCCTGCCTAAATCCCCCTCTGCGGAGCCACCAACAACCCCTGTCTCCATCCCCCACCCTCTGCGGTGCCACCATCCCCCTCTGCGTTGCCACCAACACCCCCTGCCTCCAATCTCCCCCAGGCCCCCCCGCCTTCAATAACCCCTGTCTCCACCCCTGTCTCCATCCCCCACCCTCTGCGGTGCCACCATCCCCCTCTGCGTTGCCACCAACACCCCCTGCCTCCAATCTCCCCCAGGCCCCCCCGCCTTCAATAACCTCCTGCCTCCATCATCCCCTGCCTCCATCCCCCACCCTCTGCGGTGCCACCATCCCACTCTGCGGTGCCACCAACACCCCCTGCCTCCAATCACCCCCTTCCACTAACACCCCCTGCCTCCAATCTCCCCCTGCCTCCATCCCCCTCTGCGGTGCCACCGCAGCTACCATCACCCCCTGCCTCCAATCACCCCCTGCAATCTCCATGCGCAGTTCCAAGCCGAACCAATCTCTGCAATTTTTACTGGCACATTTCCGCAACCACGGACATTTACGAACGGGGGAAGAAAGTGCCTGTTTTTACGAACTGTCAGTAAAAATACGGACGGTTGGTAAAACTCATAGTAAGGCCCCATGTACACGGGAAGCTGCTAAACGTAAGTTCAAAGGCATCAACTGCCCCTGAACTCATTCAATGTTATCCTATGTGACCATGTACACAGTCTCGTTTATTGACCTTTTTAGGCAGTTGCGTTTTAACAGCGTTTCTTTGAAAGAAAAAAAAATGGCTTCAGATGCCGAAGATTTCCACATTTCATACGCCAAACGCGACTAAACGCAGCTAAATGGGGTAACCTGCGTTTAGCAGCGCTTTGTTTATAGGCGTTTTTTTCATTTTTGGTCTTTTTAAAAAATAAAAGCTTCTAACATGACACACATTTGGGGTACGTGCCCATGTGTTACCCCCCTTTTGTGACAGTGCTGAAAGCTGAAAATTGTCCTAGGCAGGAAGGGGGTGAAAATGCCTGGTATTGAATTGGTTAAACAGGTAAAAAATGTAATATTTTTACTCCTCTTCTCCCTTCTGCACAAATCTTACTTATAGAAACACTCGGGCCCAGTTGGAACACTGTTTGGGGGAACTAACAAGACACACAGCCAGACCTGGTTATTATAAAATTAAGCTGCTCTAAATTTAAATGTATTACGTATAGTGAGTAACATTGAAGAATTAAGTATTATGGAGGAAACTCCTACCGATTTACACAAGATATATTCCCAAATAAAAGATGCACTTACATTTATGCAGAATAAAATCGGCTATGAAAAATACACAGCTCTGTATATATATATATATATTTTAAATTGTTGGTCTTTTTTTGTTTATAGGGGAAAAAAAAACCCAGTGGTGATCAAATACCACCCTAAAAAAGGGGAGGAAAAAAACATAAGTTTAATTTATGTACAGAATGGCATGATCATGCAATTGTCAGTTAACCACTTAAGGACCCCTCACTGTATATATACGTCCTTTTTTTAAAGATGGTTATCTCGGTAACGGCAGCAGCTGCTGCCACAACTGGGGTATCCATTTTTTCAGTGAGCGGTCCTGTACACGTTAACGGTGGTCTCCGCGGCGGATCCGCCACGAGATCGCCCTTATCGGTGGCGGGAGAGGGCCCCCACTCCCGCTGCTCTCGCGCGCCCTCCGCCGCTTACCGGAGCCATCGGTAGCGACGGAGGCGATCGGATCCTCTTGCTGGCTATGTAGGGATGCGAGTGAGGGCAAGATGGCCCCCACCCATCCCCATAGCTCTGCTGGGCAGAAGTGACGTCAAAACATTAGTCCCGCCCATGCGTCTTAAAAAAACATGACAATTTCCATTTTTTTGGGCATTTAAGTCTGACCCCAGATCTCATATTTAGAAGGACCTGTCATGCTTTTTTCTATTACAAGGGATGTTTACATTCCTTGTAATAGGAATAAAAGTGATGACATTTTTTTTTCAGTGTAAAAAATAATAAAATAAATAAAAATAAATACGAAAACAATTTTTTTTTTTAACCACTTAAGACCCAGACCAAAATGCTGCTAAAGGACCTTGCCCCTTTTTGCGATTCGGCACTGCGTCGTTTTAACTGACAATTGCGCGGTCATGCGGCGTGGCTCCCAAACAAAATTGCCGTCCTTTTTTCCCACAAATAGAGCTTTCTTTTGGTGGTATTTGATCACCTCTGCGGTTTTTATTTTTTGCGCTTTAAACAAAAATAGAGCCACAATTTTGAAAAAAATGCAATATTTTTTACTTTTTGCTATAATAAATATCCCCAAAAATATATATATTTTTTTTTTCCTCAGTTTAGGCCGATACATATTCTTCTACCTATTTTTGGTAAAAAATAAGCGTTTATTGGTTGGTTTTTCGCAAAATTTATAGCGTTTACAAAATAAGGGATAGTTTTATTCCATTTTTATTAACTTTTTTTTTTTTACTACTAATAGCGGCGATCAGCGATTTTTTTCATGACTGCGACATTATGGCGGACACTTCGAAAAATGTTGACACATTTTTGGGACAATTGTCATTTTCACAGCAAAAAATGCATTTAAATTGCATTGTTTACTGTGAAAATGACAGTTGCAGTTTGGGAGTTAACCACAAGGGGGCGCTGTAGGAATTGAGTGTTCCCTGTGTGTGTTTACAACTGTAGGGGGGTGTGGCTGTAGGTGTGACGTCATCGATCACGTCCCCTATAACAGGGATGACGCGATCGATGCTGCGGGCCACAGTGAAGCACGGGGAAGCCGTGTTTACACACGGCTCTCCCCGATCTTCAGCTCCGGGGACCGATCGCCGCTGGCGGCGATCGGGCCCGCGAGTTCCGCGGACCTGGTCCCGGAGCTTCGGACCGGGTCACGGGAGCGCGCCGCGGGCGCGCGCCCGTGACCCGTGGCTGGGTACTAGAATCAACGTATATATACGTTAATGTGCCCAGCCATGCCATTCTGCCGACGTAAATGTGCAGTAGGCGGTCCTTAAGTGGTTAAAGTGCCCCCTCCCGACGAGCTTGCGCGCATACGTGAGTAGCGCCCTCATATGAAAACGGTGTTTAAACTACACAAGTGAGGTATCACCGCGATCGTTAGAGCGAGAGCAATAATTCTAGCCCTAGACCTACTCTGTAGCTCAAAAGGTGCAACCTATAGAATTTTTTAAACGTCGCCTATCGAGATTTTTAAGGGTAAAGGTTTGACGCCATGCCACGAGCGGGCGCAATTTTTAAGTGTGACATGTTGGGTATCATTTTACTCGGCGTAACATTATTTTTCACAATATATAAAACAAATTGGGCCAAATTTATTGTTGTCTTATTTTTTAACTAAAAAAAGTGAATTTTTTCCAAAAAAAGTGCGCTTGTAAGACCGCTGCGCAAATACGGTGTGACAAAAAGTATTGCAATGATCGCCATTTTATTCTCTAGGGTGTTAGAAAAAAATATATATAATGTTTGGGGGTTTTAAGTAATTTTCTAGCAGAAAAAACAGTTTTAGTCTTGCAAACAAAATCTTCCGGAGGTCAAGTGGTTAATACATCCAGGTCTTTTATACCTCTCACCTTGTGTGTGCTACAAAGTTAGAATATCGAGTCTAATCACAGGACATCCCAGGGATTCAGTGCAAACATCATCCCAGCTTAGACAAAGTCACCTCTTATGGGGCTAAAGGACAGCTTTCTAACGATTAGAAGTAAAGCTTTTGGAAAAATGATACTGTTGCTGTATATTGTCATGTCAGAATTCGGAATGTATTCATGCAGAGCTGGAAAGTTACTGAAAGGTCTACGTTTAAATTACTGTGTTGTGTTACTTTGATTGCAATGTCTGAAAAGGGCGTCAGTATTTACAGTTTTAGCTAAACTGACTTTTTAAATGATATATATATATTGACAATTGGTAAGGATTTGGGTTATTGCAGAAATTATTTTTTATAAAGATGAACAAAAGATTAAAAAAAATAATGCGCTTTCCTTTTTTCTAGATTTATCTGTTGTTTAATTTTTTTATGTGTATATGGATGCATGTATGTATGCATATATTTATTGTATATACAGTGTGTTGGTGTACACATACTTTTATGAATATGTTTATACAGGGCTTTTTTTCAGGGGGAACTTGGGGGAACTCAGTTCCAACACCTCTGGCTCAGACCCTTTGGTGCCTGCTCACTACAATCACTTGTAAACACAGAAGACTGGTTTCTGTGTTTATAAGGCCCCTTTCACATTAAGGCGTTTTTTCATGCGGTACAGCGCTAAAAATAGCGCTGCTATACCGCATGAAAAATCATGCCCTGTAGTGTTCAATGTGAAAGCCCGAAGGCTTTCACACTGAAGCGGTGCACTAGCAGGAGCGCTCCAAAAGTCCTGCTACACGCATCTTTACCGCGGTATAGGAGCGGTGTGTTCACCGCTCCTATACGGCGCCTTCCCATTGAAATCAATGGGAAACCGCGGTAATAGCGTGGTAATACCACCCGCAACGACCCTTTTTCGGCCGCTAGCGGGGGTTAAAACCTCACCGCTAGCGCCCGAATATCGCGGTAAATACGATGGTATAGCGGCGCTACAAATAGCGCGGTTATACCGTCACCGCGGCTCCACGCCTCAATGTGTAAGAGGTCTAAGTGACAGCTATGCACTCTGTGTGTAACCCCCTTGAACTCTGCACTCTGTATGTAATGCAATCCTGGTATTTAATGCCCTTTTAAGACCCTTCTACTGTTTGTGAAATCTGAACAGGGTCGTGGTTGAGTTCCTGTTCCTATTTTCTAAGAAAAGCTCTGTGTTTATATAATTTAAATATTCGGCATACATTTTTGCAAAATAACTCATTAAAAGTCATTGTAAAGGTTTGTTTTTTATTTTCTAAACAGGTTCCCTTAAGATTGTGCATCGTTGGTTCACCTTTTCCTTCTATTTCCCTTCGATTTCCCTTCTAAATAAATTTCTGTCGTAATTTCTCACTTCCTGTTTCTCCTCAGTAAGCATTTCCCCCATCATCCATGGGGGTTAGTCAGCCAGAACCGCTTACTGAACACCTTACTGAGGAAAAACAGGAAGTGAGAAATTCAGACAAAGAAAACAAAGATAAAATCATTTAGAAGGGAAATCAAAGGAAAGGTAAGTGAACCAACAATGCACTAGCTTAAAGGAACCTATTTAGAAAATAAAAAACAAACCTTTACAAACCCTTTAATGTCTAAACCGCTGGCAACAAAAGTGAGTACACCCCTAAGTGAAAATGTCCAAATTGGGCCCAAAGTGTCAATATTTTGTGTGGCCACCATTATTTTCCAGCTGTGCCTTAACCCTCTTGGGCATGAAGTTCACCAGAGCTTCACAGGTTGCCACTGGAGTCTTCTTCCACTCTTCCATGACTACATGACGGAGCTGGTGGATAGAGACAAGTCTGATCAATGAAGGAGAAAAGAGCAGTCTGAGTTCCAGGCAGGGGCTGTCTGTCCTTTAAGGGCGCAGGGGCGCCGCCCCCCTTATCCATGCATCTTGCCCCTTGCCAGAGGCTCTAATAGGCTTCAAAATAGGGTGGACTCGGGGGGCAGAGCACTGCGAACCAAGCCCACCCAGTTGCTTGACAGTAACAAATGAATATTCACAATTTTTACACTAAAACTCCTCCCCGCCAATCAGAAAGCGGTCCTGATTGGCCTCTGAGGAGGAGGAAGGAGGAGGGATGAGATAGAAGCCACGGAAGCCGCTGAGCAGGAGAAGCCACTGTGTCCGTGATGCCCGCAGAGGAGAGAAGGGGAAGCCCCTGTGATGCCTGCCGCCTGTGATGTCCGCCACCCATGACGCCATAGATGGGGCAAGTGCTCCAGACTGGACCAGACCAAACAGACGGGGGGAGTGTCTGTAGGTGTACTGTTTACCACCCCCCTAAAAAAATGACCACCAATGGCCACTGGTCCTCAGCACTACTGGACATCAGACTATGGTGTGTTCTCAATGAGGTAGAGAAGGACCCATGAGTACCAGCTAAACGCAAACATCCCTGTTAATGATTCTTTGAACTGGCAGGGTGTCCATGGCAGAACACCACGGAGGAAGCTGCTGCTCTCCAAAAAAACATTGCTGCTATCTCAGTATGCATCATCTCAGGGAAACTACTAAAAACAAGTTTGAAATAAATATATTTTAACTGTCTTACTTGCAGTGATGCCTTTAAGCCTTTATTTGGTACTCATGGGTTTTTCTCCACCTCATTAAGGATTATTCATGCGTTGTGCCTTGGGAGTCATCTTGGCTGAATGTCCACTTCTAGGAAGAGTAGCCACCATCTCCATTTATAGTCAATGGGCCAGATTCAGGTACAATTACATTGGCGCAGAGTATCAGAGATACACTAAGCCGCTGTATTTTACCTGGCTCTACGACGAATTCAGGTAGATTACGGCCCGTAAGGTATGGCGGCGTAGTGTATTTCTCGCGGCGGAATCGAAATACGCGATTAGGGGGCGTGAAGCATTTAAATTAGGCGCGTCCCTGCGGCGATCGAACTGTGCATGCTCCGTTCAGAAATTTCCCGCCGCGCATTGCGCGAAATAACGTTGTTACGTCATTTTTTGTTTGAGTAGCGTCGTTTACTTACATTCCTATTCCCGGACGACTTACGTAAAAAATAAAAAAAAACGTTGAAATTCGACGCGGGAACCACGGCCATACTTAACATGGGCCGTCTAACTATAGACCAGCTAATAGCTGGAATAACTTTACGCAGCAAAAAGATGACTACAGATGCCGTAAGAGATTGCGAAGGACGCTCGTAACTTCGTGGATCGTCGGAAAAAGCTCATTTGCATACCCCGACGCGGAAAACGATGGGAACTCCACCCAGCGGCCGCAAAATTATTGCAGCGTAGAGCCGAAGGCGTATGAACACGTAAGCCAGTCGGATTGAAGCCCAAAGCCGTCGTTTCATGGTTTGAGGATTCAGACTAATGAAATGACGCGCGTAATTTGAAAGTACTCCGGTCTAACGCGAGATAGACCGGAGTAAGGGCTCTGTGAATCTGGCCCAATATGTTTAACTCTTGACTGATGGATACCTAAATACTTTGAGATTGCTTTGTATCACTTTCTAGCCTTATGCATATCACCTTTAATTGTATGTGTCTGGAGCGTCTAGCTCTCCTGCGCCTCATTCCAGCATCATGGACCTGTTTTGGCTTTGGCATTATCCTTGTCTGTCTGTCCACCTGCAAGGTGATTAATGTGGCCAGTCTCTAGGTGGAGACCAAACCTGATTTAAGCCAGCCAAACCTTCAGTGTCATGCTTGTTATAATGTGTGTAATACCTGATCAAGCCCCCTATCTGTCTGTCCTGCTCTGCTAGATTGGACTTCCCTGTGTATGAGCTTGGATCGGATAACGACTATCCTCGAAACTCATTGGTGCTGAGGGGTTTTAGACACACAGTAATCACACCTCCTTGATTAGTGACCACAGAGAGAAAGCTCCCAGTACTGTGGCTATCAGGAAACAGACAACCAGGAAGTGTGGAGATCAGAGAAGAATTACAGCAACTTAAGAGGAAAAATGAACAATGAGGACATGAAAACAGCACTGCATTAAGGTAAAGGAAGCTATTAAGATAAAAAAAAATGCTTTAAAAACCCTTTTAGCACATCGTGGTTGTCAAATGTTGTCACTTAGAAGAGGATCAGATCACATTATATGGCAAATTACTGCAAAAACAAAAAACAGTCTATTCCGGAAGGTTCACATACTTTTTCTTGAGCTGTACATATTTATCTCAAGTGAAAGTTGAGGCATTCACAGGTCTTGAAGCAGAAAAATGTGTTCGAAAATAACTGTTCATTGTGTCTGACATTTTGACAGGGCTCAGCCAATCTTCCTCAAGGCCTTGAGCCATGTTGCAACATTGGGCACAATAAATTGTTATTCTTGAACACATTCCCTGCTTCCTGACCTGTGAGCACCTCAACTTTAGCTTGTTGGTCTATTGATGCTTTGGACTTATCTGATGTGTGCAATGACTTCTACTGGAAAAAAAATGTATATAAATATATATACAGGCAGTGAGAGAGAGAGAGAGAGAGCTATATGATATTCACACCCATATATATATATATATATATATATATATATATATATATATATATACACACGTAATATACACAATATATTACCAAAAGTATTGGGACGCCTCCCTTTACACGCACATTAACTTTAATGACATCCCAGTCTTAGTTTGTAGGGTTCAATATTGATCTGGCCCATCCAATGCAGCTATAAAAGCTTCAACTCTTTTGGGAAGGTTGTACACAAGGTTTAGGAGTGTGTCTATGGGAATGTTTGACCATTCTTCCAGTAGCACATTTGTGAGGTCAGGTACTGATGTTGGACGAGAAGGCCTGGCTCGCAGTCTCCACTCTAATTCATCCCAAAGGTGTTCTATCCAGGTGGGGTCAGGACAGTCCTTCACCCCAAACTCGCTCACCCATGTCTTTATAGACCTTGCTTTGTGCACTGGTGCGTAGTCATGTTGGAACAGGAAGGTGCGATCCCCAAACTGTTCCCACAAAGTTGGGAGCATGAAATTGTCCAAAATGTCTTGGTATGCTGACATCTTAAGAGTTCCCTTCACAGAAACTTAATGGCCAACCCCAACCCCTGAAAAACAACCCCACACCATAATCCTCCCATTCACCAAATAATTTGGACCAGTGCACAAAGCTAAGTCCATGTATGAGCGAGTTTGGGGTGGAGGAACTTGACTGGCCTGCACAGAGTCTTGACCTCAACCCGATAGAATGCCTTTGGGATGAATTAGAGCGGAGACTGTGAGCCAGGCTTTATTTTTAACATCAATGCCTGACCTCACAAATGCGCTTCTGGAAGAATGGTCAAACATTCCCACAGACACACTCCTAAGGCTGGGTTCATACTATTGCAAATTAAATACGGCAACCAGCATCCAATTCGCAATAGCAGGAGACTGTGACTGGCTCTCTATGGAGCAGGTTCACATATCTCCGATGCGGCTCCGATGCAAATTTGCACAGGAGTCCTGTGCGCCTTTTTGGTCCATTTCAGGTCCAAATTCAGCCCAAAATCCAGGACGCACAGGACCCCTGCTGTGAGCCGCATCGGCATGCAGTGTGAAACAAGCCAAAATCTTGTGAGCAGGCTTCCCAGAAGAGGTAAAGCTGGTATAGCTGCAAAGGGAGGGCCAACTTAGTATTGAACCCTACGGTAGGGTGACCAGACATCCCCGGTTTCAGGGGACAGTCCCCTGATTGAGGACACTGTCCCCGGACCAAGTCTGTCCCTGGTTTTGTCCCCAGATTTTTTTTTATTTAGGGGGCAGGGGCAATTTCAAAGACAATCAGTGCAGAATTAAAATACAAAAAATAGAATTACACACCCGCGCTCCTTCGTGCCTACTAGCATAGGGGGGTGTATATTTCCCATTTTCTGTGCCCCTTTCTGATGATCATGTGCTGGTCGGAACGGAGGGAATATTTCTTCAGCTTCGCTCGCATGTTCTTCTGCCTTGACTCAAATCCTGGCCATCCTCCTGCCTATCTCCTTGCGGAGTGATCTTCCTCCACCCCCCATCCAGTAGTAGCCGGGGCCCGAAAAGTAAGACTTGAGAGGCTGAGGCTGCGGGACAGGCAGAGAGTTGCTGATTGCCGCCATTACTAGTAAAGAAAAAATATGTCCCCGGATTTCATTTTAAAAATCTGGTCACCTTACGGACTAAGACTGGGCCATTAAAGTTCATATGCATGTAAAGGCAGGCATCCCAAAACGTTTAACAATATAGGGCCAGATTCAGAAAGAAGATACTTCGGCGTATCTCGAGATACGCCGCGTAACTTCTAAGATGCTCCGGCGTATCTTTTTTCTGTATTCAGAAAACAAGATACGCCGGAATTTAGCTAAGATACGAGCGGCGTAAGTCTCTTACGCCGTCGTATCTTAATTGCATATTTACGCTGGCCGCTAGGTGGCGCTTCCGTCGATTTACGCGTCGAATATGCAAATGAGCTAGATTCACGAACGTACTTGCGCCCGGTCGTCGTATTTTACATCGTTTGCGTAAGCGTAAGTCCGGCGTAAAGTTACCCCCTAAGTGCGCCAACAGTTGTTTCCTTCTCACCAAGCTGCTTGCCTATTGTTCTGTAGCCCATTCTAGCCTTGTGCAGGTCTACAAATTTATCCCTGATGTCCTTACACAACTCTCTGGTCTTGGCCATTGTAAAGAGGTTGGAGTCTGATTGATTGAGTGTGTGTGTGGACAGGTGTCTTTAATACAGGTAATGAGTTCAAAAAGGTGTAGTTAATACAGGTGTGAGTAATGAGTGGAGAACATAAGGGCTTCTTAAAGAAAAAAATAACAGGTCTGTGAGAGCCGGAATTCTTACTGGTTGGTAGGTGATCAAATACTTATGTCATGCAAAAAAATGCAAATTAATTATTTAACCACTTGAGAGCCGCGCTATAGACAAAAGACGTCCACAGCGTGGCTCTCACCTGCCGGGGGGACATCCCTGGACGTCCTGCTGTTTACATTTCCTCTGCACGCCGCCGAGGGCGTGCAGCAGGCAAAAGGAGACCAATGGTGTGTCCCTTGTTTATAGGAACACAGCTCGGTCACCTCCCCCAGTCAGCCCCCTCCCCCCACAGTAAGAATCACTCACAGGGAATACATTCAACCACTTCCTTGCCCCCTAGTGTTAACTCCTTCCCTGCCAGTCACATTTATACAGTAATCAGTGCAAATTTATAGCACTGTTCACTGTATAAATGTGAATGATCCCAAAAAGGTATCAAAAGTGTCCGATATGTCCGCCGCAACACCGCAGGCCTGCCAAAAACCGCAGATCGCGGCCATTACTAGTAAAAAATAAAAAAATGATTAAAGCGGAGGTTCACCCAAAAATCCACTTTCTGGCATTAGCTCCAGCATACTGCTAACATCTGCAGTATGCTGTTTTTTTTTCCGTACTTATCAGTATACGAGCCCTTGTTATCCGGCTCCGAGTGGGGGATCCTGCGGGGAGTAGGCGTTTCTAAGCAAAGAGGAGATGATTGACGGCTGCTAAGGCGCGTCACACCTTCCGAAAATACCCGAAGTGACACTCGGCGTTTACGGCGCCTGCGCTTGCCGTGTAGAGCGCCGTGTAGGCGCCGTAAACACCCGAGTGTCACTTCGGGTATTTCCGGAAGGCGTGACGTGCTTTAGCAGCGCGTCAATCAACTCCTCTTCGCTTAGGAACGCCTATACCCGAAAGTAAACCCCCCGCTTGGAGCCGGATAACAAGGGCTCGTATAACGATAAGTACGAAAAAACAAACAAAAAAACAGCATACTGCAGATGTTAGCAGTATGCTGGAGGGATGTAGCTAATTTTAGAAAGTATATTTTTGGATGAACCCCAGCTTTAAATCTATCCACCAATTTTGTAGCCGTTATAACTTTTGCGCAAACCAATCAATATACGCTTATTGCGATTTTTTTTTTTTTTACCAAAAATATGTAGAAGAATACGTATCGGCCTAAGGGCTCTTTCACACATCCGTTCCGTTCGTCCGTTTTTTGGACGTCCGTTAACGGACCTCAATGCTTCCCTATGGGAGCGGATCCGTTAGCGGATGATGCATCCGTTCCGTTCGTCCGTTTTTTGGACGTCCGTTAACGGACCTCAATGCTTCCCTATGGGAGCGGATCCGTTAGCGGATGATGCATCCGCTAACGTCCGCCAGATCCGCCTTCGTTTTTTCAGACGGAAGATTGTCCTATTTTTCTTCTGTCCGGCCGAACGGATCGGATGCAAACGGACAGACGGTCCGTTTCCATCCGATTCCCCATAGGGGATAGCGGAGGAGAGACAGGGCGGTCCCTGCATAGTGTACGGGGACCGCCCTGTCCGCCCGACAGCTCAGCGGAGACCCCCCGCTGAGCCGACGGACACACGGAGCGGACCGAAAAACGGACCGCTCCGTGTGAAAGGGCCCTTAACTGAGAAAAAAAATTGTGATTTTATTATAACAAAAAGTAAAAAAATCTTATGTTTTTTTCAAAAAAAATGTTGTTTATAGCGCAAAAAATAAAAACCGCAGAAGTGATCAAATACCACCAAAAGAAAGCTCTATTTGTGGAAAAAAAATGATAAAAATATAATTTGGGTACAGTGTTGTATGACCGTGCAATTGTCATTCAAAATGCGTCCGCGCTATAAGCTGAAAATTGGTCTGGGCAGGAAGGGGGTTTACGTGCCCAGTAAGGAAAAGGTTAAAACTCATACAATGTGATTTTCTGGATTTTTGTTTTGGATTCCGTCTCTCGCTGTTGTAGAGTTCTTATGATAAAAATGACAGACCTCTACATGCTTTGTAAGTAGGAAAACCTGCAAAGTCGTCAGTGTATCAAATACTTGTTCTCCCCACTGTATATATATCAGCTATACATACACAAAGGCAAGTTTTTAAAATGCATTGAATGTGACATTCATCAAAAATTCACTGCAGCTGAATCCTCCTGGTGCATGTGTTTAACCACTTAAGGACCGCCTCCTGCACATATACGTTGGCAGAATGGCACGGCTGGGCACATCCACGTACAGGTACGTCCTGTACTAGTACCCAGCCGTGGGTCACAGGCGTGCGCCCGCGGTACGCTCACGTGACCCGGTTCGAAGCTCCGGGACCGGGACCGAGGGACTTACGGACCCGATCGCCGCTGGAGTGCGGCGATCGGTCCCCGGAGTTGAAGAACGGGGAGAGCCGTGTGTAAACACGGCTTCCCCGTCCTTCATTGTGGCGGCGTCATCGATTGCGTGATCCCTTATACAGGGAATCGCAATCGAAGACGTCACACTTACAGCCACACCCCCTACAGTTGTAAACACATATTAGGGAACACATAGCCCCTACAGCACCCCCGTGTGGTTAACTCCCAAACTGCAAATGTCATTTTCACAATAAACAATGCAATTTAAATGCATTTTTTGCTGTGAAAATGACAATTGTCCCAAAAATGTGTCAAAATTGTCCGAAGTGTCCGCCATGATGTCGCAGTCATGAAAAAAATCGCTGATCGCCGCTATTAGTAGTTAAATTTTTTTTTTTTTATAAAAATGGAATAAAACTATCCCTTATCCATCAACTTCTCCGCTCTGTTTCAGGGGTTGTCCTACACACGGGACACTATTACATATATTTTGGGAATGCTCCCACCTTAAACCCATCTGGCACAACGCAAGTCTTATAATTGATCGAATCTCAGGCAGAAAGATCCCATTAACACCTCAAATGTGCCTTCTATTTACCCCCATACAAGACATACCAATAGCAAGTTCCAGATTAATCCACACTCTTCTTAGCTCTATCCACTGGGTGTGTCCGCCATGATGTCGCAGTCACGAAAAAAAAAAATCACTGATCGCCGCCGTTAGTAGTAAAAAAAAAAAAATTATAAAAATGCAATAAAACTATCCCCTATTTGTAAACGCTATAAATTTTGCGCAAACCAACCGATAAACGCTTATTGTGATTTTTTTTACCAAAAATATGTAGAAGAATACGTATCGGCCTAAACTGAGGAAAAATATTTTTTTTTATATATTTTTGGGGGATATTTATTATAGCAAAAAGTAAAAAATATTGCATTTTTTTCAAAATTGTCGCTCTTTGGATTGTGGTAATCAAATACCACCAAAATAAAGCTCTATTTGTGGGGGAAAAAGGACGCCAATTTTGTTTGGGAGCCACATCGCAATTGTCAGTTAAAGAGACGCAGTGCCGAATCGCAAAAAGGGGCAAGGTGCTTTAGCAGCATTTTGGTCCGGGTCTTAAGTGGTTAATATTACTGGGATTGATTACCCACTTATGAATATTCGATGAATGTCACATTCGCTGCTTTATAAATACGCCCCAAAGTGTTCCTCAGAGCTGAATAGCCATAAGAATTATACTTATTAATAGAGTATTAATTAGCTTTAGCATATAAGATCCTTTTTATAATTATGGGAAATGATAGCACAGTCGTGGCCAGGTAGTGATTTACATCTCTCTGAGTTAATTTCCTACCCAGAATCCCTTCTTTCCGCTTGTTCTGCCACTTACGATTCCCTAAATACTTTTAAATCTCTTCATCAAGAACGATTCTCCTATACCGAAGGAAAAAAAGAGGATTATAGATTCCTTTGGGCATTTTTTGTCATAGGCAGCCTAGTCGTATCAGATATTCTTTGCATACAGCTTAAAAAGTTATTCGCTATTATTTTCTGGCTAGCATAAAATATGACATCATCAAACTGAATCTTTTCAGCCAAAGTAACAGCAGAGAACGCCATTTAGCTTCTCGTGTGCCTAAGGCCGTGTACACACGGCAGAGAACCTCGACGGGCAGAACACATCGTTCCGCCCGTCGGGAATGGCAACCAGCCATTCATCCAGGCGGGCCGTCGAGCAAATAGAGAACATGCTCTCTATTTCTGCTCGACGGGATTCCCGACGGGATGCTCGCCGAGAGCGTACACACGGCCGAGGTCCTCGCTGGAATGCAGCTTCCAGCGAGGTTCTCGCTGGTTTCCAGCGCGAACCTCGGTCGTGTGTACGCCGCCTTAAACTCTCGGAAACGTGATTCTTGCCTGTGTGTGCCGGGCTTTAGACCCCTTTCACTCTGGGTCGCTTTGCAGGTGCTAGAGTACTAAAAATAGTGCCTGCAAAGCGACCTGAAACAGCCGCTGCTGTGTCTCCAGTGTGAAAGCCCCAAGGGCTTTCATACTGGAGCGGTGCGCTAGCAGGGCAATAAAAGAAAAGTCCTGCTAACAGCATCTTTGGAGCGGTGTGTATAAAGCTCCTTCACCCGTCCTGCCCAATGAAATCAATGGGGCACCGTGGCTATACCGCCGCCTCTGCAGATGCGCTTTGCTGTGGTTTAACCCTTTCTTGGCCGCTGGCGGGGGTAAAAGTGCCCCGACAGTGGCCGAATAGCGCAGCGAAATTTACGGTAAAGCGCCGCTAAAAATAGCAATGCTTTTCCGCCAACGCCACCCCTGACCCAGTATGAAAGGGGCATTAGGCTTCCTCTTAGTGCTTCCCAGACTCCAGCACTCACTGGATGCTCCCCACCGCCCCCTCCACTTTTTTGCCTGGTCAGTTATTTGACATTAGGGCCTGCAGTATTGCGCTGTGTTGCCCAACACAGTCCCAATGCAAAGACAAGACAATTTGATTTATGCCCCATTACTTCAGTTCACTGAGGAGCTAAAAAAAAAAAAGTAGGTGTTGCATTTTTGTGCACACCCTAAAAATGAAAAATAAAAAGTAGGTGTTGCATTTTTTCGTAGCACTGAAAAAAAAAGCATGTTTCATTTTTTTTTTGTGCAGTGTTGGAAAACAAAGGATGCTGCATTTTTATGCAGCTCTTAAAAAAAAAGGACATTGCAATTGTAGCACTCTATAGGGTTGTTAGACTGCTAAAGTAGTCAGGTTTTCTGTAGTGTAGGTACATTTCAGGTTTGGCTGGCAGCCATGCCTGTTTGTTTGATCTGGTTAGGAATGAGTGACTCAGGCAGAGCTGGGTGACTCACAGGCAGTATTACTGAAATCTCCCACTTTTTTCCAGAACATGCTGGAATCTTCTGGAAAGGAAAAAGGCGAGGATAGGTGGAGCTGTCTGGAGTATTCTGAGGGCCCTGTCCAATCCCCAACTAGGATTGGCAGGGGGCAGGCTTCCTCAAATACTCAGGGTCAAGCCAGTTTGGGAGGAGTTGGTATCGGGTGGAAGATGGAGATGGAGTGTAAAGGTCCATACACACAATCGGACTTTTGGACAACAAATGTGCGACGGACATGTTTTATCAGACAATCTGACCGTTGTGTATGCTCCATCGGACAATTGTTATTGCTTTTTCAACAGACAAATGTTCGGTGTGTATGCTCTCAAACTTTTCGACAACAAATGTCCAATGGAGAATAATCCTATCCAGGGCCCGCCTTTGGGGTGTGCGAGCTGTGCGGCCGCACAGGGCGCCATGGGCAACAGGGGCGCCATGCGGCCATCACGGCTCGCATAATGTGAGTCGCAGCAGGGCCGGGTGGTCGGCGCTACCGCTAGGCGGATTAGGAAGGCAGCTACCTAGGGCGCACTGCCACCTAGGGGCTCCGCTGACTCTTGCCTCACCTCTTCCTTCTCATTGTCACTCCCCAGGCTCCTGGCAGAGGATAGAGGGGCCCCGGACAGCCCTTTTGTGTATGTTTAGGTGACCAGGGGTGAAGATGGGGGGGCGCCACAGGATTAGCTCGCACAGGGCGCCTGAACACCTAAGGTCGGCCCTGATCCCATTGTGTGTACAAAAGTCCATTGGACTGAAGTCCAAAATACAAACATGCATGCTCAGAACCAATGCTAAGCATCAGCCAACAATAGCAGAAGTTGCCCAAAGGGTGGCGGTAAAGAGCTGAAAAACCAAATGATATGGTGAAAGTTGACTTAAAAAGTTCTAACGTGTGCATGCAGAACAAGTTCACAGCCAACGCCCATTCGGATCAAAATCCACGGAACAGTCAGATGGAAGGCCGATCGTGTATATGAGGTTTTAGGCTGTTGGGGACTTTCAGGGAGCTTCCCAGTCTGAGTGGGGGGATGACCTTGGACCTGGGCTCGGGTGTGGATGGGACCCTCTTACAACCCACAGAGGTGTCATGACCAGGAGGCACAGGAGGAGCAGGAGTTCCACAGAGGCAGCCAGGAGGGCTGGTGAGTGTTGACAGTCAGGAGGACTGGGGAGCCACGTCTGAGACTGGAATGGGTGCAAAACCAGTGGAGTGGACTGTGGGGGCAAGGGCAGTGAATAGAGGCAGCTGCAACCAGGAGGGATGTTAAGGCCTGAAGATGTGGTGCTGGGAGCAGAAGCTACGTGGACAGCTAGCACTAGGACTATCTACATATTTGCTACTCCAAAGGGCCTGCGGTCCCTGCCTTAAAAGGGCAATTTCTAAGACCTGGGCGAGCTGGTACTGGAAGTGAGGAATCAAGTTATGTGCTGAATAGTGAGATCAGTAGTCGAGTAACATGCTGAAGGAAGAGAAGAACTTGTATACACAGAGGGTGTATATAGTTTCAGTCCCTACATTTTCATGCTGATCAACTGGGCATCTTATATCTACCCCATCCCAGTTCTATTTCCCCCCAAAAAAATTAAAATAAAAGTGCTTGGACTGTTGCATTATTGTGTACAAGGTGAGAAAAATAGGACATATTGGTGTTGATTTATTAAAACTGGAGAGTTCATAATATGGTGCAGCTCTGCATAGAAACCAATCAGCTTCCAGGTTTTTTGTCAAAGCTTAAAGCGGAGTTCCACCCAAAAATTGAACTTCCGCTTAACCCACTCCTCACCCCCTTACATGACACATTTGGCATGTTTTTTGGGGGGGCTTCAGGTGGAGTGGGACTTCCTGTCCCACTTCCTCCTTCCGCCGAGGGGCTGGTAAGGCGATTAGCTTAATCGCCTATCTTCAGCCCCTCCCTGTAGGCGATCGCCTAGGACACATCACAGGTCCCAGCTGCGCCGTTCGCGCATGTGCAGTGCCGCTCGAGCATGCACAGTGGGTGCCCAGCCGTGAAGCCGAAAGCTGTCACGGCCGGGTGCCCACACTTACCATGAGGACGCCGGTCGGGGAGGGGGGGAGAGGAGCGGAGCCCCGGCCGGCGCGTCGTTGGAACCCTGGAGCATGTAAGTGTCTGTTTATTAAAAGCCAGCAGCTACACTTTTTGTAGCTGCTGACTTTTAATAAACATAAAAATAGGCTGGATCACCCCTTTAAATGAACAAACTGAAGTTAGAAGCTGATTGGCTACCATGTACAGCTGCACCAGATTTTGCACTCTCCAGTTTTAGTAAATCAACCACATCAATCACATTGAATTATTGCACAGCTTGTTACAACTCCAATGGCAGCTTCAGAGACAGGGGAGGGCTGGCAGCCTTAGGCCTGGGGGGCAATTCCAGTGAAGTGGCCCATTGAATTGCCAAATAAGCTCACCATCCATGGCTTACCTGGTTTTCCAATGCAGCCTCACCAGTGCCCATCAGTGAAGCCAACTCCAGTGCCCATCAATGCAGCCTGATCACTGGGGCAGGTTACATGGGGTGTATGGGGGGTCAGGGTCTCTCACCTCAGGGATCTCAGCAGGTCTTTACATGCCACGGCCTCCTGGGAGGTAATGCTCCTGGTCCTGGGGTCAAGTTGCAGCCAGCGCCCAGCCCTGCATCCCGAATCCCTGTCACACACTGCCTCTGCCTACTTCTAAGAATCCGGTCCCAGGGAGTTGTAGTTTCCTCTGCTCTGCTCTGTTTTCCACCCACCCAGAGCTTGAGCATGGACTACAACTCCCGGAATGCAACAGCTAGTGGTCAGCTGCTGTGGCTGTGCCGCCGGCCTGACTTCCTAGTGCAGAATAAAAAAGAAAATGTTAGCGGGCAGCGACTGCTGGCAATTTTGAACATAAATTAGAGCAGCCTGGGAGGAAACTGCCACCCTGCCCCCTGGCCCAGCCCTCCCCTGTTCAGAGATATATATTTCTTGGGGAGACTTTGGAAATGAGTTTATTGTAAAAAATGTGCAAGAGCAGAGATTACCTTTATTGAAAACTGCATGTCAAAATAATTAGTAGATCCAGAGGTTTAGGCAGCTGAAGTTTTGGAGACTGAAGTTCGACTTTTTGCAGGAAAAGTCAGGATTTACATAGAACGTCAGCTGCCAGGTTTCTGGATCTGCTAAGATGCTGTTTTCATTCAAGGCAACCTCTGTGTTTGCATTCTTTCATCATTTGCTCAGTTTGAGTTATCTGGGTCTGTCACAATGTTTTTTTTATCGTCTCATCACTACGCCAATTTACTTGCTAATATCATTCATACTCTTCATGATATCCAGGCGAATTTTGGCATGTTTTTCAGTAGAGATGTTTTGTTTAGTAAAATAGTTAACGGAAAAAAATTAATAAATGGAAACTTGCTTTTTTTATGATCGTAATGAAATTCTCCAGAGCTGGAGAACACAAGCTCAAAACCTTTAAACCTAGCTTAACCATGTCAATACAGGGCATTTTCACCCCCTTCCTGCCCAGGCCAATTTTCATCTTTCAGCGCTGTCGCACTTTCAATGACAATTGCATAGTCATGCAACACTGTACCCAATTTCTTATTTCTTGCGCTTATAAACAAACGAAGAGTGACAAGTTTGAATTTTTTTTTGTTTACTTTTTACTATAATAAATATCCCATTTAAAAAAAAAAAAACAACAACATTTTTTTACCTCAGTTTAGGCCGATATATATTCTTCTACATATTCTTGGTAAAAAAAATCACAATAAACGTATATTAATTGGTTCGCGTAAAAGTTGTAGCGTCTGCAAAATAGAGGATAGATTTATGGCATTTTTAATCTTTTACTAGTAATGGTGGCGATGTGCGATTTTTATCGTGACTGTGACATTGTGGCAGACACATCGGACACTTTTGACACTATTTTGGGACCATTAACGTTTATACAGTGATCAGTGCTATAAAAACACTAGAGGGCGATCAAGGGGTTAAATGTGTTACCTAGGGAATGATTCTAATTGTAGGGGGAGGGGACTCACAAGGGGAGGAGACTGATCGGTGTTCCTCTGTACTGGGAGCACACAATTGGCCTCCTCTCCCCTGACATGACGTGGATCTGTGCGTTTACACACACATTACAAGCAATCGCGGGTGCTTGGCGTACATCGCGGCCACTGGGCGAGCCTGCATCGGCACCGAGCGATGCGGCGGGCGCGCGCACCCCCTAGTCAGATCGAGCCTTTCACATGGAAGATCCGTGTGCTGGTGTTTCTCTTCTCTTATTGGTAAAAAGAGGCAAAAAGAGACAAAATGCAAAATCTGATACATTCCAGGCAAAACTCCAAAAATAGACTGGATTATTGACCCCCCCCCATTTAATATTTGGTAGCACACCCCTTAGAAAACATAAAATTGATTGCTTTCTGTAACCATCAATGAGTTTCTTACACCTCTCTACTGGAATTTTGGACCTCTCTTCTTTCGCCAACTGCTCCAGGTCTCTCAGATTGGAAGGGTTCCTTTTCTCAACTGCTGTTTTTGAGATCTCTCTACAGGTGCTCTATGGGATTTAGATCTGGACTCATTGCTAGAAAGTTCAGTACTCTCCAGCACTTTGTATTAAACCATTTCTGGGTGCTTTTTGATGTGTACTTTGGGTCATTGTCCTGCTTTAAAATCCATTACCTCAGGCGGAGACCCAACTTTCTGACACTGGGCCCTACAGTGTCAGAACATCTGTGAACCGCCACCATGTTTAACTGCAGGGACTGTATTCTTTTCTTTACCGCTTGCCGCCCGCCGTCCGTCTTGTTCTGGCTGGGCGTCATATGAAGTCCTTGGCTTCTCAGGCCTCTAGGAGCTGCGTGCGTGCACCCGCCGAGGCACAGAGGCCACAATGTCCAGCCGGGCGTTTGCCCAGTAACGGAGCAGGACCGTGGATCTATGTGTGGAAACACACAGATCCACGTCCTGTCAGGTGAGAGGAGACCGATGGTGTGTTCCCAGTTGAGAGGAACACTGATCGGTCTCCTCCCCTTGTGAGTCCCCTCTCCTTACAGTTAGAATCACCCCCTAGGACACACATTTAACCCCTTGATCGCCCCCTAGTGATTGTCCCTTCCCTGCCAGTCACATTTACACAGTAATCGATGCATTTTTATAGCACTGATCGCTGTATAAATGTGAATGGTCCCAAAATAGTGTCAAAAGTGTCCAATATGTCCGCCGCAATATTGCAGTCATGATAAAAATCACAGATCGCCATCATTACTAGTAAAATAAAAGGAATGATAAAAATGCCATAATTCTATACCCTATTTTGTAGTCGCTATAACTTTTCAATAGATGCTTATTTCGATTTTTTTTTTTTTTTTTTAACTAAAAATATGTAGAAGAATACATAACGGCCTAAACTAAAAAAAAAAATGTTTAACATTTTTTTGGGATATTTGCTATAGCAAAAAGTAAAAAAAAACATTGGGGGTTATTTACGAAAGGCAAATACACTTTACACTACAAGTGCGCTGCAAGTGCATTTATAAGTGTACCGAAAATGCACTTGGAATTGCAGTCGCTGTGGATCTGAGGGAAACATGTGAAATGAGGGGATTTTTATCATCCAATCATGTGCAAGCTAAAATCCCCCCCCCCCCCCCCCCCCTCAGATCTACAGCGACTGCACATGAAAATGCACATTCACTGACCTTTCAAGTGCACTTGCAGTAATAGAAAAAAATACAGTGCTAAGTGAACAACAATAAAAAGCAGCAACTAAAAAGTGATATACACACAAACTAGACATTGAAAAAAATGGAGTTGCGCTGTGATAAGCTATATAAAAAAGGAACTGCAAAAAACTGCAGCAAGTAATAATACAAAAATGCAAATGAAGCAATAACAAATGTGTTAAAACATAAGTTCAGTGAAGTCCAAAGAAAACACAAATAAAATGAATTCTTCTGCGATTCAAAAATAAGGAAATCCACCACTAAAAGTGAAGACACCATAAGGAATGCAGGCTTACCAGATGGCAAGCAAAGATAGCTTGCGGCTGTAAACCACAGACCGGGCCTTTAGCATGGACTGCAGCACTCGCCAGTGGAGATGATCAATGGATCCTCAAAAGCACAGATGTCCCCAGGCAGATGAGATACCCAAAAAGTAAGGCCGTGTACACACGGCAGAGAACCTCGACGGGCAGAACACATCGTTCCGCCCGTCGAGGTTCCCTGCCGGCCGTCGAAATCGGCGACCCGCCCGTTGGGAATGGCAACCAGCCATTCATCCAGGCGGGCCGTCGAGCAAATAGAGAGCGTGCTCTCTATTTCTGCTCGACGGGCTTCCCGACGGGAAGCTCGCCGAGAGCGTACACACGGCCGAGGTCCTCGCTGGAATGCAGCTTCCAGCGAGGTTCTGTGTACGCCGCCTCATAGTACTCACAATAGTGAAATACCGTAGATATAGTGAAAAATGGAATGAGATAAACACTTACAAAAGAACGATCGTTTAAGCAGCATAAAAACAAATCCGGCCGGCTAACCGAACGCCGGTCCGCTCGGACTGTCACGCGATAACGTCGGCACGTCTCCTCTCCCGACGCGCGTTTCGTCACACAAATGACGTAGTGCCAAGTGGATTTGCCTTTCGTAAATCAACCCCATTGTGTTTTTTTTTTTCAAACTTGTCACTCTTCTTTTGTTTATAGCACAAGAAATAAAAAACACAAAGGTGATCAAATACCTCCAAAAGAAAGCTCTATTTATGTAGAAAAAAATTATAAAAATTTATTTGCGTACAGTGTTGCATGACCGCGCAATTGCTATTCAAAGTGCGACAGCGCTGAAAGCTGAAAAATGGCCTGGGCAGGTAGGGGGTTTAAGTGCCCGATATTCTGGTGGTTAAAGGCCTAATTTATTTTTCTGAAAACAGGAGAATGATAAGCTTTACCAAAAAGTTGTAATTTTGTTTTGTCTGTCCACGGCACATTCTCCTAACAGGATTTTGGCTTCCTCGGGTGCGTTTTGGCAAACTCTTTGATCAATTTTTGTCTTTCGTCCACTTCCAGGGAGATTAGCTACAGTGCCATGGGCTGTAAACTTGTAAACAATGTTGCACTCAGTGGACACGGGAACAATAAGATCTCTGTAGATAAGGTGAGCTTGTAACCTTGATATTATCCTTGCGTTTCCACAATTTTTGTTCCCAAGTCCTCAGACAATTCTTTGCTGCTCTTTCTCTTCTCCATGCTCTGTGTGGCACACAGAGACACACAACAGAAAGGTTGAGTACATTTTTCACCATTTTAACAGGTTTCCAGTGTGATTTCTATATTGTCAGCACCTGTTAATTGATACAGGTGATTGTAATTACAAATTGCAGGAGCATCACAAACTTGGAATGCAATTATTTCGTATGCCACGTACACACAACCGTTTTTCGGTTGTGTGTTCCGCCTACAAGCTATAGAGAATTCTAATGTTGTATGACACTAGTGATAATTATATTTATAAATTATTATTTCTAGTCAACCAACATTAGAATTCTTCTATAGCCTATGGGCCAAACATTAGACCGGAAATGCACGATTGCGGCGTCATACAGTTTAGCTGCTTGTCGAATCTTCTTAGAACTTTCGACAGACACCATAAGCCTTCAATGACAGATTCGACATTTGTATGTTTCTCGCTGCTTCATCGAATCTTCGTTGTTCATGTCGAATGGTCTACCCCAACACTGTCTCTATAATGTCAAATATGTTCTGTCTAGAATAATCCTGGACTAATAGAGTTAAGGTTAGGCACATTCAACCACAGAATCGATTGACACAAATTGCTATTGTCCGCATCATGTCGAATCTTCTATTTGTATCGAACTGTTGTAGCAGCGAAAATAAAAATAAAGCATTTATTTATGTTGGGTCTTTTGGATTTCAGATTCTGCACATTAGTTTTCTCTTGTTAAAACAATAACGAAAATACCCGAAATTCGGACGAAAATGCATTTGGACAAAAACGAATGCACATGTTTATTGACTTACCAGGCAAGTGGATGTAAACCCAAAAATATATATATATTTTTTTATGTCACAATATACAGTATACAATTTCCTATCATCTCTGCCCAGTCTTGCCACACAGAGTTAATCCAGCTCTAAGCAATCCTCTTTTCTTTTTTCAGTGAAATAAAACGGACTTACAGAGAAAAATCTTAGTCCGTTCCGCCCCCTTGCTGTGAGTGACAGGTTATTTACATATCTCATGCACTAGCCTGGAGACAGGCATTATTTTTTTTTAATTCCCACCCCCACTCCTTTTCTGAAGTCATGTGGTTACTTTTCTGGATTTTGACTGGATGTTAGTGATCATAGCAGAATTTAGTGTAAGGAATACACAGGAAAAAATGCATGTTGACAAGAGAAGTGTAGAGGAGGGCAGGGAGTCTACTGACATCACAACTCCACCCACCGAGCTCCAGACAACAGATCCACCCACAGAATCTGTATTTTTTTAGTTCTTATAACAGACAGAGGGGAAGCATTTGACAGGTAAGGATACATGCAGGAGGCATCTATATCCTTATAGATCAGCACTATGGCAGTAGTTTATAAAGGATGAGAGTGGGTTTACATCCACTTTAAGGGCATACATTCTATGGAAAATATCAAATTATATACTATTCAAGCTCTTGGGATACATTGGGCCAATGTATTCACATGCAGTCCGGGGGCATTTATTTCTGTGGCCTATATGATTTAATCCTTTGCTTAGAATTTACTCAATGTGCTTCCTATAACCAGGTGCACTTCTCAGTATCAATTATTGTCACTGACTCCCACACAAGATCTCTATTTAGCCCAAGAGAATAGGTGTCCACCTTCCTTTATTTAAATTGGTGGTTTAACAATTAGTCAAAAGAAAAAAAGATCTAATAACTTAACCTAATACATACAATTACTTACCTGTTATTTATCATTATCTCCAATAGAACATCTGATGTCTGGTTTCCCTGATATTACAGATGATTCAAATGCCAAGCCTGGAGAGCCACCAGCGTGGCTGTTGTCAGAAAAATGACTCAGTTCAGATCACCACTATAGGCCCTTGGCATGTGCAAAGGCTGAGTGTGATGGAGTGCCTTCCAATACGCAGCTAATACTTATCATTTATAGATTTTTGGATAAACATGGTGGTGTCTATGTGATGTTATTTTCATCTCCTTAAAGCGAAAATTCAGGCAGATAAAACAATATTAAATAATCAATACATATGTTCTTTGGATCTAAAAAGTAAGAAATGCAAAAAATGTGGCAACATCTCTGACAAAATCGGTAATTCTGCCCTTGCTCAACTGAAAAAAACACAAAAAGAAGTACGTTTAGCACAAGAGTTCAGCGATTGTCATTTAAACCTCACAGAAGTGCCAATACACTTATATGAAAAACAAATTTATATACCGTATTTATCGGCGTATACCGCGCAGTTTGAACTGAGCCGCCGACATATACGCAGTGCAGTACACTCGGGTACATTCAGCCAGGCTCGGCTTCGCTCGTGCTCACGCAAAAACGTCACAGAGCGTGAGCACAAGTAAAGCCGAGCCTGGCCGAATGTACCCGAGTGTACTGCACGGCGTTCAAACTGAGCGCGGGAAGCGGGTAGTCGACTCGAGGCGCGCGCTGGAGAAGCCGGGAGGACACCACTGGAGCCGAAGATGGACACCGGACCGGCCGATGGACGCCGCGCAAGACACCAAAAGTACTAAAAGTACTAAAAGTTTTTTTTAACAGGTCCTCATTAGGGGTGCGCGCTATACGCCGGAGCGTGCAATACCCCGATAAATACGGTATATATATAAAAATAAGAATACTAACATCAATAGGTAATAAAAAAGAAATTCTTTATTATAAGTTCCAAAGGAACCCTAATGTAAGGCAGTGCTCTAATGGGAACCCTGATGTAAGGCAGTGCTCTAATGGGAACCCTTATGTAAGGCAGTGCTCTAATGGGAACCCTGATGTAAGGGAGTGCTCTGATATGAACCCTGATGTAAGGCAGTGCTCTAATGGGAACCCTGATGTAAGGCAGTGCTCTAATGGGAACCCTTATGTAAGGCAGTGCTCTAATGGGAACCCTGATGTAAGGGAGTGCTCTGATATGAACCCTGATGTAAGGCAGTGCTCTAATGGGAACCCTGATGTAAGGCAGTGCTCTAATGGGAACCCTGATGTAAGGCAGTGCTCTAATGGGAACCCTGATGTAAGGCAGTGCTCTAATGGGAACCCTGATGTAAGGCAGTGCTGTAATGGGAACCCTGATGTAAGGGAGTGCTCTGATATGAACCCTGATGTAAGGCAGTGCTGTAATGGGAACCCTGATGTAAGGGAGTGCTCGGATATGAACCCTGATGTAAGGCAGTGCTCTAATGGGAACCCTGATGTAAGGGAGTGCTCTGATATGAACCCTGATGTAAGGCAGTGCTCTGGTGGGAACCCTGATGTAAGGCAGTGCTCTGATAGGGACCCTGATGTAAGGTTTCCATCAGAGTGCCCCCTTTACATCATGGTCCACATTAGAGTGGTCCTTTACATCAGGGTCCTCCATCAGAGTTTCCCATTACATCATGGTCCCCATCAGAGTGCCCCCTTACATCAGGGCTCTGATGGGAGCTTTAATGTAAGGGGAAATCTGATGGAGACCCTAATGTGAGGGGAGACTCGGATGGGGACCTTGATGTAAGTCAGGGTTTTAATGGGAACCCTAATGTAAGGGGGACTCTGATGGGAACTTTAATGTAAGGGGGAATCTAATGTAAAGGAAGATTAATGGGGTCCCTAATGTGAGGGGAGACTCTGATGGGGACCCTGATGTAAGAGGGCACTCTGACAGGGAACTTTATGTAAGTCGGGGCTATGATGGGAACCCTGGTGTAAGGGGGGACCCTGATGGGAACTCTGATGAAAGGGGGGATCTGATATAAGGGAGGACTTTTATGGGGACCCGTATGTGAATCAGGGCTCTGATGGGAACCTGGATGTAAGGGGGGGATGGGACTTTGATGAGGGCTCTGATGGGAACCTAGATGTAAGGGGGGGATGGGACTTTGATGGGAGCTCTGATGTAGGGGGAATCTGATGTAAGGGGGGACTCTGATGGGGACCCTGATGGAGGGGGGGGGGGCTCTAAAGGGAACTCTGGTGTAAGGGGGACCCTGATGTAAAGAGGGACGTGTTTATTTATAAAACTGTTTTTTTTTACAACCACAAATATTTGTAAAATACACTGCTCAAAAAAATTAAAGGAACACTTTGAAAATATATCAGATCTCAACGGGCAAAAATCTCATGCTGGATATCTATACTATATGGACGGGTAATGTGTTAGGGATGAAATGATGGCACATCATTTGATGGAAATGAAAATTATTCACCTACAGAGGGCTGAATTCAAAGACACCCCGAAAATCAAAGTGAAAAAATTATGCAGCAAGCTCGTCTATTTTGCTGAAATTTCATTGCAACAACTCAAAATGGTACTTAGTCGTTTGTATGGCCCCCAAGTGCTTGTATGCATGCCTGACAACATCAGGGCATGTTCCTAATGAGACGACGGATGGTGTCCTGGGGTATTTCCTCCCAGATCTGGAACAGAGCATCACTGAGCTCCTGAACAGACTGAAGTGCAACTTGGTGGCATTGGATGGACTGAAACATAATGTCCCAGTCCCAGAGGTGTTCTTTTGGATTTAGGTCAGGTGAGCATGGGGGCCATTCAATGGTATCAATTTCTTCATCCTCCAGGAACTGGCTGCATGCTCTCGCCACATGAGGCTGGGTATTGTCATGCACCAGGAGGAACCCAGGATCTCACCGTAGGGTCTGACAATGGGTCCAAGGATTTCATCCCGATACCTAATGGTGCCATTGTGTAGCCTGTAGAGGTCTGTGTGTCCCTCCATGGATATGCCTCCCCAGACCATCACTGACCCACCACCAAACCGGTCATGCTGAACGATGTTACAGGCAGCATAAAGTTCTCCGCGGCTTCTCCAGAATCTTTCACGTCACATATGCTCAGGATGAACCTGCTCTCATCTGTGAAAAGCATGGGGCACCAGTGGCAGACCTGCCAATTCTGGTGTTCAATGGAAAATGCCCATCGAGCTCCTCAGTGTCCTGCAGTGGGCACAGAGCACACTAGAAGACGTCTGAAGTCTGTTTCTGATTGTTTGGTTAGAGACATTCACACCAGTGGCCTGCTGGAGGTCATTTTGTAGGGCTCTGGCATTGCTCATGTTGTTCCTCCTTGCATAAAGGAGCAGATAATGGTCCTGCTGATGGGTTAAGGACCTTCTTTGGCTCTGTCCAGCTCTCCTAAAGTAACTGCCTGTCTCCTGGAATTTCCTCCATGCTCTTGAGACTTGAGTGCTGGGAGACACGGCAAACCTTCTGGCAATGACACGTATTGATGTGCCATCCTGGAGGAGTTGGACTGCCTGTGCAACCTCTATAGGGTCCAAGTATCGCCTTGTGCTACCAGTAGTGACACTGACCCTAGCCAAATGCAGAACTAGTGAAAAACAGTCAGAAAAGATGAGTAGGGGAAAAAAATGTCAGACACCTCCACCTGAAAAAACATTCCTATTTTGGAGGTCATCTCATTGTTGCCCATCTATTGCACCTGTTGTTAATTTCAATTAACAGCAAAGCAGCTGAAACTGATTAACAACCCTTCTCTGTATACACCCCTCCCCCTCTGTATACACCCCTCCCCCCTCTGTATACACCCCTCCCCCTTTGTATACACCTCTCCCCCTCTGTATACCCCCCTCCCCCTCTGCTACTTAACTAACCAGATCAATATCCCAGGAGTTCTGATTCAAAAGTGTTCCTTTTTTTGAGCAGTGTATATTATGTGGCCCTCATACCTAAACGTTTGCCCCTGCCATAGTCCACCTTGGGAAAGGGTGGCTACATTCCTACATATAGTGGAAGCATGGAAGGTAAATGTAGCCACCATCTAACAGGAAGTCAGCTCACAGAAGCAATAAAAAAGGAATTTGGAGATTTGGAGGAGGTTGAGAGCAATAAAAGGGACTTTCTGAGTTGAGAACATAAACAGAAATTTTTGTAAACCAGAATTAAAGGGTCACTAAAGGAAACATTTTTTTTTTTGCTGAAATGACTGTTTACAGGGTATAGAGACATAAAGTTAACTGATTCCTTTTAAAAATGATTAAAAATAGATAAAAATCAATCATATAATGTGCCTCTAGTTTCACTTTCGTTTTTAAAATGATTTCATGTTTCTGTGAAGTAGAGAAGACACACAGAACAAAAACAAACAAATCCAGGGCAGTGTTTTGTTTTTAAAATGAATCTGATTGGTTCTGAGGAGTTTTAGACATACAGCTTGGACCACAGTGAAAATCTGCCATGAGATTTTTCATAAGGAGCCAGACAACCAGGAAGTGTGGAGATCAGAGAAGTATTACAGCTACTTCAAAGCAAAAAACGAACAAGGAGAACATGAAAACAGCACTGCATTAAGGTAAAGGAAGCTATTTAGCTAAAAAAAAAATTTCTTTAGTGATCCTTTAAGTGTCAGGCCTAGTACACACGACCGGGAATCTCGTCGTAAAAGAAACGTTGTTTTCCTCGGCGAGTTTCTTGTCAGGCTTGACGAGAATCTTGTCAAGCTTTCCTTGCATACACATTGTCAAGACAAAATCTTGTCGTTCTCAAACGCGGTGACGTACAACACGTACAACGGCACTATAAAGGGGAAGTTCGATTCCACTGGCACAACCCTTGGGGCTGCTTTTGCTAATCTCACTGCGTGTTAAGAAAAAGTTTGGTGAGAGACGATTCGCGCTTTTCAGTCTGTTACAGCGTGACGAATGTGCTATCTCCATTATGAACGCTAATTTTACTGAAGGTGCGCTCCGGTCTCATACTTTATTCTGAGAATGCGCAGGTTTCTAAGCATACACACAAACGTGTTTCTCGCCGTAAACCAGCATGTCGAAAAACACAACAAGAAAATTGAGACTCCCGACGAGAAAAAAGAGAGCATGTTCTCTTTTTTTCTCGTCGAGATCCACAACAGTTTTCTCGACGAAAAACATGCAAACGGCCGTTTTTCATGGCAAAAAAGCTCTCCCGTTAGTTTTCTTGATGGTTTTTGCCGAGAAAACCGGTCGTGTATACGAGGCTTCACTTTAAAACCCTATAAAGAGATTTTAGTGAATACGTTTACATTAAGTCATCATCCTATACACTTGCTAGTGATGACATAAGGAGGACTATTACTGGTGACACGGGACAGTAAATGTCATCGTCACCGAATAATACAGGTCTGCGTATGGTTGAAGAGAGACTTTGACTGCGGCACACATCACTGTTCAGTCGGATCCATCACAGATCCTTCGTAGAGGACATGACAGGCCACCATATCATTTCGCTGTAGAGTAGAGAACGACATGAAATTTTGGTCCTTTAGGGCTGGAGCAGATTTCAGCTGACAGCACCCCCCTCCTGAGTGCTGTGACCTTCACCACTGTGACAGAAAAACCTCTTCCCGTAACATCCATTAGTATAGAGATCCAGGAGAAATCTAAAGCACACTTCCCTGACTCGGGATTAGTGGAAGAGAGGACTTATTCCATGTGATCGGGATAATATCATGGAATTGAACCCGCAGCTCTCAGGCATATGCCTGGAAGTAATCAGCCTGCAGATATCAGATTATACATATGCCTAAAAGGGCTCAGCTTCTAGCGGAGAAAACAAACAAATTAGCACGGATGTTTCATCCAATCAAGGAATTATGTTATTCTAGTAAAGCCATAGATGGTACTCACAGAGCTAGATTACAATAATGTGCTCCCGCAGGATACTTTTACTCCGACGCCCACCGTGACCGCAGATCTCTGTGGCTACACAGTTCCATGGGCATGAAATAAACAAGAGTACTCTACATGTAACAAAACAGCAGACTGCATCTCAAGGCAACTAAATACATACTTGTAATAAATCTATGTTTACTGTTTTAGCCCCCAAAGGATTGGTAACATTGGCCAGCCGACGGAACGTAAGCAGGACATCAAGTACACACACACACACACATAATAATAATAATAATAATAATAATAATAATAATAATAATAAAACAAAATCAAAATAACCAAGGGACACACCCCAATGATGTCATCATCAAAGCTTGACAGTTTTATTGATCAACAGCACACATGCAGCTTCCAGATCCTTTCCAACGCATTTTACTTGTCTGGGCATTATCATATCATCAGGGTTCCCCTTTAAATCAGGGTCCCCATCAGAGCTACCCCTTACATCAGTGTCCCTAACAGAGCCCCTCCACCACCACCCCTCCCATCATACTGCCCCCCCTTCCATTCACATTATACTGCCCCCCATTGCCCCCCTCCCATCATACTGCTCTGCGCTACCACTCCCTCCCATCATACTGCCCCCTCCCATTATACTGCCCTTCACTGTCACCCCTCCCATTTACATTATACTGCCTTCCACAGCCCCCCTCCCATTATACTGCCCTCCACTGCCACCCCTCCCATTTACATTATACTGTCCCCTCCCAATATACTGCCACCCCTCCCATTTACATTATATTGCCTTCCACTGCCCCCTTTCCCATTATACTGCCCTACACTGCCACCCCTCCCATTTACATTATACTGCCTTCCACTGCCCCCCTCCCATTATACTGCCCTCCACTGCCACCCCTCCCACTTACATTATATTGCCATCCACTGCCCTCTTCCCATTATACTGCACGCTCCGCTGCCACCCCTCCAACTTACATTATACTGCCCCACTCCCATTATACTGCCACCCCTCCCATTTACATTATATTGCCTTCCACTGCCCCTTTCCCATTATACTGCCCTCCACTGCCACCCCTCCCACTTACATTATAATTCCCTCCACTGCCCCCTCCTATTATACTGCCACCCCTTCCATTTACATTATACTGCCTTCCACTGCCCCCTCCCATTATACTGCCCTCCACTGCCACCCTCCCATTTACATTATACTGCCCCCCTCCTATTATACTGCCACCCCTCCCATTTACATTATACTGCCCTCCACTGCCCCTCATCCCATAATTCGGCCATCTCTCCTATTTACATTATACTGCCTTCCACTGCCCCCCCCATTATACTGCCCTCCACTGCCACCCCTCTCGTTTACATTATGCTGCCTTTCACTACCCCCTCCTATTATACTGCCCTCCACTGCCACCCCTCCCATTTACATTATACTGCCCTCCACTACTCCCTCATTATACTCTGCTTCCTCCCATACACTGCCCCCCTCCAGTCATACTGTACAGTCCTCCAATACTTCCCCCCCACTACCCAAACCCCTCCCATTATACTGACCTCCCCTGCCACCCTCCCATTATACTGACCTCCCCTGTCACCCTCCCATTATACTGCCCTTCAATGCCCCCCTCCCATCATACTGCCCTCCACTACGCCCCTCCCATCATTCTGCCCTCCACTAACCCCCTCCCATCATATTGCCCTCCCTCCCATCATACTGCCATCCACTACCACCTTCTCCCATAAAATATAATGGTCAAAAATAATAAAAAAATAAAATAACAAAAATTAAAAACTACTGATCCCATCCACTGCCCTACTGATTATGTCCACTGCCATACTGATTATGTTCACTGCTCTACTGACCATGTCCACTGCCCTACTGACCACACATCCACTGCCCTACTGACCACACATCCACTGCCCTACTGACCACGTCCACTGCTGCACCCTGTATATAGCTCATCCCAGAACCCTGCACTCTGTACAAAGCTCATCCCTCAACCCTGCACTCTGTATATAGCTCATCCCAGAACGCGGCACTGTACATAGCTCATGCCAGAACCCTGCACTCTGCGCATAGCTCATCCCAGAACCCTGCACTCTGTACATAGCTCATGCCAGAACCATGCACTCTGTACAGAGCTCATCCCAGAACCCTGCACTCTGCGCATAGCTCATTCCAGAACCCTGCACTCTGTCCATAGCTCATCCCAGAACCCTGCACTCTGTACATTGCTTATCCCAGAACCCTGCACTCTGTACATAGCTCATCCCAGAACCCTGCACTCTGTACATAGCTCATGCCAGAACCATGCACTCTGTACAGAGCTCATCCCAGAACCCTGCACTCTGCGCATAGCTCATTCCAGAACCCTGCACTCTGTCCATAGCTCATCCCAGAACCCTGCACTCTGTACATTGCTTATCCCAGAACCCTGCACTCTGTACATAGCTCATCCCAGAATCCTGCACTCTGTACATAGCTCATCCCAGAACCTAACACTGTGTACATAGCTCATCCCAGAACCCTCCACTACCCCCTTATTATACTCTGCTCCCTCCCATTCACTTCCCCCTCCAGTCATACTGTACAGTCCTCCAATACTTCCCCCCCACTACCCAAACACCTCCCATTATACTAACCTCCCCTGCCACCTCCCATTATACTGACCTCCCCTGCCACCCTCCCATTATACTGCCCCCTCAATGCCCCCCTCCCATCATACTGCCCTCCACTACCCCCCTCCTATCATACTGCCCTCCCATCATATTGCCCTCCCTCCCATCATACTGCCATCCACTACCACCTTCTCCCATAAAATAAAATGGTCAAAAATAATAAAAATGTTTGATGAGGTCAGAGTATGACCGATGGAGGACCAAATAGAAGCGGGTTTGAGGGACCGATTGCATGTAGAGGAGGGAGTGAGGATAAGGTGAGTAAAAGTGCTCTTTATTGGTATACTAGTCAGAAATTTGCATCTAAACCTTGCAGTGCTGGGGGAACCCTATTGGAAAAGTGTATTTTTTTTTCATTTCCCTAAAGCTCACCCTTAAAGTGGTTGTAAACCTCAGACATGAAATATGAATAAAGCATATCCCTATATAGTGTGTACTTGTCTCAATTAGGTGTCATTTCTGTCTGCTGCGTCATCCCTTTGCAAACATTTTTCCTGACACCAAGAGAAAAAAGGTGACAGGGGAGGAACCTCCAGCAGATTGAGAGCCTCAGCTCTGTTCTTGTGTGGTGTGTGAAGGGGTGTGTCTTTTCTCTCCAATCAGCTCTCAGAGCTCTCCTCACTGATGTAACATGAGCTCTCCGCCCCCTGCTTTTCAGAGCTGGGAGTTCCTGTTTATATTCTGCACTTTGAATGGATGTAGGGGAAAGACGGCTGTAGATATACTCCTCAACATGAGCCCTTAATGTCATTCAGTTAAAGGAGATCTAAGTAAAATAAATAAAGTGTGCTGTACCAATGTAAATGTATTAATTAGCAGCCAACGCTCAAAAATACGAATGATTGTGCCCTTAAAAATAATGTGCACATAAAACATTAAAAAAAAGTGCATAAAGACTAGGGCTGTTACTGATGAATTTTTTTGTGTTTGATTAATCGTTTATTTTTTTAATCGATTAATCGACTAATTTCGATTAATTATAACGCACATACAGATCCAACTACATTTAGCTGATCTCCTTGCAGGCTGATTCCCAGTGCAGCTCCCAACCACTGGAAAAATGGATAGCAGGATACAAAAAACACACAAAGGCAGCGCTCAATGGGAATAGCATTAAAACTTTTATAGTCTTCATGTAGGTAACCAAACAAATATTGCACTGGAGATAAAATCGATGTAGCTACATAAACTGTAAAAATACCAAACGGTACCAAAAGCAGTCATAAAAACATGTAGCCAAGTATAATACTGGTATAAAAATGTGTACAACGATACCACTGCTGAATCCAGATGAGGAGAGGTTAACATCAGTCTGTCGGCATTTAGATATCCCATTAAGTGGATGGCTGTAGAATCCCAGGTTGATAGAGGGAAGTGTAACAGCCCTTGTGTGTGGCAGATAGTAAGGTCCTGCCGGCATGCAGATATGAAGGCACAGCAAAGGAGCCCTTTAGATGGACACAGCAAGCCAAGCTGGTGTCCGTGACACCTCAGGCAGAACTTCCTGTAGGTCCAGAAGCCGGCGGAGAGGTGAGTACCAATCAAAAGAATTTTAATCGATCAAAAAGATTTTGATCGATCAAAAAAATTAAAGATTAATCGATCAATTAAAAGATAATTTGCACAGCCCTAATAAAGACACTATCAAAACATGTTACAATGTGAGCAAAGTCATATTGCATAGGCACAAAAAGCATATGCAAATAGTTAATGCCTATATATAAGGAAAATAAGAAACAATATAATTAAGTGAAAAAAAGCCAAAACAAAACAAAAACAAAAAAAAAGTCCTAAATAGAACTCTATGTGATCAATACAAAACAAGTCCCAAATATTGTTGAGTTGTTGCTGAAATGAGGCTGCTAATCCCTAGCCTTCAAAGTGCTGCATGGATCACCACTGTGCTTACATCACGGCTTTCTCCACTCGACGCGTTTCACCACAGAAGATGTCAACTGGGATCTGGAGCTGCAGATAAAGGAGATCTAGAAGCAAGATTGAATTTACAATGCCCGAACAACGCGCTACAAACGTGCTATAAACATGCGATTGCGGTTCCTATAATTGTTAATAGCACCCCAAGTGTGGTTAGAACGCCAAGTGCGGTAAACACACTGCAAACGCACCAAAGTTCATGTTGAAAAAAAATGGTTTCTTTTGTGCGTTTGTCACACATAGTGAAAGGGTTGACCTATACGCGATACGCTGAAACGCACAGAAAATGTGCAAAAAAACCAAGCAGGAAAATGGCCTTGGACATGGCGATTGCATTCGTTGTCATATTTCAGTATCTTGTAAATATGAATATGGGGGTGTTGGCGCTGCCTATGTTGACACCCCTAAACGTGAGTGTATATAAGGTGAATAAATAATGCAATAAGCGTGCACAATAACAATAGTACAAAAAAATATGTGCATACAAATGATCAACCTAAATAAATAGGTGAATATAAAATAATTCGAAAGTGATAAACCTGTGAACAGAAGAACAGCTTAATTGAATATATAGTGCCAGATTCAGAAAGATGGCATATCTTTAGGCGGGTGTAGTGCATCTCATATGCGCTACGCCGACGTAACATAGAGAGGCAAGTACAGTATTCACAAAGCACTTGCTCCCTAAGTTACGGCGGCGTAGCGTAAATGGGCCGGCGTAAGCCCGCGTAATTCAAAGTAGCAAGACAGAGGGGCGTGTTGTATTATAATGAACCGTGACCCCATGCAAATGATGGGCCGAACGAACGGCGCATGAGCCGTCCGTGGACATATCCCAGTGCGCATGCTCAGAATTACGTTTTATAGAATGCCTAAGATGCGTCGAACTCTGCCTACGACGTGAACGTAACTTACGCACAGCCCCATTCACGTACACCTTCCGTAAACGACGTAAAATTCGACGGGTTTTCCGACGTCCATACATTTGAATGGGTTGGGCCACCTATATGGGTGGAATAACTTTACGCCGGATGTAAGCCGTATATCTATTCTGCCTGGCGCATCTACGTTAGTGAATCGGCGTATCTTACTCATTTGCACATTTAACATGGGTACGCCGAATGCGTCCAGCGTAACTATGCGCCCAAGAAATGCCGGCGTAGGCAAGTTACGTTGGGCGGCTGAAGCCTTGTTTTACAGCGTAAAAGAATCAGCTTTCGTGAATCAGCGTAAAAATACGACGGCGCACATTTGTACTTACGATGGCGTATCTGGAGATACGCCGGCGTAAAGCTACGTGAATCCGGCTAATAAAGTTAATAATGTGATCGGTACTCCCGGGGGAGCCTGTGTATGATATGAATAAGGCACACACAGACCTATACAATCACCACCTAAGGTCACACAAGAAGTCCTGTATAAACAGACTGAATAAAAAATGTGAACAACCTAAAATTCCAGCTGCCAGTACAATAGATTGTCCATTCAACACAAGGAGGTTCAAACACTAATTAAACAATATGTCAATCACTAACAGATGGAATAATTAGTCAGTCCCACATAGGGCAGAGATCCAATAGTCTTAATGACATCATATGTTGCATGCCGGTTGAGGTATGGATCCAGACCATAAACTTAGAGAGGGTTCCTTGCCGTGGAGGAGGTATTCCTATGTACAATAATTTGTGGTGATCCCGGTGCTTCCCTCAAGGGTCCTCACTCACCAGATGTTGCTCCCCACCAGGGGAAACGGGCATATATCAAAGGATATCCGATCACCACTCCAGCTCTCTCCTCCCCAGGTCTGCAACTTTCCGATCTTCAATCCGTACACCAACAGTCCCTTCAGTGGTCCCTCGGAGGAAAAAAACACCAATAGTGTAGGCGTATTGATAAAAAATATAAATGTATTAAGCCTGCGGTATGTAACAATATTATCGCACTCCTCACTCAGGAGCGGCTAGATACCAAAGTAAAAACAGAAACAAAAAACATATAAAAACTAAAAACGAGCTAGGTGTGTGCATACACTCTATAGCTCACCGGGTGTCACAAACGTGTAAGCAGTGGTGGGCAGTGTGCGCTCCAGCTGCGTTCCACCTCACGCTGGCCCCGAAGCAACGTATGCGCAAGTTGCGCCTGACACGTGTTTCGTAAAATCGTCTTCTGAGGCATTGCTCCTCATTCATAACTGACAGGTATAAATGAGTGACATCATGCTACGTCAGCCGCCCTCCCCCTGGGTATCCAGCCGATCAGAATGCCATGACGCCCCTTAGCATTAACATGAAAGAATTGGGATGAGACACTCCCTTGGAGCTAATGATATCGCAGCACGATGTAACTCCCCCTAGTGGTGAAAATGTGTATTATACATGGGTTATGGCCTGTATAGTGCAAGAATGATTAATACCCCCCGATTCCTTATCGGGTAAATCTGGGAATAAGTTACCAGTGGGAACTATATATATATATATATATATATATATATATATATATATACACACTATACAAAAATAAAAATAAATTGGCAAACACCGGAGTCTGTAGAGGGCCCTTACATGAATATCCAGTGGAAACGAGGATTAATGATGGTACCAAACCATATACAAATGCAGCCCCATGATAGGCCAAAATTAATTAGAGGCAAAAGTGTTATAAATAGGTGAGATGTAATGAATAACTATCATTTCTGGCATGTCCTGGCACTGTAAGGAAGTACAGAAAAAAACTGAAGCCCCGTACACACGACCGAGCTTCTTGGCAGAATCCAGCGAGAAGCTCGCTGGGATCCATATTTTGCCGAGGTTCTCGGTCGTGTGTACACTTCCGACGAGCGTCCCGTCGGGAAGCTCGTCGAGCTAAAAAAGAGAACATGCTCTCTTTTTCCTCGTTGTTCTATGAGGACTTTGGCTCGACGAGCTTTTTGGAGCGCTCATCGGGAACTCTGTCCGCCCGTCGAGCTGCACGAATGAGCAGCTCGATGGGCGGGCGGCACGATCGTGTGTACGCCGCCTATTGGTCCTGCCACAAATGCTGTGTCCTTGTCACTTCCTGTGAATTAAATGGTCCTACCCACGTATTGAAGGTGGCAGGGGCATTCCACTATATAAGTAACATGGGTGGTGTTACAGGTAATGATGTCCCTGATTTTGTAGACCTTATGATCCGTTCTGGACTTTCTTCGTGGTTGCTTCTTACTGACCCTACAGGCCAGACACCTCTGACACTTATAAAAGCCTTTAAGTTTAGTGCATAATTCTACTTTCTTAGGTGGATTTATGATGTTATGTACGAGATGTTGTCTCAGAGATGGTGCCCTTCTGTATGTAAATGAGGGTTTCTTCGGGAGGATTTTTGAGAGAACATGATCTTCCTTCAGGATAGGCCAATATTTTTTCAGTATTGCTTCAAATTCTTTTTACTGGGTGTTGAACCCAGTAATGAAGTCCGTGCTGCGTTGTTTGCTGCTTGCTTTAGTTTTCTGTGATAGCAAGTTTTCGCGGTCTATCTGCGCGACCTCTGCTCTGAGTTTATTCAAGCTTTCCAACGAATATCCTTTCTCTTTAAATCTCTCAATAATCGTGTCTGTTTGCATTTGAAAATTTTCTTTAGCGTCACAATTCCTCCTTAGCCTCAGTAGCTGGTCTTTGGGGATGTTGGCCTTCCATCTTGGATGATGGCAGCTCGAAACAGGGATGTATGCGTTATGGTCTGTACCCTTGAAGAAGGTTTTGGTATGCAATGATGTTCCGTTTTTATAGATTTCCAAATCTAAATATACTTTCTGCACTGTATTTGCCAGTGAAAGTAAGGTCAAACCTGTAAGGCCGCGTACACACGATCGAACATGTCCGCTGAAACTGGTCCGCAGACCAGTTTCAGCGGACATTTTCGATCGTGTGTACGGCCTATCGGACCGTTTTCCAGCGGACCAAAGTTTCAAAACATGCTTGAAAATATGTCCACTGGAAACCTGTCAGTCGGACAGGTTCGATGTTTAGTACACAAAAGCATCGGACCAAAAACCCACGCATGCTCAGAATCAAGTTGACGCATGCTTGGAAGCATTGAACTTCGTTTTTTCATCACGTCGTTGTGTTCTACATCACCGCGTTCTGGTCCGAGGGGATTTTGGTCCGATGGTGTGTACGCACATCAGACCAACAGACCACTTCAGCGTGGTCCCGGTCCTGGAGCATAGGAGCGGGTCACGGGAGCGCGCCGCGGCGGCGCGCCCGTGACCCATGGCTGGGTACTAGTACAGGACGTACCTGTACGTGGATTTGCCCAGCTGTGCCATTCTGCCGACGTATATGTGCCTGCCTTAAGTGGTTAAATCCATTTGTAGATATGAAGATTCATTTGCTATGCCCTCATCTGTGTTCATACCGAAATATTTCTTCAGGTTCATTTTTCTTAGGAATTTTTGAAAGTCTATGTAGACTTCAAATTGAAACGGTTTGTGGGAGGCATACTTGAGGCCTAAATCCAAAATTCTAATTTCTTCCGTTGTTAGTTCTATTCCACTTAGATTAAAGATTACTTATTACTTATTTCTATTACTTATATTTCAGTATCTTGTTTGTGCTGAAGACCACGTAGGTCGTGCCCAATGGTGGATACTGGCGGTGAACCCTCTTAGGACGTGGGCTGCTTCCTTTCTGGCATGTCCTGGCACTGTAAGGAAGTACAGAAAAAAACTGAAGCCCCGTACACACGACCGAGCTTCTTGGCAGAATCCAGCGAGAAGCTCGCTGGGATCCATATTTTGCCGAGGTTCTCGGTCGTGTGTACACTTCCGACGAGCGTCCCGTCGGGAAGCTCGTCGAGCTAAAAAAGAGAGCAAAAAAGTCCTCGTTGTTCTATGAGGACTTTGGCTCGACGAGCTTTTTGGAGCGCTCATCGGGAACTCCGTCCGCCCGTCGAGCTGCACGAATGAGCAGCTCGACGGGCGGGCGGCACGATCGTGTGTGCGCCGCCTATTGGTCCTGCCACAAATGCTGTGTCCTTGTCACTTCCTGTGAATTAAATCACAAACAATGTTATCAGCTTTCCCAGCTATCTTCCGTAAACTACACCTCCCCCCCATTTAATGTACTGTACAAGAAGAAAGGAAGATGTATTTGTAGTCCAAATCAGGAGACCGGCCAAGGTAGAAAAAGCTATAATCCAATCAAAATGATCCAATCAGCAAACAATCAAATAGACATAAATAGCCTGATTGATTAAGACTTGATTTAGTCAATTAGCCAGGGCAAGAAATTATTGGTTGTATTTCATCGATCAGCAGCACTGAAATCCTGAATTCGAATTGAACTTTGATCGATCATATTTATAAGGTTTCATGGTGAAAACAGAAATGCGATTGACAACTTACAATCGTATCTTCCAACAATCAATTAAAATCCATTTACTGTGTGTTTCATATTGAACAAATAGGTTGTCAACTATAGATGGATTATTCCTATTGGGAGAAATCACTCAGAAAAGAACTCACATTTGCGGAAACGTGTATGCCACCAGATCTAGCGTCAACTTTGTAGTGTAGGGTCCTGCCTGATTTGATACTATTTCAATGAGTTTTTTAGGTTTGTCCTCATATTACATAGTTTTGGTACATCTAAACGCAATCAGATTGTATAGTACGGGGCTTTTATTCAGCAGGAACGCGGGGAGAACGCAGTTATGGCACCTCTAGCACCAAATGTATGTAATGGCTTGTTGGAGATTCTAGTGATGCAGGCTACTAGGAGTTCTTTGGCTGCTGGTGGGGATTTAATGTTGCTGTGGGGTAAATTCTTGCTGGGAGGGATCTATTTTTGCTGGGGGGTCTATTGTTGCTAGGGTATCTATTGTTGTTGGGAGATATATTGTTGCTGGGGAGATCCATTGGTGCTATGGGGATCTAGTGTTGCTGGGATGATCTTGTTTTTCTTGTTGGGGGGTCTATTGTTGCTAGGGTATCTATTGTTGTTGGGAGATCTATTGTTGCTGGGGAGATCCATTGGTGCTATGGGGATCTAGTGTTGCTGGGATGATCTTGTTTTTCTTGTTGTCACTGTAGCACCCTCTAGTTAGGTAGGTGGTAAAGTAGGGATTTTTTCTCATAGAGTAGGAAAATTTAGGCAGGCCTAGCTCATTGCTAGGCCTGTTTGTTTTCATTCTGGGCTGGGAGTGGCTCAGGGCAGGGCTGAGTGACTCACAGGTAGCATCACTGTCGCCTCCCTCTTCTTTCTAGAAGGTGCTAGAAAGAGAGAAGGAGAAGTGAGGTGAGGTGGGGCTGCCAGGGGTATTATGAGGAGCTTTGACCAATCCCCAAATTTGATTTGTCAGGGGACAGGCCTCCTTAAATTCCTGGGGTCAGCCCAGCTAGGGAGGAGTTGTCGGGTGGAGGAGCTGGAGTGAGAGAGTGTGGAGGCTGTCGGGGGCCCACAGGGAGCTCCCCAGTCTGGGGTGGGGGGGTGGTGACCTTAGGCTGGAGCTCGGGTGCATTAAGGAGGAAAGAAGAAATCCTGGAGGAGAGGCACATGAGTGCACTTACCTGGCAGGGGAGACACCATGATCATGAAGGTGGTTCTCCCAGGGCGAGGCTCGGCCATTGCACTCTGGCTGAGCTGATCGTGGTGTCATCCCTGCCACTGCTCGGCCTTTTGGCTAAGATCAGGTGTGGTATCAGTTGCTAGAGGAGCGCTGAAGCACCTCCTATTTGTGGAGGGTGGATGCAATCCAATAGCGTCATTGCACCTGGAAGGGTGGTTTCAGCAGGGACTATGCCGTGCTGCCCGACAGATACTGGGGGCCGGCCAATGGTTGCGTCTGAGCCACCTGGAAGGGTGCTTCTGGTGAGGATGGGTGGCTGCGCCTGGTCTGGTTTTTTTGCCGGGTTCTAGTCTGGCCTTCTGGCCGGCTGGTGCAAGTGCTGTCCCTGTCAGAGATCTGGTAGGAGGAGCTGGAACTGCCCTGATGGAAAGACGGGGTAGGGCCATGCAAATCCTGCTGGGTTGACAGGGAGTCTGGAAGGGTTAGTATTGGTGGAGGCTGCTAGATGGGGGCAGCTTCTTCCCAAGAAAACCTGGAAGGGCTCTCTTTCTGGCAGGGGTGGAGGGCTGCACTGGCCGGTCGGGGGGTTAGATTTGGAACAGAAAAGCCTATGGTGCATGTGCCCCTGGAGTGGCAGTCCAGGGGTGTCTGAGAATCACTGTGAGTGAGGGTCACTTTGATTTAACGACACCACGGTCACTGCACCAGCTACACGCTTTTTTTGCACCTGCCTCCTGGGCCGGGCCTTTTGGCCAGGACCGGAGGAATTTTTTATTCCTGGCCGGAGGGCCTGGTCATTGTTGATCACAATGACCACTTCTTCACTCTCCTCTTCACTATCCCTTTCCCCCACTTTATTTAATTTATTAGCCTATGTTTGTCACCTTTTTGTCTTTTTTTGTTGTGCACGTTTTGTACACAGTGTGATTAGTAGGGTGCCGGTCCTCGGGCCAGCCCTGAACGTCTTGGGAGTGGGTGGACATGGCCTTTTGGCTTAGTTCACCTGCTCTCATGGGGTCTCCCTTCGGGGGAGTCCCACCTAGTACTTGGAGGGTTCTGTTTCGGCAGTCCCTCCAGGGAAGTTGGGTCCGAGTCGGCTTCGGTTGCTCGGGCCACAGTAACTCAGTCCCCGTCTGGAGCCTAACGCCCCGGGGGATCAGGGTTTGGGTCCCTTCTGCACAGAAGGACCACTTGACATTGCACCCGTCTGCACGTTTTTGTGAACACTCTTTATGTGTGTGCACATTTTTTCTGCACCGGGTGGAGTTTTTGAGTGTGTTTCACACGCCATAGGCTTTTCAAAAAAAATGAGAGAGCAAGGAGAGGACAGCGGGAGAGAACACTTCTAGGAGTCTCCAGGGAGGACATCTGATTGCAGCCAGGAGGGCTGGTGAGTAGAGCACAGTCAGGAGGACTGGAGAGACATGCCTGATAGAATCGGGAGTTTGCAGTTTGAGATGGCTGCAGAACCAGGAGTGAGAAATGTGGAAAGGGTGGTGGAAAGAGGTCATTGCAGCCAGGCTGGCTGGCAGGGCCTGAAGAGAGCAATCTGAGGTTGGTAGCTGAATAGAGGACAGTTAGCAGCGGACCTATTTCTACTCCACAGGGGCCCAAAGGTCCCTGCCCGCAAAAGGCAATCAACTGAGGCCTTGCTGAGTTAGTGTCAGGTCTAACTAGTTGGTCTAGAGGAGTAACAGTCTGCAGCAAGTGAAGTGCTGGAGGAGAAAGGGAAAGAGGTCTTAAGCAAGAGTTGTGCTGGAGAGAAGACTGGAGTGTATATAGAAGTCCCAAGCATGTTGTGCTGAATCATTCTGGGCATCCCATAACTATCCTTTACCTTTACCGATCCAAGTTCAATCCCCACAAAAGAAACAAAGCTATGGACTGTTCTATGTCACTGAGTGATTGTGAGATGGATGTCTGGCTGGTCAAGTTGACAGGTGAACCACAACATTCAGCAATCCCTATAGGGGGCATGGCTACATCACTTATGCCATGTACACACGGTCGGTATTTCCGACAAGAAAAGTCCGATGTGAGCTTTTGGTCGGAAAGTCCGACCGTGTGTAGGCTCCATCAGACTTTTTCTGTCAGAATTTCCGACAACAAAAATTTGAGAACTGGTTCACAATTTTTCCGACAAGAAAAGTTCTTGTCAGAAATTCCGATCGTCTGTATGCAATTCCGAAGCACAAAAATCCTACGCATGCTCGGAATCAACTTAATTTTTCATTTTTCTCGGCTCGTTGTAGTTTTGTACGTCACCGCGTTCTTGGCGGTCGGAATTTTGTGTGACCGTGTGTATGCAACACAAGTTTGAGCCAACATTCCTTCGGAAAAAAATACATGGTTTTCTTGTCTGAATTTCCGATCGTGTGAACGCGGCAAAAGACATTCCATACAAATTATTTAGCACCACAAAATGATACTTTGTTCTGTATTCTCTAAGGCTGGGTTCACACTTGTGCGGTGCGAATTTCAGCTCTGTAATCTCTCTGCAAAGATAAGAGAAGTGTTCAGCAGATTAGCTGCGTTTTTAGCTGCGAATTTGGAGACCTGGGAGAAGTTCCGGGTGAGAGGAGAGTGGGGGAGAAGTGTATTGAGCTGAATGACAGAAATTCCTGAAGAGAAATGAACACATCTGCGAATCAGCTGCGTACCCATAGAAGATAATGGGACTGAATTCGCACCTGAGCCGCACCGCAAGGCATAAAATCCGCACACGTTTTTTCTGCAATGCGCAGTGCGAATGCATCGCACATATGTGAACCAGCCTCATTGAAAACAATGTATTTAGAAATGTTCTGCATATTAAATGCGGTTAAAGCCGCACTCAATCCGCACAAGTGTGAACCCAGCCTTAAAGGGGAGGTACTGGGAGGTGGGTAGGGGGTGGAACCAAGGAACGTTGTTTAGAGGTAGGTAGGGGGTCGAGAGAAGGGGTGTTTCTTAGAGGTAGGTAGGGGGTGGAGACAAGGGGTGACTACTAGTGTTTAGCGGAATACGCCATATTCGATTTTGCGATATTGCGCGAATATATAGAAGAATATTCGCGAATATTCGCTAATATCGAATATTCGTGATATTTTATCCAAAAAAAAATCGAAAATGATTGCGAAATTCTCATAAACGGAGATCATTTCCTGTATTACTAAACTAATATGCACTAAACACTAACTCTACACTAACTCTACTTAAAAGAAAGGAGAATAAGGGGGCAAAAGAAGGGCGGAGAAGATAATCGCGCAATATTCCTATTGCGCGATTATCTTCTCCGCCCTTCTTTTGCTTTAGAGCCAATCAGAATAACTCGAATATTCGGCAAAAGGAATATTGCGCGATATTCCTTTTGCCGAATATTCAAGTTATTCTGATTGGCTCTGATGCAAAAGAAGGGCGGAGAAGATAATCGCGCAATATTCCGTTTGCCGAATATTTGAGTTATTCTGATTGGCTCTGATGCAAAAGAAGGGCGGAGAAGATAATCGCGCAATATTCCTTTTGCCGAATATTCAAGTTATTCTGATTGGCTCTGATGCAAAAGAAGGGCCGAGTAGCTGATGCGATTCTTTTATGTTGCCGAAAATTCGCAATGCGAATTTTCGGCAACATAAAAGAATGGCATCAGCTACTCGGCCCAGGGTCTCTCTCTAATCATACCAGCAATGCTTTTAGACGTCGATGGAGATCACTAGGATGTGATCTGTTTTAAAAATAAATTTGAAAAAATACGAATATTCGCCATAGCGAATATTCGCCGCAATATTCGAGTTATTCGCAAATACTCGAATATGCAATATTCGTAGCGAATATTCGCAATGCGAATATTCGTGAGCAACACTAGTGACTACTAAGGGGAGTAGCTGCACCTATTCTCTGAGGAAAAAAGCCTTGTATAGTATATAGCTGTGTTGCTGATTAATGGCCAACAAGGGCCGGCTATGCAAGGCAGCCATTGTGTATATTCTATACAGATCTCGATATTTACATAAATGTCTATGAAGGAGAAGAGGTGACAAGAGAAATATGATAGAATTCATGAACAAAACATCTCAGTATTGCCAACTGATCGATAATTTTCTGCTATGGCTGATCGACTTCCAGTCAGAATGGTGGCTATACACATAATGATCTGATTGAACAATAAGGCTCCTTACACACGGAGCAGTCTGTTTTTCGGTCCGCTCCGTGTGTCCGTCAGCTCAGCGGGGGGTCTCCGCTGAGCTGTCGGGCGGACGGGGCGGTCCCCGCACACTGTGCAGGGACCGCCCCGTCTCTCCTCCGCTCTCCCCTATGGGGAGTCGGATGGAAACGGACCGTCTGTCTGTTTGCATCCGATCCGTTTTCCCGGACGGAAGAAAAATAGGACATTCTTCCGTCCGCAAAAACGGATGCGGATCGAGCGGACGTTAGCGGATGCATCATCCGCTAACGGATCCGCTCCCATAGGGACCCATTACAAGTCCGTAAATGGACTTGTAATGAACGGACCGTTCGTCAGCTAGTGTGAAAGGGCCCTTAGTCACAGAATCAGACAATATGATTGAATCTAAAAATCACTGAAAAGACACATGCTGTTTAATCAGTCGGTTTTAAGCAAAACTGATCAATTCCATCTAAATTATATTGGCTGTTCTGGACGGAAAATCTGATCGTAGAAAAGTAGACTGACATGATTGTTTAGTGTATTGCGCATGAACCAATATTTTTAATCTTCTGAATGTATTTTTCAATGCAGTCATATTTCAAATTGTTTTGTGTGTAGCCAACAGTGGCGACCCCTCCATAAGCGGCGTCGCCCCCTATTCCATGCACCCCACCCCTAAACTACATGCAGGGTGGCAGACGCATTGGTTTCAATCCTTTTTGGAAGCACGTGCTTAGAGCCTGATGCAGCGTACACTCGTCATGAAAAAAAACAAGTTTTAAAAAAATGTCATTTAAAATGATCGTGTGTCATTTTTTGGGTTCTGAAAAACGACACGTTTTTTTTAGAACATGCTGCATTTTTTTATGATGTTTTAAACAATGTCGTTTTTCGGGTTGTAAAAAATGATCGTGTGTGAGCTAAAACGACGTTAAAAACCTGTGCATGCTCAGAAGCAAGTTATGAGACGGGAGCGCTCGTTCTGGTAAAACTAGCGTTCCTAATGGAGTAAGCACATTCATCACGCTGTAACAGACAGAAAAGCGCGAATCGTCTTTTACTAATACGCTAAAGCAGTCCCAAGGGTGGCGTCATCCGCATGGAACTTCCCCTTTATAGTGCCGTCGTATGTGTTGTACATCACCGCGCTTTGCTACAGCATTTTTTTAAAACGATCGTGTGTCGTTTTATTGATGAAGTTGTAAAAAGACAACGTTTTTTCTACATGCCGAAAAACATTGTTTTTTTTCATGCTGAAAAATGATCGTGTGTACGCGGCATCAGGCTTCAGAAAAGGGCAGACTCGGGGCGCACAGCACTGTGCCCTGAGACCACCCAGTTGTGTGACAATAGCAAATTATTATTCGCTATTGTCTTTCTGATTCTCCCCCTGGCCAATCAGGAAGCGGGTCCTAAGACCTGATTGGCCGAGAGGAGAAGCGACCGGATTCAATCAAACGAAATGAATTGGAATGTTGGAAAACTTTTGTTGATCAGCAGCTGCAGCCAATTAGATGCAGCCGCTAATCAGTGTTTTTTGAGAGTCCTGCTGTCAGAATACAATGTCCCGGGCAGGGGGAAGATGATTCCTCCATTCACCTTGCTTTTGTGGATGGAAGGGTCTGTTAGATTTTTTTTTCTGTTCAGCCCACTGGTTGAAAAAAAAAAAACTTTTATGTCCGGGCCCGGCTTAAAGCAGTATTAAACCCAAAACCAATATTTATTATATTGCAACTTACTGATTCTTAGATGTGATGGCTGCATTCGTTTTCTTTCACACTTATGTGACTTGCTGCGACTTTTACCACTATTTTTTCTGCGATTTTGATGGGATTTGAAGCAATGCCTGTGTAGTCTTGAGGTCTCTGGACCTCAAGCTGCATCAAAGTTGGACCTAAGTAGTGCAGGGACTAAGCAGGAACAAGAATTATCTCTGGACAGCCGCACTCCGAACAAATTATAGCCTTTATTAAAAGAAGGACAGCACTACAAGTCACAGCAAAATTAAATAAAAACCTGACCACTGGCGCGTTTCGCACTGAAAACTAGTGCTTAGTCATAGCTCAAGTGCAAGGACTACTTTGAAGACACTGCGACTTGAAGACGCACAGATAGGAACGGTACTCATTGTAAATCATGGGGTTTGCATTCCCAAGTCGCAGGACAAGTTGCACAAGTGTGAAAAGGGCCTTAAGATTTATTTCCTTTATTTTCATCTGGTGATCCAGCCAGTTAGGCCCCTTTCACACAGGAGCCTCCATTTGACGGACTCCTATTAATGAGCAGAACGGAGACGGACCGAGTTCCTGCTCTCCTCTATGGGGAGATCAGGTGAAAACGGACTGCATGTCTGTTTTCATCCAATCATATCCGATCCGCCAGATGGATGAAAAGTAGAGTCTAACATCTGCCGTTCTATAGGGGTGAATTGTAGGGTCATGAAAAACTGACAGGCAGACCTGATTGGACAGCCCGTGTGAAAGGGCCCTAAGACCTTTGTTCTTCAACAGAGCAGATGTAGCAGATAAAGGGTTGAGACAAAACATTTACCACAGATGGGTACTAATGCTGGCCATACACTGTACGAAAAATCTGCTGAAATTCGGACGTTTTTCGTACAGTTAATGGGCACAAAATCGATAATTGTTGGGACGTTTTTGAGCCGAAAAAATATATATATTAAATATATAAATAATAATAATAAAAATAAATAGAAGAAGAAGAAATGTATATATATATATATATATATATATATATATATATATATATATATATATATATATATATATATATTTCTTTAATTATGGTAAAAAAATAAAAATTAAGGTGGAACTCCACTTTAAGTTGATTGGCCAGGGTGGAAAATTATCGATTGGCAGCACTGAGATGCTTTGGTCATGAATCCAATCGTAATACGATCAGAAGAGATATCGGTCGGATCTTTTATCTATACATTGGCCCGGATTCACATACATCGGTGCATATATATGCCGCCATAGCGCGGAGAGGGAAGCATGGAATTCACAAAGAAAATGTTCCCAAGGTTGCGCCGGAGTAACGTAAATTCGTAGGCGTAAGCCGGCCTAAGTCAAAGTAGGTGGAAGTGGGCTGGATGTGGGCGTGATACATTTAAATGAAGCGTGACCCCATGCAAATGATGGGCCGAGCGTCAGACAAGTACTTAAAACGAACTGCGCATGTGTCGTACCTTGGATGCATCCCAGTGCGCATGCTCACAATCACGTCGAAACAACTGCCTAAGATACGTCGAATCACTGCCTACGACGTGAACATAACCTACGCCAGCCCTATTCACGTACAACGTAAAATTTGACGGCATTCGTTCCCTGGTCCATACCTTTGCATGAGTTGCGCCTCCAATATGGGGAATAACTTTACACCGGATGTACGACTTACGCAAACCGTGTATATTATGCACCGGGCGCAAGTACGTTTGTGAATCGCCGTTTTTGACTCATTTGCATATTTGCAACGAAAATCAATGGGAGCGCCACATGCGTCCAGCGTAAATATGCGCCCACTCTACGCCGGCGTAGGAAAGTTACGTCGGGCGGCTGAAGCCTATTTTGCGACGTATCTTGCTTTGTGGGTCGGCGCATAGATACGACGGCGCACACATAGGCGTGCGCACAGGGTGTGCCAGGTGTGCCTGGGCACACCCTAATTATCCTGTGCTATGCAGATTCCCCCTGCTGAAGAGAAAGAGACTGGGGAATCTCTGTCCTCAGTCCTTTTATCTATCTCAAAAGTGGAACATCGGGGGTCTGTTTAGACCCCTGATTTTCACCAATTCCCTCTTAACAGGGCTCCTAATTTTTTTTCATTTTTTTTGTAAAAGAGCAAAAATACAAAAGAATTAAAATTAACTACTGACACCAATCTCTGCCCTACTGATATATATATATATATATATATATATATATATATATGTATGTGTGTATATATATATATATATATATATATATATATATATATATATATATATGTATGTATGTATATATATATATATGTATATATATATATATATATATATATATATCACACACACGCATGCGTGTTTGAGCTTTGGGGTGCACACCCTAATACAATAGGCTGCGCAAACCTATGGGCGCACATTTGTACTTACGCCAGCGTATCTGGAGATACGTCGGCGTAAGTGCTTTGTGAATCCGGGCCATTGTACGGTGATTGCCCAATCAGATTGTATGGTGTATGGTCAGCCTAACGATTCATGGGCTGTAAACAATGCTGGTTAATGACCAACAAGGGCTGGCAATGCATTACCTAGAATACAAGAGCGACTGGTTTATAGCAGGGCAGCCATTGTGTGCAATGTATACAGATCTCCATCTTTCCATGAATGTCCATGCAGGAGAAGACTGTGCCTGGTGGATGTGAGTACACAGACAGCTCCAGATCCTGTGTCCTACATCCCCATCCCCGCAGGATTCCATCCCTGCTCTTCTACTCATCCCCCTCCTTCTCCTCTGTGGGGAGGCAGAGCACAGAGATCCTGCATCAGCACCAGACACACAGCATCCCTTGCTCTCCATCATCCATCAGAGTGGGATACCGGAGGTGGGGTGCAGTGGGGGGACAAGATCATCGTAGGGTGGGCTGGAGCAGAGACCTTTGTAACGCTGCAGAAGGAGGAGAGGGGGGAGGAGAGGTGGAGAAAAAGAGGTGGTGGTGGCGACAAAAAAAAAGAAGGGGGGGGGAGATGCAGCCGGTTTCCACCTGAAGACATAGAAGAAGGAGCACCGGAGGGGGGTGACGGGAGCCCCGATCAATCCTGCACACCGGAGTAAAGGTAAGACTTGTTTTTTCATGGAAACGTTTGGCCGGAGCGGCGTTTTGGATGGCGGTTGGGGGAAGGGGGGGCTGCACGTTGGGTCTTGTTATTGGCAAAGAATGCAGCAGATTTGCTGCCCATAGTGACAACAGAAGGGGGGGTGTTGAGGATCCACAGGGTGGAGGGCAGTGTTAACCTTTAAACTGCCAGAAGCGATGGCCCTACTAGGATCATCTTCGACTGTCGCTCAGGTAATTCTATAAATCGCAGCGTCTTTTTTTTTTTTTGCAGTAGTTACCTGTTTGTTGGGCGGGGGGGTCTCAATAAATAAATAGCAATTTTGTGACTGTCCGTTATGCTATTCCAGCACTTGTCCCATGGGTCCATTCCTCATGCGCTGTAATTGCTTTTCTTATTCATTACGGTACTTCAACCATTTGCATCCCGGAATCTGCCCCGGCAAGCAGACAGCATTGTCCCCCCCCCCCCCCCCCCCCCCCATATAAAAGTGATGCCTTCAAAGACCTGGGCCTGTGCGGTCAGCCTACCTGGCCAGCCGCTGGTAAATATCATTTTTATCCTTCTCAACAAATGTATCCTGATCAGCTCATTGTATTTATTTACCTCTGTTTGTCACATCCTGTGATGTCACGGCTGATCCCAGGCATGCTTTTCCTACATCTTGACATCATCCAACCTAGCCACACCCCTTGGCAGAGAGATGTCACAATATAGTACATCGGAGATTTAATTCAGCCTCCATGCCAGAATAATGTCTGATTCATAGCCCTGTGGTTGTGTTTTTAAAGGGGTTGTAAAAGTACAATGTTTTCCCCCTAAATAGCTTCCTTTACCTTAGTGCAGTCCTCCTTCACTTACCTCATCCTTCCATTTTGCTTTAAATGTCCTTTTTTCTTCTGAGAAATCCTCACTTCCTGTTCTTCTGTCTGTAACTCCACACCGTAATGCGACACTTTCTCCCGGGTGTGGAGAAAGCCTCTTGAGGGGGGAAGGGGCGAGCAGGAGTGTCAGGACGCCCATTAACACACTGCTCCTTTCTCTCTTTCTCTATCTGCAAAGTAGAGAGCATCTTAACCCTCCTGCTCGCCCCCTCCCCCCTCAAGAGGCTTTCTCCACACCAGGGAGAAAGCCTCGCATTAATGTGTGGAGTTACAGACAGAAGAACAGGAAGTGAGGATTTCTCAGAAGAAATAAGGACATGAAGGAGGACTGCACTAAGGTAAAGGAAGCTATTTAGGGAAAAAACATTGTACTTTTACAGTGCTTTCCCTGTGGACGCGTTTCGCAGGGGGTTCATTTTTATTTTTTTGGGCTGTTGCAGCACATCTTCGCTCCTTGTACTCTGTGCACCTTCAGCACTGTGGAGTCTCAGTCCTCTCTGTGCATTCCAGTGCATCGCATCCTTCTCTTCTAACTTTTTAGAACCTCTCTCACACACCGACATAGTTGCCAAATGTTCCTGGTTTCCGGGATTTAAAGGGGTTATAAAGGCACAATTGTTTTCCCCTAAATAGCTCCCTTTACCTTAGTGCAGTCCTCCTTCACTTACCTCATCCTTCCATTTTGCTTTTAAATGTCCTTGTTTCTTCTGAGAAATCCTCACTTCCTGTTCTTCTGTCTGTAACTCAACACCGTAATGCAAGACTTTCTCCCTGGTGTGGAGTGTCGAGCTCGCCCTCTTCCTTGGACAACAGGAGAGTCAGGACACTCTCTACATTGCAGATAGAGAAAGGAGCTGTGTGTTAGTGGGCATCTGGACTCTCCTGTAGTCCAAGGGAGGGGGCGAGCACGACACTCCACACCAGAGAGAAAGCCTTGCATTACTGTGTGGAGTTACAGGCAGAAGAACAGGAAGTGAGGATTTCTCAGAAGAAATAAGGACATTTAAAAGCAAAAATGGAAGGATGAGGTAAGTGAAGGAGGACTGCACTGAGGTAAAGGAAGCTATTTAGGAAAATATTATTCTTAGAAAATCTTCCTGGAGATATCTCGGATTTTCAGCACTGATCTTATGATGAGTTCTTGGTGCCTCTGGAAGAATTTGTGCGAGAGTCTGAAGATGTAAAGTGAAGCTGGGGCCAGGCTATAGACATTATTTACATATTCTTGACTCTTAGCTGGCCCCTTAATTGGGCCATGATAGCTGAGGCTAGTAGAAAGGGCTACCAATCATGGGGCACAGTGCCAGCGCCATTGGGAGCCAGTCTTACTAATTGTCGGTAGTTCACTGTGAGCTGGAGGTTCTGGTGAAGTGCACTCTAAAATGACACATTGATGCCAAGGCTGGGCGTTAAAGGGGTTGTAAACCTTCCTGTTTTTTCACCTTAATGCAACCCATTTAGGTAAAAAAAAACACCTCGCTGTGTCCGGCCCCCCCCCCCCAAGTCCCCATTTTACTTACCTGAGCCCCTAATTTTCTCTCCATGGCTGATCGGCTCCTCATTGGATAGATTGATAGCAGCACAGCCATTGGCTTCCACTGCTGTCAATCAAATCCAATGACGCAGCCGCCGGGGGGGCAAGACCGAGTCATACACTCGCTGGCTAGGCTGTATAACACAGGAGGGCCCCTGCAAGGTAACCCCCTTGGGAGAGAGCTTCCCAGAAGGGGTTAACTCTTGCGGGGAAGCACCAAGAGAGTTGCAGTGGGACCCTAGAAAAGGACGTTCGGGGCCACTCTGTGCAAAACGAACCGCACAGTGGAGGTAAGTACAGGGCCGATCCTAGGCAGGGTGCACAGGGTGCATTGCACCCAGGCGCCTGCAGAGATGGGGGCGCCGAACATCTAACAGACTCTCTAACAGAAGCCCTATCTGTGTCCATTAAAAACGCACCCCCTCCAGATCCCAATAAAGTACTCTGCTTCTCTTCCTGTATTTTGTTTATTGTTAAAGGGGTGTTCCACCCAAATGTAATGTTTATTAAAAGTCAGCAGCTACAAAAAGTGTAGCTGCTGGCTTTTAATAAACACTCACTTACCTTCTCCACGTTCCAGCGACGCGCCGACCGGGGCTCCGCTCCTCTCCCCCCCTCCCCGGCCGGCATCCTCATTGCGACTGTGGGCACCCAGCTGTGACAGCCTTCGGCTTCACGGCCGGGCACCCACTGCGCATGCGCGAGCCGCACTGCGCATGCGCGAGCGGCGCGACCCGCCGCTGATTGGACAGGCGATCGTCTAGGACCTGTCAGTGTCCTAGACGATCGCCAAAGGGAGGGGCTGCAGTAAGGCGATTAGGCCTAATCGCCTTACCAGCCCCTCGGCGGAAGCAGGAAGTGGGACAGGAAGTCCCACTTCTACTGAAGCCCCACTCCCCCCCCAACAAAAATTACATGCCAAATGTGGCATGTAAGGGGGAGGGGATTAAGCGGAAGTTCCATTTTTGGGTGGAACTCCGCTTTAAGAGATCATGTAAGGATCCCGGGGTAATGAACACTTTGTGGGGGAGCATCTCTGTGGTTGAGTCATTGCCATAGAAACATTTGTAAAGGGGAGGAGTTGGTAAAATGACGATGCCCATGTGGGGGGCGCCAGAAATATTTCTGCACCCAGGCGCCTGTGACCCTAGGATCGGCCCTGGGTAAGTATGATATGTTTGTTATTAAAAAAAAAAAAAACTAACCCATAGTATCACTTTAAGGCCCACCTGCTTTGCCACTACATAAATGTTGCTGTCATATAGGGGTTAATAGGCAGTAAACGTGTTTTAAAACAAGCCCTCACTGACCTCTGTAGCTACAGGCACTGTGGAGGAAATACTTTCTAAATATTTAAAGTGGTTCTAAAGGCTTGTTTTTTTTAGTTTTAAAATAATAAACGCATCATACTTACCTGCTGTGCAATGGTTTTCGACAGAGCAACCTTGATCAGGACAGGAGAGTCAGGACGCCCACTAACACACAGCTCCTTTCTCTATCTGCAACGTAGAGAGCGTCCTGACTCTCCTGTAGTCCAAGGAAGGGGGCGAGCACGACACTCCACACCAGGGAGAAAGCCTCGCATTACTGTGTGGAGTTACAGACAGAAGAACAGAAAGTGAAGATTTCTCAGAAGAAATAAGGACATTTATAAGCAAAATGGAAGGATGAGGTAAGTGAAGGAGGACTGCACTGAGGTAAAGGAAGCTATTTAGGGGGGAAATTACCTTTACAACCCCTTTAATGATATCAACGGCTCCTGATTTTTATACCCAGTTTTGCTTTTCCAGAGAAAAAAAAAAAAGCAATCCTTGATATGTTAGAATTGAGTTTATGAAATAGATGGTGAAAGGACTGTAGAGCTCCGTTCTCTTCTAATCGTAGCTATTATACATACTGTACACTGTTACAGCAGCAATGTCCCTGGAAATGATGTCAAAGTATGAGAAATATGCTACGTAGTTGTCTCCTCTGGTTTTCCTTTCCGCTGTCTGATCTCTGTATCTGTTCCCCTAGCAGTGCTCATCTACCTACCTCCCTGTCTTCCATGGCTTTCTGCCTAATCCCTTGAAGTGTTTGTTTCCCATAACTAATATGTATTCCTGTCTATTCCTGTTATTGACTCACCACTCGGTTTTCTCTTTGCTATTTTTGTGATTCCAGTCCGTTCTCTTTAATGTTCCTCATGTTAGGTGTTCATCTCTCTAGTCTTCCCCTTAAAGGCATTGTAAAGGTACAATTTTTTTCCTAAATAGCTTCCTTTACCTTAGTGCAGTCCTCCTTCACTTACCTCATCCTTCCATTTTGCTTTTAAATGTCCTTATTTCTTCTGAGAAATCCTCACTTCCTGTTCTTCTGTCTGTAACTACACGCAGTAATGTGAGGCTTTCTCCCTGGTGTGGAGTGTCGTGCTCGCCCCCTCCCTTGGACTACAGGAGAGTCAGGATGCCCACTAACACACAGCTCCTTTCTCTATGTGCAACGTAGAGAGAGTCCTGACTCTCCTGTAGTCCAAGGGAGGGGGCGAGCACAACACTCCACACCAGGGAGAAAGCCTCACATTACTGTGTGGAGTTACAGACAGAAGAACAGGAAAGGAGGATTTCTCAGAAAAAATAAGGACATTTAAAAGCAAAATGGAAGGATGAGGTAAGTGAAGGAGGACTGCACTAAGGGAAAAAAATTGTACCTTTACAACCCCTTTAACCACTTAAGACCCGGACCATTATGCAGCTAAAGGACCTTGCCCCTTTTTGCGATTCGGCACTGCGTCGCTTTAACTGACAATTGCACGGTCGTGCGACGTGGCTCCCAAACAAAATTGGTGTCCTTTTTTTACCACAAATAGAGCTTTCTTTTGGTGGTAATTGATCACCTCTGCGGTTTTAATTGTTTGCGCTATAAACAAAAATAGAGCGACATTTTGGAAAAAATTGCAATATTTTTTACTTTTTGCTATAATAAATATCCCCAAAAAAGATAAAAAATACGTTTTTTTTGCTCAGTTTAGGCCGATACGTATTATTCTACATATTTTTGGTAAAAAAAAAATCTAACGATTGGTTCGCGCAAAAGTTATAGCGTTTACAAAATAGGGGATAGTTTTATGCCATTTTTATTAATATTTTTTTTTTTTTACTAGTAATGGCGGCGATCAGCGATTTTTTTCGTGACTGCAACATTATGGCGGACACATCGGACAATTTTGACACATTTTTGGGACCATTGTCATTTTCACAGCAAAAAGTGCTATAAAAATGCACTGATTACTGTGAAAATGACAATTGCAGTTTAGGAGTTAACCACTAGGGGGCGCTGTAGGGTTTAAGTGTGACCCCATGTGTGTTTCTAACTGTATGGGGAGGGGCTGGACTTGTGACGTCATTGATCTTCTTTCCCTATATCAGGGAACAGAGGATCAGTGACACTGCCACTGTGAAGAACGGGGAAGGTGTGTTTACACACCTCTCCCCATTCTTCAGCTCCTGTGATCGATCGCGGGACACCGGCGGCGATCGGGTCTGCGGGTCCTGCAGCCATGGTCACGGAGCTACGGACCGGGTCGCGCGCCTGACCCACGGCTGGGCATTTAAAGGGGATGTACCCATACGTGATTGTGCCCAGCTGTGCCATTCTGCCGACATATATAGGTGTTAGGCGGTCCTTAAGTGGTTAAGCCTAAGCCCTGTACACACAATCGGTTTGTCCAATGAAACAGATCAATGGACCGTTTTCATCGGACAAACCGATCGTGTGTAGTGTTGAGCGGAACACGCCATATTCGATTTCGCGATATTGCGCGAATATATAGAAGAATATTCGCGAATATTCGCTAATATCGAATATTCGTGATATTTTATCCAAAAAAAATTATGCTAATGCGAAAATGATTGCGAAATTCTCATAAACGGAGATCATTTCCTGTATTACTAAACTAATATGCACTAAACACTAACTCTACACTAACTCTACTTAAAAGAAAGGAGAATAAGGGGGCAAAAGAAGGGCGGAGAAGAAAATCGCGCAATATTCCGTTTGCCGAATATTCGAGTTATTCTGATTGGCTCTGATGCAAAAGAAGGGCAGAGAAGATAATCGCGCAATATTCCGTTTGTCGAATATTCAAGTTATTCTGATTGGCTCTGATGCAGAAGAAGGGCCGAGTAGCTGATGCGATTCTTTTATGTTGCCGAAAATTCGCAATGCGCATTTTCGGCAACATAAAAGAATCGCATCAGCTACTCGGCCCAGGGTCTCTCTCTAATCATACCAGCAATGCTTTTAGACGTCGATGGAGATCACTAGGATGTGATCTGTTTTAAAAATAAATTTGATAAAATACGAATATTCGCCATAGCGAATATTCGCCGCAATATTCAAGTTATTCGCGAATACTCGAATATGCAATATTCGTAGCGAATATTCGCAATGCGAATATTCGTGAGCAACACTAATCGTGTGTGGGCCCCACCGGTTTGTTTTCCAGCGGTGAAAAAAAATAGAACATGTTTTACATTTTTCCTATGGATAAAAAAAACGATAGAAAAAAAATGATTGTCTGTGTGGAAGTCCATTGGTCAAAAATCCACACATGCTCAGAATCAAGTCGACGCATGCTCTGGAAGCACTGAACTTCATTTTTCTCAGGACGTCGTAGTGTTTTACGTCACCGCGTTGGACACGGTTGGATTTTTGGCCAATGGTGTGTAGGTAAGACTGATGAAAGTCAGCTTCATCGGATATCTGACGATAAAATCCATCGGATTAGATTCCATCAGATATCCGATCGTGTGTACGAGGTTTTACTCTTTAATCAAGCCATCCTCTACTACTATCCTGACCTCTGCCAGAACTCTGCAAGCAGTTGTTATATTGTTTATTTACAGTGATTGACATGGCTGAATTAATGAAGCAGTATGAGCTGTGAATTAGTAATCTGTACAGGAGTATACAAAGGCCTCCTTACTGAGAATACAGCAAGACAAGGAGCCTGAAATGAGCACATAGTTAATAAAGACAGATTAGATCCCTAAAATAAGAAATTGTAAGCCAGTGCCTGTGGCTGAAAGGGTTTGTAAAGGATTTTTTTTTATCTTAATAGCTTCCTTTACCTTAAAGCAGTGCTGTTTTCATGTACTCATTGTTTGTTTTTGCTCTTAAGTTGCTGTAATTCTTGTCTGATCTCCACACTTCCTGGTTGTCTGTTTCCTGATGACCACAGTACCGGGAGCTTTCTCTCTGTGGTCACTAATCAAGGAGGTGTGATTACTGTGTGTCTAAAACCCCTCAGCACCAATCAGTTTCGTTTTACAAACCATTACTGCCCTGTATTGGCTCTGTGGCTCTGTACATCACAGAAGCATGAAACGGCATGCAAAAACGAAACCGAAACTGCAGGTACATTATATGATTGATTTTTATCTGTTTTTAATCGTTTTTAAAAGGAATCAGTTAACTATTATGTCTCTATACCCTGTAAACAGTCATTTTAGCAAAAAAAAATGCACATCAATAATTACAGTGTTTGTAAACCCTGAAAAATCTTATTTGCTCCATTTTGGTGTGATAAATATTATACCCTAATCAGGGGCGGACTGACCATTCGAGCACTCGGGCACTGCCCGAGGGCCCCACGCCACTAGGGGGCCCCTGAGTGGCCGACAGCAGGCGACCTGGTGAGCGATGGGCGAGCAATCAATTATGTGATGGGGGGATATGGCTAGTGAGGGGGCCAGGTTTGCCACCCCCCCAAAAAATTGAGTGCCAGCTGCCACTGGTTGGGCTCATTCACAGGTTTGAATGTGACCTGAAGGGAAAGTATAGCGTAATGTTTCCAACAGTAACAGTAAATTCATTTTTTACATGACTTTCATGTGTTTACAAGTTTGCCCTAAATTTTGAGATTTCTAGATTAGCCACTAGAGGGAGCACTCAGTGGCGTAATATAATCACTCTTTCTCTCCTAACAGCTTTTATAATATCAGCCGCACAGGGATTGCATTATTGCAGTGAGTCAGCGGACTCCTCAACTTGTGTTGTAAGAAGTAGCAATAAAGCAAAACCTTTATGTAGCACTGCTGAGTGGAGAGAATAAACAATATGGCTGTGCCATGTACAAACTTTATTTCTAATCATATACAGGAACAAATCTTTTAAAATATCGAAACGCGTAAATAAGATTATTTCTCCAAACTGATCTCCTTGATGTATTTCTTTAAAGATGATGTAAACCCGAAAATGTTTTTTTTTTTTATGTCACAATGTAGAGTATAAGATTTCCTATTATCTGTGCCCAGTTTTGCCACAAAGAGTTAATCCAGCTCTGAGCAATCCTCTTTTATTGTTCAGTGAAATAAAACGGACTTACAGAGAAAAAACATAGTCCGTTCCTCCCCCTTGCTGTGAGTGACAGGTTATTTACATATCTCATGCACTAGCCTGGAGACAGGCATTATTTTTTCATTCCCACCCCCACTCCTTTTCTGAAGTCATGTGGTTATTTTTCTGGATTTTGACTGGATGTTAGTGATCATAGCAGGATTTAGTGTAAGGAATACACTGGAGAAAATGCATGTTGACAAGGGGAGTGTAGAGGTGACATCACGACTCCACCCACAGAGCTCCAGACAACAGATCCACCCACAGAATCTGCAGTTTTTCAGTTCTTAAAACAGACAGAGGGGAGACATTTGACAGGTGAGGATACATGCAGGAGGCATCTATATCCTTATAGATCAGCACCATGGCAGTAGTTTAGAAAGGATGAGAGTGGCTTTACATCCAGTTTAACCCCTTCCATACCAGGCACTTACGCACCTTCCTGCCCAGACCAATTTTCAGCTTTCAGCGCTGTTGCAATTTGAATGACAATTGCGCGGTCATGCTACACTGTACACAAATTACATTTTTATTATTTTGTTCCCACAAATAGAGCTTTCTTTTGGTGGTATTTGATCACCTCTGCGATTTTTATTTTTTGTGCAACAACTAAAAAAAGACCGAAAATGTTGAAAAAAAAATAAAGTTTTTATTTTTTTCTGTTAATTTGTTTGGTAATATGTACGTTTTCTACTTCAATTACGGGCATCGATGAGGTGGCACTGATGGGCACTGATGAGGTTCACTGATGGGCACTGGTGAGGTGGCACTGATGGGCACCGGTGAGGCGGCACTGTTGGACACTGATAGGCGGTACTGATGGGCACTGATAGGCAGCGCTGGTATGCAGCACTGATGGGCACTCATAGGCGGCACTGGGCACTCATAGGCAGCACAGATGTGCACTCATGGGCCGCACTTATGGGTGGCACTGATGGGTACTCATGGGTGGCAAAATGGGCACTGATCGGTGGGCACTGGGCATGGATGGGCACTGATGGGTGGCACTGATGGACACTGGTGTGGCACTGATGGACACTGTGGTGTGGCACTGATGGACACTGTGGTGTGGCACTGATGGACACTGAGGGGTCCATGTTGCCAGCCAGTGCCCATTTGTGGACACTGATTGGCATCTATTTTTTTTATTTTTTTACTACCCTTTTTAAAAAAAATGTTACTGTCTTTTTTTTGCCCTTTTTTTCCGCCCTTCACTGGTGGTCCAGTGTGGGCATCCGAGGGGGGGCTGCGCTGATAAACAATGCTGATAAACCCCCCTGTCAGGAGAGCCCCCGATCGGCTCTCCCCTATTCGCATCTGTCAGACGCGAGTGAGGAAGAGCCATCAACAGCTCTTACTGTTTCCACGTGATCAGCCATGATTGGACACGGCTGATCACGTGGTAAAAAGCCTCCGCCGGAGGCTCTCTACCGATATCAGAGATGCAGGGTGTCAGACTGCCTCTCTCTATCTCTAACTTCTGTTCATGTCCCCAATTCAGTTAGGGATTTTGCAGCTGTGGTGACAACTCTGCACATGCTCAGTTTGCAGTGCATTTTCTCCCTATCACATCTGAGCTGCCTTTGTGACTATAGAGTCACACAAATGAGCATATACACACACAGGAGTAATGGCAGCCCACTCCCTCCCTCCTCCTCTATGCCCACTGATCAACTAAACACAATGGGGATGGGATATTACATGTAGATTAATGGAGGCTTCACCTTCCCCGTAAGACACAGACTGGAGGGGCGTGACACAGCCCGTGACTCCCAGAAATCCACCCACAGCATTTTATTGCCAAAAAAATAATAAAGATCTGATTACAAATATATATTTATATGACAATTAAAAAAAGTTTATTTATAGTAATTATTTATTTTTACTCTGGATTTCGAAAAGCTGTTGTGTTTTTTTTTTGAACATGTGACCTAGAGTAGAGGACTAGAGGCTCCTGATGCTTATGCTTCCCTGCAGACAGGCTGGGAAAGAGCTAGGTCATGTCACAGCTGTATATCAGTTAGGAAAAAGGTAATTGGATGTTTTTTTTTTTTTATTATAATCAGGGCTTTTTTTCAGGGGGAACTTGGGGGAACTCAGTTCCACCACCTTTGGCTCAGACCCTTTGATACCTGCTCACCACAATCACTTGTAAACACAGAAGTCTGGTTTCTGTGTTTACAAGCGATAGCTATGCACTCTGTGTGTAACCCCCCTGAACTCTACACTCTGTATGTAATGTAATCCTGGTATTTAATGCCCCTTTAAGACCCTTCTACTGTTTGTGAAATTTGAATGGGTCGTGGTTGAGTTCCTGCACCTATTTTTTGAGAAAAAAAGCTCTGATTATAATGATTACAGTGCCATCATCCACATACAAGAATAGAAGGGACAATGTAAATTAAATAGAGTGTGTGTGTGTTTACTGTTATTTTCACTATAGGTGTGCGCAGTCTATTGCATTAGGGTGTGCACCCCAAAGCTCAAACACAGACTACTGATCACTCACCGTGTTCATTCTGAAAGGGAAGGGGATGGTCAATTACATATTTACCAGCCCCTTCCTCCACTCATCCTAAAACATCCTTGCAACAACAGCTGGCGGGAGAGAAGGGAAGCTGTTAGCACTGCAGGGGGAGCCAGGGAAGTAGGGGGAATCTGTGCCGTAAAGGGTGATTAGGGTGTGCCTGGGCACACCTGGCACACCCTGTGCGCACGCCTATGATTTTACCAAATTTTGGAATGAGTTCTTTGGACCCCACTCATCATCATGTTGATATATCCGGTCTTGAAGTTGAATATTTTGGTCATTAACAACTTGATGGTGAATTTCCAGTTTGTCCAGTATATCTTGTTTAGATTTTTCTAGTTACTCTTCTGCTTATGTGGGCTACTTCACTCTTAGGAATTGTCATTTGTTCCGCCTCCATTTACTGCTCCAGGTCTGACCTCGTTGGTAGAGCGCGGATGTAAGCTCGTAGTTCAGAATTATCTTCGTCCATGTCGGGGTTTGGAGGAGTGGGGACCTGAAATGAGAGAGTTGGAGTAGGTGGAATGCTGTATAGGAGTGCCCCATTATGTGTAGGTGAGTCCCATAATGATGGTGTGTCGGGTGATACTGCAGTTAAAAAGTTAGTTGCTCCAGTGGAACGTGAGATCTACTGCAAAGACTAAAAAACGAATTGTAACTGCGGAGCGGGGGTCCACCAAAGATGGGAGTCACCTTGAGGCAGGGCCGGTGCTACCACTAGGCAAACTAGGCAGCCGCCTAGGGCGCAGTACTGCCTAGGGCACCCGGCCACTGGTGTTTCTACTCTCTGCAGCAAGTCTCAGCATCAGCAGACAGCCGCCACTCCATTTGCACGTAGTGTCAGAAGAGCAGCGGTAGCGGAGGACTGTGTCTGTGTCCCGACTCCTAAATGAATGGAAGCAAGCAAACATTTAGTGATGAGCGCTGGTAGGCTGCATTTGATGGGCACTGGTAGGCTACATTTGATGAGTGCTGGTAGGCTGCATTTGATGGGCGCTGGTGAGGCTGTTTTTGATGGGCGCTGGTGAGGCTGTTTTTGATGGGCGCTGGTGAGGCTGCTTTGATGGGTGCTGGTAACTGCATTGATGGGCGCTGGTAGCTGCATTTGATAGGCGCTGGTGAGGTTACATTGATGGAAGCTGGTAGGCTGCATTGATGGGGCGCTGGTGGGCTGTATTTGATGGGCACTTAATTAAAAAGGTGGGATTTACATGGGCATGCCAAAGGGGGTGGAGTCAGAGGTGGAGCCAGGGGGGCGCCAAAATGAGGTTTCGCCTAGGGTGTTAAAAATCCTTGCACCAGCCCTGCCTTGAGGTTCTTCTTGTTGGTGGTGGATGGTCATTAAGCAGTAGTAAAAGCGCTTGGATAAGCCTGAGGACAGGGATTCTAATAACTAACATCTTATTCTGCCGTGAGCCAGCCACGCCCCCATATATCAAACATTTAAAAGACCATACATTTCTTTCGATGTAGACCTTTTCCTTTCTGATGTAGAGCTTCAATGCTTACAACAGATCTTGATACCATGATCGTAGCAAGGCTGCTCATAGTAGTTTGGGAAGCTATAAGTTCCTGCATGCAGGGCCATGCTACCACTAGGCAAACTAGGCAGCCACCTAGGGCGCCCTGCTGCCTAGAGCGCCTGACCATGGTGTTCCTACTCTCTTCTCTCTGCAGCAAGCTACTAAGTCTCAGCATCAGCAGGCAGCCACTGCTCCATTCGCACATAGTGTCAGAGGCGCAGCGGTGGCGGAGAACTGTATCTGTGTCCCAACTCCCGAATGAATGGAAGAAAGCAAACATTCATTTGATGGGCGCTGGTGAGGCTGCATTTGATGGGCGCTGGTGAGGCTGCATTTGATGGGCGCTGGTGAGGCTGCATTTGATGGCGTGCTGGTGAGGCTGCATTTGATGGGCGCTGGTAGGCTGCATTGATGGGCACTGATAGGCTGCATTGATGGGCGCTGATAGGCTGCATTGATGGGCGCTGGTAGGCTGCATTTATGGGCGCTTGTAGGCTGCATTGATGGGTGTTGGTAGGCTGCAATGATGGGTGCTGGTAGGCTGCATTGATGGGCACTGGTAGACTGCATTGATGGGCACTGGTAGGCTGCATTGATGGGCGCTGATAGGCTGCATTGATGGGCGTTGGTAGGCTGCATTTATGGGCGCTTGTAGGCTGCATTGATGGGTGTTGGTAGGCTGCAATGATGGGTGCTGGTAGGCTGCATTGATGGGCACTGGTAGGCTGCATTGATGGGCGTTGGTAGGCTACAATGATGGGTGCTGGTAGGCTGCATTAATGGGTGCTTGTGAGGCTGTATTGATGGGTGCTGGTGAGGCTTTATTTGATGGGCACTTGTGAGGCTGCATTGATGGGCTCCAAAGACATGCTGGTAGGTTAATTGGATCCTGGCCAAATTGGCCCAGTATATATATGTGTGTAAGACTGTGTGTCCCAAGCGTGTCAAGATCCTACAGGTTAAAATGACCGCACCAGCCAGGAAGACACTGGCTGCAAAAAGTACCCAGAGGCGATTCAGTTCGCATGCGTTGTGCTATACAAGTCATTCATTCATTCATGGGCTCTTGTTAGGCTGTATTGATGGGTGCTGGTGAGGCTGCATTTGATGCGTGCTTCATTAAAAAGGTGGGGTATACATGGGCGCAGGTCAAAGGGGGTGGAGTCAATGGTGGAGCCAAGGGGGCAGCAAAATTAGGTTTCGTCAAGGGTGTCAAAAATCTTTGCACCAGCCCTGCCAGCATGCCATGGTAACTGGTGGCTTTTAGGAAATTCCGAGAATTACAGCAGTCCTGCATCAGGTACCAATCTACATGAAGTACTGCGTGTATCAACACATAAAATGATCCTTAGTTAAGCCCCTGCCGATGTCAATAAGACCTGTCCCATCTCTATTCCAGCCATTTCTGTACACTATGATAATAAAAAAGCTTGAATCTATAATCTGCATCTGTGTGCTGTGGCATATAGCAAATAGCAGCAGGTAGCACCCAAGGGCCACAAGGCAAGGTAAGAGCGTTGGTCGGCACTACCCCTAGGGGGCGCCATTAATAAATTCTCTCCTGGCCATATGGTATGCATGACCTCCGACTACTAAAAAGAAGCAGATTGACCAGGCTTGCTTAGTGCTTTTAGTCTCTCTCTTTTAAATATATTTACATCTTGTCAGGTCTTATGTACACGGGTGGCATGGGTGGATTACTTTTCAAACAGCTTCTTGAATGCCAGGGGTTTTTTTTGCAGCCAAGTGGGGATTTTGTGTGTTTAAAAACTCAACATCTGAAATCCTAGACAGATGAGTTTAAAGCCGCATACACACAACGGTCCATCCGATGAGAACGGTCTGATGGACCATTTTCATCGGTTTACCAATGAAGCTGACTGATGGACTGATGCGCCTACACACCATCGGTTCATGAACCGATCATGCCAGAATGCGGTGACATAAAACACAACGACGTGATGAAAAAAACGAAGTTGAATCCTTCCAAGCATGCGTCAACTTGATTCTGAGCATGCGTGGATTTTTAACCGATTCTCGTGCGTACTACTGATCGGTTTTGACCTATCGGTTAGCCGTCCATCGGTTCGATTTTAAAGCAAGCCATCTGCTTTTGGACCGAAGGATAACGGACCGATGGAGCTTACACACGATCGGTTTGGACAGATGAAAACGAACTTCAGTCAGTTTTCATCGGTTTGAACCGATCGTGTGTACGCGGTTTAAAGCATGTGAATGTGCACAAAATCCCACAATTCAGTGCTTGTTCATTATCCACTTAAGGACCCCCGCACGCACATATACGGCCACAGAATGGCACGTACAGGCACAAGGGCGTAAATTTACGTCCCCGCCTAAGTGCGGTTCGGGGGTCCCATCGGGACCCCCTCCGCGGCGTGCGGGGGTCCCCCTGGCTCCGGGAGCGATCCGGGATGAGCGGGCGGATGTCGGCGTTTACCCGCCCCCCCGCGATCGCTCCCAGCCAATGCGCGCGCTCCCAGCTCCTGTCACTTCCTCCTCCTGTGTTTACACAGGAAGGAGGAAATGATGTAATCTCTCATCGCAGCGGTGTTTCCCACCGCTGCTGATGAGAGAAGACATCACAAGTAAGTGTGCACCAACACAACACTGACACACACTCACATAGGCACATTAACCCCTTGTGATCGCCCCCCCCACCCCCCCCCCCTGTCACAGTGTCACTGAATGCAGTGATCTAATCACTGCATTTAGTGTCAGTGTGACAGGCAGTGTAAAAAACAGTTAGTGTTAGGTCCAGGGTAGCCCCCCCACCCCCACTAATAAAGTTTTAACCCCCTGATCACCGCCCTAGTTAACCCTTTCACTCCCTATTGCCAGCATCACTAAGCGATCATTTTTCTGATCGCTGTATTAGTGTCGCTGTTCCCGCTAGGTAGCTATTTTTTTTTTATTGCGATTTTTTTTTTTTACTAAAGACATGTGGCTAAATAAATTTTGGCCTAAATGTTTGACTAAAATTTAGTTTATTTGATTTTTTTTTTAACAAAAAGTAAAAAATTGTGTTTTTTTTTTCAAAAATGTCGCTCTATTTTTGTATATAGCGCAAAAAATAAAAATCGCAGAGGTGATCAAATACCACCAAAAAAAAGCTCTATTTGTGGGAAGAAAAGGACGCAAATTTTGTTTGGGAGCCACGTCGCACGACCGCGCAATTGTCTGTTAAAGCGACGCAGTGCCGAATCGCAAAAACACCTTGGGTCATTTACCAGCGTATTGGTCCGGGTCTTAAGTGGTTAAATACCCAAAAATATGGGCCTCGTTTCAGTGCCCTTTATTGTTAATGGCAACTCCAAATATGAAACGCCAGATGTGCATTCTTGTTTGTGAAAAATGTGGCAAAACCTGTGGTTACAAAAATGGTCGACGCTCAAAAAGGTCCATGGGCTTTTATGTTGTATTTTTTGCACTTAACAGCAGATTATTGAAATGAATGGGCTGTCCTATGGATTAAGCATGACACACATAAAGATCACATGCACTGCGTCACAACGTCACAATGTCACGCGATTTAGTGTGAATCGGGGCTAAAAGTTTTCTTTTCATCTATAACTGCTTATGTACTTTGTAGAAAACATTCTTTTATTTATTTATTATTTTTTTTACAAATAAACACAAATTTCTATTTTCAAAAGAGACAGCACAGCACAAGCTGTTTATTTTTCAGATTGTTTCTGTCTGTTTATAACCTGGGAGTGGAGCCCTCAATATTTACAGTATTTATTATGGTCAGGAGAAAAAAATCAATATAAACACTTTTTCTTTTCAACTAAATATGACTATTTTCTAACGAGGCAGCACAGCACAAGCTGTTTACTTTCAGACTCTTTCTGTCTGATTGAAACCTGGGAGTGGAGCCCTTAGTACTGGCAGCCAAAGAGGAAGTAAACCCTCTAATACATTTTTATTTTATTTTTTTAAACCCTGCAAGAGAAAGGCATAATGAGCTAATATGCATAGCCCGTCGGAACCCGGAAAGCAAGCAATTGCCTGGGGCCCCCAGCTGGCCAGGGGCCCCAGCAGGGAGGGCCCTTGCCACACCGCTGCATCCTCCTGCAGTCCGGTCGGCCGTGTACCATAACCGTGCGGTACAGGAGATTCAGGTTCCTGTTCCTGGCCGGACTGACAGGAAGTGCACACACTGAGTGTTCACTTCCTTTCAGTCCGGCCCCGGGAACAGCAAACTGAATCTCCTGTACCGCACAGTTATGGTACACGGCCGATCAGACTGCAAGAAGGCGGCAGCAATGCCGCAAAGGGCTCTCCCTGCTGGGGCACCTGTGCGGACACCAACATATGCCGACGTGTGCGCGTGAGGCGGAACTTGAAAAGTCACTTTTTTTTTTTGCTTGGGGCCCCCAAATGTCTTCAAACGGCCCTGGCCGCCGCCATGATACCCTAGTGACTTCCAGGTATTACGGGTTCGGCATGGGAGCCTTCACTAACGGAATGCTCAGTGCGCGTTGTCCACGGCGCGCCTGTGCCGTTGTCTACGGCGCATGCAAAAGGTGAACACTGATTGGCTGGTCTAGGTACCCTTACTTTGTACATCGCTACTGATTTTAGGAGAGCTTTTCTGAATCATTGCAGGAGTTGTTTTTTTTTTCACAGTTCTACCCACATGTAGGCTGTCACACACATTGTGTTATCTTTACAATGAATTCCTTGTCACATTCCTCCTTGGTGTCTCACAACTTTCACTCAGTGTAACACCCTGTCTTCTCTCCCCCAGGTCAGCAGTTTGTGTCCCCCTCCCCCTCTGTCATCCTCCTCCTCCCCCCCATGTCCCCCCTGCTCCCCTGTGTAATCTGTGCTGTGTTCCCTCAGGTTAATTCTGCTCACTATCATCTGCTGCCTCCCCCCTCACATTCACAAGCCCCCTGCATCTGTCTTGCTTTGCTTTTTTCAATCACAACCTTTCACTCCTCCTGACATCTTCATCTCTGTGGTATCAAATCCCGGCCTTGTCCTCCCCATCCTCATCACTGGAGGCTCTGAATAATGGTCTCTGTATACTGTTTTCCGTATACTGCTCTCTGTATACTGCTCTCTGTATAGTGCTCCCTGTATACTGCTCTCCGTATACTGCTCTCTGTATAGTGCTCCCTGTATACTGCTCTCCGTATACTGCTCTCTGTATACTGCTCTCCCTATACTGCTCCCTGTATACTGCTCTCCGTATACTGCTCTCTGTATACTGCTCTCTGTATACTGCTCTCTGTATACTGCTCTCTGTATACTGCTCTCCGTATACTGCTCCCTGTATACTGCTCTCCGTATACTGCTCCCTGTGTACCTCTCTCCGTATACTGATCTCTGTATACTGCTCCCTGTATACTGCTCTCCGTATACTGCTCCCTGTGTACCTCTCTCCGTATACTGATCTCTGTATACTGCTCCCTGTATATTGCTCTCCGTATACTGCTCTATGTATACTGCTCCCTGTGTACCTCTCTCCGTATACTGATCTCTGTATACTGCTCTCCGTATTCTGCTCTCCGTATACTGATCCCTGTATACTGCTCTCCGTATTCTGCTCTCCGTATTCTGCTCTCTGTATACTGATCTCCCTGTATACTGCTCTCCGTATACTGCTCTCCGTATACTGCTCTCCGTATACTGATCCCTGTATACTGCTCCCTGTATACTGCTCTCCGTGTACTGCTCTCCGTATACTGCTCCCTGTATACTGCTCTCTGTATACTGCTCTCCTTATACTGATCTCCGTATACTGCTCCCTGTATACTTACGTCGCAAATCGCCTATGCTAAAGTGTGAATGCAGCCTTTATCTCTTCTCCCTCCAACTCATCACTCTCCGTCTCTTCTCCCTCCATCTCTTTTTTCTCCATCTCTTCTCCCTCCATCTCTTTTTTCTCCATCTCTTCTCTCTCCATCTCTTCACTCTCCAACTGTCCACTTTCTATCCCCTCTCTTCTCTTTCCATCTCTTCTCTCTCCATCTTTTCTGTCTCTTTCTGTATCTCTCACATCTCTTTATTTTTCCCAATCTCTCTATGCCAACTCCCTGTCTTTTTATCTTTCTCTCTCTATCTTTCTTTCTTATAGGCAGCCTATACATTACACACTTTTATTATTTCAACCAGCGGGTTAAACAAAAAAAACAATGATCTGATTCCCCCATTCTCACACTTGAGATCGATGAAGGAATTACTCCCGATGAGCTAGCTATTGTGTTCTGACAGCAGAGATACATCTCCACCATCAGAATATACTGGTAAGTGCTGGCAGCTGTAGCCATTAGCCAACAGCACTGACCAATCGGAAAATAACTGACAGGTTGGTTGTACATCTGTAGATCAACGTCTGTACAACCAGGGTGCCCATCCATCGATTGAAATGTGTCCGGTCCTTGCTGAGCTACTCTATCTATCTATCTATCTATCTATCTATCTATCTATCTATCTATCTATCTATCTATCTATCTATCTATCTATCTATCTATCTATCTATCTATCTGTATATCTATCTATCTATCTGTTTATCTATCTATCTATCTATCTAATCCCCTCCCCCGACATATATCTATCTATCTATCTATCTATCTATCTATCTATCTATCTATCTGTCTGTCTGTCTGTCTGTCTGTCTGTCTGTCTGTCTGTCTGTCTGTCTGTCTGTCTGTCTGTCTGTCTATCTATCTATCTGTATATCTATCTATCTATTTGTTTATCTATCTATCTATCTATCTAATCCCCTCCCCCGACATCTATCTATCTATCTATCTATCTATCTATCTATCTATCTATCTATCTATCTATCTATCTATCTAGTCCCCTCCCCCGACATCTATCTATCTATCTATCTATCTATCTATCTATCTATCTATCTATCTATCTATCTATCTATCTATCCCCCTCCCCCCGACATCTATCTATCTATCTATCTATCTATCTATCTATCTATCTATCTATCTATCTATCTATCTAGTCCCCTCCCCCGACATCTATCTATCTATCTATCTATCTATCTATCTATCTATCTATCTATCTATCTATCTATCTATCTATCCCCCTCCCCCCGACATCTATCTATCTATCTATCTATCTATCTATCTATCTATCTATCTATCTATCCCCCTCCCCCCGACATCTATCTATCTATCTATCTATCTATCTATCTATCTAGTCCCCTCCCCCGACATCTATCTATCTATCTATCTAGTCCCCTCCCCTTGACATCTATCTATCTAACTATCTATCTATCTAGTCCCCTCCCCCGACATCTATCTATCTATCTATCTATCTATCTATCTATCTATCTATCTATCTATCTATCTATCTATCTATCTATCTAGTCCCCTCCCCTTGACATCTATCTATCTAACTATCTATCTATCTAGTCCCCTCCCCCGACATCTATCTATCTATCTATCTATCTATCTAGTCCCCTCCCCTTGACATCTATCTATCTATCTATCTATCTATCTATCTATCTATCTATCTATCTATCTATCTATCTATCTATCTATCTATCTATCTATCTATCTATCTATCAATCTAACTATCTATCTATCTATCTATCAATCTAACTATCTATCTATCTATCTATCTATCTATCTATCTATCTATCTATCTATCTATCAATCTAACTATCTATCTATCTATCTATCTATCTATCTATCTATCTATCTATCTATCTATCTATCTATCTATCTATCTATCTCTGTATCTATCTATCTCTGTATCTATCTATCTCTGTATCTATCTATCTCTATCTATCTATCTATCTATCTATCTATCTATCTATCTATCTATCTATCTATCTATCTATCTATCTATCTATCTATCTATCAATCTAACTATCTATCTATCTACATATATATCTATCTAGTCCCCCCTTGACATCTATTTATCTATCTATCTATCTATCTATCTATCTATCTATCTATCTATCTATCTATCTATCTATCTATCTATCTATCTATCTATCTATCTCTGTATCTATCTATCTATCTATCTATCTATCTATCTATCTATCTATCTATCTATCTATCTATCTATCTATCTATCTATCAATCTAACTATCTATCTATCTACATATATATCTATCTAGTCCCCCCTTGACATCTATTTATCTATCTATCTATCTATCTATCTGTCTATCTGTCTATCTGTCTATCTGTCTATCTATCTATCTATCTATCTAGTCCCCTCCCCTTGACATCTATCTATCTATCTATCTATCTATCTATCTATCTATCTATCTATCTATCTATCTATCTATCTATCTATCTAGTCCCCTCCCCTTGACATCTATCTATCTATCTATCTATCTATCTATCTATCTATCTATCTATCTATCTATCTATCTATCTATCTATCTATCTATCTATCTATCGCTCTCTCTGGTTCCCTCCCCCTGACATCTATCTATCTATCTCTTTTTTTAATTTATCTTCCTGTCTCTCTTTATTTTTCTTTCTCTATTCCTGGTAAGTGCATTCACTTTAACCTGAGAGCCACAGGCCGCCCTTGACACTGACAGCTGATCTCTAGAGTGACCGTGGATGTCAGTGCACACTGACACTGTTCTTGTAATGGATTTGCTGAATTTAGAGCAGGCAGAGATGTATTTATTAGGAAATGGTATCCTGATTTGTTTTTAATAGAGTGAAAGGTTTTAAGACCAACATATAACATTTATATTCATTTTTTATTTTGCTCTGTTTATTATGTGATATTTGTATGTAACGCTTAAACTATCACAGAAAGTAGACTAGTAAGAGAAAGTCACAGCGCTCCCTGCAGCTCAAGAAGTGAGCACTTTTTATCTATATACACAGCGATTTACATTACATACATTCACATCAGTCATTACTCTCAAGGAGCTTACAATCTAAGATCCCTATCTTATATTCATGCATACTATGACCAATTATCATACTGCATGTCTTTGGAGTGTTGGAGGAATCCTACGCAAACACAGAAGAACATGCAAACTCGGCTGCACAGGATAAATGGACAGAAATAGCTCTGTGCAAAGGTTTTCTGTTCATATAAACAATGAAGCATAGTAAACACAGCTTTCTATGCTTCAGTTATGCATGGACACGTAAGAGATTGGTACCAATCACTCACTGTGTCCATTCAGAAAAGCACGGGACTGGTAAATTACATATTTACCTGCTCCTTCCCCATTCTCCATCCTGACACATTCCCTGTAGCAGCTGGCAAAAGAGTGGAGGGGGAAGCCGGGATTGCTGCGGGGCGGGGGGGGGGGGGGCAGAGGAGCACACAGGAATGGCAAAAGACAAGTAGCCTGGATAGGAGGGGTGGGAGAGGCAGCATATAGAGCAGAGGTCTTCAAACTTTCTACACAAAGGGGCAGTTTATTGTCCTTCAGAATGTAGGGGGGCCAGACTGTGGACATCGTGAGTAGAAATTGTCCCAGCATCAGTTGGAGTAAACAATGCCCCATTTTTGGTGTCAGTGAGAGCAATAGTGCCCCGTTGTTGAGGTCATGGGGGAACTGTGCCCCATTGTTGGTGTCATTGGAAGAAATAGTGCCTGATCTTTGGTATCATTGGGAGGAACTGTGCCCCATCATTGGTGTCAGTGGGAGGAATGATCCCCCATCATTAGTGTCATTGAGAGGAATGATCCCCCCATCATTGGTGTCAGTGGGAGGAATAGTGTCCCATCATTGGTGTCATCAGGTCTTATTATTGGTGTCATTGGAAGGAATGGTCTCCCCCATCATTGGTATTATTGGGCCACATTGTTGGTGTCATTGGGAGGAACTGTGCCCCTTCGTTGGTGGCCGGATAAAAACAAGCAAAGAGCCGCAATTGGCCCCCAGGCCATAGTTTGGAGACCACTGATATAGAGGAACCAATGCCCTCCATTTTCCTTCTACAGTTGCTGAATGCCTGTGGGAGGGAGAGTGGGAGAAGCAGGCTTTCATCAGCTGCAGGGGGGAAATGGAGGGCATTGGTTCCTCTATATGCTGCTCTATCCAGGTATAGGGGAGCAGCACGAGCCCCTTGGAGCATGGGCCCTGGTCACAATTGCGACCCCTATAGTTACACCCCGATCTTGACAGGGATTTGAACTGGGGACCGTAGTGCTGGAAGGCAGAAGTACCAGCCACTAAGGCGCTTTCTAGTTGTAAAGTAGATCTATGCCTGTTTTTATAAAATGCATTTCAATGCTGCTGATCTCCAGCCACTTCCTGTCTACATGCACTCACCCCAGCCTCAGCTGCCTATCAATGCTCTGGATCGGCTTCATGATAGTAGCAACAGTGGACCATGTCTGTGCAATGTGTGTTTGCACTTCCCTTTTAGTCTCAACCAAGGGTCAGGGTGACAGGGTGACAACAAAAGGAGCATAACTGGAAGATTGTTGTCACCCATAATGGGAAGTGCCTGAAAAAGGACCTTCATGGCAGGATCACCAAGTATTATTTTAATGAAAGCTGTAGAATTGAATGACATTAACCCCTTCACCATAGCTCCCAACTGTCCCTGATTTCGAGGGACTGTCCCTGATTTGGAGCAATGTCCCTCTGTCCCTCATTCCTCCTCATTTGTCCCTAATTTTGGTCTGATCCATATAGGTTGGTAGGCAGGGGGAGGGGACTGTCAGGGGGAGGGGACTAGATAGATAGATAGATAGATAGACAGACAGACAGACAGACAGATAGACAGATCGACAGATAGACAGATAGATAGATAGATAGATAGATAGATAGATAAATAGATAGATAGATAGATAGATAGATAGATAGATAGATAGATAGTAGGCTGTAGATTAAATGCACTTTTTATCTATCAAAAGGTGTTTTCCAGCACTAAACCTTTCATCTGGTTTATGAATTGCTGCATTTGTAAATTCCAATAGCCAATATAAAGGAATAGTAGTGGTAAAAAAAAGCACTTGTGGGTTTAACCAATCTCGTTTTTTTTGTACAATTCTCCTTTAAGGGGGTGTGACCAGGGGTGTGTCCTATGCCTACATACTTTTGTTGATAGGTGTCCCCCATTCCCATCTCAAAAAGTTGGGAGGTATGCTTCCCACCCAGGGATCACTTTGGCTGGGGGGCTCAACTAGGGTGACCACGTGTCCCAGATTGTCCCGCATTTTGCAGGTCAGTCCCGGGGGCCTTTATTCCAGGACAATACAGTGTCCCAGAATGAAACTGACACCGCCACCCCCCCCTCTCCCGGGCCAATCTGATGCCCCCAAAAAAGGCCGTCACATCGCTGCCTTACTCACTGACAGTACTTGTCCTGGCTGGGAATGTCTGGAGGAGCAACATCCCGCCCCCTGCTTGTGATTGGAGAAATCATAAATCCCGCCTCTTGTGTCCAATCACTGTGCTGTGATTCGTTACAGCACAAGCTAATTTTTGGGAGGGGGGGGGGGGGGGGGTGTCCCTGAATGGTAGTTTGGATGTGTGGTCACCCTAGGCTCAACAGACTTCAAGATCACATGACCACTTGTCCCAGTAGTCACATGATCTCTCAGGAGCCTGTTCCCTCAGGTTCCGATCGGGGAGTCTATGACAGATCGGTCACTGTGCTATGAACATTCTCTCCGCACAGAAAACTCTACCAAGTGTCCATGGATACATATGTGTGAAATGTGGACGTTAAAGCCATGTGCATTATGTGGGTGGTAAGAGGATAACATTATAACGCTTAACCACTTCTCATCCAGGCCAATTCTGACATTTCTCTCCTACATTATCTTTTTTTTTTTATAGAAAATTACACAGAACCCCCAAAAATTAGATATGTTTTTTTTTTTTTTATCAGAGATGCTAGAAAATAAAATAGCGGTCGTTGCTACTTTTTTATTTCACAGGGTATTTGCGCAGAAATTAATCAAATTAAAAATTAAAATTCATGCATTAAAAAAAAAAAAAAAACAGTAAAGTTAGCCCAATTTTTTGGCATAATGTAAAAGATGATGTTATGATGAGTAAATAGATACCTAACATGTTACGCTTCAAAATTGGACACACTCGTGCAATGGCACCAAACTTCAGTACTTAAAGGAAGTAAACCCTCTAGAAATTGTCCTAAAAACAAAGGGCCAGATTCTCGTACGGCGGCATAAGTACGAGCGGGGCGTAGCGTATCCTATTTACGCTACGCCGCCGCAACTCTGGACGCAAGTGCCGTTTTCTCAAAGCACTTGCGTCCTAAGTTACGGCGGCGTAGCGTAAATGGCCAGGCGTAAGCCCGGGTAATTCAAATGTGGATGAGGTGGGCGTGTTTTATGTAAAAGAATCGTGACCCCACGTTTTTGACGTTTTTTTTTAACTGCGCATGCGCCGTCCATGGACATATTCCAGTGCGCATGCTCCAAATTACGCCGCAAATACATTGGTTTAGACATGAACGTAACTTACGCAAAGCCCTATTCGCAAACGATTTACGCAAAGGACGCAAACGACGTAAAATTAGACGCTGTCCCGACGTCCATACTTAACATTGCGTACGCCTCACCTACGCAAAGTTACCCCTCATATAGCAGGGGTAACTTTACGCTTACGCAAACGACATAAAATGCGACGACTGGACGCAATTACGTTTGGGAATCGGCGTATCTAGCTCATTTGCATATTCAATGCGGCTAATTGACGGAAGCGCCACCTAGCGGCCAGCGTATAATTGCACACAATTATAAACCAGCGTAGGCTAGTTACGTCTGCGGAAGAAGCCTATTTTTTTAACGTATCTGCATTTGAGAATCGGCGTAAACATATGCCGGCGCAGATTTGAAATTACGGCGGCGTATCTGGAGGTACGCCGCCGTAACTGTTTTGAGAATCTGGCCCAAAAACTCTGCAAGAGAAAGGCATAATGAGCTATTATGCATAGCATTATGAATGACTTACCTGAGATCGAAGCCCCCGAAACGCTCCTCGTTCCCCGAGTGCCTTCCGTGTATCACCGCTCCGACGCTGTGACTGGTCGGAGTGGCGATGACGTCACTCCCGTGCATGCAGATTCCAGGCAGTTCCCATTCAAGACCCGGCACGCTTAGTGCACCCGCGCCGCTGCGTGCCGTAGACATCGGTGCATTCTTTTTGGCAAATATCTCCTGAACCGTGTAGGTTTAGGAGATATTACAAACACCTACAGGCAGGGGCGGACTGACAACTCATGGGGCCCCCGGGCAATAGGAGATTATGGGGCCACATAGTATACACACACATACAGTATACATACACACACTGAAAAGGTACCGGAGAGGCGGGGCAGCTATAAACTTGGGATTTTTTTTTAAAACACAGATTTTACATACTGTCCCTGGTTTTACTGAGGCTGGCAACCCTGATGGGGCCCCCTAGTGGCATGGGGCCCTCGGGCAGTGCCCGAGTTACCAAATGATCAGTCCGCCCCTGCCTACAGGTAAGCCTTAATCTAGGCTTACCTGTAGGTAAAAGTTGTCACAGAGGATTTACAACCACTTTAAAAACCCCCATAGGCGACGCTTTTAAGATCTTAACCGCTTCAATACCAGGCTTTTATACCACCTCCATACCGGGCCTATTCTGACACTTCTCTCCTACATGTAATAATCATCATTCTTTTGCTAGAAAATTACACAGTACCCCCAAACATTATATATGTTTTTTTTAGCAGACACCCTAGGGAATAAAATGGCGGTCGTTCCAAAGTTTTATCTTGCACGGTATTTACGCAATTATTTTTCAAACGCCTTTTTTTTGTAAAAAAATTGTTTTATGAATTAAAAAAATAACAAAACAGTAAAGTTAGCCCAATTTTTTTGTATTATGTGAAAGATTATGTTACACCGAGTAAATAAATACCCAACATGTCACGCTTTAATTATGCGCACACTCATGGAATGGCGCCAAACTTCGGTACTTAAAAATCTCCATAGGCAACGCTTTATTTATTTTTTACAGGTTACAGCTTAGATTTACAGAGGAGATCTAGTGCTAGATTCGTTGCTGGCACTCTAACGCACGCGGCGATACCTCACTTATGTGGTTTAAACAGCGTTTACCTATGTCGGCGGGACTTGCGTGTGCGTTCGCTTCTGCACGCGAGCTATCGGGGACAGGGGCGTTTTAATTTTTTTTTATCTTTTATTTCTTTTTTTGACTTATTTTTTATTTATTTTTACACTTTTTTTCATTTTTTTTTTCCACTTTTATTCCTATTACAAGGAATGTAAACATCCCTTGTAATAGGAAATGTGTGTGACAGGTCCTCTTTATGGAGAGACGTGGGGTCAATAAGACCTCACATCTCTCCTCCAGGCTGGAAACCATGAGATCGGTGAAAAAAAATTCACCGATCTCATGAATGGGGGCTTACAGCCGCAATCGCGGCTTTGTTTACTTACGGGGACCTGGGCGTGACGTCATCAGATCGCGCCCGGGTCCTCCGACGGTCATAGAGATGACTGGTGACCATCTGGTGAGTCATCTCTATGCTTCCTGCCGCCGCCGACGATTCGTTCTCCGGGCCCCCGAAGGCACAGGTAAGCCCGGAGAAGCACCGGATGGCGGCGGGAGGGGGGGATGTCCCCTCCCGCGGCCTGTAAGAACGATCAAGCGGCGGAACCGCCGCTATGATCGTTCTTGCATTGTGCAGAATCGTCAGCTGAAGAAGAGGATATCTAGATGATGCCTCTGGCTGCAGGCATCATCCAGATATTCGCCTGCAATACCCAGGCCGTCAATTGTATATGGCTGGGTATTGAAGTGGTTAAAGGTCACATGTTTGGAGTTACAGAGAAGGTCTAGTGCTAGAATTATTGCTTTCGCTCTCACGTTCGAGGCGATACCTCACATGTGTGGTTTGAATGTCGTTTACATATGTGGGCGTGACTTACGTATGCGTTTGATTCTGCAAGGGAGCATGCCGGGACAGGGGCGCTTTAAAAAATAAATTATTGTTAATTTTACTTTTATTTTTCTAGTTTGATGTTTTCTTTTTTATCTTTTTTTTTATTTTTTTTTGATCACTTTTATTCCTATTATAAGTAATGCAAAAACCCCTTGTAATAGGAATAGTGCGTGACAGGTCCTCTTTACGGTAATATCTAGGGTCAATAAGGCCCCACATCTCACGTCTAGGCTGGGAAGCCTGAAATAATAAAAAAAAAGATCCTGGCTTCCCAGCCGAGGCGGCAACGTTTTTTCAAATGCAGAGGCTGGGTGTGATGTCATAACATCGTGTCCGACCTCTGAATGATCCATAGAGACTTTGGCGACAGCCTGTGGTCAGTAGGAGGAGGAATTGTGCCCCATAATGGGTATTAGTGATAGGAGTAATGCCTTATCGTTTGTGTCAGTGGAAGGAATAGCACCCCATTATTGGTTTCAGTGGGAGGAATAGTGCCCCATCAGTATTAGTGGGAGGAATAGTGCCCCATCATTGGTTCCAGTAGGAGGAATAGTGCCTCATCATTGGTTTCAGTGGGAGAAATAGAGCCCCGTCATTGGTTTCAGTAAGAGGAATAGTGCCCCATCTTGTCTTTCTGTAGGAGGAATAGTACCCCATCATTGGTATCAGTGAAAGAAATAGTGCCTTATCATTGGTGTCAGTGGGAGGAATAATGCCCCATCATTGGTGTCAGTGGGAGGAATAGTGCCCCATATTTTCTTTCGGTAGGAGGAATAGTGCCCCATCATTGGTATTAGTGAAAAGAATAGTGCCCCATCATTGGTGTCAGTTGGACGAATAGTGCCCCATCATTGGTTTCAGTGGGAGGAATAGTGCCCCATCATTGGGGTCAGTTGGACGAATAGTGCCCCATCATTGGTATCCATGGGAGGAATAGTGCCCCATCATTGGTGTCAGTGGGAGAAATAGTTCCCCATCATCAGTATTAGTGTAAGGAATATTGCCCCATTGTTGAGTCAGTGTAAGGAATAAAGTGGGGGGCGGGATAAAGGCATGCAAAGGGCAGTTTGGAGACCACTGTACTAATGGATGTGAGACTGGGAACTGCAAAGTGAATCACTAAGTGAATAAGGAAAAGCTTTATTCAGTCCAATCATCCAATCTTGTGCAAGCAATGATTTCCTTTGCATGTGATTGGGTATTCAGCATGAACAGAGTGTCACCCTATTTACTAAGCTCAGTGAGCATTCAGTCTCTATCCCTTTAGTAAAGTGCCCCCAGTGTGTACTGACTGTGGGCCAGATTCTCAGAGGCGTTACGACGGAGTATCTCAGATACCCTGTCGTAACGCCTTTTTTTTGTCCTCGTATCTATGCGCGTGATGCTTAGCATCACTTTTGCATAGATACGCTTCTACATCCGACAAGTGTAAAAGCATTACACTTTCGGATCGTAGGTGTAATGACAACTCCGGCCACTAGGTGGCCTTTACGTTGTTTTTGCATTTGCATATGCAAATGAGGTAGTACGCCGATTCTCGATTGCTTTTACGCCGCCCCGTCGTCGCGTACGTCGTTTTTGTTCGCGTAAGGTTACCCCAGCTTCTATGTGGAGTAACCTTACGAAGTACCGTCGGATGCCGTCGGGTCCCGTCGGATGCCATGTTAAGTATGGCGTCGGGTCAGCGTCGGCTTTTGCCGTCGCTTACGTCGTTTTACTAACTCGTTCGCGAATAGGGAGTTGCGTAAATGACGCTCACGTCGTTTTGACGTCGGTTTCAACGACGCTTCCCGACGTGAGCTGGAGCATGCGCACTGGGCTTTTTCCCCGGCCCGCGAATGCGCAGTTCGTTCGACGCGGGGGCGCGCTTAATTTAAATACAAGCCGTCCCATTTGAATTGCGCGGGTTTACGCTTGCCGATTTACGAGACGCCAGCGAAAACTACGGAGCAAGTGCTGTGAGAATAAAGCACTTGCTCTAGTATGCAGCGGCGGCGTAGTGTAAATGGCTTACGCTACGCCGCCGAAAATATATGAGAATCTGGCCCAGAGTGTGTTGCTGTAGATACAAGGCTTCCTACCTGTGACTCATGGGTAGGTCGCTATCGTGTTTGTTGCAATCACATCCAGAGTGAATGCGGCTTTACTGACTCGCTTTGTCATAGACACGAAAAAACTTTTACATTTGGGAGAAGAATCTGCTTCCAAGATGGAATTTTCCTGAAAGATCTTTATTGTTCCCCCAGGATAAAACCAGCCGCAATGTTTGCACAGAACACTTGAGTGTTGGACGAATTTTCCAGCCACCATCCCATGTCTGTCTCGGACCTCTTAAGCTGACCCTGCATGTTACAGGATGTACACGGTGCTGCACATGCACAGTTCAGTTTACATTCCGGCACTCTGCCAGTGTGCAGGGATGATTATACTCCCAAGTGACATCATGCCAATATGGTGGAAGACCAGCACCTGGAAGAACCCGGGGAGAAGATGCCAGCACTAGCGAGGGACCTTACGGTGTCGGACTGTTGGAGTTAACACGAGTATTGGTCCTGACCAGTGGCGGCTGGTGCTCTATTTTGAGGGACCCACCCACTTGAGTGACATTAGCGAATTAATATTAGCTATTGTCTTCCTGACTTTCCTCCTGGCCAATCAGAAAGCGGGTCCTGAGACCCGATTGGTCAAGAGGACTAGCACAGGCTTCCATTCTCCTTCCTCCTACATCATCCAGGCACGCCTCACACTTCAGCTCTGCTCATCTGGTCTCCGGTCCCACTTCCCGCAGGGGAAATTGCGGGGCTGGTGGAGCAGATGAACAAACGAGGAAGCAGGGTTATTTTGGTGGGGGACCGACCAGGGGTGGGGGGTGTCGGAGAAAAACAAACCACACGCCTACCCCTACAGTCGATCCCCCACCAAAACAACCCCGCCCCCGTTCACTTGTTTGTCCGTCTGCCCCACCAGCCCTGCACTTATCCCTGCGGGAAGCAGGACCGAAGACCAGGAGAGCCGAAGTGTCAGGCGCACCTGGGTGATGTAGGAGGCAGGAGAATGGAAGCCCATGCTTCTCCTTTTGGCCAATCAGGTCTCAGAACCCGCTTCCTGGTTGGCCGGGAGGAGAATCAGGAAGACAATAGTGAATATTAATTTTCTAACGTCACACAAGTGGGTGGACTGGGGGCGCAGTGCTCTGCTCCCTCAGCCCACCCTTTTTTAAGCCAATTAAAGCCTCCGGCTCTAATCACATGCGTGGGAGAAAAAAGAAACCCCATTGGAATCTATGCGTCCGGCGCCCTGCATAAAAATTAGGGGCCGGGTGCATGGATTAGGCTGCCACTGGACCTGATGCCAATGATATCCCTGCAGTGCACCTCTGGGTAGACGGGGACATCTCTGGGGAAGCTTGTTTTCTGAGGACAGACCCCTCAAAAAGCAAATACACTACCCACACTCAAGCGCAAGTGCAGCTTCTTGTGACTGGGAACCGGTGCTCTGGCTGAAGTGTCTCCACACTGAGATGAAAGAACTAGTAATAATTTCAAGCTGGTTACTCGGCATAAAATTCAAGCCATTTCAAGCCAGCTACTCAGGGTTATCCTTAAAATTCAAGTCTTAATTGGCTACATAGTAAAACACAACTGTGACAGGCTAACGCGTTTCGGCTGTAGCAACCTCCCACTTAGTTCTGAGGAAAGGTGCAACAGGCGAAACACGTTAACCTGTCACAGTTCTATTTTACTATGTAGCCAATAAAGACATGAATTTTAAAGATGACACTGAGTAGCTGGCTTGAATTTACTACTAGTTCCCCAAAAAGGGGACAAATGATAGACATAACTCATTTTGATATGTGCGTAACTCTGATGGATGTTTATTAAAAATTATTATCCTATATAAAGCAATACAGTAAAACCTTGGCTTGCGAGCATAATTCGTTCCAGAAACATGCTTGTAATCCAAAGCACTTGTATATCAAAGCAAAATTCCCCATAAGAAATAATAGAAACTCAAATGATTCGTTCCACAACCATTTATTCATAAATCCTTCCGTTTATAGTCCATATAAAAAGATTATAGCGATGATGTGGTTGTGTGACCATAAAATGTCCATCCACAAATGGAAGCCTCCACAAGGGGATTAGAAGCAAAATCCAGCAGGAGCTACGTATGGCTAGTTGTCCGGTTTCCGATAATGGCGGTCTCTGTGGTCGATTCGCCGCGAGATCACCGTTGTAAAAAAACTGTGTAAAAAATAAAAATAAAAGGTAAAATAAATAAATAAGCATAGGCGAGTAGCGCCCGCATATGAAAACGGTGTTTCAAACCATATATGTGAGGTAGTGCCGCGATCGGTAGAGCGAGAGCAATAATTCTAGCTCTAGACCTCCTCTGTAACTCAAAACATGCAACCTGTAGAATTTTTTAAACGTCGCCTATGGAGATTTTAAAGAGTAAAAGTTTGTCGCCATTCCACGGCAGACGCAATTTTGTAGCGTGACATGTTGGGTATCAATTTACTTGGCGTAACATTATCTTTCACAATATAAAAAAAATTGGGCTGACTTTACTGTTGTCTTTAATTTAAAAAACTGTATTTTTTCCAAATAAAAGTGCGCTTGTAAGACCGCTGCACATATATGGAGTGACATAAAGTATTGGAACGACTGCCATTTTATTTTCTAGGATGTTAGAATTTTTTTTATAATGTTTGGGGGTTCTAAAGTAATTTTATAGTTAAAAAAAACTTGTTTTTAACTTGTTAACATAAAAATCTCGGTCCTTAACTATTTGGCACCCGAATGACGGCTACAGAGCAGACCCCAAATGTAGTCAATAGACGTCCGCCACGCGCTGTGATCACCCGAGTCACTAAGACTCGGGTAAAAAAAAAATCAGAGTAAGGGGCCGGTCCCGACCCTTACCACGTGATCAGCAGTCAAGCCAATGACAGCTGATCACGTGATGTAAACAAAAGGCGGTAATCGTTTTTTTCTTTTTTTCTCCTCACGCTGGCAGTGTGAGAAGAAAAAAAAGCCGATCGCCGGCTTATGTAAAAAAGACATCGGCCCTGAAGAGGAAGGAGGCACATTTGCCTCCTCTGTGCCATCAGTACCTCTTTACATTACCCCCTGCATGTGCCCACAGTGCCCTAGTGTGTCACCTATTAATGCCCACAAGTGGTGCCAATCAGTGCCTCATCAGTGCCACCTAGCAGTGCTGCCTATCAGTGCCCATTACAGCCACCCATCGGTGCCTATCACTAGCATCCATCAGTGCCCATCACTGCCACCCATCAGTGCCACCTATCAATGCCACCTTTTAGTGCCACTTCTAAGTGTCCACCAGTGTCACCTATCAATGCCTTTCAGTGCCACCCATCAGTGCCACCTCTCAGTGTCACCACTCAGTGCCCACCAGTCCCGCCCATCAGTGCCTATCATTGCAGCCCATCATTGCCCATCAGTGCAGCCTCATCAGCGTACATCAATGAAGAAGAAAAATTACCAAAAATGATCAAAATATAAAAAAAATATATATATTTTTTTTTTAATTCAGTACATACTTATTTATTTTTTTAACAAAAAATAAAAACCGCAGAGGTGATCAAATACCACCAAAAGAAAGCTCTATTTGTGGGGGGAAAAAATTTCATTTGGATACAGTGTTGTATGACCGCGCAATTGTCATTCAAAGTGCGTCAGCGCTGAAAATTGCTCTGGGCAGGAGGGGGGTTTAAGTGCCCAGTAAACAAGTGGTTAATTGGTTAAATGTAACCATATTGCTACACTTAGAGGCGCCTCTCTTCTCTTTTATAATCAGTTGTGACTTGACGCTACTTGTATATTAAAACATCGCTTGTATATCAAGGCATAATTTATTTAAAAAAAAAATTGTCTTGTCTTGCAAAATGCTCTCAAACCAAGTTACTCTCAAACCAAGGTTTTACTGTATATACACTGTGCCCATCCATGCCCACTTAGGAGTGGAACTTACATTATGTGATAATATACCCTTCAGCAAAGCCATCTGTCTGTACATTTTGTCTTGTATTACACACAGCCATGTAAAATAATCCATGAATTATTCACATCCTAACAGCTTATCTTTTAACCCCTACCTCCCCCCCCCCGGGCACCTCAGAGACCTTTTGCGCCAGCGAAGGGTTAACGTATGTTTGTGCACCAGCAGAATTCTCGCTCTTGCTTTGGGGGCAGAGAAACTCACGCAGTGACACCGCCGGCATGACAAGGACACTACAAGGTCATATGAATGTTGAGCTACTTAAGACAATCTGTATGGCCCTTCTGATGCAAATGGCTTTGGGTAGCGTGCTTTTAACGCTTACCTAGCCAAGCTGGCCAGGTCTATTGTGTAACTCCCATAGGGGGGGTTAAAGATCAGGAACTCATGGAAATGAGTATGATGGACAGATGATAAGCGATGACTGCGCCTGCATGGAGAAAGATTTTTTTTTTTATACAAATGAGCCTGCTGGAGACGGAAAGGAAGAAGATAGCAGACGCCACATAGGACTAGCCTCACCTGACCAAGTGGCTAGCGCAATCGTTGAGGCTTCTGATCGAATAATTCTACGTGCATCGAAAGTTCAGCAGCCTCCAGTCTTATTAGCATTGATACCTGTCACCGGGGTGCTGTATGTTTATATAAAACATGCTGGGTTAGGTGTCACTGAGTTTATTGGCAGTGCATTGTGGGTATTGCGTTGCATGTCTGTGCGCCGTGCACAATGAATAATGCATTGAAGACATCCCGGAGATCCAGATGTGATCCATTTTCTACGGTACTCTTCGCCAGCCCTCCCTTCTCCGCACCTTCCTTGCTATTTTCAAACTGCAGTAATGTCTGCTAAATTAATTAACACCCTCCACAGCGATGGGGAAATAAGTAATAAGAATGGCGACGCAGCGGCGTGCACCTCGTAAAATGGGTCACTATGGAAGCGACGGCGTTATATGTAATTTCACTCCGCTTCTACACCGAGAATGATAGGTGTCTGAAGTACAGTTTTGTTGCTGTGAATGTACAATACAAGCTACGGAGAGGAAATTAATGATATAATATATCAGCAGTTCAGGCAGAGTTCAGCCAACTGACATTTGGTTAAAGTTGAACTCCAAGCAGATAGAAAAGACAAAACATTCATGTAGCTAATCATTTTTACATGATTGTTTGCATTAAATAGAATTTTTAACTGCAAATTCCTGTATTTGACTTGCAATCGTTGACTGGGAGAGTGTAAAGAACCACGGGGAGTCAGTTACTGTAGGCATAGGCGTGTGCACAGGGTGTGCCAGGTGTGCCCGGGCACACCCTAATCACCCTGTGCAGAACAGATTCTACCTCTCCCCCCCCCCCCCCCCCTCACAGCGCTTCCAGTTTTCCTCCTCTCCCACCGGTTGTTGCTGTGGATATTTTAGGATGAGTGGGAGAAGGGGCCAGTAAATATGCCATTTACTGGCCCCTTCCCTTTCTGAATAAACATTGTGAGTTATCGGTAGAGTGTGTTTAAAGCGTCACTAAAGGAAAACATTTTTTTTTGCTGAAATGACTGTTTACAGGGTATAGAGACATAAAAGTTAACTGGTTCCTTTTCAAAATGATTACAAATAGATAAAAATCAATCATATAATGTGCCTGCAGGTTAGTTTCACTATTGAACTGGCTTCATGTTTCTGTGAAGTAGAAATAGACACACAGAACAATAACAAACAAATCCAGTGCAGTGTTTTGTTTTTAAAATGAATCTGATTGGTTCTGGGAAGTTTTAGACACACAGTAATGACAGCTTAAACCACCGTGAGAAAGCTCCCAGTATGGTGGTTATAAGGAAACAGACAAGCAGGAAGTGTGGAGAACAGAGCAGGATTACAGCAACTTCAAAGCAAAAACGAACAATAAGGACATGAAATCAGTACTGCAGTAAGGTAAAGGAAGCTATTTAGCTAAAAAAAAAATTCCTTTAGTGACCCTTTAAGCTTTGGGGTGCATGCCCTAATGCCAAAGCCTGCACACCCACTTATGACAATGCTCGCCATAACCACTTAAAGCGGAGTTCCATCCTTTCAGTCTTTATTAAAAGTCAGCAGCTACAAAAAGTGTAGCGGCTGACTTTTAATAAACAGACACTTACCTGCTCCACGGTCCAGCGATGCGGCCGCCCGGAGCTCCACTCCTCTCTCTGCCTCTCCGGCCGGCGCCTCCATCCATAGTGTAGGCACCTGCCCGTGACAGCTTTTGGGTTCGCGGCCAGGCAGGACCGCCATCTAGGGGTTATAGGCATTACACCTGTAAGGGGCCCGATGGTCCCCAGGGGCCCGGATGCCCCCCTGTCGCATTAACTGACAATTGCGAGGTCGTGCGACGTGGCTCCCAAACAAAATTGACGTCCTTTTTTTCCCCACAAATGGAGCTTTCTTTTGGTGGTATTTGATCACCTCTGCGGTTTTAATTTTTTTGCGCTATCAACAAAAATAGAGCAGAAATTTTTGTTATAATAAAAATGCCGAAAAAATATATAAAAAAAATAATGTTTACATCAGTTTAGGCCGATACGTATTCTTCTACATATTTTTGGTAAAAAAAAAAACGCAATAAGCGTTTATTAATCAGTTTGCGCAAAAGTTATAGTGTCTACAAAGTAGGGGATGGTTTTATGGCATTTTTTTTTATATTTTATTTTTTTTAAAGTAATGGCGGCGATCTGCGATTTTAAAATGACTGCAACATTATGGCGGACACATCGGACACTTTTGACACCATTTTGGGACCATTGTCATTTTTTTTTTCCGTCTGATCCCCCCACCTTTAGCAACTTGCGGCAGGAGAGAGAAGACGTGACTTGACTTCGTTTTGTTCGTCAGCACCAACCAAAACTCCACTGCCCGTCCCACTTATCTTGCGGCAGGAGAGAGAAGAGATGACACATTTGTTACCACAACCACCCCCCCCCCCCCGCTTATCTCGCGGCAGGAGAGAGGAGGGCCCCCCGGTTCTCTGCTCCAAGGGGGTCCTGCCTAAAAATGTGTAAGGGACCCCAAAATTTGTGGTTTGTGATGGCTGCCCTGCGGTCAGGCACTCAATGCACATGCGCGAGTCGCACTTCGCTCTATGGGTGGACAGGGAATCTCCTGGGACCTGTCACACGCCTAAAGGGAGAGGCCACGTAAGGTGAGAGGAGAAGTCGCCGAGGCGGTCCCTGGGCAGAAGGAGGAAGTGGGACAGGAAGTCCCAACTCCTACCGAAGCCCCCCCCCCCTAAAAAAAAATTGCATGCTAAATGTGGCATGTAAGGGGGTGCGGAGTGCTTAAAGCGGAAGTTCCACTTTTGGGTGGAACTCCGCTTTAAAGAGGAAGTAAACCCTGATGGGTGTTACTTCCTATTTGTTTCCCTATGAAGGTAAATTAATGGACATCTACCTGCAGGAGAAGCCTGTGATGTCCCCGTCTTCCTCCAGAGTAGCGAACGTCCATTCTTCACAACAGCCATACAGGTTAGTGGTTTGGCTCAAAACTTTATTGGTTCTTAATGAAATTTTACAGCCAGCTTGTTTTAGGGGATTGGACTTGCCTTCTTCAGGGGAGTTCCTTAGCTCTGAGGAAGAGGGCATCACCTTTGAAACGTGTAAGCTGCACCCTGCAGATGGACATGCGCCTGGTGGTGTGATGGGAATTGGTTTGTGCACTTGACTATTTATTTTTGTGTGTATGTTGGCATTTATTTTACTTTTAACCATTAAAGAGTCCTATGGCAATGCACTAAGCTGGTGCGCTTTGTTCCTTTGCTTGTTTGGTATCTGGTACCCCCCCCTCCCCCCCCCGAACTGAAGAGGGTAGCCAGGCCAATTCAGTGTGATCTATTCCACATTTCCATACTGACACGACTGAAGAGGAGGCAGTCCTAAGTCTCATGTGGACTCTTTCTTGAGGGCCTTGTACCTTTAGTGTTGACAAGAGAGTTTTTGTTTGTTTATACCCTTCTTCACGGCTTGTAGTGCAGGTGTGTGCCGTGGAGCTAATTTATTTGTTACCAATAAAATTATATAGCTAACCTGTTTTTGGGGATTGGGTTCCCCTTCCTCAGGGCTTACAGTGATAGTTCAGATGGTTGCCATGGAGCTACTTTATTTGTTATCAATAAAATTATGCAGCCAACTGGTTTCAGGGATTGCGCTCTCCTTCTTTAGGGCTTGTGGTGATAGTTCAGGTGGGTGCTATAGAGCTACTTTATTTGTTATCAATAAAATGATACAGCTAACTGGTTTCGGGGATTGGGTTCCGCTTCTTCAGTGCTGGAAGTGATATTTCAGATGGGTGACATGGAGCTACTTTATTTGTTATCAATAAAATTATGCAGCCAACTGATTTCAGGGATTCCACTCCCCTTTATTGGGGCTTGCTGTGATTGGTTAAATGGGTGCTATAGAGCTACATTATTCATTATCAATAAAATAGTACAGCCAACTGGTTTTGAGGATTGGGTTCTCCTTCTTCAGGGAGGAAGTGATATTTCAGATAGGTGCCATAGAGCTTTATTTGTTAACAATAAAAGTACACAGCCAGCTGGTTTTGGGTATTGGGCTTCCCTTCTTCATGACTTGCAGTAATATTTCAGGTGTGTGCCATGCCGAGGAGCTACTTAAAGCGGAGTTCCTAATAAAATACAAATATTAATAGTCAGCAGCTACAAATACCGCAGCTGCTGACTTTTAATAATCGGACACTCACCTGTCCCAAGGTCCAGCGATGCGGGGGAAGCCTCGCTCGTCTCCCCCTTCTCTCTGCGGTGCCGGAATCACTACTGCGCACCGTGATTGGCCGAGAAATCATCTTCGACCTGTGACGTGTCCCAGATGATTGCCGAGAGGGAGGGGGGAGAGGTGACTTTCCTTCCAGCGCCGCGGTGCCCAGGGAGGAAGTGGGAGCAGAAACCCTCTAAAAAGAGGGTCCCCCCCCAAAAAAAATGACATGCAAAATGTGGCATGTCAGGGGGTCACCTTCCCTTAAAGCGCAAGTTCCATTTTTGGGTGGAACTCCGCTTTAAAGACTGTGGGCCAGATTCTCTAAGAAATTGGCCGGCGTAGCGTAAGCCATTTACACTACGCCACCGCATCGTACTAGAGCAAGTGCCGTATTCCCTAAGCATTTGCTCCGTAGTTTGTGTTGGCGTAGCGAAAATGGCCCAGCGTAAGCCCGCGTAATTCAAATGGGGCGGCTTGTATTTAAATTAAGCGCGCCCCCGCGTCGAACGAACTGCGCATGCGCCGGCCGGGGAAAAAGCCCAGTGCGCATGCTCCAGCTCACGTCGGAAAGCGCCGTTGAAACCGACGTCAAAACGACGTGATCGTCACTACACAATGCCCTATTCGCGAACGAGTTAGTAAAACGACGTAAGCGACGGAAAAAGCCGGCGCTGACCCGATGCCATACTTAACATGGCATCCGACGGCACCCGACGGCATCCGACGGGACTTCGTAAGGTTACTCCTCATAGAAGCAGGAGTAAACTTACGCGAACAAAAATGACGTACGCGACGACGGTGCGGCGTAAAAGCGATCGGGAATCGGTGTAGTAGCCTCATTTGCATAGGCAAATAAGAAAACAACGTAAAGGCCACCTAGTGGCCATAGTTGTCATTACAACTACGATCCGCAAGTGTAATGGTATTACACTTGTCGGATGTTGAAGCGTATCTATGCCAAAGTGATGCTAAGCATCACTCGCATAGATACGAGCCAAAAAAAACGGCGATACGACGGGGTATCTGAGATACTCCGTCGTAGCGCCGCTGAGAATCTGGCCCTGTGTCTGGATCTTTGGATTGGGCTGGAGTGTCGACATTTCTCCCACACAGCAAAACCTTGCACAGTTTGGTTGCTTGTAGTCTCTTTCAGAAGTATATGTGATGAGATAACAACGCAAGAGCGCTAATGTTGATAAATGTAAAGTTATGCACTTGGGGGCTAAGAATATGCATGCGTCATACATACTAGGGGGAGTACAACTGGGGGGGATCCATAGTGGAAAAGGATCTGGGGGTTTTGGTAGGTCTTAAGCTCAATAATAACATGCAATGCCAAGCTGCGGTTTCCAAAGCGAGCAAAGTCCTTTCTTGTATAAGAGAGTTATGGACTCCAGAGAGAGAGATATCATTTTGCCCCCCTGTACACATCATTAACAAGACCTCATCTGGAATATGCAGTTCAAGGGGTTGTAAAGGTTCGTTTTTATTTTCTTAATAGGTTGTTTTAAGCTAGTGCATTGTTGGTTCACCTACCTTTTTCTTCAATTTCCCTTCTAAATGTTTTTTTTCTTTGTCTGAATTACTCACTTCCTGTTCCTCCTCAGTAAGGTGTTCAGTAAGCTGTTCTAAATGACTTTCCACTGCTCGGATGATGGTGGAAAGCTTACTGAGGAGAAACAGGAAGTGAGAAATTCAAACAAAGAAAAAAAACATTTAGAAGGGAAACCGAAGGAAAAGGTAAGTGAACCAACAATGCACTAGCTTAAAGGAACCAATTTAGAAAATAAAAGACAAACCTTTACAACCCCTTTCAGTTTTGGGCCCCAGTTCTCAAAAAGGATATTGGGGAATTGGAGAAAGTGCAGAGAAGGGCAACCAAACTGATAAGAGGCCTGGAGGAGCTCAGCTATGAGGAAAGATTAGAAGAACTGAATTTATTCACTCTTGAGAAGAGGAGAATAAGGGGGGATATGATCAACATGTACAAATATATAAGGGGTCTATATAGTGAACTTGGCGTTGAGTTATTTACTTTACGGTCAAAACTGAGGACAAGAGGGCACTCTTTATAGAGCAGTGGTCTCCAAACTGCGGCCCCTGGGGCCGGATGCGGCCCTTTGCTTGCTTTTATCCGGCCCTTGGGGAACTAATTTAATTCACTGACACCAACAATGGTACACAGTTACTCATAATCACACCAACAATTGGGCCCAATGACACCAAAGATGGGGCACAATTCCACCCAATGACATCAACAATGGGGGCCAATGACGGGGCACGAATCCTCCCAATGACATCATCAATGGGGCCCAAGGACAGGGCACAATTCCTACCAAAGACACTAAAGATGGGGATCAATTCCTCCCAATGACATGAACACTGAGGCCCAATGATGGGGCACAATTTCTACCAAAGACATTAAAGATGGGGCACAATTTCTACCAAAGACACCAACGATTGGGGCATAATTCCTTCCAATGACACCAACAATGGGGCCCAATGATGGGACACAATTCCTACCAAAGACTGTAAAGATGGGGCACAATTCCTCCCAATGACATCAACAATGGGGCCAAATGATGGGACACAATTCCTACCAAAGACACCAACGATTGGGGCATAATTGCTCCCAATTACACAAGTGATGGGGCACAATTCCTCTCACCGATACCGAAGATGGGCCCCCCTAAAGCCTGATGAACAGTAAAGTGACCCTTTGCTTAGAAAGTTTGGAGACCCCTGGCCTAGAGGAAAAGAGATTTCATCTCCAAATACGAAAAGGTTTCTTCACAGTAAGAGCTGTGAAAATGTGGAATAGACTCCCTGCAGAGGTGGTTCTGGTCAGCTCAGTAGATTGTTTTAAGAAAGGCCTGGATACTTTCCTAAATGTTCATAATATAACTAATTACTAACATTTAGGGTCCTTACACACGGAGCGGTCCGTTTTTCGGTCCGCTCCGTGTGTCCGTCAGCTCAGCGGGGGGTCTCCGCTGAGCTGTCGGGCGGACGGGGCGGTCCCCGCACACTGTGCAGGGAATGAATGAATGACTTGTATAGCGCAACGCATGCGAACTGAATCGCCTCTGGGCGCTTTTTCCAGCCAGTGTCTGCTTGGCTGGTGCGGTCATTTTTACCCCGTAGGATCTTGACACGCTAAGGACACACAGTCATACACACATATATACATATATACTGGGTCAATTTTTTTTGGACGATCCAATTTACCTACCAGCATGTCTTTGGACCGGCCCGTCTCTCCTCCGCTCTCCCCTATGGGGAGTCGGATGGAAACGGACCGTCTGTCCGTTTGCATCCGATCCGTTTGGCCGGACGGAAGAAAAATAGGACATTCTTCCGTCCGCAAAAACGGATGCGGATCGAGCGGACGTTAGCGGATGCATCATCCGCTAACGGATCCGCTCCCATAGGGACCCATTACAAGTCCGTAAACGGACTTGTAATGAGCGGACCGTTCGTCCGCTAGTGTGAAAGGGCCCTTATAGGTAAAGTTGATCTGGGGAAAATCCGATTGCCTCTCGGGGGATCAGGAAGGAATTTTTGCCCCTGCTGTAGCAAATTGGATCATGCTCTGCTGTTTTTTTTTTGCCTTCCTCTGGATCAACTGTGGGTATAGAATTGGGTATATGGGATTGTACTGTGTTTTTTATTTAATTTTTTTATGGTTGAACTGGATGGACTTGTGTCTTTTTTCAACCTAACCTAACTATGTAATGGGAGATAGTTGTCACTCAACGCCAAGAACTGCCCGAACAAGGCCCCTTAGGGCAGCATCATCCAATATACCATTAATGTAAGCAGTAGATTTAGAAATACTGAAAACAACTTTAAAAACGACACTAACATTCTAAATCTTCAATGAAATATTTAATGATTGGGTTTACATCGACTTTAAGGCAAAATACATTAAACATTGCAATAACATTGTTTAGCTTCTAGCATGAACCACGACACAAAAAAATAGTTTGCGCCGATCTGAAAGGCCTAGGAAACCTAAATTAAAATATACTTTGCATAAATAATACATTAATTCATACAGATAAACATAAATGATTTATGCAACAGAGTTGAGGATAACATTAGGTCTGTGGGGACCCTCATTTTCCTACACACAGCTAAATTTCCTGTCCAGTAATCACTTTAAAGGACACAGTAGTCAGCCTCTGGTGAGCCTTTGTCTGCCGAACATGGCTGATAGGATTAAACAATTAGATCAGTTACATGTATAACACCCTAAGTGGGTCTAAAGGCTCAAGGTTTTTTACCTTCATGCATTGGACCGTTTACATCTCCGTTCTGCCTCTTTGTGGAGCGATTGCGGGTGACCAGCAGACATCGGGTCCACCTGACCCGCTGATTAGCTCCCGCTCCATGAAACGGGCACGCGCCCACAGTATCTATTGCGTGAAATGATGTACAGGCACGTTGTTTCGCGCAGTAGAGCCGCAGTATATATGAGGTGGGCAGTCTTTAAAGTGGAGTTTCACCCATTTTTTTATGTTTGTCTGTGCTGCATGCCCTAATCTCATAGTGTTCAGAATGGACAATTTTTATTTATTTTGTTGCTTGTAAATACCTTTATTCTGTAGTCCTTCATTACTTCCTCCTCCGTATTAGCCTAGGCTATTAAGTCACAAGGCTATTCGCAAGAGGTTCTGGGATAGGCATCATGTTTCCCAGTAGTCCTTGCAAACCTGATTGAAACCTATTACATTGCTTGTGCAGCACTGAGCATGTGCGAGATATGCAAAGCTGAAATCCAGGAAGTCATACTGTCTGGCTTCATGATGCCCACACTTAAGATGGCCACGGTCTATTTCTAGATTATAATCTAAATGCTGTAACAACCTAACAAAACGGACCTTAGTTTACAGACTAACTTTACTAGAATACATTAAGCTTGTGTAAAACAGGGGTATTTATATTTAAAAAGTGAAATTGTGGGTGGAACTCCCCTTTAAGTGGGTAAAAGGTAAGGGTTCAAATATACTTCAAGTATTGCAACTTTTTGGCTTGATATATTTGCTATCTATTTATCACGTGACTTAAAAATGTGCAACTACCATCTTTTTATTCTACAGGTTTCGTCCTTTTAGAAAATTGCAACATTTTAAGGGTTTCCAAAGCGTAAGGTCGCCGAAAAGGGGGAGAGGTTCTTAAAGTGGTTGTAAACCCCCCCCCCAAAAAAAAAAACCTGCAAGACAAAGGCATAAGGAGCTAGTATGCATAGCATACTAACTCATTATGAATTACTTACCTTAGATTGAAGCCCCCGCAGCAGTCCTCGTCCACCCCTCCGTCAGCGACATCTGTCCTGCAGGTTACTTCACGGGTATCGCGGCTCCAGTGCTGTGACTGGAGCTGCGATGACATCACTCCAGCGCATGGGCGCGGGAGCCGCCGGTAACAGCATACGGACTGAAGCAACGGCACATAGGTGCCATTGCTTCAGTTTGCCCCAGTGCAAATAACCCGATGACATTGGCACATGCAGGGGACAGGGGATATCTCCTAAACCGTGCAGGTTTAGGAGATATCCTGAGTAGCTACCGATAAGCCTTAAAGGGGTTGTAAAGGTACAATTTTTTCCCCTAAATAGCTTCCTTTACCTTAGTGCAGTCCTCCTTCACTTACCTCATCCTTCCATTTTGCTTTTAAATGTCCTTATTTCTTCTGAGAAATCCTCACTTCCTGTTCTTATGTCTGTAACACCACACAGTAATGCGAGGCTTTCTCCCTGGTGTGGAGAGTCGTGCTCGCCCCCTCACTTGGACTACGAGAGTCAGGATGCCCACTAACACACAGCTCTTTTCTCTATCTGCAATGTAGAGAGTATCCTATGCATTAAGGTGAAAAAACATCTCAGCATTAGCATGCCCCCCCTCCCCGAGCTCCCGTTTACCTAACTCACCCCTCGAAAGTCCCGCGTCGTGAATGTGCAGGCTTCTTGATTGGCTTCTCGGCTCATTCATTGGTTGATTGAAAGCAGCGCAGCCATTGACTCGCGCTGCTGTCAATCATATCCATAACGCGGTGCGCCGGGGCCGAGTGATACAGTTAGCAGCTATGGCCACCGGCTGTATCGGCGAGAGAGCTCACATGAAGGTGGAAAGTTCTTGCGGGGGGGGGGAGGGAGCAACAGCCGCCGAGGGACCCCAGAAGACCAGGTTTGGGGCCACAAATGTCTTTAACCACTTCCCTACGGCCGTACGACTATATGCGGCCGCAGGGTGGCTCTAAATCTCCGGGCCGCCGTGTTTTCACGGCAGCCCCTTTCTTTGTTCCCAGCGTGCGCTCCGGAGCGCGCAGCGGGGAACTTGTGTACTGACCGTGTCCCTTGGACACAGCCAATCACAGATCGCCACGAACGGCCAATCAGAGTGGCCGTTTGCGATGTGATCTGATGGGCCAATGAGAGATGATCTCATATGTAAACATATGAGATCATCTCTCATTGCCGGCTCACACAATGACAGCGTCCTGTCACTGGAGAGAGCAGACCGATCTGTGTCTCTTGTACATAGGGACACAGATCGGTCACTCCCCAGTCACCCCCCCTCCCCCCACAGTTAGAACACAATGCAGGATACACATTAACCCCTTCCTCACCCCCTAGTGTTGACCCCTTCCCTGCCAGTCACATTTATACAGTAATTAGTGCATATTTATAGCACTGATTGCAGTATAAATGTGAATGGTGCCAAAAATGTGTCAAAAGTGTCCGCCATGATGTCGCAGTCGCAATAAAAATCGCAGATCGCCGCCATTACTAGTAAAAAAATAAATAATAAAAAATAATAATTCTGTCCCTTATTTTGTAGGCGCTATAACTTTTGCGCAAACCAGTCGCTTATTGCGATTTTTTTTTTTTTTACCAAAAATATGTAGAAGAATACGTATCGGCCTAAACTGAATTTTTTTTTTAAATTGGGCTATTTTTTACAGCAACAAGTAAAAAATATTGTATTTTTTTTCAAAATTGTCGTGCTTTTTTGTTTATAGCGGAAAAAATAAAAAACGCAGAGGTGACCAAATACCACCAAAAGAAAGCTCTATTTGTGGGGAAAAAAGGACGCCAATTTTGTTTGGGAGCCACGTCGCACGACCGCGCAATTGTCAGTTAAAGCGACGCAGTGCCGCAAGCTGAAATTTCACCTGGTCAGGAAGGGGGTATATGTGCCCAGTAAGGAAGTGATTAATATAGTCTTACCTGTAGCATAAAGTGGTTGTAAAGGGTTTACAACCACTTTAATTGCATCACTGTACCTGGTTCTACAGTTTTTCTAGCTTCTGACTTTTAAAGGTGACTGGAGAACCACTTTAAGTAATTTTAAAGCTTAAAAAAATGTAACATGTGTACAAAAAAGGGATAAATCAACGGTAAATGTACAGGTATTGCAGAGGTTTCATTCTGCTCTATATACTTTCTATTTCTTTCCATTCGGTGCTGACAGTTCACACACCACAGACAGACAGCCTGGTGGCTTGAATTTTCTCTGCTTCGGTTTAGCAGTACATTTAGATCACCTCTCTGTCCCCAGGGTATGATTGGGCACCGAAGAAGCAGCCGCAGACTGATGAGGTGATCTCTCTGCTCTAACCTCCTGTCAAGATGTTCCTTGTTAGTACATTTGCATGCAGCACACCTAATTGGCTCCTAGTATTGCCCCTCTCCTTTGCAATCTGGTTACTGCTGTAAATTGGATTACATGGAGCTAAATATATTTTTATTATTATACAGGATTTATATAGCACCAACAGTTTGCGTAGTGCTTTACAACATGAGGGCAGAAGGTACAATACAAGAGGAATCAGAGGGCTCTGCTCATTAGAGCTTACAATCTAAAAGGGAGGGGCAAGTGATACTGTGATGGGAGTGACTTTGGGCGGGGGTCTGTGGAGCCCAGAATCCCTTGGAGAGGTTGGGAAACCCTTGCTCAAGCTCCCCATGCAACTTCTATGTCTAAGTCACCCTGTGTCTATTCGGGGCACAGGGTGACCGAGAACCCCAGTCTGATCTGTACTAATCGCACTCACTGTACAACCACACTGGAATGTTGTGTATGTATGTATGTGTATATATATATATATATATATATATATATATATATATATATATATATATATATAATATATTGTCTCATACTGTTGGGGACTCCTTGCTGGGTCGTTTGGGGTGTGGCTGTATTCCATTGTTCTCTTGTGTCTGTCTGCCTTGGGTATTATGGAATGTGTATGTAAATTAGCTGAGAGAGGGGGAGATTCCTCCAACAGCGATAGAGGTTTTTCATAAATAAAAGCTGGCAGGGCAGCCATCAGGGGGGTACAGCTGATACAACTGTAAGGGGCCCTGAGGCCAGAGGGGCCCACCCGGGCCAGAAGACGGCAGGACGGGTAAAGGGGAGTTGTGTTGTGCACTATAGAATTGATCTCATAGCTTCTGCTGCTCTCTGTGCCATTGAGCTCAGACATGAAGCTCTTTACTGTCACCTCTGGCTACTACGTGCATGTGCACCCCTCGTGTGAGCTGTACTGAGCTCCTCTGTGTCAGCAACATGTCAGCTTTGTGAAAACGAACTGGGACTAGGTAGGAAGATTTCCTTTACAAGTAGGGACTGTAAAGGAAAGGGAGGGGGGCTGTTTGTGTACAGGGAGGGGCCAGATGCTTGTGTGTTTACAGATTTGTGTATATGTGGGGCTGACACATATATATATTTATATACAGGTGTGAGGGGGGCTGACATATATACAGGTGTGAGGAAGACTGACATATATACAGATGTGAGGAGGACTGACATATATACAGATTTGAGGGGGGCTGATATATATACACAGGTGGGGGCTAGCATATATACAGGTGGGGGGCCGACATATATACAGGTGTGAGGAGGACTGACATATATACAGATGTGAGGAGGACTGACATATCAAAAAAAAGGGGGAAGGGGAAACATAAAAGGCACTCACATTTGCCAGCATCCGTAATTGTAGAATTAAAAAAAAGAGTATCGCTATAAAGACAGTGATTGGGCAGACTTTAGAGGCAAGACGGGAACAACAAATATTAGAAAAAATATATATTTATTACAAAATAATACAATAGGTATAAAAAAAAGACCATATAGGATATATGATTGTATGAAAAAATGTATCCTCTGTGCGCCGTCAACGCGTTTCGCTTTGTGGCTTCCTCAGGACGAGGCAGGAGAATTTTATAGCAGTAGGATATTAAATATTTCATTTATCAGAATGGCACAGGCTATCCCCCGGGGCATGCAATATCGTTTCTATCTTCAGGCTTTTTCCTAAGTTGTAGGCCTTTCTGCATTGAATTGTCTACACTGCTAGACCTGGCTACTTTATATGGATATAACTCCTATGGTGGCTCCTTTCACTGCCCCGGCTTTATTGGTGTTCTGACTTCAGAACAGAACCATTCCTGTTATAGCATAAGACACAACATTGGCTTTCCATATACTAAGCCCCTTCTCTTTTCTTCTTTTTGTTCGGCACATTAAAGCTTCTCTCCAACTACGTAATAAACGTACTCAGCAACTACTGCCATACCTACGAGCACAAGTGATCTGTGATGTTTTTGGAAGCCTGACAGCCATTCTGATAAATGAAATATTTAATATCCTACTGCTATAAAATTCTCCTGCCTCGTCCTGAGGAAGCCACAAAGCGAAACGCGTTGACGGCACACAGAGGATACATTTTTTCATACAATCATATATCCTATATGGCTTCTCACTTTAATCTAAGATGTCAGTTCCGATAGCAGAACACCACCTCCCCCAGCTTCTCAACTGTAATATTTAATGTGACATGTCACTGTTGGCAGTGCCCCCCCCCCCCCACTTCTCAACTTTAATGTGACATGTCATTTTGCTTAAGGCACCAGGGAGGTCAGGATCGGCACTGTATACAGATGTGAGAAGGACTGACATATATACAGGTGTGAGGAGGACTGACATATATACCGGTATGAGGAGGACTGACATATGTACAGATGTGAGGGGGGCTGAAATTTATACAGGTGGGTGAGCTAGCAGTATATATACTGGTGGAGGGCTGACAAATATACAGAGGGGGGAGTTGACATATATACAGGTGTGGAGGGGCTGGCATATACAGGTGTGTGGGGGGGTGACATATATACAGGATTGAGGGGGGGGCCTGCAGATTAGTTTCACTTTTAAACTGGCTTCATGTTTCTGTGAAGTAGAGAGAGACACACAGAACAAAAACAAACAAATCCAGGGCAGTGTTTTGTTTTTAAAATGAATCTGATTGGTTCTGGGAAGTTTTAGACACACAGTAATGACAGCTTAGACCACCGTGAGAAAGCTCCCAGCACTGTGGTTATAAGGAAACAGACAACCAGGAAGTGTGGAGATCAGAGCAGGATTACAGCAACTTTAAAGCAAACACGAACAATGAGGACATGAAACCAGTACTGCAGTAAGGTAAAGGAAGCTATTTAGCTAAAAAAAAAAATCCTTTAGTGATCCTTTAAGTCATATGAGGCACCTTTGTTCCCTAAAATGCTCAATGTGACATAATGGTGGCCATATTTATCAAACTATCTTTGTGCTTCACACCTTTCATCCAGCCTTTCTCCTTTTTTTTTTTTTTGCCTTTAGTGCTTCTACGATCTGTCCATGGTGCTGAATTCCTAATGAATGGTGCATGCTTATTTTACACAAACTGGGACCAGTAAGCAGAAATTGTCAGTGCTCATTTAAACAGAAGTTAATACTCTAGCAACATTGAGGGATAAAAAAAATGTAGCACCGAAGCTCCATGTGTCAGCAATCATTTCATGTTATTTTTCGAAGAATCAGCATTCAGCTCTTGTTAGTTTATTTGTCTGTCGTGCCACATTAGAGCCAATTCCAGGCAGAATGTTTTTTTTTCCTGATTTTGACAGAGCATCTGTAATTCTTTTTTTTTTTTATTGTTACTTCCTGTCTGGCTGACAATGTAACAGGAAGTAATGGGAGTCTGTGTACTGGGGACAGAAACAGCACAATATATATATATATACCAATGGCAGCCCGTTCACTAGGGATGCACGGGTGACTGCAGGCGAGTCAAGCTACAGCTATGAATCAACCGTCTCCATCAGAGCTGTTGTCAGATCGGCCATAGCAGGGAGGCAGACCAGTGCTCTTAAAGCGGGGGGTCACCCTAAAACAATTATATACAATTACATCCAGCATACTTCGGATATGTAAAGTATGCTGGACTTCTTTTTTTTTTGGGGACATACCATTTAAAAGTTCTTTTTCACCCGACTTCCAGGTTCTCTCTGCTGCGGGGGAATAGGCGTTCCTAGGCAGTGGCGTAGATGATTGATGTGCTGTTATGGCACGTCACGCGTTCCGAAAATATCCGAGCTGGGACTACGCTCTATACGGCGCCTGCGCAGTCAGCTCTACACGGCAGGCGCAGGCGCCGTACAGAGCCCAGTCCAGCTCGGATATTTTCAGAACGTGTGACGCGCCATAACAGCACATCATTTATCTACACCGCTGGCTAGGAATGCCTATTCCCCGCGGGGAGAGAACCCGGAAGCGGGATGAGACAGAACTTTTAAACAGTATGTGCCCCGAAGAAAAAAAAAAAGTCCAGCATACTTTACATATCCAAAGTATGCTGGATGAAATGGTGAATAGATGTTTTTTAGGGTGAACCTCCGCTTTAACTAGGATTAAAAAGCACAGTAATACATGTAGATTGTCCCATAGGCAGGGCTTTTTTTCTGGGGGAACTTGGGGGAACTCAGTTCCACCACCTTTGGCTCAGACCCTTTGGTGCCTGCTCACCACAATCACTTGTAAACACAGAAGTCTGGTTTCTGTGTTTACAAGTGACAGCTTTGTAACCCCCTGAACTCTGCACTCTGTATGTAATGCAATTCTGGTATTTAATGCCCCTTTAAGACCCTTCTACTGTTTGTGAAATCTGAACGGGTCGTGGTTGAGTTCCTGTACCTATTTTCTGAGAAAAAAAGCTCTGCCCATAGGGGACAGCATTGTAAAATGAAAATGGTAATGATAGTTATTCTTTAAAGCGGAGCTCCACCCTAAAGTTGAACTTCCGCTCATCGGAACCCTCCCCCCTCTGGTGTCACATTTGACACCTTTCAGGGGGGAGGGGGGTGCAGATACCAGTCTAAATACAGGTATTTGCACCCACTTCCGGTCAGACAGTTTGCTGGGTAGACTGTGGGCAGGATGTCAGATCCCCCCCCCCGTTGTGTTTTGGGAGACACACGGGTCCCAAAACAAAACGGGAACCAGTCAGCACGGCGCAGCGTGACTCGCGCATTGGGAACCGGGCAGTGAAGCCGGAGCGCTTCACTTCCTGGTTCCCTCACCGAGGATGGCGGTGGGGGCTGCAGAGTGAGGAGTGATCGCTCGTCCTCTGCTGCCGACGGCGCTGGACCCCAGGACAGGTAAGTGTGCTAATATTAAAAGTCAGCAGCTGCAGTATTTGTAGCTGCTCACTTTTAATATTTATTTTTTCGGCGGACATCCGCTTTAACATGTTAATGCAATTTTAAAAGTAATTTTTGGTGTTTTTGAAATGTGCACCTTTTATTAAAATAATGTCATGTCAGACAATTCTGCCGTGAAGGTTCTTGTTCGAGCACCTCCAGTTGTCACGGGGTTACTAAAACTGGAGAGTGCAAAATCTGGAGCAGCTGTGCATGGTAGCTAATCAGCTTCTAACTTCAGCTTGTTCAGTTAAAGTGGAGGTCCACCCTAAAAAAAAAAAAAAAAATAGCTAAAAAGGCTAAAAATAATAATAATAATAATTTTAAACTTACCAGAAATTGCTGTTACTAGACAGATCGTCCTAATCTGCCTCTTCCTCTTCCGCGGTGAGGTTCTGTGTCATCCTCCTCACGTTGCCTCCTGGGAAATGGAGGCGCGCTACCTCCTGGGACATACAGGACGTTGTTCCCATTCACAAATAGCCGCACGACTCACGCATGCGCAGTAGGAAGCACCCAGTGAAGCCATAATGCCTGTTTTCCTTGGTTTGGAAGGCGGTGCTGGGGACCCGGGCCGAGGGATGGATCTGTCTCAGGCGGCCGAAATTGCGGGGCAACCTGGGCAGGTAAGTGTGCTTATTAAACACTGTAGCTGCTGACTTTTAAAAAAAAAATTCAGTGCCGGACCTCCGCTTTCAGCTTTGACAGTAAAACCTGGAAGCTGATTGGTGGTTTCTATTAGGGTTGTCCAGATACCGATACTAGTATCGGTATCGGGACCGATACCAAGTATTTGCGGGAGTACTTGTACTCGCGCAAATGCTCCCGATACCTAAATAGAATACTTTTTTTGTATTTATCAACATGTTCTGTGAAAATTCTTTGAGTTTTTTACTACTGCGTGACAAGAAAATATTTTTTTTTTAATTCATTTTTACTCATTTTTATTCTTTTACAATGTCTTGAGTTAGAGTTCTTCATAATTTTAAAGAAAATATCCTTAGTCTGTATTGTGGTTTGAAAACTGTCACATGACATTTAAAAAAAGTATCGGTATTCGGTATCGGCAAGTACATGGAAAAAAGTATCGGTACTTGTACTCGGTCCTAAAAAAGTGGTATCGGGACAACCCTAGTTTCTATGCAAAGCTGCACCGGATTTTGCACTCTCCAGTTTTAGTAAATCACCCCCAATGTGACAACCTTCCATCTCTGTTTCTCAAATCTGCCCCTGTGTGTCACTGTGTGCCCCTGTGTGTCACTGTTTTATGCAGGCTTCCGGTGGAGGCTCTACGTGGCCATTTCAACACCCATTTGGTATGAGAAGTCTATGGTTGTCACCCTCAGGAAACCAGAAATGGGAAATGCCCTGCATCAAAGTCATTTTCTTCCCTATCCTTTGAGCACATCGGAGGATACTTGATGTCTTAGTTGGGTAAATGTTTTGGTTCAGCGCAGCATTAGATTATATAATAGTTATTCTCACATTGGGATGATCAAATCTGAACATTTACCAATTAAGCACTGCTTGATTCTCTGAAATATTTTCTTGTAGATCTGTCTGGCCTGCAAATAATTACCAAATATCCAGGCAAATGTGATTCATGAATAGTATGATTCTTTGTAGACTGGACAAATCTGCATGCATATATGCAAGAGAGTCAAGACATTTGCAAATCAGTAAGTACCCTGATTTGCAAACCAGATTACTTCTCTTGGAAGGGCTTATGATGAGTCTTAGGTCAGATATGTGTCTCATAAGAAAATTCTAATTAGCTCAGACTCTTCTGGTGGCCTTAAATGTAAGCAAATTCTCTTGATAAAGCAGCTAAGTAGTGACTTCCACTGATTTTGAATGGAACATTCCACCAGTATTTTAGCCCAGCCCTGACAGGTTAGGAATTATCTTCAGCGTAAAGAAGAACAAGGAGTCCTGGAAGTGATGGTTTGGCCTCCACAGAATCTTGATCTCAACATCTCTGAGTCTGTCTGGGATTACATGAAGAGACAAAAGGATTTGAGACAGCCTACATCCACAGAAGATCGGTAGTTAGTTTTCCAAGATGTCTGGAACCACCTACATGTCCAGGTCTTTCAAAAACTGTGTGCAAGTGTACCTAGAAGAACTGATGGTGTTTTGAAGGCAAAAGGTGTTCACGTCAACTATTCATTTGATTGGGATCTCTCTTCTGTTCATTTACTTTCTATTTTGGTAATGGATCAAAATAAATTATTAACACTAATTTACAGCACAGTATTGTATGTATAAACTCAACAATATATTTTTTTATATATTGCAGTTACAAGTCCTCAGATGTGGTGGCCATGTTTTCCTATCCTAGGGTGGCAACGCTCACCATATCCATGGAAGAGAAGCATTGTCTCCCTAGGAAAGGACTACAGATGACCTCTCTCATTTTCCATAATACAGGAGGCAGGTGTTTTGCAGTCCACAGATATATCTGGTACCAGGGGATATTTGAACTGGTTATAGTCAGCAGGGGAAGTTATGTAGGGTTGTCCCGATACCACTTTTTTAGGACCGAGTACAAGTACCGATACTTTTTTTCATGTACTCGCCGATACCGAATACCGATACTTTTTTTAAAATGTCATGTGACAGTTTTCAAACCACAATACAGACTAAGGATATTTTCTTTAGAATTATGAAGAACTCTAACTCAAGACATAAAAATGAGTAAAAATGAATAAAAAAAAATGATTTGCTTGTCACGCAGTAGTAAAAAACTCACAGAACATGTTGATAAATACAAAAAAAGTATTCTATTTAGGTATCGGGAGCATTTGTGCGAGTACAAGTACTCCCGCAAATACTTGGTATCGGTCCCGATACCGATACTAGTATCGGTATCTGGACAACCCTAGTTATCAGTTTAGAAAACATTTGGGAAAAATTAAAGTGTATTTTTTGTACTTATCGAATAGATGTAACAAACCATTTTCATTGATATAATGAACAGCCCAAAGGGGAGAGAATAAAAGAACTTTATTCTTAGCGTTCACATGCACTTTAGGAAATATTTAGATAGAACCATGATATCAAACCATTTGTATCTAGCTTCTTGCACGTACAATTGTGTGTTCTATATCAGCATTTTCTTCTTTTCTATTTGAAAACGATTGCTCTGTGTAATTCCAGGGTTCAGTTCCTGGACCTGAGCATTGATTTTTTTGCTGTTGTTTGGCTGCCTGGTATTATCTTCTTCATCTGTGTTTGCTTCTATTGAACGTTGGTTCCTCTGGCCCAGGTCATGTGAACCAGACTCTGAATTTTCCTCGTTATTTGATACTGTGATTTCTCTAACCTTAGCTTATTGTTGACTCCTGGATACCGGTTTGACGGTTATTGTGTAGCTCATAACCCTTCTTGTAACCCTTCTATGGGATAATCATCTGCTTTCTTTCAAAGAACATTTAAAAGTGTGTCTACAGTTCCTGACAGCATGTAGGAGCTATTGCTTTCTTTAAGTAAACTTGTACGTGCCGTAGGTTAAGGTTACTAACCTTCAAGCTTTGCAACAGCATCCTTAAAGTATTTTTAGCTATTTTTTCGTATTTTATAACGTTTGAATTGGTTATAACCCCTATCAGGTTTTCATTGCTGTGTACAAAGTCCAATTAAAACACCAAACAAGCAGACCAGAAGTCCAAAAACCTTTAAAAAGGGTATTGGTTTACAAATACAATACAGAACAGGCAAAGCATTTTGGAGGGTTGAAGACCTCCCCCTTCTTCAGGGCTACAGCACAACCATGAATAGCTCCGAAGAAGGGAATCTTTGACCCCTGAAATGTGTTGGCTGTTCTGTTGTTGTTGTTTGCCAATCAATAGTGTTAATGAAATTTTTTGGACTTCTGGACTGTTGGGTGCTTTGTACACAGCAATAAAGACCAGACAGGGTTACAATAACATGGACAGCCCTGAAGAAGGGGGAGGTCCTAAAGGCTCTGAAATGTGTTGGATGTTCTGTGGTATAATTTTCAAATCAATACTGTAATTAAAGTTTTTTGGAGTCTTGGACTCCCTTTGGACCTTGTACAATTAAATCTTTAAATCTATGACCCTTGCTTGAGGGACAACCTGTTTTTGTCGAGAGCTGCCTCACCAGAGCCACTGTGCCTTGCCCCCTTTTCCGGTCTTCTGTTTGAATCGAATACCTAATTTTTATTTGTACCAGGTTTTGATGCTGTCTTTTTTTGCTGCTGGGGAGACTCATTACCGCTCTCTATTTGTGCCAGTGACCTTTGGCACTAGGAATGCCTGCCACCCCTTCCCTGTAACAGTGTGTGGGGTTCCTCTCCCCACAGCTGCGGTTACATTAAAAATCGAATAAATAAACTACAAGTCAGGCATGTACTTTCAATGCACTAGGAGTGCAGTAATCAGCGTGCTCACAATCCATTGACACTTCCTCCAGATTTCCAGCTGAAAACTAATACAGATGGACAGGCAGAAAGCTGAAGGGAGAGTGAGCAGGAGCCTGAGTTTGCACCCACCATCCACTGGCTGCGGGTGCAATGCTTGGCAGGCTCCTGCAAAAAAATGTACATTTATTATGTTTTCCTTAAGGGCAAACTTAGCCTTTAAAGCCCCATACACACTATCAGTCTTCCTGACGGTTTTCTCTTCAGGTTTACCAAAACCATGTAGTACAAGGGCCTGCCTGATTGCATACAAATTGAAACTCTTGAGGTTTGACCTCATATTAGATGGTTTTGGTAAACCTGAAGAGAAAACCATCAGGAAAACTGATAGTGTGTATGGGGCTTAAGGCCGCGTACACATGACCGGTTTCCTCGACAGAATCCATCAAGAAACTTGGTGGGAGAGCTTTTTTGCCTAGGAAAACGGTCGTGTGTATGCTTTTCATCGAGTAAACTGTTGTGGTACTCGACGAGGAAAAAAGAGAGCAAGTTCTCTTTTTCCTCAACGGGAGTCGCCGTGTTACTCGTTGGGCTGGTTTTCCAACGAGAAACACGTTGGTGTGTATGCTTAGAAACCCGCGCACCTTCGGTAAAAGTAGTATTTGTAATGGAGATAGCACATTTGTCACGCTGTAACAGACTGAAAAGTGCAAATGTCTCTTACCAAACTTTTACCTAACACGCAGTAACATGATATTAGCAAAAGCAGCCCCAAGGGTTGTGCCAGTGGAATCGAACTTCCCCGGCTGTTGTATGTGTTGAAGTCACCGAGTTTGAGAATGAGGAGATTTGGTCTTGACAGTGTGTACGCAAAGATAGCTTGTCAAGTTTCTCGACAAGCCTAACAAGGAACTCGTCGAGGAAAACGATGTGTCTTTTCCAAAGAGTTCCTCGGTCGTGTGTATGAGGCCTAAGAAAAGATTTACAAGTATAAGCCGACCCGAATATAAGCCGAGGCACCTAATTTTACCACAAAAAAATTGAAAAACCTATTGACTCGAGTATAAGCCTAGAGTGTCCATCTGCATGCCTCACTGTGCCTCACGGTGTCCATACCTCACTGTGCCCATGCCTCACTATGTCCATGACTAGACTGACGGTTAACATGGGAGTCTATGGAAGGGGTGCCCGGCTTTGAAAAAACGGTGCTCCCCAGCCATAGGTCCCCCAGACAAAAAACTTTGCACACTGGTAGAGGAAGAGTGGGGATACATTTGTGCCACGGCCGGTACTGGGTCCCCAAAGTCCGGGAGATCAGGCGCAAAAAAGTGACTCGAGTATAAGCCGAGGGGGACAAAAAAATGTGCTGAAAAACGTGGCTTATACTCGAGTAAATACAGTATTTGAATTATGATTAAGGCCACTTAGGCTGAAACACTTAGGATTTGTTACCGTTTTGACAAGAGAAGACTTTAAGAGACAATTGTGTTTCTTGCTAAGAGAAAATTTCTCTTATTTTGGAGAGCTTTCCTCTAACTTCCTGTTGTCTTAAGCCTGGTACACGCTTTTAACCCCTGCTAGTGGCTGAATAAAGAGTTAAATGCGCCCGTGTATGGCTGCTGCCGATGCGCTTCGGCAATGGTGCCCATTCATTTCAATGGGCAGGAGCGGTTGAGGAGCGGTTCATATACCGCTCCTTCACCGATCCAACGATGTTGCTTGCAGGACATTTTTTAAAGTTCTGCCAGCACAGCGCCCCAGTGTGAAAGCAGTCTTTCTCCAGCGGGCTGAACGGAAAAAAAAAAGAGCTCAGGAGAAGCTACTGTATTAACAATCTAAAGTTAGTACAGCAATCTCTCCCTCTGAAACACCGGTCATCGCTCTCAGCCATTGAATTGAATGCCAACCGACAGACCTTTTTCAGTCAGGCCCCTTCAACAGAAAGCATGCCGGCTGCCGTACACACATGCCGATGTCGGCCGGTTTCTATTGAATCAGCTGATGCGTCCAACATTTGGTTTACGTGTATGGCCCTTTAAGACAGAAAGTGAAGGAAAATCTCCCCAATGGGTCACAGACAGCAATAAAAGCATAGCAAAAATAAAAAAATAAATATCATAGGCTAGGTTTACCAGACCTTTGGTTGGTCTTATTGCCTTTTGCGTGGAACAGTAGATCATAAGATGTAGGGTGAAATCAATGATAATCATAATATGGATGGGTGATGATGACGAATTGTCAATTTCGGTGACAGTGAATCACTGAAGCAGAGACTCTCAATTTCACTCATTGATCTGCTTATGCAAAACTGAGAAAATACATGATTTACTTTTTTCCCTTCTTTTAGACAGCGTGAAGTTTTCTTTTTGTTTCCTATTTGTGTGATATATACTGAAAACAATTGACCCGTGGTCGCTGTTTCCTAAATTGCCCCGTATTTCCACACCCGTGATCAGGTCTGTATTGTTGAGAATCAGTAGATCCAGTAACACTTTATTTCTAGTTGGTGCATCTACCATCTGCCCAGTCTATGTCTGGATAATTAAATCCCCCATTATTAAACACTTCCCATCCTTGCTGCTAATCCAAATTGTGATAGGAGATCCGTCTCCACCCTCCTCAGGTGGCGCAGTATTATTTCCCCCTTAGCTTCATCCCTTTGAAGCTCTACACATAAGGATTCCACTTCCTCCCTAGCTCCCTTAGTGATGTCATCTCTCACATTTACTTGTACATTATTCTTGATATATAGGCATACCCCTACCCCTTTTTTCCCCTCTCTATCCCTGCGATACAGGGTATAACCTTGAATGGTTGCCAGCCAATCATGAGTGCTGATGAACCAGGCCTCTGAAATTCCCACAAAATCCAAATCCTCCTCGTACAACCTTGTCTCTAGTTCACCCATCTTGTCCATGAGGCTCCTGGCATTGGTTAGTGGGGAATGGGAGAGTTAAGTTGCTCCCACTCACAAATTGGTTAAGTTTAGGCAGCTGTCAGTTTAGAACTGCTTTCTAGGCCAGTCTGCATGCGAGGGGAGGTGTTTTTACCCCTGGATGACAGTTGGCGCTGGAAGGGGTTCTGACAGACCAACTTTCTCCCAGCAGCCAATCAGAGGACGATTTTCCCTCTGGACATGCTGGCGGGAGAGTATATCTGTGGCAGACGCCTGAGAGTGAGACGTTCTATGCCTGCGTTCCAGGTGCGGCATCCACCTTCAGGGTGCGCGCATTCATGGGCCCCGCCATCGAGGCCTGCCTGGCCGAAGCTGTGCACCAAGAGGAGCTTCACCCTGAATTGAAAGGGGCCCCAGCGGCTTGCTGGGTCCCAGATCCTAAGCTGGGAGCTGTACGGTGGGGGATTGGCTCAGGAGACCCAAAGGCAGAGGTTGTCCGCGAGGCCTAGGCGAACCACCGGGGATCCGGTCATCACTACATAACAGGTACACTTCAACTGTCCTTTGATAACCCTAGAGAAGTGATTTCCTGGGAGGATCCATTAGTTCTACCCCTTTAAAAAGTATGGAAATTCCTCAGGCCTGTGGCAGAGGCCCTAATTCCTCCCAGTGACTATTGCAAGTGACCTTTCGGCTGCCAGGCCCAAGTTAGATGCCTGTCCGGGGCGTACCCACTCTGACGGGAGTTGCGACGTTTAAGTCTGACTATACTGAGAGCAAGCTGCTCTCTATAATATCCAAGGCCTGATACTGCAGTTTTCTTCCGCTCATTAACATTTCTCTTTAGTGTGCCATGTTGATGTTGGCCATGTTGGGCCTTGGAATAAAACTTTGAAAACGTAATCTGATGTCTGGACACTCGCTTCATTCACTTTCTACAAGTATTCACCCCTAGACAAGTGTAATTGGTAACTTAATACGCCGACCCCGAAATCAACCAGCGGCTCCTTCGGGGGTGAGCGCTACACTTATATTGGGTTTATGTGCTTTAGTCAACCTACCACTAATGCCCCCAATACTACCCTCTGGAATCTGTTCTACACTGACTATCTCTACCTCTGGGCCCTCCCCCCGTTGCCTATTTTACAAACCCTTCTAACTTTTTGGCCATCTTTACTCCCAGCTAATCATCACCCTCCTCATTTAGGTGCAGTCCTTCCCTTCTATCGTACTGGTGATCAACTGAGAAATCGGCCCAGTCCTCCATGAACCCAAAACCCTCTTTACTACAATTGAGTGTTCTCACAGGGGGTGCCCCCCCTGTCAAAACACAACAGCTCAGAAGGGGAGATCGCTGAACTAACCTTGCATGGTTAGTACAGTAGCTCCCGACTGGAGCTGTCAGGTTTTTGCAGAAAAAAAAATGTAGGGCTAGATTCAGATAGAATCGCGTAACTTTCCGGCGTCGTAGCGTATCTCATTTACACTACGCCGCCGTAACTTTGAGAGCCAGGTGTCGTATTCACAGAGAACTTGCACCCAAAGTTACGGCGGCGTAGTGTAAATGTGCAGGCGTAAGCCCGCGTAATTCAAAGTAGGCTGGTAGTGGGCGTGTTGTATTTAAACTAATCGTAACCCCACGTAAATGATGCGCCAAACGAACTGAATGAATATTTCCGGCATGATTCACATCGGAAATATTCATTGATATCGACGTGAACGTAACTTACGCCCAGCCCCAAACGACGTACAATTCGTCGCTTTTCCCGACGTCCATACTTAATATGGGCTGCGCCTCATATAGCAGGGGTAACTTTACGCCGGTCGAACGCCAATGTAAACATAGTATATCAATACGACGGGCGCAACTACGTTTGTGAATCAGCGTATCTACCTAATTTACATATTCAATGCGTAAATCTACGGAGGCGCCACAAAGCGGCCAGCGTAATTATGCAGTTAAGATCCGACGGCGTAAGAGACTTACGTCGGTTGGATCTTGCCTAAATTCCGGCGTATCTGATTCTTTGAATCAGGCGCCGAGGTACGACGGCACTCATTCGGACATACGACGGCGTATCTGGAGATACGCCATCGTAAGTCCTTTCTGAATGTGTCCCCTAGTGTGTACTAGGCTTAAGGTGGGGGGTGGAGGACTACTAGTGCGGTTATCACTGCATTTGTGTTCCACTGATAGCAAGCCCCTCTGAGGCAGATAGGACAGATCTCTGTGAATGACTGACACGGCACAGCCACACAAATTTGAAAAAGTGACAGGAGAAGTGTCCACAGACTCTGTAAGAGAAGGCGTATTGGGGGGTGCTTGGTCAGCAGCTTGGCATCCTAAATATGGGTGTAACGTAGTCCAATAAAAGGTGGACTTTTATTTTACTTTACCATTGACTCATTTCAATTCAATTTGACAAAATTGTGAAATTTTGCAAAAATCTTCCAAGGCTCTCAGTTTCGCTTCTCTACTGTATATAATAATTCTTATCAGATGGGAAAGCCAGAACAATATGCTATAAAACAGGAGTGTTTATTGTTCTTAGTCATCCCTGATAATACAGTGGTCCTCGTTTATCAAGGCGTCTAAAGGAAAGCTTATTAGACAGACAATCTTGCTCGTAGCATCCACTCGGAATCTCCCTTCCCCCTCCCAGGGAGTTGATTGGCTTCCAGGGACAACACAGACAATTTTTACATCAGACAATGTGATAAATGAGGCTTGGCGGTTTGCGTAGAAAGGTCAGTGAACTGCTTGTTCCTTATTTCAGCATATTTGGTCCTATATAGCTGCAAATGCTTACTCACTTTAACAATGGCAGTTGACATGGAAAGGTGCTAATTGGGAAGGGGGAGCAGTGAAGAGGATGGTGAAAAAAAATTCAGATTTGTGATTTTTTTTTTAAATGGAGCAAAAATTTATAAAAAAAACAAAAATAATTTCTTCCACTTTTCTCCATTGACAGTAATGGTCTTTTTCAGGCTCAAGCTGGTGTCTTAAATTTTAATGAACGATTAGGCATAGGGTATATTTTCCCCCAAATTACCTCGAAAATATATTTTACAAGATAAATTTCATCATCTCTGCATTATGGTGAAAATTATGAAAAAGATAGTGCGGGCAGCTGTAGACATGGAAGAACCTCTGTCTGTTTTGACCTTTTATAAATTGGCCTTTTAATGTCATTGCTGCAGCCTCGGCATGATGACATCACAATGCTTGCTGTGATAACATCACATTGTCCATTCTTCTGCATGCCGAGATTTCCACTGACCCCCATACATAAGGGTCAGCTCACTAAAGCATAATACAGGATGGATTTTTATTACCATGGATTATTTGCTACTTCATTTTTCTTTTATAATTATGTTTTTATACTACTAATGATTTTACGGCTTCAATCAGCTGAATTCACTCCATGCACAATAAATTATTGATTTTGGTGATATTTGTTATGGAGAGATCAATTTACAAAGACAATTGCATGGCTTAGTCTCTCTTTTCCATCCAAATCTTTCGGTCCATCTTTGCTCCACAGACGTCCATCTTTTGTGTCTGATGTCTATAAATAAGGTATTATTTAACAACCAAAAGTATTATGCCTTATGCATACTTAGGCCCGGATTCACGTACAGTAGCACTTAAAACAGCGTATCTACAGATACGCCACGTAAGTACAAATGTGCGCCGTCGTATCTATGCGCCGGACCTACAAACTAAATTACATCAAAAAACAGTCTTCTTCCGACCGACGTAACTTTCCTACGCCGGCGTATCGTGGGCGCATAATTACTCTGGATGCATATGGAAGTTTCAATTCAGCTATGCAAATGAAGGAGATACGCCGATTCACAAACGGAGATGCGCCCGGCGCATGTTTTAAGCGATTTGCGTAAGGGTTACGTCCGGCGTAAAGTTATTCTCCATATAGGAGGCGCAACCCATGCAAAGGTATGGACCATGGAACGGTCACCGTCAAATTTATACGTTGTGTACGCCGTTTATGTAGTACGTGAATAGGGCTGGGCATAGGTTACGTTCGACGTATCTTAGGCAGTTTTTTCGACGTGACTGTGAGCATGCGCACTGGGATGCGTCCAAGAGACGACGGATGCGCAGTTTGTTTTTTGAAGCTCAGCCCATCATTTGCCTGGGGTCACGCTTCATTTTAATATATCCTGCCCACTTCCACCTACTTTGACTTACGTCGGCTTACGCCGACAACTACACGCTACGCCGGCGCAACGTGGAGCGCATTTTCTTTGTGAATACCATGCTTGCCTCTCAACGTTGCGCCGGCGTAGCATAAAGAAGATACGCTACGCCCACATAAAGATGCGCCAAGGTATGTGAATCTAGCTGTACGTGTTTAGCCATGGTGCATAAGGCGGCATCATGGAAGGAAGGAAATGCGCATGGAAGGTACAGATGCACCATGCAGACTTGCTGCTCTCAGCCTTTTAAACTCTATGGGAAGATGAGGGCTGCTGTGGCTGGATGATGCACAGGGCAGTGTTAATATTTAGGTTTTCGCCCAGGGACAAATGCCCAGAACACAAACAGCCTTCATTACCAGCATTTAGGGGGAGAGGATTTTTGGGGTAGTGGACCGTGGCAGCTGGTGCTTAATAATTTGGGGGGCAGCAAACCAATTGTACCCACCCCCCCTCTCTGCGAGAGAAGTGGGGGGGATCCCTCACAGACATGAACACTGGGAACACCAGCAACCACCCCCCCCCCCCCCACAGGAGACGGATGGACGGGAAGGTGGAAGGCCTCCTTACCTTAAGAGGGGAAATGTCCTGCCTGTGATGACTCTGATCTCCCCTCCTCCTCCCTCGCCTGTCTGGGCCAGGTCATGCTGGATGTGGCTGCGGGTGAGCCATCCCTGGAGCCACAGTGGCGGCTGGTGGGTCGGTCGGGCTTCCCCTGCGTCTCCTCTGGCCGCGTGTCTCCTCCGGTCATGTGTCTCCTCCCTCCTCCGCCTAGGCCAATAAGATCACTTTTCCTTTTGGCCAATCAGGAAACGGGTCTAAGTTCCTGATTGGCTGGGAGGAAAATCAGTGTAACACTAACAAATTTTCATTTGCTATTGTCACACAACTCGGTGGGCTCAGGGTGCATTGCTTTTTGAAGCCTATTAAAGCCTCTGGCTCTAATCACGTGCTTCCAAAGAAAAAGGAAACCCCATTGAAATCCATGCATCTGATGCCCGTCATGTTGGATAGGGGGGGCGGCGCCCGTGTGCCCCTAATGGACAGGCCTCCACTGGTAGTGGATTTGTGCCAGGAGGAGGGATTTGACATACAAAGTGCAGTAACCTAAACAAATCAATCATCTTTGATCTGATGACATAACCAAGGCAGCCCATACATTAGTATTGTTGTTTTTTTTTTGGTTTAACCAGCCGGTTGAATAAAAAAATAAAAAAAACATTACCTGCTTCCCTTCCTCCCATCCACACACTCAATGTGGATGGAGGAATCCTTCTCTCTGAGTTGTTGTATTCTGAAAATAAGGAGACTTCCCCTCATTAGAATACACTGATCAGTGCTGCTGGCTTTTGCTGGCAGCACTGATTGATCGGAAATAAGACAGGCTATTGATCCACTTCTGTACAACTTGTTTGCAGCAGACTGAGAGGATGAGCTCACAGTGATTTCTTGTCAGAGGCATTGAGCTTAAGGGACAGCTTGGAGCCTTAGACCAATGGTAAAGCACCATTGGTCCAAGCTGTTCAATAGAAATGCTACAGTTGAGGCTGTCCTCTCACTGCAGTGTCATTGAAGGGGACATGTGTCTAAAAGACAAATGCTCCCTTCCAGACCAGCCCTCCTAACTACAAGGAAAAAACATGTGTTTATGGGTATAAGATTTACTTATGTTTTTCTCACACAGTTAAGAGGGGAAATCTACTGCTGCTGAAAAAGTACTTTTTATCTCAAGCTAAATAATATATAATTATGTTATAACATCATAATTTATTATTTATCTATTTGCCGTGAAATTACCGGTTTGAAGTTATAACTTCAAACTTTAGTAATTTGTCCATTAAGCCACCTGCTTGGGTACAGTTTTTGAAAATATAGTTAATTACCTTAAAAACAATATATAATAATTATTTGTATATTACTTATGGTAATTGACCCCTTGTCACCCAGGCCAATTCTGACATTTCTCTCTTACACGTAGGAATCATATATTTTTTTTTTTGCTAAAAAATTACTCCTCTAAACATTATATACATATTATTTTTTATTTCTGCATTCTGTAACAACCTTGTATATGACCAGGGAAATCTCAGCATTTACAGGGCTGTTACAATGTAGAATCTGATTGACTCCCTGCGTCCTGGCGTGCGGGTTTTTAAGCGTAAGCCAATTGGCTGACAATGAATTTTTTTATCGGTGCCTCACCAGCCACTGACCTCACCGCATTTCCCTGCTTTATAATAGATCTAGGTCAGGGTTCCCCAAACTTTTTAAACAAAGAGCCAGTGTTCTGTCTTTCAGACTTTAGGGAGGCCAGACTATAGCCATCGGGAAAAGAAAACGTCCTGGCATCAGTGGGAGAAAACAATGCCCCATCTTTGGTGAGAGGAACTGTGCCCCATTGATAAAGTCATTGGGAGGAATTGTGCCCCATAGTGGGAGTCATTGTCAGGAATTGTGCTCCATAGTGGGTTTCATTGGGAGGAATTGTGCTCCATAGTGGGTGTCATTGGCAGGAATTGTGCTCCATAGTGGGTGTCAATGGGAGGAATTGTGCCCCATAGTGGGTGTCATTGGCAGGAATTGTGCTCCATAGTGGGTGTCATTGGCAGGAATTGTGCTCCATAGTGGGTGTCATTGGGAGGAATTGTGCTCCATAGTGGGTGTCATTGGCAGGAATTGTGCTCCATAGTGGGTGTCGTTGGGAGGAATTGTGCTCCATAGTGGGTGTCATTGGGAGGAATTGTGCTCCATAGTGGGTGTCATTGGGAGGAATTGTGCTCCATAGTGGGTGTCATTGGGAGGAATTGTGCTCCATAGTGGGTGTCATTGGCAGGAATTGTGCTCCATAGTGGGTGTCATTGGGAGGAATTGTGCCCCATAGTGGGTGTCATTGGCAGGAATTGTGCTCCATAGTGGGTGTCATTGGCAGGAATTGTGCTCCATAGTGGGTGTCATTGGGAGGAATTGTGCTCCATAGTGGGTGTCATTGGCAGGAATTGTGCTCCATAGTGGGTGTCGTTGGGAGGAATTGTGCTCCATAGTGGGTGTCATTGGGAGGAATTGTGCTCCATAGTGGGTGTCATTGGCAGGAATTGTGCTCCATAGTGGGTGTCATTGGGAGGAATTGTGCTCCATAGTGGGTGTCATTGGGAGGAATTGTGCTCCATAGTGGGTGTCATTGGCAGGAATTGTGCTCCATAGTGGGTGTCATTGGCAGGAATTGTGCTCCATAGTGGGTGTCATTGGGAGGAATTGTGCCCCATAGTGGGTGTCATTGGCAGGAATTGTGCTCCATAGTGGGTGTCATTGGCAGGAATTGTGCTCCATAGTGGGTGTCATTGGGAGGAATTGTGCTCCATAGTGGGTGTCATTGGCAGGAATTGTGCTCCATAGTGGGTGTCGTTGGGAGGAATTGTGCTCCATAGTGGGTGTCATTGGGAGGAATTGTGCTCCATAGTGGGTGTCATTGGCAGGAATTGTGCTCCATAGTGGGTGTCATTGGGAGGAATTGTGCTCCATAGTGGGTGTCATTGGGAGGAATTGTGCTCCATAGTGGGTGTCATTGGCAGGAATTGTGCTCCATAGTGGGTGTCATTGGCAGGAATTGTGCTCCATAGTGGGTGTCATTGTCAGGAATTGTGCTCCATAGTGGGTGTCATTGGCAGGAATTGTGCCCCATAGTGGGTGTCATTGGCAGGAATTGTGCTCCATAGTGGGTGTCATGGGAGGAATTGTGCTCCATAGTGAGTGTCATTGGCAGGAATTGTGCTCCATAGTGGGTGTCATTGGCAGGAATTGTGCTCCATAGTGGGTGTCATTGGCAGGAATTGTGCTCCACAGTGGGTGTCATTGGCAGGAATTGTGCCCCATAGTGGGTGTCATTGGCAGGAATTGTGCTCCATAGTGGGTGTCATTGGCAGGAATTGTGCTCCATAGTGGGTGCCATTGGCAGGAATTGTGCTCCATAGTGGGTGTCATTGGGAGGAATTGTGCCCCATAGTGGGTGTCATTGGGAGGAATTGCACCTCTTACTTGTGTCCCATAGTGGGTGTCAGTGGATGAAATATTGCTCCAAGGTCTGGATGAAAGCAAGCAAAGTTTGGAGACCGCTGATCTAGGTGACAACACTTGACATCATCATTGCTCTGTGTCATCCTATACAGGGGGCCCCCGAGTTACGAACCCGTTAGGGACTTTCCCCCTGCTTGTAATCCGGAAATGTTTGTAAGTCGGCCATGCATGCGCAGAACGACAATTTCGGACATTTCCGATGTTCCTTCGAATGCCGTTCTGCGCATATACGCAGGCCAATTAGGCACCTGCCCAAAACAGCAGATGGTCCGTGCAGAACAGAAGAGGGTCCCTGAAGTTCGTAAGTCGGGGACCCCCTGTACTTAGAATGAGATGTATTTCCACTGTCCAGGCTGAACTTTTATAAAACCTTTTATAAAACCTTTTAAAACTGAGGCATTGATGGGAAAATAATTAATTAAAAGATAAAATGTTCTAATATGACACATAAAATAAAGAGAGTCCCAGTGTCCCCTTACTATCCTGTCCTACTTAAGCTGTAAATGAAGCTCAAATGAGCAGTATTGTTGGTGGATATGGAATGAATTAATTGAAATTAATGAAAAGGGTTTTCTCGAAATTCTCCTGTCAGATAATAAAAAGCAATGTATTCCCAGTGCAATTTTGTAAGGAGTGGCAGAGGAAGTGAGAAGCAGGCACATATCTTGAAAATGACAGTTTAATGCACTTTATTACAGACATTATTGGTGATTTGATAGGGATGGGTGAGGTAACTTTTCAGACCATATAAAAACTCTGGCTGGCGGCGTATTATTAAGACCCGGACCATTATGCAGGGCAAGGACCAGGCACATTTTTTGTTATTCAGCACTGTGTCGCTTTAACTGACAATTGTGCGATGTGGCTGCCAAACAAAATTGGCGTCCTTTTTTCCCCACAAATAGAGCTTTCTTTCTGTGGTATTTGATCACCTTTGCGGTTTTTATTTTTTGCGCTATAAACAAAAATAGAGCGAAAATTTTGAAATCTATATTTTTTACTTTTTGCCGTAATAAATATCCCCAAAAATATATAAAAAAATATGTTTTCCTCAATTTAGGCCGATACGTATTCTTCTACATATTTTTGGCAAAACAAAATTGTAATAAGCGTTAATTGATTAGTTTGCGCAAAAGTTATAGTGTTTACAATATAGGGGATAGGTTTATGGCATTTTTAATAATATATTTTTTTTTACTAGTAATGTCGGCGATCAGCGATTTTTTTCGTGACTGCGTCATTATGGCTTACACATCGGACACTTTTGACACATTTTTGGGACCATTGTCATTTTTACAGCGAAAAGTGCTATAAAAATGCACTGTTACTGTGAAAATGACAATGGCAGTGAAGGGGTTAACCACTAGGGGGCGCTAAAGGGTTAAGTGTGCCCTAAGGGAGTGATTCTAACCGTAGGGGGGCCGTGGCTGGACGTGTGACATCACTGATCGTCGTTCCCTATGACAGGGAACAGACGATCAGTGACAAGCCTGTGTTCGTGAGTCCCACGGGCGCGGTCACGGAGCTTCGGACCGGATTGCTTCGGACCGGCGGCGCGCACACGACTTTTGGCTAAGCACCTAAAGGGCAACGTACCTGTACGTGCTTGTGCCCAGCCGTACCATTCTGCCGACGTTTATCAGCATTAGGCGGTCCCAGGGGCGGACTGACCATTGAGGAACTCAGGCACTGCCCGAGGGCCCCATGCCACTAGGGGGCCCCATCAGGGTTGCCAGGCTTATTAAAACCAGGGACAGTATGTAATCTGTGTTTTTTTTTTACATCTGTCCCTGATATGTCCAAAACCTACATGCTTTTGATGTGAAAATCCTGAAATTTTAGCTGCCCGGCCTCTGTACTGCCACCTGGCTTGGTGGCCATCTGTAAGCCTGGGGGCCCCATAATCTTCTATTGCCCGAGGGCCCCGTGAGTTGTCAATCCGCCCATGGGCGGTCCTCAAGTGGTTAATACCCCTGACTTCCCTAGGGTTGTAAGGAGCAGGGTAAAGGTTGTAAAAAAAGATACCATCATTTGTGTTTGTCTATCGGTTAGTACTGTACAGTACCTATTTTAATATGTTATGAATAATGGATGATAAGAGAAAATGGAACCATAGGCAAAATAATTCAGATTTGACCACAATGTTGCTAATTCTAAAGAGCCAGTGCACCCAACATAACATTTATGATCGAAAATTCAGACAAGAAAACCATGGATTTTTTTCTGACGGAATGTTGGCTCAAACTTCTGTTGCATACACACGGTCACACAAAATTCCGACCGTCTACAACGCGGTCACGTACAACACCACGACGAGCTCCTGAGCATGCGTTGACTTGATTCCGAGCATGCGTGTTCTTTTGTGCGTTGGAATTGCATACAGACAATCGGAATTTCGGGCAAGAACTTTTCTGGTCGAAAAAATTGAGAATCAGCTCTCAAATTTTTGCTGTTTGAAAATCCGACAGAAAAAGCCCAATGGGGCCTACGCACGGTCAGAATTTCCGCCCAAAAGCTCACATCAATCTCTTCTTGTCGGAAATTCCGACTGTGTGTAAGGGGCATTAGGTTAGTGAAGCCTGGTGGGCCGAGTCAGCCCTTGACTTCTTATACATTTTAAAGATGGCCATAGACATTTTAAATCTCATGCAGTTCAGCAGGAACCGGACAAAATTCCAACTATGTACAGGCAGGCTGAAAGTACCCAAGTGGATCGATTGATCCACTTGGGTACAACCAGCCTGAAAGATTTTTCATGCAATTCCTGCTAGTGGATATTATAGCTGCTAGCAATAATTGCAGTGTTCTTCCAGGTGGGGACAGCTCCCCTCGCCTCCCAGCCGGAAGAACAAAAAGGCTCCGCGGGAGGAATTCCCCCACAACCTATGGTTGCAGGAAAGAAAATCGCTCCATCTATTGCCAGCCTAAGGCTAAAAGTATGTATAAAATATGTAAGTATGAATGTAGTCAATTACTGTGACTGAGTGAAGAGTACTGGTAATTGGCACAGCATACAAAGACAATTGTATGCTTCCAACTTCATAACAATGGGCAAGGCCCATTTGTTATCCAGCATTACTGTGCCCCTTGGCACACATCCAGCTCTATAAAGGCATGGTTTGATGAGTTTGGTGCAGAGGAACCTCAAACCAAAAAAATGTACCATTTTGAGGTTACATTGGAAGGGCAATTGTGAGCCAGGTCTTTTCAGTAACTGACTCAAGAGTTGTTATGGCTGAACGGGCACAAATTCCCACAGGCACAGTCCGAAATCTTGAGGAAAGCCTTCCCAGAAGAGAGGAAGCTGTTATACTTGCAAATAGGTTGTAGGGCAATTTCATATTAATGGGCATGGTTTTGAAAAGGGAAAACCAACAAGCTAATATAGATTTGATGATCAGGGGTCCACAAACATTTGATTCTTATATAGTGTATATCTTGAGGACTATCACCCATAACTGTTTCAGCCTATCAAGGCCTTAAGGCTCATACACACGGTAGGACATCCAACAAAATTTCCCTTGGATTTTTGTCCTAATTGATTTGTCCGGTCACACCCATAGCATACACACAGTCAGACTTTTCTGCAAACTTTTCTAAAACTTTTCCATCATCGTGTGTTTTTTCTGCTCTTTTCTGCTCTTTACCGCCACCCTTTGGTTAACTTCTGCTATTGTTGATTGATTTTAACATTGGTTCTGAGCATGCGTATTTGCACTTTGTACAAAAGTTGGTTGGCTTGCTGTACACACGGTCACACAAGGCACCATCAGACTTTTGTTGCCGAAAAGTTGGTCCGTTCGGAGACCCAACTTTTTGTCGGATGAAACCCAAAAAAGTTGGTCCGAGGGAGCGTACACACGGTCAGCCAAATTTGAAAACTAGCAGATTTTGAAGTTGGTTGGCAAAAAGTCTGACCATGTGTATGGGGCTTTACTCATAGTCAAATTTATCTCCATGTAAGAGCAGTTCATGCCTGCAGAGAGTGGTATGGGTTGAGTATCAGTCACCTGCACCCAGAAAGCACCTTTGTGCTTCAGGATAAGCTCAGGCCGTGTACACATGTACGAGAACCTCATCGGGCTAAACTCATCGTTCCGCCCGACGAGGTTCTCGGCCGGCCGTCGAGTTCGTCGACCAGGCTGTCGAAAAAGGCGTCGAGCCATTAGTCCCGATGGCCCGTCGAGGAAATAGAGAACCTGCTCTCTATTTTGGCTCGACGCCTCGCTCGGCACTTTGCTCGGCGAAAACGTACACACGATCGAGCTTCTCGGCAGAATATAAATCCCAGCGAGCTTCTCGCTGGATTCTGCCGAGAAGCTCGGTCGTGTGTACGCCGCCTCAGACAGACTGATGCCCCGTACACACGACCAGTTTTCCCCATTGGAAAAACTGCGATGAGAGCTTTTCATCGGGATTCCCGACCATGTGTATGCTCCATCGGACTTTTTCCCACAGGAAAATTGCTGGGGGAAAAAAGAGAGCAGGATCTATTTTTTCCCGTCAGGAATAATACCTAGAGGGAAAACTGTTCGTCTGTATGCTTTTCCAACGTAAAAAAACCCAAGCATGTTTGGAAACAATTCGACACATGCTTGGAAGCATAGAACTTCATTTTGTTGGCTCATTGTTTTCTTTTACGTCACCACGTTCTTGACAGTCAAAAGTTCACCGGACTTTTGTGTGACCGTGTGTATGCAAGACAGGCTTGAGAGGAATTCCGTTGGGAAAACCATTGTTTTTTTTCCGAAGGGAATACCGCTTGTGTGTATGTGGCATTAGAGTGCGTGGCCCAGGGTGCTCCTGGTGATGAGACAGTAATCCAGGCTCTGAGTATGTTTGTGTGGGGCCCATTCACACAGAAGATACTTTTGGGCATCAGTATGCTGTTGAACTACCGGTACCCCACCTTTGCATCCGCTCCTTTACACCTGGATGTTTTGGGTGTATCTGTCCACCCCTTCATGCTACAGTTCTTACTGAACCATTTTCTATAATATTAAATAATAAAAAATCTAGCAGGAAAATATGTACCGTATATACGTATAAGCCAAGTTTTCAGCCCTTTTTTTAGGGCTGAAAATACCCCCCTAGGCTTATACTCGAGCCAGTACCTGAATTCTTGCCAGGAGTCCATTTTTTTAAAGTCGCGGCTTCCTTCTGGCGTTCCTTTCCGTGATAGTCATTTGACACTGTGTTCCGCCTATCAGGGAGGTTCTCTCATCCTCAGACAGTTTCCCAGCAGACACTGTGTTCAGTGTTCTGCCAATCACGGACGTCCTCTTGTTTAAGGATGAAAGAATGTCCGTGATTGGCGGAACACTAAACACAGTGTGTGCTGGGAAACTCAGTCTGAGAATGAGCGGACCTCCGTGATAGGCGGAACACTGTGTCAAATGCCTATCACGGAACGCAACACCAAGAGGAAGCCGAAAAAATGGACACCTGTCAAGTTTGCAGGTACTCGGGCACAGAGAGGTATGGCACAGGGAGACTGCAATGGGCAAAGTGAGGTATGGCACGTTGAGACTGCAATGGGCACAGTGAGGTATGGCACAGTGAGGCTGCAATGGGCACAGTGAGGTATGGCACAGTGAAACTGCAATGGGCACAGTGCGGTATTTTACAGTGAGACTGCAATGGGCACAGTGAGGCTTGACACAGTGAGACTGCAATGGGCACAGTGAGGTATGGCACAGTGAGATTGCAATGGGCACAATGAGGCTTGGCACAGTGAGACTGCAATGGGCACAGTGAGGCATGGCACAATGAGACTGCAATGGGCACAGTGAGGTATGGCACAGTGAGGTTGCAATGGGCACATTGAGGCGTGCAAATGGGAATTGTTGACCCTCTTTTCCGCTTACAGTAGCTCAGCTTATACTCTAGTCAATACGTTTTCCCAGTTTTTTTGTGGTAAAATTAGGTCCTCGGCTTATACTCGGGTCGGCTTAAACTCAATAATATACAGTAATATATAATAATAATAATGACCACAGTGCGGTCCTTAGAATTTAGTATTCAATCCAGAGATCTCGCCAATAGAGTCCCTGAAAAGTATAAGAAACTGGTGGTTGACCTTCCAGCATTTACCAAAAACTTAAACATTTCTGGTGGACTGACCCTTTAAAGTTCTACAATTCTCTTTAACAAAATCAGAAACGTCTCTGTCTGGGAATATTTCAGACCAGACCAGTTTTTTAGCTTTTTCAGACTAAGAGGACAGCTAAATTAATCTGGGCATGTAATTTGGACACCACCCCCATCCCCCATCCCAAGAGGCCCTATTTGGATCCTTTCCAGGTACCTGGGAGGAGGCCAAGAACACAGTGGCAGTTTTTTTCCTGTCAGCTGACCTGGAAATGCATTGGAATTCCCAGGAAGAGCCTGAGGCTGTGATTGGGCGATGTCATATCGGCATTGGCCTGCTCATCCTCCTGTAGTGACAATTACTTTTTCAATTATTTATTATTGCTCAGTACTCATGTTCCTGCTATATAGACTTCTACTTCCAGCCCTCATCTCATGTATACCATATCCAAGAGCTGCAACCTACATTTGTTTAGTGCACCCGAGCACAAATCTCTAACCCAAACCAGGCTGGGATGAAATCTAGTAGACATGTGCACAACAAAAAAATTAGTTTCGTTTCGTCTCGTTTCTGTAGATTCGTAAAGATTCGTAATTTCGTAAGACGCGAGGTTTTATATTCGGACTCGTTCGTATTTTCGTAACAGTTTTATTTTCGTTGATACTGAATGATTCGTAATTCTGTCTAATTTATTTTCTTTGATTCGAAATTCGTAATTTTGTTAGATATTAATTTTTGTTTATTCGGTACACTACTCGGAATTTAGTAATTATGAGATTGCCTTTTCCGTTGATTCGGAACATTGTTTTGTTTTCGTTGATTTGTGTCTACTACCGTGCTTCGAATGCATTCGTACTTCCGTAAATACATTGCGGTCATTCGTAATGTATTTTAGTTTAGTTTTCAACATGCGGCTATAGCCTCCTACCGTGCTTCGAATGCATTCATACTTTCGTAAGTAAATCGCGGTCATCCGCAATTTCGTATTTTAGTTTTGTTTTCAACACGCGGCTACAGCCTTCTACCGTGCTTCGAATGCATTCGTACTTTCTTAAATAAATCACGGTCATTCGTAATGTATTTTGGTTTCGTTTTCAACACGCGGCTATAGCCTCCGCCCCCTGTACGCCATTTTGAGAGGGTGTATCTTGCTTAATTTCTAATAAGTCCTGTACTTACTCCCAGTCCACTCCCTCAGTCACGAGACCTGACTCCTCCTCAACTGAATCTAAAAAGATTCAGGAATGCATTGTGACTCAGACACAAATGAGATAAGCTAATTGGCTAAGATATTAACCCCCCTGGAGTCTGACTCGGGGTTAAATTTTCATGCTGCGATCGGTAACCCCGAGTCAGACTCGGGCTCGCCTTGCTGAGTGCACAGACAGGGTTTACTTACCTTGTTCCTGGATCCAGCGATGCCAACACGTGCGATGTCGATCTCCGTTCCCTGCTACGTTACGACGCACGGGCGGAGAAACGGCGCTATATTCAAAAAAGTAAACAAACACATTACATACAGTACAATGTAATTTTATAGATTACAGTACTGTATGTAAAAAATACACACCCCCCTTGCCCCTAGTGGTCTGTCCAGTGCCCTACATGTCCTTTTATATAATACAAAGTGTTCTTTCTCCCTGCAAAATGTAGATTGTCCATAGCAACCAAAAGTGTCCCTTTATGTCAAAAATGGTTTTAGATCAGCTAAAAAACAGCGATAATAAATTATAATCACTTGCAGAATTTAGCGATAGCGATTTGTGGGGAAATTCGTCATAAAAAAAATAATAATAATGACAGCGACAATTCTGCAACTGAGCAAATTTCAGTGATTTTGATTTGATTACATTATTGAATAATTTTTACTATAATTATATTATTATTTGTTATAATTATTTATAATTATTTATTATATTATAATTTATAAAAAAACATTTTTTTTAATATCATACCCGGGATGCCTATAAGACTCTTGTTTGGTCAGATTTAAGTAAGTTATTCCTAAGAATTACAGGCCTACAGTATAAAACGCCAAATTTCCTTGCAAATAATGGTACCGCTTTCAGCACTTACAATCTGAAAGAATCATACCGCCAGGAAGGTTAAAGGGGTTGTAATGGAAAACATTTTTTTCCCTAAATAGCTTCCTTTACCTTAGTGCAGCCCTCCTGAACTTACCTCATCCTTCCATTTTGCTTTTAAATGTCCTTATTTCTTCTGAGAAATCCTCACTTCCTGTTCTTCTGTTTGTAACTACACACCGTAATGCAAGGCTTTCTCCCTGGTGTGGAGAACACCTCTTGAGGGGGCGAGCAGGAGTGTCAGGACGCCCACTAACACACAGCTCATTTCTCTATCTGCAAAGTAGAGAGTGTCCTGACTTGCCTGCTCGCCTCCTCCCCCCTCAAGAGGCTTTCTACACACCAGGGAGAAAACTTTGCATTACGGTGGTGAGTTACAGACAGAAGAACAGCAAGTGAGGATTTCTCAGAAGAAATAAGGACATTTAAAAGCAAAATGGAAGGATGAGGTAAGTGAAGGAGGACTGCACTAAGGTAAAGGAAGCTATTTAGGAAAAAAAAAAAATCCTTTACAACCCCTTTACAAGTAAGATACATCACTCACTACACTGCCCATTCGAAAGAACGGTTCGAGAACACGAAATTACAAACAGACAAAGGTACAAATTTACGAACATACAAACGAAATTACCAACATACATATTAAGATACACTTTCTTACACTGTCCATTCAAAAGAACGATTCGAGAACACGAACAAACGAAATTACGAACATACAAAGAAACAAAATTACGAACACACAAATGAAATACGAACAGACAAAGGATTGAAAATACGGAATGCAAATCAATCGTTATAGATGTCATTTTCGTTCTTTTACTGTTTAGGTGTTTCGTATTTTTCGTAAGTTTGTCCATTCGTAAGTTCGTATTTTCACATGTTCGTTACTTTGCTTTTTCATAATTTCGTAATTTTTGTATTTTGGTTCTTTCAGCTATTCGGATGTTCAAATTGATCTGAATGTACGAATACTAACAAATTCGTACGAAAATCCATTTTTTACGAACGGAAACGCACATGTTTAAAAACTAGGCAGGAGCCTAGGTCCTAGGGGATATCCAGAGGGCCCACAACCATCATGCTAATGCAGTAAACCAGGGGATGGTGCACATGGCCGAAGCAGTGTGCCTGCCTTTCTTTTCACAAGGGTGGATGTGCATGTAGGCAGTTGGTGTTTGATGGGGCCATGCAAGAACAAGCAAATGGTGAGGTTTCTCTGTGCTTATTGCAATTTTTCCTTAGTGTCATTTGAAATATTGGGTGGGCCACAGCTGCTACCCTGCCCCATTCTGACTCAATCCTTTACCCCCTATACCCCCTTATCTTATAGCCCTCTGGCTAAATTTATCAAGTACTGATACCTTTGCGGTGTGATTTGAGCCCATACAAAACAAATGTGCTCAAATTGCTCCACAAAGAATCGTATGCGTTGTGAACAGGAATGCAGTGCGATTCTTGTTTGAATCGCATGCCGCTTGCCACACCACTCCTGTGTGAACCCAGGCTGTAGTCACTATGACAGGCCTGGATTCATACAAGAGCGGTGGGGGGAAACGCAAGTGATTTAAACAATTCCAGCCCCCTGGAATTGTACAGAGTGACCCCAAACCTTCTCTTCTCGGCAGGGGCGGACTGACAACTCATGGGGCCCCCGGGCAATAGAAGATTATGGGGCCCCCGGGCTTAAAGATGGCCACCAAGCCAGGTGGCAGTACAGAGGCGGGGCAGCTAAAATCTCTGGATTTTCACATCAAAAGCATGTTGGTTTTGGACATATCAGGGACGGATGTAAAAAAAACACAGATTTTACAGTGGTTTTAATGAGCCTGGCAACCCTGATGGGGCCCCCTAGTGGCATGGGGCCCTCGGGCAGTCCCGTGTTTCTCAATGGTCAGTCCGCCCCTGCTTCTCGGGTCCCTCGTCGGCACTGCTGGCTCCTACTCTCTGTCCAGTGCACTCCCCCCCAGGAAGATGCGTTCCATGGGGGGGCACTAGTGAGTTCTCACTTCTGAGCCCTGCTGCTGTGCTGCTCTATAGACACAGACAAGGGGATTCTGCCTCCCCATCACTGGCTTTGATTGACAACACTGGGAGCCAATGTCTCCTGCTGCCTGAGCAAAGCCAATGAGAGACAGAAGTGAGGGGAGAGAAGAGCTGCAGACGTGCCCATTGTTGGATCAAATGAGGGCTCAGGTAAGTACAACGGGAGGGGCCAAATTTTATGTCTAAACATCATGAATTTTGAACTGGGCACATATATCTGTAGTGTTTTCTTATCTCTCTCCAAAGTCCAAAGTCTCGTGGCTTTCTCCTGCTCCGTTCTTCTGTTATCAGCCTGATAACTTTTAACAAGTTCTCCCCAACACAGGAGATAAAACCAGCCTGAAATTTGTGTCAGGGTGGGTGCTATAAATAGATTAGCAGAAAACTTGTCAATTCACAGCACAGCTCTGCAAGTCTCTGCCTATGTGGAGAGGGGGGTGTGTGCCTTTCCTCCAATCAGCTGTCTCACAGTGCATGGCAAGACTCTCCTCCCCCTACTGGAACAGAAAGAGGAAATTCGAACAGGACGTGCACTTTCTAAAGAGTATTTAAAGCTGAAGACAGCAGATATACATGTAAAACTTATGTAGGGAGATTTGTTTAATCTCTGTATCATTTGAGGCTGTTCACTTCATTGGGTGTATGTGAGAGTTTACATCCACTTTAAGTGTAAAAAATGTTTAAGCTTTAAAACCATTTTAAACCCAAAAGCAAACATTTACAGTATTACATTGCAGCTTACCAATTCTTAGATGTGATTAGGAACAGCAATCTATCTCCTCCTCCAGTCAGTCCCATCCCCCACAGTTAGAAACACCTCCCAGGGAAAACATTTAACCCCTTGCATTAACCCCTAGCATTAACCCCTCCCCTGCCATTTATATAGTAATCAGCGCATTTTTATAGCACTGATCGCTGTATAAATGTCAGTGGTCCTAAAAAAGTGACAAAAGTGTCCGATCTGTCCACCGCAATGTGGCAGACTAGCCAAAAAATCGCTGGTCACCGCTATTACTAGTTAAAAAAAAAAAAAATAATAATAATAAAAATGGCATAAATGTAACCCCTATTTTGTAGACACTATGGGCCAGATCCACATACCTGCCCCGCCGGCGCGGCGTGTCCCATTTACTCTACGCCGCTGTAAGTTACAGCGGCGTATCCTTATCCACAAAGAAATGCCGCTGTAACTTACGGCGGTGTAGCGTAAATGGGCCGGCGTACGCAGGTGTAATTCAAATTTACTAGTGGGGGGGCGTGTTTTATTATAATTATGAATGACCCGACGCAAACTACGCTTTTTTTTAACTGCGCATGCGCCGGCCATGGATGTATCCCAGTGCGCATGCGCGAAATCACGTTGCAAAACATCATTGAAAACGACGTGAACGTAACTTACGCAAATCCCTATTCATTAACATTACGTACGCCTCTATACAGCAGGGGTAACTTTACGCCGGACCTACGCTTACGAAAAGGGCGTAAAAACACTGCGCCGGGCGTACGCACGTTCGTGGATCGGCGTATCTACCTCATTTGCATATTCGACGTGGAAGCGCCCCTAGCGTCCAGCGTAAATAGGACACTTTAGGACGACGGCGTAGGACGGCGTATCTACGCAAAAAAAACGGCGTATCTTGTTTTGTGGATACAAAACAATGATACGCCGGCGCAGATTTGAAATTACGGCGGCAGATCTGGAGATTCGCCGCCGTAATTGTTTGTGGATCTGGCCCTATAACTTTTGCGCAAATCAATCAATATACGCTTATTTCATTTTCTTTTTACCAAAAATATGTAGAAGACTATATATTGGTCTACAATGATTTTTTTTTATTATTTCATTTTTTTTTGGGGGGGGGGGGGGTTAGTATAGCAAAAGTAAAATTATATATATATATATATATATATATATATATATACAGTATATATATATATATATATATATTTTTTTTTTTTTAATTGTCATTTATTTTTTGTTTATATCAAAATATCACCAAAAAAAAGCTCTATTTGTGTGGGGAAAATCAATTTTGTTTGAGTAAAGCGTTGCATGACCGTGCAATTTTCAGTTAAAGCGACGCAATAATGGCCTGGACATTAACCACTTGTCCTCTGCCCACCGTCAAATGACGGCGGGCGGAGGAGTCCATTATCCTGACATCACGTCAAATGACGTGATGTCCTTTTAAAGCCGCGGGCGGGCGCTCTGCTGGGATCCCGTGCGAGTGCCCGGCGGCAACGATTGCCGCCGGGCACACGCGATTGCTCAGTAACTGAGCGGGGACGTGGAGCTCTGTATGTAAACACAGAGCTCCACGTCCTGTCAGGGAGAGAGGAGACCGATGCTGTGTCCCTTGTACATAGGGACACAATCGGTCACCTCCCCCAGTCACCCCCCTCCCCCTACAGTTAGAACACTCATAGGACACACATTTAACCCCTTCCCCGCCCCCTAGTGGTTAACCCCTTCACTGCCAGTCACATTTATACAGTAATCAATGCATATTTATAGCATTGTTCACTGTATAAATGTAAATGGTCCCAAAAATGTCAGAAAAGTGTCCGAAGTGTCCGCCATAACGTCACAGTCCCAATAAAAAAATCGCAGATCGCCGCCATTAATAGTAAAAAAAAAAAATGGCATAAACTATCCCCTATTTTGTAAAAACTATGGCCCAGATTCACAGAGCGATTACGCCTGCGCAACTGCTGTTGCGCGTGCGTAAGTGTAAATGTGCGCGTGCGTATAGTTGGACGCGATTCACAAAACAATATACGCCAGAAATCTACGTTTTTTGGTCCGGCGTAATTGAATTAGACATTCGCTTCCCTTCGTGCAAAACTGCGCTAGACACACCATTGATTTGCTAGTCAAATATGCTAATGAGGGAGTTACGGGGATCCACAAAAAAACGCAGTTGCTGCGCAGGCTACGCGATGTGCGCAACAGCAAAATGTTGGGGCAGATTCACGTAGATCGGCGCATTATCATTCCGGCGTAGCGCACCACTTTTCCGTTAGACTTGCGCAATCTAGCCGCGTAATCCGGCGATTCACGTAGCTTTTACGCAAGAGCTTGCGCAAACGTAAGGTTTTTTCCTGAGGCGTAAGGAGGAGTAATACAAATTGGGAAGGACGTGGGCGTGTTACATTGAAATGAGCCGTGACCCCATGCAAATGAAGGGCCGGCCGACTCGCGCATGCGCGCGTGAAGGAAACCATGTCAGCTCCGTTGTGCGCATGCTCACAACTCGGGAGCGGCGCAATCAGTGAAATTGGAAATGGACTAGGGCAACTTTATGAACTACGCAGACAGCATAAATAGACAGACACAAATGCACTTCCTTTGCAAAAGTACATCCCTTTGTATCCCTCCCTATACAGCAAGGTGCTTTTGTTTGTTTGTGACGTGTCTTTGAGATATTTGGGGACTGTTTTGCAGAGTGATTTTTGTCTTTTATGTCTTTGTTGTTATTTTGTTTAAATTATATTTTTGCTGGGCATTTTTTATTTTTGCTCGTCATTTATTTAATTTTTTTGGTTCTGTTTGTGTATGATTTTGGAATGTGGGGGTGATATTCCTGCGGGAAAAGGGGTGTCACCCTCATTTGTGGTGGAGAAGTGATCGCCAGGTCTGTGTGAATGGTGTATGAATGTACAGTGACATAATTGGAGCCGTGGCATGGCGTTGCAGCTCACAAGTCCTGCATGGTGGACTGGTGCCAATCCAATGTGATGAGGATGTGGGGTGTGTGTGCTAGGGACCACAGTGGTGTGCATGCATGCATTCTCATTGTGCCATGATTAATGTGTGTGTTTAACGTGCAAAGATGCATAATGTGAGCTGGCATGAGATGGGGTCATGAGATGGGGTACCAGTGCATATGCAGAGTCACCTTGAAGGGAAAAGACAGGAGGATGTTAGTCATGCATGTGCCACTTGTGAGGTGTGCATCACGGGAGGGGATAGTCATGCCTGCCACCCATGTCACTCACCAACCAGCCAGCTGTCCCCATACATGTTCTGTTGGAAATCTGTGGGGATGGGGCTCTGATTGTATATGTAGCTGTCATGGGTGTCATGGGTGGTGCCATGTGTTGGGCTGGTGATGTCCTCCTGCAGGGTTGTGGTAATTCCATGATGGCATGAGGGGTGAATCTGAAGATGCGAGACACCTCAGAATCACTCATGCCATAGATGTCTATGCGTGTGTGATATATCAAGTGAAGAGTGAGGGGCTTGTATCAGATAAGAATATTGTATTAGATTAATTTAAATTGTAAATTTTATATAAGCAAATAAAAAAATTAAAAAAAACATCTCCCGTGCCCTCCTTAGTGCCATCCTCCGTGCCCTCCTCCTTCTTTGTTCATCTAAAGTCAGTAGTATAGCTATGCGCGACGATGCCCCTGGCATGTTGGCATACAGATTGTTGGGCAACACGTGTGACTGCTGAACTCCTCACTAACAGTGTTGCTTTATCTGACAATTAGACTTTTTTTCAAAATTTAGACCAGCTTTTAGGTCCTCTAACTTTAGACAGAACATTTTGCTGTTGCGCACATCGCGTAGCCTGCGCAGCAACTGCGTTTTTTTGTGGATCCCCGTAACTCCCTCATTAGCATATTTGACTAGCAAATCAATGGTGTGTCTAGCGCAGTTTTGCACGAAGGGAAGCGAATGTCTAATTCAATTACGCCGGACCAAAAAACGTAGATTTCTGGCGTATATTGTTTTGTGAATCGCGTCCAACTATACGCACGCGCACATTTACACTTACGCACGCGCAACAGCAGTTGCGCAGGCGTAATCGCTCTGTGAATCTGGGCCGTTCTGTCTAAAGTTAGAGGACCTAAAAGCTGGTCTAAATTTTGAAAAAAAGTCTAATTGTCAGATAAAGCAACACTGTTAGTGAGGAGTTCAGCAGTCACACGTGTTGCCCAACAATCTGTATGCCAACATGCCAGGGGCATCGTCGCGCATAGCTATACTACTGACTTTAGATGAACAAAGAAGGAGGAGGGCACGGAGGATGGCACTAAGGAGGGCACGGGAGATGTTTTTTTTAATTTTTTTATTTGCTTATATAAAATTTACAATTTAAATTAATCTAATACAATATTCTTATCTGATACAAGCCCCTCACTCTTCACTTGATATATCACACACGCATAGACATCTATGGCATGAGTGATTCTGAGGTGTCTCGCATCTTCAGATTCACCCCTCATGCCATCATGGAATTACCACAACCCTGCAGGAGGACATCACCAGCCCAACACATGGCACCACCCATGACACCCATGACAGCTACATATACAATCAGAGCCCCATCCCCACAGATTTCCAACAGAACATGTATGGGGACAGCTGGCTGGTTGGTGAGTGACATGGGTGGCAGGCATGACTATCCCCTCCCGTGATGCACACCTCACAAGTGGCACATGCATGACTAACATCCTCCTGTCTTTTCCCTTCAAGGTGACTCTGCATATGCACTGGTACCCCATCTCATGACCCCATCTCATGCCAGCTCACATTATGCATCTTTGCACGTTAAACACACACATTAATCATGGCACAATGAGAATGCATGCATGCACACCACTGTGGTCCCTAGCACACACACCCCACATCCTCATCACATTGGATTGGCACCAGTCCACCATGCAGGACTTGTGAGCTGCAACGCCATGCCACGGCTCCAATTATGTCACTGTACATTCATACACCATTCACACAGACCTGGCGATCACTTCTCCACCACAAATGAGGGTGACACCCCTTTTCCCGCAGGAATATCACCCCCACATTCCAAAATCATACACAAACAGAACCAAAAAAATTAAATAAATGACGAGCAAAAATAAAAAATGCCCAGCAAAAATATAATTTAAACAAAATAACAACAAAGACATAAAAGACAAAAATCACTCTGCAAAACAGTCCCCAAATATCTCAAAGACACGTCACAAACAAACAAAAGCACCTTGCTGTATAGGGAGGGATACAAAGGGATGTACTTTTGCAAAGGAAGTGCATTTGTGTCTGTCTATTTATGCTGTCTGCGTAGTTCATAAAGTTGCCCTAGTCCATTTCCAATTTCACTGATTGCGCCGCTCCCGAGTTGTGAGCATGCGCACAACGGAGCTGACATGGTTTCCTTCACGCGCGCATGCGCGAGTCGGCCGGCCCTTCATTTGCATGGGGTCACGGCTCATTTCAATGTAACACGCCCACGTCCTTCCCAATTTGTATTACTCCTCCTTACGCCTCAGGAAAAAACCTTACGTTTGCGCAAGCTCTTGCGTAAAAGCTACGTGAATCGCCGGATTACGCGGCTAGATTGCGCAAGTCTAACGGAAAAGTGGTGCGCTACGCCGGAATGATAATGCGCCGATCTACGTGAATCTGCCCCAAAACATTTTGCGCAAACCAATCGATAAACACTTATTGCATTTTTTTTTACCAAAAATATGTAGAAAAATACGTATCGGCCTAAACTGAGGAAAAAAATATTTTTTTTATATATTTTTTGGGTTATTTATTACAGCAAAAAGTAAAAAATATTGCACTTTTTTCAAAATTGACGCTCTACTTTTGTTTATAGCGCAAAAAATAAAAACCGCAGAGGTGATCAAATACCACCAAAAGAAAGCTCTATTTGTGGGAAAAAAAGGACGCCAATTTTGTTTGGGAGCCACGTCGCACGACCGCGCAATTGTCAGTTAAAGCGACGCAGTGCTGGAAGCTTAAATTTTGTCTGGGCAGGAAGGGGGTGTAGGTGCACTGTAGGCAAGTGGTTAAGGGGGAAAATCTTCCGAGCCTTAGGTGGTTAATGCTGCTTTAAATCTACTGCAGTCTAGGTGGGGGGGCCCTAGATGGAGGAAGCTTAGCGGCTTCTGCCCTTCGTTAATCTATCCCCAGTACTCGGCGTCTCTTTTCTCTGCCTTCTGGAGCAGATATTTCTCTCCCCGGCACCTGGTGGATCGCCTGCTCCATTTGTACCAAGCTCCCCTCTGTCAGTGTCTGAGTGACCCATTTTCTTCTACAAAGTCATCTATTTTAACCTCTGAAATTTCATTTTCTGCTCACAATATACCATTGGAACAGCTGTATCTAGACAACCTCAATGACTTACTCATTGCCCTTTTTATAGGTTATTACTTCTTATTCATCCTCATTCACAGCTATCTCCTAGAATTAAATTGAGGGTTCCTCCAGATTTGGTAACTTCTTTACAGAAATAGAAGCTGCATTTAAGGATGTCTTTATTTATCAGCACTGCCAAATAAAGATTTTCGATTAGGGGCACGGAGTTTTCGGCTTTGCTAGGTCTTTAACCACTTTGCTAGGTCTTTAACCACTTCCATACCAGGCACTTACGCACCTTCCCGCCCAAGCATATTTTCAGCTTTCAGCACTGTCGCACTTTGAATGACAATTGCGCAGTCATGCTACACTGTACCCAAACAAAATTGGCGTCCTTTTTTCCCCACAAATAGAGCTTTCTTTTGGTGGTATTTGATCACCTCTGCGGTTTTTATATTTTGCGCAACAACTAATAAAAGACTGAAAATTTAGAAAAAAAAAATATGTTTATTTTTTTCTGTTAACTTTTTTGTAAATAAGTATGTTTTCTCTTTCAATTACGGGCACTTATATGGCGGCACTGATGAGGTGGCACTGATGGACACCAATGAGGTAGTACTGATGGGCACCGATGACGTGGCACTGATGGGCAATGATAGGCGGCGCTGGTATGCGGCACTGATGGGCACTCATAGATGGCACCGATGGGCACTCATAGGTGGCACTGATGGGCACTCATAGGCGGCACTGATGGACACTCATAGGCGGCACAGATGGGCACTCATGGGTGGCACTGATGGGTACTTATGGGTGGCACAGATGGGCACTGATAGGTGGGCACTGGGCATGGATTGACACTGAGGGGTGGCACTGATGGACACTGTGGGGTGGCACTGATGAATCTATGTTGCCAGTCAGTCATGACTTTTAAAAAAAATTTTATTGCCGATTATTATTTTTTTGCCCTTCCAGTGTGGGCTTCCCTGGTGGTCCAGTGTGGGCATCTGAGGGGGGGCTGCGCTGATAAACAATCAGCGCAAACCCCCCTGTCAGGAGAGCCGCCGATCGGCTCTCCTGTACTCGCGTCTGTCAGACGCGAGTGAGGAAGAGCCATCGACGGCTCTTCCTGTTTACATCGTGATCAGCCGTGATTGGACACGGCTGATCACGTGGTAGCGAGCCTCAACCGGAGACTCGTTACCGAGATCGGAGATGCAGGGTGTCAGACTGACACCCCGCATCACCGATCGCTGCGCCACCCCACGGACGTGCGCAGCATGAAATCCTGCAGGACGTCAATTGACGTCCAGTCAAGATTTCAGAACCACTTCCCGGACGTCAATCTCCCATTGATTGGGCGGGAAGTGGTTAAAGACGTGGGGCACCTCGACTGACATGTTGTAGGTCATGCAGCATAACATAATGAAGTGGGTGGGGCTCTCTATAAAACAAATTTGTATATGCTGTGCGTGTGTATATATACGGCGGGTAAAATAAGTATTGAACTAGTTTTTCTGGGTAAATATATTTCTAATGCTTGTACACACGATCGGAATTTCCGATGGAAAAAGTCAGATGGAATTTTTTCATCGGATATTCCGACCGTGTGTGAGCCCCATCTGAGTTTTTCCATTGGAAATTCTGACAGAATTGTAATTTTTTTTAAGTGGTCGTGAAAAACGATCGTATGATCGGGCTAAAAGCCGCTCGGTTGTTATCCCGGAGGAGTGGGAGGGGACATCTCCCATCGGGAGACCCGATCTACGATCCGCCGCCTCCAGTGCCTAGCCGCAGACTGGAACTAAGCCGCGAACGGCTTTGATCCAGTCTCTTCAATGTAAACACGCAAGCCACGTCACTTCCGGTTTACTCAGCTGCCAATGGTGCCGCTTTTTAAAAAAAAAACATAGTATTCAGAATTGCCATTTTCGGCGATCTGAATACTTTGAAGTGCAAAGGAGGGACCCTTTTAGACCCTCGATCCCTCCATAAAGAGTACCTGTCACCACCTATTACTGTCACAAGGAATGTTTACATTCCTTGTGACAGCAATAAAAGTGATAATTTTTTTTTTTTTTTTTAAAACACAATTTTAGATTATAAAAATAAATAAAATAAGTAAGACTTTTTTTTTTTTTTTGAAGCGCCCCCATCCCAGTGAGCTCGCGCAGCAAAGCAAACGCATACGGAAGTCGCGGCCGTATATGTAAACGATGTTTAAATCACACATGTGAGGTTTGAAAACGGGGTTCAAGGTACACAAACCATAGGATGGACTATGGGTGACCTGGAGTATTGCAGTGCCACGTCCTAGAGTAACTAGAGAGATTTGTGGTTTAGGAAAGAAAATGGACTTTATAGGCACTAATCATAAACGTAATGTAAATGTTTTATTGATACAATACCAAAAAGATTCTGGTATTGCACTCACAATTACAATATAAAGTTATAAAAATACATTTAAAAAGACATATATAATTGATCACACAATAAAAATAGTGAACAAAGAAAATAAATAGTTGTTGTAGTCAAAAAATGGTCCGGTGTAGAAATCAATGCAGATTGATAACTACTGTAGATATAGATATACATAAACATAAACTCTACATGTTTCGCATTTGTTGCTTCCTCAGGAGTTATGATTTTTCTAGAGAAAAAGGAAGGGACCGTCATTAATATACAGACATACATTTATATAAAATACACAAATATTCGTACATTAATATTGAATTGTATCCTATGTGCGTCAAAGCGCTATAAAAAGGATGCATAAGGGACCGAGATTGCCATGGTGTCATAGAAGGGAGGGCGCATCCATAGGGGTCCATAAGGGGGGGCATGCAGGGATACACCAGGAAAAGAGTTGTTAGAAGAGGATACCACTATGTATATTAGTTTTTGTGAGAACATTTAAGATAGTGTGTTCGCACATTGTAACTAGTGTGGAATGGTAATATTTAAGTGAGCTATATTAGGGGTGGAAATAGGTAAAGTGAATGCCCAGCAGAGATATAAAGGCAAAATAATCTATGTGTAATAAACACTAGGTGTGGTAGTAGAATAATTGTATAGACTGACTGCCTACCGTTCCCGCTGTTGGGTATCATAGAAAAGATTTTTGACAGTATAGATGAATATTGTCTGGAACTTAGAAGATTCCAGATGATTGAAAAACGATCCGAATCAAGCTAGAGCGGTATGGCTTATTCTGGTGGGGAAAAAATATATATACAATATAACAAAGATAGGGAAATGTATAATAGTATTGAATAACAAGTTTTCTGTTATTCAAGTATGGGTATAAAAGAAAGAAACAAAGAAAAAAGAAAAATAAATATTTTTGTTCAGAATACATACCCAAATGTGTGCACCGCAGAGTGTTGGTGGAAAGGGCTGAACAACTACTTTGATTAGTATGCTTGGGCAGCTAAATCAATAATAAAGAGGGGATGATCCCCTAGCGTTGAAGCCTGAATTCCAATTAGTAGGTAGACCAACAATAGTAGAAGGCTGCGGTGTGTTCAGGAGTGTGTCTAAACAAAGAGATATAGTATAGTAAGTGATGCTTTGAATAAGCTGCCTACTCAAAGAGATGCTATAGAATCCTGAAGGTAGGCAGAGTGTAACATTTAGTTTGTAAAGAGTCATTTCTACTCACCACTCAGGCCGTTTGGTTAAATTCCCTGCTTGAAAATGGCAGACTCTATAGCTCGTTTTATCCACCCCTTTTAAGTGTGTATCCCGGTCACATGTGCGGTTGAGACTTCCGCACCATGTGACCCGGCCAAGTCCTGACTGTCCAATCCCTAAGCAGCAGGCTAAGCAGCGTCAATCGACGCTGCACCAATGAGGTGGGCGTAGAATTAAACATCAGGGGGAAGAGGCATGGAGGCGCTCCACCAATAGAGTGGAGCGGGGCGTGTCTCTCATACGTGTCCCGTTGCGATGGTAACACCAGCGTACATGGGGAAGTGATCCAGCATTGGCGTGGGCATAGGGGAGGAACGTCATAGGAAGGAGGGATGGAGGCACACGCTCCGCCAATGGGGGTCGGCGGGGCGTGTCAAAGTCCGTGGCAAGAAGCTAAGGCATAAAGCACCGCCGCAAGAACACACAGGCAAAGCCCCCATCACATCCTAGGTTTCCACAGCACAGACAAGTTGTGCTGTGGTTACCTGGCCGTGCATGTCCTAACAAAGGATTCCCATAGGATACCGCAACAATCCCCAAAAGGCACCAAGGCAAAAGGTCCCAAACATCAATTAACATAGTAAGGCAGTTGATAGTGCAACATTGGTAGTACAAATACACAAAGTGCACTAATATATACTTGATTGAATGTAAACAAAGTAACTCAGTGTTGTGACTGGATATCCCAGTTCACAATAGTCGTTTCATGATTGGAAATATAGACATTAATGCATTACTAGATATTTATTAGCAGGGACACAGCGGAGAGGGGGAGCAGAGCTGTAGAAAAATTTGAATTACTTAACTAAAGTGGTTGATTAGTACATTAGTGTGTACGAATAGTACCACTAAGGCATAACCAACATAACAATGTGTTATAAAAAGGATTTATATGTCTGAAGCTCATTGATACCTGGAGGTTGAGTAGCGTTTAATCTTTCAATCCATTTGGTCTCATTTTGCAGGATTTTTTTATCCCAGTCGCCTCCTCTCGGGTCCCGCTGAATAACAGCGAGAGCAAAGAAGGAGGCAGATGATGTATTGAAACGGTGATAAAGATCTAAATGTCGACTGACAGGTGTCAGAATTTTTCCATTGGACGAATAGTAGATGTGATCTCTAATGCGTTGTCGGAATGGACGAATTGTTTTCCCAACGTAGTAGATCCCACATGAACAGGTCATGAGGTAAACAACACCCATGGTGCCACAGTCGGCTTTAAATTTGGGTTGTAATAGTTCGCCATTAGGTAGAATGAATTTACTACCTGTGGTGATGTAACGGCAAAATTCGCAATGCCCACATTTAAACATACCCTTCCCAGATGGAGGGTCTTGTCTGGCCGGGACATAATGACTACAGGTAAGTTGGTCCCTCAAGGATGTTGAACGTTTGAAAACTATTGTTGGACGTTCGCCAACATATTTGCTTAGGATAGAATCCTCCCGTAGAATATGCCAATGCTTGGTAAGTACCTGTCTGAGCTGGTCTTGTTGGTCAGAGTGTTTTGTTATAATTTTAACTGAACCATAGGGGTCCATCTGTATTTTGATTTTATGCAAAAGTGAGCTCCTAGATTGTTGAATGGTTTTATTATAAGCTTTTCGTAGGAGGGATTTGGAATACCCTCTTGCCAGCAGGCGATCCCTTAGTGAGTTAGCATGGTATTTAAAATCCATGTCATGTGTACAGTTACGTCTCAGTCTGAGGTATTGTGCGTAAGGTATGCTACGTTTTAATGGGATGGCATGTGCACTGGCTGAATGTAGGATAGTATTTCCTGCCGTTTCTTTACGGTATAGAGTGGTTGCCAAGCAATTGTCACCATCTATAAAGATTTCAACATCAAGGAAAGAGATCTTACGGGGATTGCTGTTTACCGTAAATTTCAAATTGTATTTGTTGATATTGAGTTTATTAACAAACGAGGTCAGGGCAAGCTGAGTCCTGGTCCAAACTATGAATATATCATCGATATAGCGTAACCACACCAACGCCTGGTTGGTGAGGTCAGCCAATCGTTCATCTGAAAAGATGTCGCGCTCCCACCCCCCCAGGTACAGATTGGCGTAGGCCGGGGCACAACAAGTGCCCATGGCCACGCCCTGTACCTGGAGGTAGTGGGAGCCGTTAAAGGTAAACCAATTCCGAGTCAGAATATACTGCAGCAATTTCAAAATAAATTCATTGAAGGGCCAAGAGTGGTGGTCTTGTTCCATTAGGAAAGTGCGCGCCATTCCGACGCCCTGCTCGTGAGGGATGCTGGAGTAAAGGGCCTCCACATCCAATGTCACGAGCAGGGCGTCGGGAGGGACGGGCATCCCCTCGATTTGTTGGAGAAGGTCCAGGGTGTCCTTGACAAACGATGGTAATCGTATAACATGGGGTGTCAAAAAGAAGTCGATCAATCTACTTGCGTTTTCCGTGAGAGACCCAATGCCGGAGACAATAGGTCTGCCAGGGGGTATTTTGCTATTTTTGTGTACTTTGGGTAGGGCATAAAATGTGGGGGCCCGTGGGAATTTTACATTGAGATAATCATAGGTTTCTTGGTCTATTGTGCCTTTAGTGTAGGCCTCGCCTATCAAATCCTTATAGTCATTTGTATATTGTAAGACTGAGATGGCAGCAATTCTGCGATACCATGATATATTTGATAGGATATCCATGCACATTTTAACATATTGTATGTTGGTTAGTAACACAATGTTTCCCCCTTTGTCAGAGGGTTTGATTATCAGATCCAAATGCCTTTTCAGTTTAGTAATGGATTTGATTTGTTGTTTCGTGAGATTAGATTGTGTAGGGTTTATATCCAATAGTTTGATATCACTAATAGTAGCCAATAGGAATGCCCAAATGTAGGAGTTGGTGGTCAGATCCGGAAATTTAGTCGATTTAGGTTTAAATTTCCGGTGAGGTATTAACAAAGTTGGAATTGTGGGTGCATTAGAGTCAGATGTATCAGGTGGGGGCCCACCTGACTCATTTTCCTCCAACAGTAAAACTAAATCTCTAAAGGCACGAAATTCGGCCATCGTAAAGTTTTTCATGCTTTCTGCTAGTTCTTTGTCTCTTTTGGATCGCAAACGATCCTGATCGAATAGATATTTGTATGTTAATTTCCTAGCAAAGAGGTAGAGGTCCTTAATAGTATCATATTTATCAATTTGCGATGTTGGGCAAAAACTAAGTCCAAATTGTAGTACCTCCATCTCTTCATTGGAAAATACATAAGGAGTCAGGTTAATAATGCTATTGTTGTTTACGTTTGAGGGGCGTGAGTCGGGGCCAGTGGAAAATTGGACTGAGAAGGTCCTGTAAGTGTTAGATGAGGATCAAGGGTACTTTGTCTGGTAATGGTGTTGCCTGCATTAAGGAGACTAGGTGATGAGAGTGACACATCTGGTGTTCCACGCCCTGGTAGTTGTCCCATGTTAGTTGGATTGCCTTTGGTGGTCTGTAATGTAATATCTCTGCGTTCAGTAGGAAGTAGTAGTTGTAATGCTTGGGATGCAGTTGGTCCCAAATAGTTGGGCTGTTCTCCCAAACCCACATTAGTTCATTGTATAGTACTATATAGATTAGCTTGTTGTGCTTGATCTAGGCGTGTAGCATGGGTCATGTTCATATCAGGGCGTTTTTTGGGGTGTGGTGTAGCCATATGGTTGCCATTGTGTCCTCTTTTCCTAGTTCCTACATTCGTCGCGGGGCGTGCTCCCAGGGGTGCAAAGGGGGTTGGGGGATGGTGGAAGGTGGTGGGGGGTAACGAGGAGTCAGATTCCGAATCCTCCTCTCTAGAGCTATAAGCTACATTTCCAATTGGTTTGCGGCCTGGTCTACCTCTTCTGGCGTTTGGTGCCAGTGAATTCCAGTGGTATGCAAAGCCTTCTGCGAAGGCAAGTTTATCCTTATAGATTTTTGTTTGTTTTTTAGATATAATATCCTTGTTGAGTTTATTGAGATATTCTTTCAATTCCTGCCACTTCTTGTCAAAGAGTTTGTGGCTCTTAATGTGGTCATATTGTGTTTGTAGGCTAACTAGTTCTTGATCAAGGGAGTGAAGGTCCAATTTGTATTGGGTCACTAGTATTTTGATTAATTCTATACTGCACCTTGTAAGCTCAGATTCCCAGTTTCGTTTGAACTCTGGTGTAGAGTTTCCAAATGATGGGAATAACTGTACTCTGAGACCTACCGGGCATATCCTTTCTTGTATATATTGTTGGAAAAATTCAATGTGCCAATATAGGTTAGACTTCTTTTTGAGGAGTCTTCTAGCCTTGGACATATATTGATTTAGACCTAAGTCATCCCTTGTGTCAGTGGTGCAATTGGTCTGGATCTCCCTCATGTATCCAGACCAAGCATCCCCTACAAAGTCCATTATAACTTACACAACAACAGCAAATCTCAGTACGAAAAAAAGCACGAAAGCAAGAAATGGAAAAAGTTATATGTATATAATAAACAGGAACAACTTTGTTATCATACCAAACACTGGTGAGGAGAAGGACTCAAATCCAGTAGACCACCAGGTTAAAAGGAGAAAAGGAAGAGGAGTTATTTCCTCTACTTACCCCCCAGGAGGTAGAAGTGTCTAGGTCTGCAATGATATAACGTCTATTAGCATACAATCACAAAAAGTAACAAAAAACAAAATAGCTTTAATGTTGATATATAGTAATATTAAAAAAGGCCATCAGTTTGGTTGGGTGCTACCACCCTAAGTTCAGAATTGAAAACGGGGTTCAAGGTACACAAACCATAGGATGGACTATGGGTGACCTGGAGTATTGCAGTGCCACGTCCTAGAGTAACTAGAGAGATTTGTGGTTTAGGAAAGAAAATGGACTTTATAGGCACTAATCATAAACGTAATGTAAATGTTTTATTGATACAATACCAAAAAGATTCTGGTATTGCACTCACAATTACAATATAAAGTTATAAAAATACATTTAAAAAGACATATATAATTGATCACACAATAAAAATAGTGAACAAAGAAAATAAATAGTTGTTGTAGTCAAAAAATGGTCCGGTGTAGAAATCAATGCAGATTGATAACTACTGTAGATATAGATATACATAAACATAAACTCTACATGTTTCGCATTTGTTGCTTCCTCAGGAGTTATGATTTTTCTAGAGAAAAAGGAAGGGACCGTCATTAATATACAGACATACATTTATATAAAATAAACAAATATTCGTACATTAATATTGAATTGTATCCTATGTGCGTCAAAGCGCTATAAAAAGGATGCATAAGGGACCGAGATTGCCATGGTGTCATAGAAGGGAGGGCGCATCCATAGGGGTCCATAAGGGGGGGCATGCAGGGATACACCAGGAAAAGAGTTGTTAGAAGAGGATACCACTATGTATATTAGTTTTTGTGAGAACATTTAAGATAGTGTGTTCGCACATTGTAACTAGTGTGGAATGGTAATATTTAAGTGAGCTATATTAGGGGTGGAAATAGGTAAAGTGAATGCCCAGCAGAGATATAAAGGCAAAATAATCTATGTGTAATAAACACTAGGGGGCAGATTCACGTAGATCGGCGCATTATCATTCCGGCGTAGCGCACCACTTTTCCGTTAGACTTGCGCAATCTAGCCGCGTAATCCGGCGATTCACGTAGCTTTTACGCAAGAGCTTGCGCAAACGTAAGGTTTTTTCCTGAGGCGTAAGGAGGAGTAATACAAATTGGGAAGGACGTGGGCGTGTTACATTGAAATGAGCCGTGACCCCATGCAAATGAAGGGCCGGCCGACTCGCGCATGCGCGCGTGAAGGAAACCATGTCAGCTCCGTTGTGCGCATGCTCACAACTCGGGAGCGGCGCAATCAGTGAAATTGGAAATGGACTAGGGCAACTTTATGAACTACGCAGACAGCATAAATAGACAGACACAAATGCACTTCCTTTGCAAAAGTACATCCCTTTGTATCCCTCCCTATACAGCAAGGTGCTTTTGTTTGTTTGTGACGTGTCTTTGAGATATTTGGGGACTGTTTTGCAGAGTGATTTTTGTCTTTTATGTCTTTGTTGTTATTTTGTTTAAATTATATTTTTGCTGGGCATTTTTTATTTTTGCTCGTCATTTATTTAATTTTTTTGGTTCTGTTTGTGTATGATTTTGGAATGTGGGGGTGATATTCCTGCGGGAAAAGGGGTGTCACCCTCATTTGTGGTGGAGAAGTGATCGCCAGGTCTGTGTGAATGGTGTATGAATGTACAGTGACATAATTGGAGCCGTGGCATGGCGTTGCAGCTCACAAGTCCTGCATGGTGGACTGGTGCCAATCCAATGTGATGAGGATGTGGGGTGTGTGTGCTAGGGACCACAGTGGTGTGCATGCATGCATTCTCATTGTGCCATGATTAATGTGTGTGTTTAACGTGCAAAGATGCATAATGTGAGCTGGCATGAGATGGGGTCATGAGATGGGGTACCAGTGCATATGCAGAGTCACCTTGAAGGGAAAAGACAGGAGGATGTTAGTCATGCATGTGCCACTTGTGAGGTGTGCATCACGGGAGGGGATAGTCATGCCTGCCACCCATGTCACTCACCAACCAGCCAGCTGTCCCCATACATGTTCTGTTGGAAATCTGTGGGGATGGGGCTCTGATTGTATATGTAGCTGTCATGGGTGTCATGGGTGGTGCCATGTGTTGGGCTGGTGATGTCCTCCTGCAGGGTTGTGGTAATTCCATGATGGCATGAGGGGTGAATCTGAAGATGCGAGACACCTCAGAATCACTCATGCCATAGATGTCTATGCGTGTGTGATATATCAAGTGAAGAGTGAGGGGCTTGTATCAGATAAGAATATTGTATTAGATTAATTTAAATTGTAAATTTTATATAAGCAAATAAAAAAATTAAAAAAAACATCTCCCGTGCCCTCCTTAGTGCCATCCTCCGTGCCCTCCTCCTTCTTTGTTCATCTAAAGTCAGTAGTATAGCTATGCGCGACGATGCCCCTGGCATGTTGGCATACAGATTGTTGGGCAACACGTGTGACTGCTGAACTCCTCACTAACAGTGTTGCTTTATCTGACAATTAGACTTTTTTTCAAAATTTAGACCAGCTTTTAGGTCCTCTAACTTTAGACAGAACATTTTGCTGTTGCGCACATCGCGTAGCCTGCGCAGCAACTGCGTTTTTTTGTGGATCCCCGTAACTCCCTCATTAGCATATTTGACTAGCAAATCAATGGTGTGTCTAGCGCAGTTTTGCACGAAGGGAAGCGAATGTCTAATTCAATTACGCCGGACCAAAAAACGTAGATTTCTGGCGTATATTGTTTTGTGAATCGCGTCCAACTATACGCACGCGCACATTTACACTTACGCACGCGCAACAGCAGTTGCGCAGGCGTAATCGCTCTGTGAATCTGGGCCTAGGTGTGGTAGTAGAATAATTGTATAGACTGACTGCCTACCGTTCCCGCTGTTGGGTATCATAGAAAAGATTTTTGACAGTATAGATGAATATTGTCTGGAACTTAGAAGATTCCAGATGATTGAAAAACGATCCGAATCAAGCTAGAGCGGTATGGCTTATTCTGGTGGGGAAAAAATATATATACAATATAACAAAGATAGGGAAATGTATAATAGTATTGAATAACAAGTTTTTTAAATGTATTTTTATAACTTTATAACTTTATAACTTTATATTGTAATTGTGAGTGCAATACCAGAATCTTTTTGGTATTGTATCTATAAAACATTTACATTACGTTTATGATTAGTGCCTATAAAGTCCATTTTCTTTCCTAAACCACACATGTGAGGTATCGTCGCGATCGTCAGAGCGAGAGCAATAATTCTAGCCATAGAACTTCTCTGTAACTCTAATCTGGTAACCGTAAAAATTAAAGCGTCGCCTGTGGAGATTTTTAGGTACCGTAGTTTGTCGCCATTCCACGAGTGCGTGCAATTATAAAGCGTGACATGTTGGGTATCTATTTACTCGGCGCAACATCATCTTTCTCATTATACAAAAAAATTGTCCTAACTTTACTTTTTCATTTTTTTTTATTCATGAAAGTGTCTTTTTCCCAAAGAGTTGCGTTTAAAACACCGCTGCACAAATACCGTGTGACATAAAATATTGCAACAATCGCCATTTTATTCTCTAGATTCTCTGCTAATATATATATATATATATATATAATGTTTGGGGGTTCTAAGTAAATTTCTAGCAAAAAATACGGATTTTATCACCAAATGTCAGAAATAGGCTAATGCCGCGTACACAGGATAATTTTTCAGCATGGAAAAAAACAATGGGCCAGATTCACAGAGCCCTTACGCCTGTCTAACTGGTGTTAGACTGGAGTAATTTCAAATTACGCACGTTTTCTAGCTAGTCGGAAGCCTCAAACCATGAATAGACGGCTGCGGGCTTCAATTCGACTGGATTACGTGTTCGTACGCCTTCGGATCTACGCTGCAATAAAATTGCGGCCACTGGGTGGACTTCCCGTCGTTTTCCGCGTCGGGGTATGCTAATGAGCTTTTGCCGGCGATCCCAGAAATTACGATCTTCATTCGTAATCTCTTACGGCACCTTTAGTCATCTTTTTTTTACGTAACACTATACCAGCTTTTTGCTGGTCTAATATTAGACAGCCCATGTTAAGTATGGCCGTCGTTCCTGCGTCGAATTTCTACGTTTTCCGACGTCTTTTATTATTTTTAACGTAAGTCGTCCGGGAATAGGAATGTTCGTAAACGACGCTACTCAAACAACGACGTAACGACGTGATTTCGCGCAATGCACGGCGGGAAATTTCTGAGCGGAGCATACGCAGTTCGATCGCCGCGGGGACGCGCTTAATTTAAATGCTTCACGCCCCCCAATCGCGTATTTCGATTACGCGGCGAGAAATAGACTACGCCGCCGTAGCGTACGGGCAAAAATCTACCAGGATTCGGTGTAGAGCCTGGTGAAATACGGTAGAGTATTTCGATTACGCAGCACAATATTAAGTGTATCTGAATCTGGCCCAATGTTTTTTTCAACTTCATCATTAAAACGGCGTTGCCCATACACCATCGGTTTTAAAAAATGCTCTAGCAAAGCGCGGTGACGTACAACACGTATGACGGCACTATAAAGGAGAAGTTCCATTCGCCTTTGGGGCTGCTTTAGCTGATTTTATGTTAGTAAATGACGATTTGGGCTTTTCTGTCTGTTACAGCGTGATGAATGTGCTTACTCCATTATGAACGGTAGTTTTACCAGAACGAGCGCTCAAGTCACACAATCATTTTTTACAACCCGAAAAACGACATAGTTTAAAACCGCGTTAAAAAATGCAGCATGTTCGAATTTTTTTGTTGTTGTTGTTTTTCAGAACCTGAAAAATGATGTGAAGCCCACACAAACATTTTAACTCCTTAAGGACCGCCTCCTGCACATATACGTCGGCAGAATGGCACGTCTCGGCACATCCACGTATATTGACGTCGGTTCCAGTACCCAGCAGTGGGTCACGGGCGCGCGCCCGCGGCGCGCTCCCGTGACCCGGTCCGAAGCTCCGTGACCGGGACTCGCGCACCCGATCGCCGCTGGAGTGCGGCGATCGGTCCCTGGAGCTGAAGAACGGGGAGAGCCGTGTGTGAAGCTTCCCCGTGCTTCACTGTGGCCGCAGCATCGATCGCATCATTCCTGTTATAGGGGGACGTGATCGATGACGTCGCACCTACAGTAAGGTGACCAGATTTTTTAAATGAAATCCGGGGACATATTTTTTCTTTACTAGTAATGGCAACAATCAGCTAATCTCTGCCCACCACCGCTCACCTCACAGCCTCTCAAGTCTAAGGCTTCATTTCCAGCCACTTTTTTTAGCCTTTTTTACAGCTTAACTAGATGCCGACCGCCCACCGTCATATTACTGCGGGGCACTGCTGGGCGAGAGCCCGTAGCTATACGTCCGCTCTTTAGCGGCCTCTAGAGGGCGCGCGCGCGCGTCCCCGCTTGCCCCCAAGTACGATTGCCGCCGGGCACGCGCGCTCGTTCATTACAGAGCGGGGAACGGGAGATTTGTGTGTAAACACACAGCTCTTGGTCCTGTCAGCGGGGGAAACGCTGATTTTCTGTTCATACAATGTATGAACAGAAGATCAGTGATTTCCCCTAGTGAGGCCACCCCCCCACCCATACAGTCAGAACACACCCAGGAACACACTTAACCCCTTCCCTGCCCCCTAGTGTTAACCCCTTCACTGCCAGTGGCATTTTTAAAGTAATACAATGCATTTTTATAGCACTGATCGCTATAAAAATGCTAATGGCCCCAAAAATGTGTCAAAAGTGTCCGAAGTGCCCGCCATAATGTCGCAGTACTGAAAAAAAATGCTGATCGCCGCCATTACTAGTAAAAAAAAAATATTAATAAAAATGACGTAAAACGACCCCCTATTTTGTAAAAACTATAACTTTTGCGCAAACCAATCAATAAACGCTTATTGCGATTTTTTTAATGAAAAATATGTAGAAGAATACGTATCGGCCTAAACTGAGGGAAAAAAAATTGTTTTATATATTTTTGGGGGATATTTATTATAGAAAAAAGTAAAAAATATTGCATTTGGGAGCCACGTCGCACGACCGTGCAATTGTCAGTTAAAGCGACGCAGTGCCGAATCACAAAAAGTGTTCTGGTCATTGGACAGCAATATGGTCCGGGGCTAAAGTGGTTAAAAACGCCTGTCCATGTTTGGAGCTCAAAAACGCAGCGGTACCGTTTTTGCGCGTTTTTGAGCATTTTTTAATGTCTGGCGTTTTTACAGCTCTATTGCTGGAGCTTCAGAACGCAATGGTCCTGCGGTTTTTTTTTGCAGCTTAAAAACGTCTCAGCCATCTACAGCTCAAAAACGTCATGGTGGGCATGAGGCCATAGACTAACATGGAGAGCCGCTTTTAAGCTGCAAAAAACGCTCAGAAAGTGGCTGTAAAAACACCAGTAGAAATGAGCCCTCACTCTTCCGCCCCCGGCTACTACTGGATGAAAATCACTCCTCCAGGGAAGGCAAGGAGATAGACAGGCGGCTGGCCAGAATTTGAGCCAAGGCAGAAGAACATGTGAGTGAAGCTGAATGGGCATGCACCCGAAACGGAAGACATGTTTATTTTAATTCTGCACTGACTGTCTTTGAAATTGCCCCTGCCCCCTATTAAATCCAATCTGGGGACAAAACCAGGGACAGACTTGGTCCGGGGACAGTGTCCTTAATCAGGGGACTGTCCCCTGAAACTGGGGATGTCTGGTCACCCTAACCTACAGCCACACCCCCCTACAGTTGTAAACACACACACAGGGAACACTAAAACCCTACAGCGCCCCCTTGTGGTTAACTCCCAAACTGCAACTGTCATTTTCACAGTAAACAATGCAATTTAAATGCATTTTTTGCTGTGAAAATGACAATTGTCCCCAAAATGTGTCAAAATTGTCTGAAGTGTCCGCCATAATGTCGCAGTCACGAAAAAAAACGCTGATCGCCGCCATTAGTAGTAAAAAAAATTTTTTTTATAAAAATGAAATAAAACTATCCCTTATTTTGTGAACGCTATAAATTTTGTGAAAACCAACCGATAAACGCTTATTGCGATTTTTTTACCAAAAATAGTTTGAAGAATACGTATCGGCCTAAACTGAGGAAAACTATTTTTTTATATATATTTTGGGGGATATTTATTATAGCAAAAAGTAAAAAATATTGAATTTTTTTCAAAATTGTCGCTCTATTTTTGTTTATAGCGCAAAAATTAAAAACCGCAGAGGTGATCAAATACCACCAAAAGAAAGCTCTATTTGTGGGAAAAAAAGGACGCCAATTTTGTTTGGGAGCCACGTCGCACGACCGCGCAATTGTCAGTTAAAACGATGCAGTGCCGAATCGCAAAAAGGGGCAAGGTCCTTTACCTGCATTTTGGTCCGGGTCTTAAGTGGTTAAATGACGTTTTTGAAAAACAACGTTTTTTTCATGCCGAAAAATTATCGTGCGTACGTGGCATAGGTCATGAAAGGGGGGGGGGGGTGTTAGATGCATTATTTTTTGGAAAAACATTAGAATTACTGGACAGATAACCAGCTGAAAATGGAATGAAGAAGCTTAAAAACAGAAAACTAATGCACCCACCACATCTAAGAACTGGTAAGCTGCAATAGAACAAAAGTTTGCTTTTGGGTTTAACCACTTGCTTACTGGGCACATAAACCCCTTTCGTGCCCAGGCGAAATTTCAGCTTCCGTCAATGCGTCGCTTTAACTGACATTTGCGCGGTCGTACGACGTGGCTCCCAAAGAAAATTGATGTCCTTTTTTCCCCACAAATAGAGCTTTCTTTTGGTGGTATTTGATCACCCGTGCGGTTTTTATTTTTTGCGCTATAAACAAAAAAAGAGCGACAATTTAAAAATATATATATATTTTTTACTTGTTGCTATAATAAATATCCCAATTTTTTTTTTTTTTTTAAACAATTTTTTTTCTCAGTTAAGGCCGATACATATTCTTCTACGTTTTTTTGAAGAAAAAAAAATCGCAATAAGCGACTGCTTTACGCAAAAGTTATAGCGCCTACAAAATAGGGGACAGAATTAGGATTTTTTTTTACTATTTTTTTTTTACTAGTAATGGCGGCAATCTGCAATTTTTATTGGGACTGCGATATTATGGCGGACATATTGGACACATTTTTGGCGCAATTCACATTTATACAGCGACCAGTGCTATAAATATGCACTAATTACTGTATAAATGTGACTGGCATTGAAGGGGTTAACACTAGGGGGTGAGGAAGGGGTTAAATGTGTATCCTGGGTGTGTTCTAACTGTGTGGGGGGAGGGGACTGACTGGGGGAGGTGACCGATGCTGTGTCCCTATGTACAAGGGAAACAGCATCTGTCTCCTCTCCCTGACAGGACGTGGAGCTCTGTGTTTACACACAGAGCTCCACGTCCCTGCTCTGTCACCGCCGATCGCGTGTACCTGGCGGACACCGCGGCCGCTGGGTACACGCATCGAATCCTCAGCGATGCGACGGTACTGTTTTTCCCCCCTGCGCGCCACCCAGTGGCACGCGCGGGGAATTACAATAACATTGACGTCCAAAGACGTGATCCCGGCACTTCAGGTCTGCGCTGTTGACGTCTTTTGTCTATAGCGCGGATCTGAAGTGGTTAATACCCCTTTCATCTATATTAATATCCATAACAAGCGTTATGTGCTGTTCAAATATATCTGTTAATCATCAGACAATTGTCCACAAAGAAATCCGATGTGTGTTCTAAGAAAATTGGATTTGTGAGTCTTAGAAAAAAAAAAAAAAAAAATCTCAAAGTCTTTGATAAGGAGCTTGTAAAATAGTCATATAATAGGATTAAATTCTCTATAATAAAAGCGGTAGTTCCACCTCAGCTGTAAAGGTATCAGGAAATCTCTTGTGGAGAATATGAGGGACAAACCAGTCCTTGGGAGTAACAGCACTGCGGAAAATATCACATCACAAGTGAATGATAATACAGTAAGTAGTACATCTGCACCGAGCCTGCATATCATGATACTTCTATCAGGTGGCGGAGATGAGAACATTAGCGAGCGCTGAATACTGGGAGATGACAGGTACTGATTCCACTAGCAGACGCTTTCCACTTGAAGGGGAAAATTTAGTATGTATTCAGTAAATCTCTATATATTTTTTTTATTATTATTGTGGTCAAGTGGACCTGAAAGTTCTTTTTCATTTTTTTTTACATACTGTTTCATATTTTAGTTTCTGATTTATGATGTCTTCCTTTAGCCCCAGAAGAATTTACCCCCTTCCTGACCAGGCCACTTTTTGCGATACGGCACTGCGTCGCTTTAACTGACAATTGCGCGGTCGTGCAGCGATTTACCCAAACAAAATTGATGTATTTTTTCCCGCAAATAGAACTTTTTTCGGTGGCATTTGGTCACCTCTGCTGTTTTTATTTTTTGCCCTATAAACAAAAAAACACCGACAATTTGGAAAAGAAAAACACAATGGGCCAGATCCACAAAAAACGTCTATATCTTTGTGCGGGCGTAGCGTATATTGTTTACGCTACGCCGCCACAACTTATTAAGGCAAGTTCCGTATCCACAAAGGACTTGCGTCCTAAGTTACGGCAGCGTAGCGTAAATGGCCCGGCGTAAGCCCGCGTAATTCAAATGTGGAACATGTGGGTGTGATTTATGTAAAATCGTCGTGACCATACGTAAATGCCGTTTTTTTGGAGCGGCGCATGCGCCGTTTGTGGAGGTATCCCAGTGTGCATGCGCGAAATCACATCGCAAATAGTCAATGCTTTCGACGTGAACGTAACTTGCGCAAAGCCCTATTCGCGAACGTTTTACGCAAACGACGGAAAATTCGGCGCTGTCCCGATGTCCATACTTAACATTGCGTACGCCTATACATACCAGGGGTAACTTTACGCCAGAAAACGCCTTACGCAAACAACGTAAATAAATGCGCCAGGCGCACGTACGTTCGTGGATCAGCGTATCAAGTCATTTGCATATTCGACGCGGAAAATCGACGGAAGCGCCCCTAGCAGCCAGTGTAAGAATGCAACATAGATACGATGGCGTACTAAGACTTACGTCGGTCGGCTCTATGCCACATTCAGGCGTATCTTGTTTTGTGGATACAAAACAAACATACGCTGGCGCATCTTAGAACTTATGCGGCGTATCAATAGATACGCCGCTGTAAGTTCTTTGTGGATCTGGCCCAATATTTTTTACTTTTTGCTATAATAAATATCCCCCCCAAAAAAAAAATCCTCAATTTAGGCCGATATATATTCTTCTACTTATCCTTGGTATTAAAAAAAAAAAACGCATTAAGCGTGTTATGATTGGTTTGCACAAAAGTTATATCGTCTACAAAATAAGGGATAGATTTATTGCATTTTTATTATTATTTTTATTTATTTTTTACTAGTAATGGATCTGTGATTTTTATTGGGACTGCGACATTGTGGCGGACAGAAAGCACACTTTTGACCCTATTTTAGAACCACTGACCTTAAAGGAGTTGTAAAGGAAACCTTTTTTTGCTGAAATGACTGTTTACATGGTATAGAGACATAATAGTTAACGGATTCCTTTTAAAAATGATTAAAAATAGATAAAAATCAATCATATAATGTGCCTGCAGTTTCAGTTTCGTTTTTCACCTAGTTTCATGCTTCTGTGAAGTACAGAGCCAATACAAGGCAGTGTTTGTTTTTAAAACTAAACTGATTGGTTCTGAGGGGTTTTAGACACACAGTAATCACACCTCCTTGATTAGAGACCACAAAGAGAAGCTCCCATGACTTTTTTCATAAGGAAACAGACAACCAGGAAGTGTGCAGTACAGAGGAGGATTACAGCAAAAACAAACAACGAGGACATGAAACCAGGACTGCATTAGGGTAATAGAAGCTATTTAGCTAAAATTCCTTTAGTGACCCTTTAAGGGCCCTTTCACACTGAGGCATATTTCAGGCATTTTAGCGCTAAAAATAGCGCATGAATTCTCAATGTGAAAACCCGAGGACTTTCACACTGAGGCGATGCTCTGGTGGGAGGAAAAAAAAATCTCCTGCAAGCAGCATCTTGAAGCGGTGAGATATATACAGATGTGCTCAAAAGTTTGCACACCCTGACGGAAATTGTGAAATTTTGGCAAATACATTTGACTGATCATGCCAAAAAACTATTTTATTCAAGGATAGCAGTTACATGAAGCCATTTATTATCACATCGTTTTTTTGGATCCTTTTTAAATCAAAATTATAACAGAAATCAACCAAATGGCCCTGATAAAAAGTTTACATACCCTGGAATGTTTGGCCTTGGTACAGACACAGATGGTGGCACACACAGGTTACAATGGCAATTAAAGGTTAATTTTCCACATCTGTGGCTTTTTAAATCACAATTGGTGTCTGTGTATAAATAGTCAATGAGTTTGTCAGCTCTCACATGGATGCACTAAGAAGGCTAGACACTGAGCCATAAGGAGGTAGAAAAGAACAGTCAAAAGACCTGCGTAACATGGTAATTTAAACTTTACAAAGATAGAAAAGGATATAAAAAGATATTAAAAGCCTTGAATATGCCAGTCAGTACTATTCAATCACTTAATAAGAAGTGGAAAACCCACAGGTAACCTCAGGAGAAATACAGGCAGCCTGTCAAGCCTCAGCTGACGGTCAGACGTTCCCGACCTGATGCTTAGGTCCCAGACAGACCCTAACGGGATCCATATTCAACCAGCAGTCCTGAGGAAGGGGGAGTCCTTTGTCCCCGAAAACACGCTCGCTATATTCTACCATCCTATAATAAGGAAGGATTTGATATATTGACCTTGAGTGCATAGCTGCTTATAAGTGAGATATCATATTAAGCGCCCAGAGGCGATTTACTTCGCATGTGCTGCGCTATATAAGTTTTCATTCATTCATTCATTCATATTGCGATGGTTGATTTTTATCTATTTTATATTCTACCATCTACTGTATACTCCAAATAAAGCAATTTATTTCACAACTACTGAATTTTGTGCGCACCTCTACATTCACCTCCTTTGATCACTATGGTAGCGACCACCTGGCCGTGCCCATACCCATAACAGGGTTTACCATCTTCACAAAACAGCCGGGCATTACTAGTAAAAAAAAAAAAAAATGCTATAAAACTATCCCCTATTTTATAGACGCTATAACTTTTGCGCAAACCAATCAGTAAGCGCTTATTGTGATTTTTTTTACCAAAAATATGTAGAAGAATACGTATCGACCTAAACTGAGGGAAAAATATGTTTTTTTTAATATATTTTTTGGGAGGATATTTATTATAGCAAAAAGTAAAAAATATTGTTTTTTTTTCAAAATTGTCGCTCTTTTTTTGTTTATAGCACAAAAAATTAAAACCGCAGAGGTGATCAAATACCACCAAAAGAAAGCTCTATTTGTGGGAAAAAAAAGGATGCCAATTTTGTTTGGAAGCCACGTCGCACGACCACGTAATTGTCAGTTAAAGCGACGCAGTGCCGAATCGCAAAAAGTGGCCCGGTCATTTAGCAACAAAATGGTCCGGGGCTTCCATCCCAAATTTTTTTTTCATTATTGTGCTCATTAGTAGTGTTGAGCGGAATACGCCATATTCGATTTCGCGATATTGCGCGAATATATAGAGCCAATCAGAATAACTTGAATATTCGGCAAAAGGAATATCGCGCAATATTCCTTTTGCCGAATATTCAAGTTATTCTGATTGGCTCTGATGCAAAAGAAGGGCGGAGAAGATAATCGCGCAATATTCCGTTTGCCGAATATTCGAGTTATTCTGATTGGCTCTGATGCAAAAGAAGGGCGCATCAGAGCCAATCAGAATAACTCGAATATTCGGCAAAAGGAATATTGTGCGATTATCTTCTCCGCCCTTCTTTTGCATCAGAGCCAATCAGAATAACTTGAATATTCGGCAAAAGGAATATCGCGCAATATTCCTTTTGCCGAATATTCGAGTTATTCTGATTGGCTCTGATGCAAAAGAAGGGCAGAGTAGCTGATGCGATTCTTTTATGTTGCCGAAAATTCGCTTTGCGAATTTTCGGCAACATAAAAGAATCGCATCAGCTACTCGGCCCAGGGTCTCTCTCTAATCATACCAGCAATGCTTTTAGACGTCGATGGAGATCACTAGGATGTGATCTGTTTTAAAAATACATTTGAAAAAATACGAATATTCGCCATAGCGAATATTCGCCGCAATATTCGAGTTATTCGCTAATACTCGAATATGCAATATTCGTAGCGAATATTCGCAATGCGAATATTCATGAGCAACACTACTCATTAGACCTAAAAAATAAATTAAAAAAAATAGAAATGCCTGTTGCTATGCGGTCCCACGAAATCTGCCTTCGGAATCACCTAGGATTCTGACCTTATCTCCCTCGGCTCCTCAGCACGCTAATGCTCCTGGGAAATGTGTGTCATCATTTCCCAGGATGCAGTGTGCTACCTCATTATAATTCCCCATCCAACACTTCCAGGAAGTAAGTGCTTGTAGGCTTCACAATGCCCACAAGCAAAATGACAACGGTGTGGACATAGTTTTATAAACTATCTTTTTTGAATAACTATGTGGAGCGGCGGCGGATTGTAAAATAGTAAGTGACCGGATTTATATTATAAAAACGCATGATGAAAGGACATACATTTAAAAAATGCTAATTGGGGTTGGAACCCCGCTTTAAGTAGGTAATGTAGGGGTGTAAAGGGGCCCTAACAGCCAGGTAGCTAGCATTATCAAATGAAGAGGTCAAGCAATGGAGACTCATATATTTCCCTACGGTACATTTATTTTGAATATAGGTTTAATTACAGCATAGGTCCAGGGGAGGGCTGGCAGAGGGGGCAGGGTGGAAATCTCCCCCCGGGCTGGTGACACTATGCACAGCCACCGGCCGCCACTACCAAATGCTGTTTTTGCAGAGCAGGAATATGCCTGCTGGAGCTCTATTAACACAGGTCATGGCCCCCGCTCACCTCCTGCTGTGCAGCCATGCCTGTGTCAGCTCCGAGGTAGATGGCTGCAGAGCTGAGCTCTGTCTCGTCTCACACATAGCTCAGCCTCAGCACACACCAGTGCTGACATCTCCTTCTCTCTCTGCAAAGACACAAGGAGAGATAGAGCTCATCTGCACCTCCTCCTTCTGAGTCTGCCTTTCCCACACTTCCCAGGCATGTGTGGGCACTGGACAGGAAGTTTGAACCCAAAAAAGCACCAGACAGCCTGCCTGCGCCTCAGCCTCCATCCTGGTAAGCTCACCCTCTCTAGTCTCTCCTGCCTCCCAGTGTATAAAATGGGGTGCTCTGTGGAATTTGTAAAAGGGGAAGGGGACAGGCTTTGGTGAGCAGAGATCCTCTTTACACACTAGTCCACAGCATGCACCTGTAAGCAGCTGTCAGTGATAGGGTATTTCAGTGCTGCAAGAGTAAGTGGTAAAGCATCGTATGTATTTCACGCTGTAGCTAGTTGTTATGTTTATTATGTTACCACTATTTACCTCTATAGTGTCTCCAACACCATTTTGCAGGAGCCCTGCGTCCTGATAGGCCGCACTAGATCTCGAGAGATTTGGGAGGCCATTTTTGGGTGGTTTCCTTACATAAAAAAAGCTCAGGCTCGTTTTTTAGGGAGAACACGTGTGGATGTAGAGAGGGACAGAGACCCTGCTTGTGAGGGAGAGGTAGAAGAAGTCAGGGAGAGTGTTCCGGCCTGTAGGGATAGTTCAGGGCTCCTACAGAGTCCCGCAGTGATAACCTGGGTCGGATGAAAGACTCCCAGCTGTTACGGGTAACGTGTTTCCAACCTCTTCCAATCTGCATTGGGTGCCGGGGTATATAGCGTACCATTGAGTGAGGAGTGCCTGTGTTACCCAGAAAGCCACATCGCTTAGAACATTAGCTGCTGTGTTGCATATGTGTGCCTCCGTGCCTGGAGAAGAACCGTTTGCTGTTTGATTATAAAGACTGTTGTTACTACCGCCTTCGGTAACAAACGTTACCTTGTTCAAAGAACTTACTTGGCTTCCTCTGTGAAACGCAACACCCTCTCCCCGCTTACATTTTGGCGTAGTCGGCAGGATGTCAGAACCACCGTCCTCAAGCGGGGGAGTGGCTAGAGGGTCCTTCATGGCACCGTATGGAGCGGCCTTAGCACTGATTCCAAAATTCAATGGTGCCAATATTCCCCTGACAGATTGGGTGGAGAGACTGGACAGCTCGGTCCGATTATTCGAAATACCCGCAGCACACTTTGCAGATTTGGCGGTTAATGCGCTAGAAGGAGAAGCTCGCCGGGCTGTGATGGTTCTGCCCGAGAAGGAGAGAGATAACAGAGCCGCCATTGTGGCCCGCCTAGAAAGTCTGTATGGTGAGAGTACCTCCATAGCCGAACTTCGGAAGAATTTCTACAGTCGGGAGCAGTATGATCGAGAGACTATTCCTCAATTTGCAGTGGCATTGCAGGAGATCTGGTGCCGGTTGGAGGAGAAAATGGCCCCCGCAGGAACTGGGGTTGCTAACCCCGATCAGCTAATACGGGACCAGTTTCTCGCTGGTGTGTGGTCCCCTTCCTTAACCACTTCAAACCCGCATCACGTCCAAAGACGTGAACAGCGCAGACCTGAGGCGCCGGGTTGACGTCTTTGGACGTGATTTGCTTGTAATTCCCCGCGCGCGCCACAGGGTGGCGCGCGGCGGGGAAAAACAGTCCCGACGCATCACCGAGGATACGATGCGTGTACCCGGCGGCCGCGATGTCCGTCAGGTACACGCGATCGTCGGTGAGACAGCAGGGACGTGGAGCTCTGAGTGTAAACACAGAGCTTCACGTCCTGTCAGTGAGGTGACAGATGCTGTGTCTCTTGTACATAGGGAGACAGCATCGGTCACCTCCCCCAGTCACCCCCCTCCCCCCATACAGTTAGAACACACCCAGGCAATACATTTAACCCCTTCCTCACCCCCTAGTGTTAACCCCTTCAATGCCAGTCACATTTATACAGTAATTAGTGCATTTTTATAGCACTGGTCGCTGTATAAATGTGAATGGCGCCAAAAATGTGTCAAAAGTGTCCGATGTGTCCGTCGCAATATCGCAGTCCCAATAAAAATCGCAGATCGCCGCCATTACTAGTAAAAAAAAAATATAAAAAAAAAAATCATAATTATGTCCCCTATTTTGTAGGTGCTATAACTTTTGCGCAAAGCAGTCACTTATTGTGATTTTTTTTTTTTTTTTTTTTTACAAAAATACGTAGAAGAATACGTATCGGCCTTAACTGAGAAAAAAAAATATAAAAAAAAAAAAAAAAAAATGGGATATTTATTATAGCAACAAGTAAAAAATATATATATATTTTTAAATTGTCGCTCTTTTTTTCATTATAACGCAAAAAATAAAAACCGCACGGGCGATCAAATACCACCAAAAGAAAGCTCTATTTGTGGGGAAAAAAGGGACGCCAATTTTGTTTGGGTGCCACGTCGCACTACCGCGCAATTGTCAGTTAAAGCGACGCAGTGCCGGAAGCTGAAATTTCGCCTGGGCACGAAGGGGGTTTATGTGCCCAGTAAGCAAGTGGTTAAAAAGAGCCTTGAAGGATCGAGTGAGGGCTGATGATACAGTGAAGTTTGCAGTGATCCTACAAGAGGCCATCGAGAGGGAACAGGAAGAGGCGGACCATGAACGGCCTGGGGCCAGAAGCCAGGTTACCCGCACTCAAGGAGCTGGGTGGCCGGTGGGGCGGGTGGAAGCGACTGCTCCATGCCCTGCCACAGTCTCGACGGTGGAGACGCCCTCGATGGAGAAGGTCGTACGAGACTTAGCTGAGAAGGTCGCCTCCCTCAGCCAAGAGGTGGCGGCCTTGCGGAGAGGGTCAGAACAACCCCGAGTGGAGACCAACCCACTCCGGAGGAACCCAGATACTGACCGAAAATGCTGGCAGTGCGGACGGTTAGGCCACCTTGCAAGGGACTGTATGAAACAGGGAGCCCAGAACGTACAAAGGTATCCTTTAAACTAATGATTCCCGTGGTAGAGGGGCGACCCGCGGGAAATGTTCAGTCACCGCCTCAACGTGGCCCTCCTCAATGTGATCCTACAATGATTTCTGGTTGCCCCGTGGCGACAGTGATCTTCAACGGACAGCCGGCCAGTTGTCTGGTGGACACTGGATCAGAAGTCACTACCATGGCCTATTCGTTCTACCAACAACATTTTGGGCCGACCACAACGTTAGACCCCTCCTGGGTGAGACTGAAAGCTGCCAATAACCTTCCTATTCCAGTAGTAGGGGTCACTTGGATGTCCATGAATGTGTATGAGCAGACCCTCCCTAGGGTTGGAATCATGGTGACCCGGAATGCCTCTTTCCCGGAGATCCCAGTAGTGTTGGGCATGAACGCCCTAAAGGAACTGGACTTAACACGCCTTCTTCGGGAGGCTTCATCACAAACATCTGGACAATCGGAACAACGGCTGCAGAATCTGATCAAAGCGTGTCGGGCAGTTCAGACGCAGAGCCGTAAACATACTGAGAAAGTGGGGCTCATCCGCCTCCCTGTCCGACATCGGGTTACTATACCCCCACGCCAGGAGTTGGTGTGCCCCCTTCCGGTGGCAGCTAGAAGACCCATCAGAGGGGCCACTGTGATGGTAGAACCGCAACGCAATCTGGAAACCAAAGGTGAATGGCTGGTAGCCAGAACTTTGTCTGTTGTCCGTAAGGGACAGGTGTTGGTGCAACTGGTTAACTTGGGGTCCACCCCTATTCAAGTGCCCACAGACATGACCATTGCTGAGTTATATACAGTACCCAAAAGCTGCATTACTGACCCTTGCCCTGGGGTGGAGGCCGCCTGCGCTGCCTTGCAAACGGCTCTACCTGATTCAGCAGAAGACCATCTTCCGAAATTGTTGGAACAACTAGCACTTCCGGTGCCGGGAATGATTCCTGACCAACGTAACAAGCTCCAGCAATTAGTTCATAGACATCTGATGGCGTTCTCTCAAGGCCCTGAGGACTACGGTTGTACTAACGCTTTGGATCATTCCATCCACACCGGAGCTGCTGCTCCGGTTCGGGAAAGATATCGTAATATACCCCCCGCTCTTTGTCAAGAGGTCAAAGACTTGTTATGCGGTATGCTGAAAGGGGGGGTGATTCGAGAGAGTCGTAGCCCTTGGGCTGCGCCCATAGTTCTGGTGCGAAAAAAAGATGGGAGCTTACGCTTTTGTGTGGACTATCGCAGATTGAATGCCTGCACCCATCGGGATGCTTACCCACTGCCCCGGGTTGAGGAATCCTTGATGGCCTTGGGGCAGGCACAGTACTTCTCCACGCTCGACTTGGCCAGCGGATATTGGCAGGTCCCCGTAAAAGAGGAAGATCGTGAAAAAACGAGCCTGTGCTTTTTTTATGTAAGGAAACCACCCAAAAATGATCTAGTGCGGCCTATCAGGACGCAGGGCTCCTGCAAAATGGTGTTGGAGACACTATAGAGGTAAATAGTGGTAACATAATAAACATAACAACTAGCTACAGCGTGAAATACATACGATGCTTTACCACTTACTCTTGCAGCACTGAAATACCCTATCACTGACAGCTGCTTACACACCCTTAAATCAAGTTTCCCAGAACACCCCTTACATCAAATCTGATGTATATGGGCTCTTTGCAGACTCTGATGTAAGGGGGGCCTCTGTGCGGACTCTGATGTAAGGGGGGCCTCTGTGCGGACTCTGATGTAAAGGGGGTCTCTGTGCGGACTCTGATGTAAAGGGGGTCTCTGTGCGGACTCTGATGTAAGGGGGGCCTCTGTGCGGACTCTGATGTAAGGGGGGCCTCTGTGCGGACTCTGATGTAAGGGTGGCCTCTGTGCGGACTCTGATGTAAAGGGGGCCTCTGTGCGGACTCTGATGTAAGGGGGGGCCTCTGTGCGGACTCTGATGTAAAGGGGGCCTCTGTGCGGACTCTGATGTAAGAGGGGGGCCTCTGTGCAGACTCTGATGTAAGGGGAGGCTCTGTGCGGACTCTTGTGATCATGAAAAATCTTAGACTGTTTTCCTCGATCCATCACTTTTCCATGCTCTATGGGCCACTTAACTGGACTTGCCCACCAGGCCTAAGGCTGTCAGCCCTCCCCTGCATAGGTCCTTAATCATCACCAAGCGCAGATACGAATACCACGCTGTTCTGTCGATAACATTCCCACATGTTCCCGCGTTTTCTGAAAAACAATGAGATGCTAATTTTTTTATTTACTTTTTATTAAAAGCCGTGATATCCAATATTATTCTAGAAAAACAATGGCAAACGGCTGCTCAGTAGCTCTGGGAGACACCTGAGTTTCTCCCCGCGCTCATTTCCATAAGGACGCCGTGTTTCCGCAGCACATTTTATGGCATAATTCAGCCGAGATTTTATGAATGAGAGATCAGCCAGCCAATAAAAGGCCTCCATCTGTTCCCAGGAACCTCGGTGGCAAATGTGTTTTCCTGTCACATCTCTGTGTATGGTGCGGGTCACGTGACCAGATTTTCAGTGATTTCTCCCCGGTGCGGCATGCGAGCTGTTTGAGCGTGAACGGCTTATTGCTAACTAAACAGTTGTCAGCGAACCCAAATATTGCAGAGAAAGGCTGCAGTAATTACTCCGTATTATTAGAAGAGGAATCCTTATTGACTGCTCGGATGATGCAAGGGGTCACTGGCAGAGGATGCCGGGAGAGCGCGAGCGGCTAACGTTACACCGCGGTGTACTAAATGCAACGTGAGACACGGATTAAAATGTCTGTGCCTGGAGATGTGTACAAATGTTATAGCACATTATTATAATGACAGCCTGCACAGGCATGGCAATTTTCGATGCTATTTTCACCTAAATCGCATATAGAAGCAAACGGCGAGATTTAAAGAAAATGAAATGCTCTTAATTAAGTATACAGCTGTGCAGAGGCTCTTAGCTCAGCGTTTTAAGATGTCAGTAGAAATAAGTAATTGCCACTTCTTTGTATTAATCTAAAGCTTTATGGTAATGTAAATAGAACTGTATGGAAATGATTAGGCTTTTCAGGCTTCTATATTGAAGCAACACACACAGCAATGAATATTTGCAGTAACCCAAATGAGCCAATCAAAGATCATCTTTTTATTACTGCTATGGCTGCTTGAGAGAAGATGGAGTCTGGTACCTGGTGCTTTTTTTTTTGCATTGTCATTGCTTGTTTGGGGTGTTATGACATGAAGCCAGCATGTGGTGCAATGATCTGAACTGGGGCTTTTTAATTTCTATGCATTTATTAAAAATATAAATTGCGCTTGGGGCAAAATAAATGTGAAAAACATAAAATAACGTGAACTGTACAGCAGCACTTAAAGTAGGGTGACCAGACATCCCCGGTTTCAGGGGACAGTCCCCGGATTGAGGACACTGTCCCCGGACCAAGTCTGTCCCCGGTTTTGTCCCCGGACTGGATTTGAACAGGGACTGGGGCAATTTCAAAGACATTCAGTGCAGAATAAAAAAAAATATCTGAATTACACACCTCCACTCTGCCGCTCCTACTAGTTTAGTGGGGGTGTATTTTTTTCCATTATCTGTGCCCCTTTCTGAGCGGAAGGAATATTTCTTCAGTTTCAGGTGCATGCCCATTCTGCTCCATTTCTGTTCTTCTGCCTTGGCTCAAGTCCCAGCCAGCCACCTGCCTGCCTATCTCCTTGCCTTCCCTACCGGAGTGATCTTCCTCCGCACCCCATCTAGTAGTAGCGGGGGCCCGGAGGGTGAGACTTGAGAGGCTGTGAGGTGGGCGGCAATGTCAGAGAGTTGCTGATTGCCACCATTACTAGTAAAAAAAAAATATACGTCCCCGGATTTCATTTTAAAAATCTAGTCACCTTAACTCAGTGTTTCTCAATTCCAGTCCTCACGCCTCCCCCAACAGGTCATGTTTTCAGGATTTCCCTCAGATGAAAAGGCTGTGGGAATTACTAAGGCAGTGAAACTGATCAAATCACCTGTGCTAAATAATGGAAATCCTGAAAACCTGACCTGTTGGGGGGGCGTGAGGACTGGAATTGAGAAACACTGCAAACTTAAAAGGGTTGTAAAGGTACAATTTTTTTCCTAACTAGCTTCCTTTACCTTAGTGCAGTCCTGTAGTCTAAGGGAGGGGGCGAGCACGACACTCCACACCAGGGAGAAAGCCTTGCATTACTGTGTGGAGTTACAGACAGAAGAACAGAAAGAGACGATTTCTCAGAATAAAAAAGGACATTTAGGCCGGGTTCACACCTATGCGAATTGGTTGCGGCTTAAACCGCATCTAATACGCAGAACATTTTTAAATACATTGTTTTTAATTAGGCTAGTTCACATATGTGCGATGCATTCGCACTGCGCATTGCCGGAAATCCGTATGCGTTGTGGAGGCCTTGCGGTGCGGTTCAGGTGCAAATTCAGTCCCATTATCTTCTATGGGCACGCAGCTGATTCGCAGATGTGTTCAGTTCTCTTCAGGAATTTCTCTCATTCAGCTCAATACATTTCTCCCCCACTCTCCTCTCACTCAGAACTTCCCCCAGGTCTCCAAATTCGCAGCAAAAACTGAGCTAATCTGCTGAACACTTCTCTTATCTGTCTGCAGAGATAAAAGAGCTGAAATTCTCACCGCACAAGTGTGAACCCAGCCTAAAAAGCAAAATGGAAGGATGAGGTAAGTGAAGGAGGACTGCACTAAGGTAAAGGAAGCTATTTAGGCAAAAATTGTACCTTTACAACCTCTTTAAACCCGAGTTCCATCCAGGAAAACACATTTGGGCAAAAGTCCTAAAAAAATAAAATAAAAAAAACTTAAAAAAAACAATTAATACTCACCAGAAATACCTGTTGCTATGCAGAAGTCCGTAATCTGCCTCTTCCACACCGCAGTGTCTTTTCTTCTGCTTCTTCTCCTTGTGAATGGGGCGCGCTGCTTTCTGGGAACTGTGTGTGTTCTCAGAGAGCAGCGCGCCCATTCACAAGCCAGCGTGAGACTCACGCAGGCGCAGTAGGAAACGGGCATACGGCTTCACTGCCTGTTTCCCCTAGTGTGAATGGCGGCGCGGGACCTGGAGCGATCGTGGGACCGGCATCGTGGGGGCCATCAGCGCGGGCAAGCAGGACAAGGTAAGTGTCCTTATTAAAAGTCAGCAGCTACACTGTTAGTAGCTGCTGACTTAAAAAAAATAAAAAAATGCGGCTGGAACACCCCTTTAAAAACACTAATGCCGCGTACACGCGATTGGTCATTCTGACAACAAAACCGAGGATTAGATATGTGCATTCAAGGAAAACGAACAGGCAGAATCCGAAATCCGAAAGATTCGACATAAAAACATGCTTTATTTTCGTTGCTACAACAGTTTGATATAGATAGGAGATTCGACATGTCGCTGACAATAGCGATCTGTGTCTATCGAACCTGTGCTCGAATGTGCCTAAACTTAACTCTATTAGTCCGAGATTATTCTAAATAGAGAGAAAAGATTCGACATTATAGAGACAGTGTTGGGGTAGACCATTCGACACAAACGGCGAAAATTTGACAAGCAGCTAAACTGTACGACGCCGCAATTGTACATTTCTGTTCAAATGCTCGGCCAATAGGCTATATAAGAATTCAAATGTTGGTTGACTTGTAATAATAATTTATAAATATAATTATCACTAGTGTCACACAACTGTAGCGCCTGGTTACTTTCCCAAACCGGTACTTCCCCGGGGGTCAGAGAGTTAGTTAACTCTGACCATGTTGATTTGTCCAAAATTGAGTCTCTGTCTCAGCATTTCCTTCAAAGAACTTTTCCCGTCTGAAAATTTGAGAACCAGCTCTCAAATTTTTGCTGTTGGAGATTCCGACAGAAAATATCTGATGGGGCCTACAGATGGCAGGAATTTCCGACCAAAGGCTCACATCAAACTTTTCTTGTCGGAAATTCCGATTGTGTGTACGCGGCATAAGGCAGATTTTTAAGAAAATACTTGGGCACAACTAAAAGGATGATAAGCACTTTACATCTAATGCCCCGTACACACGATCGTAATTTCCGTCGGGATAAACTCAGACGGAATTCCGTTCAAGCTGTCTTGCATACACACTGTCACACCAAATTCCGACCGTCCAAAACGCGGTGACGTTGTAGTAGACGTTGTAGTGACGGTGTAGTGTTGTAACACTACGACGAGCCGAGAAAAATTAAGTTCAATGCTTCAGAGTATGCGTCGACTTGATTCTCCGATGGGAAAACTCAGATGGGGCACACACAGTCAGAAAATCCGATGAAAAAATTCCGTCTGACTTTTTCCATCGGAAATTCCGATCGTGTGTACAAGGCATTGGAGCGCATTCTGCTTTACATTGAAAAGTTTTTCAGAACTTTAAGAAGCTGCACGTGTTTGGCATTGCAGGGCCGCCTTCCTGCCATGCTCTTGGTTACAAGCCATCTGGTTTTATCAGTCACGGTCTTGCACAGAGTAACACTGATCAGTAATGCCATCTCCCATTCTTCTGATGTCTCATCTGTTGCAGTGATGTGAAGAATCCCTGACATCTAATGGAAGGGTTTATTATTGAGATGTTACAATGTCACTAATGGCTGCTGAATTAGATACTTGAAATGTCACAATGAACAGAGTCATATGAAGGTCATGTGTATTTTTAACATGCAAAATTAATGCTTTACTGCTGGCCTTTTCTTACCTATTGCTGAACTTGAAAACATGAAATATGTTATTTACTAAAGGTGTTCACTTTGAATTACCAATCATATCTTAGGGGGAAAAAAAAAGAGAGATTTTGTATTGTACATAATCGGATGGTGAACCCAGTGACTGCTAAGGACATATTAACCACTTGACCACTGGGCACTTAAACCCCCTTAATAACCAGACCAATTTTCAGCTTTCGGTGCTCTCACAGTTTGAATGGCAATAACTCAGTCATACAACACTCTAACCAAATGAAATTTTTGTCCTTTTTTTCCCACAAATAGAGCTTTCTTTTGGTGGTATTTGATCACCTCTGCGGTTTTTATTTTTTTCGCTATAAATGAAAAAAGAACGTAAATTTTGTAAAAAAATGAATTTTTCTTCATTTCTATTATAACATTTTGCAAAAAAGTAATTTTTCTTCATAAATTTGGCCTAAAATGTATACTGCTACATATCTTTGGTAACAAAAAAAAAAAAAAAAATGGATATTATTTAGTCTGGGTGAAAGTTATAGGGTCTACAAGCTATGGTACCAATTACCGAAAATTGATCAATTTGATCACATCTGATGTACTGACAGCTTCTCTCATTTCTTGAGACCCTAACATGCCAGAAAAGTACAAATACCCCCCAAATGACCCCTTTTTGGAAAGAAGACATTCCAAGGTATTTAGAAAGAGGCCTGGTGAGTTTTTTGAAGTTGTAATTTTTTCCCCACAATTCTTTGCAAAATCAAGATTTTTTTATTTTAATTTTTTTTCCACAAAATGTTCATATTAGCGGGTTATTTCTCACACACAGCAAATACATACCACAAATTACACCCCAAAACACATTCTGCTATTCCTCCCGAGTATGGGGATACCCCATGTGTGAGACTTTTACACAGCGTGGCCACATACAGAGGCCCAACATGCAGGGAATGCCATCAGGCGTTCTGGAACACCCAGACCAATTCTGACATTTCTCTCCTACATAAAAATCATCATTTATTTGCTAGAAAATTACATAGAACCCCAAAACATTATATATGCTTTTTTTTAGCAAAGACCCTAGAGAATACAATGGCGGCCGTTACAACTTTTTATCTCGCATTGTATTTGCACAGCAATTTTTCGAACGCGTTTTTTTTTGGAAACAAAACAGTTTTGTGCTTAAAAGAAAAAACAGTAAAGTTAGCCCAATGTTTTTGTATAATGTGAAAGATGAAGTTACGCCGAGTAAATAGATACCCAACATGTCACCCTTCAATATTGCACACGCTTGTGGAATGGCGCCAAACTACGCGACTTAAAAATCCCCATAGGCGACGCTTTAAATGTTTTTCCTGGTTACATCTTTTTAGTTGGAGAGGAGGTCTAGGGCCAAAATGATTGCTCTCACTCTAACGTTCGCAGCGATACCTCACATGTGTGGTTTGAACACCGTTTTCATATGTGGGCGGGACTTACGTGTGCGGTCGCGTCTGTATACCAGCACACGGGTACAGGGGCGCTGTAATTTTTTTTTTTTTTGTTCATTTTACTTTATTTATTTTAGTTTGACACCTTTTTCCCCAAAAATAAATGTTTTGGTTACTTTTATTCCTATTACAAGGAATGTAAACATCCCTTGTAATAGGAATATAGCATGACAGGTCCTCTTTACAGTGAGATATGGGGTCAGTAAGACCCCACATCTCACCTCTAGGCTGGGAAGCCTGAAAAAAAAAACGATTGCAGAGTATTGCGCAGGGAGTATTGCGCAGGGAGTATTGCGCAGGGAGTATTGCGCGGGGGTACTGCAGAGTATTGTTCGGGGGTATTGTTCGGGGGTATTGCAGAGTATTGTGCGGGAGTATTGTTGCGGGAGTATTGCAGAGTATTGCAGAGTATTGCGGAGTATTGGGGGGTACTGCAGAGTACTGCGGAGTATTGGGGGGTACTGCAGAGTATTGCGGGGTATTGCGGAGTATTGCGGGGTACTGCAGAGTATTGCGGGGTATTGCGGGGTATTGCGGGGTACTGCAGAGTATTGCGGGGTATTGCGGAGTATTGCGGAGTATTGCGGGGTATTGCGGAGTATTGCGGAGTATTGCGGGGTATTGGGGGGTACTGCAGAGTATTGCTGGTATTGGGGGTATGCAGAGTATTGGGGGGTATGCAGAGTATTGGGGGGTATGCAGAGTATTGGGGGGTATGCAGAGTATTGTTTGGGGGGTATGCACAGTATTGCAGGGGGTATGCAGAGTTTTGCGCAGGGAAGGAAGGAGTTAATGCAGGGATGGCTGAGCAGGGATGGATGGATCTGTGACTGCAATAGTCACAGATCCATCCCACACTGCTGCAGCCATCCGCGCTCTCCTCTCACGCTGTACCGATCGGTACAGCGAGAGGAGGGAAGAACCGGCGTCAGCAAGTGACGCGGTTTGTTTACATGTGATCGCGCCGTCATTGGACGGCGCGATCACGTGGTAAGGAGCCGCCACCATTGGCTCCTTACCGAGATCACTGACGCTGCGGGTCCCGTGGACCCGCCGAGCGCTGTGACCGCGTGTGCGCGCCCGCTCGGGCGCGCGGATCTGACGCACGTCAGATTTGTTTACACACATGGTCGCGCCGTCATTGGACGGCGCGATCACGTGGTAAGGAGCCGCCGCCATTGGCTCCTTACCGCGATCATCGGTGCTGCGGGTCCCGTGGACCCGGTGAGCACCGGTGATCGCGTGTGCGCGCCCGGTTCGGCGCGCACAGCTGACTCTAACGGAGGACGTCCATGGACGTCCTGTTAGAGTACAGGAACCGCCCTATAGACGTATTTCGTCTATAGGGCGGTGATTAAGTGGTTAAGTGCAGGGCTGGACTGGGACAAAAATTTGGCCCTGGACTTCATCCAGACTGGCCCACTTTGACAGGTCTCTCCCATGGCGGCCGGACAACTCCGCCCCCCCGACCACCCAAGCCCCTTCTCCCCCTTCACTAGCCACTTGCCGTTCTACTTTATTAGAGTAGAAGGGCTGGTACTGGTACTCTTATAGGGGAAGCTAGACATTATTTCACCCGAGGCAAAGAATCAGTTCGGTGCTCCCCCAAGATTAGGCAGAAGTGAGAAACTCCCAGGCCATAGCTGTTGAGTCAGCTGCAGGGGCGGACTGACCATTGAGGAACTCAGGCACTGCCCGAGGGCCCTATGCCAATAGGGGACCCCATCAGGGTTGCCAGGCTCATTAAAACCAGGGACAGTATGTCAAAATCTGTGTTTTTTTTTACATCTGTCCCTGTTATGTCCAAAACCTACATGCTTTTGATGCTTTTAGCTGCCCCGCCTCTGTACTGCCACCTGGCTTGGTGGCCATCTGTAATCCTGGGGGCCCCATAATCTTCTATTGCCCGGGGCCCCATGAGTTGTCAGTCCACCCCTGGTCAGCTGTCTGTCCCCTTCCCCGTGCTCGTTCTGGTCCCCCCCATGCTTCTCTGTCATCCCCCCTGCTCCTCTGGTCCTCCCCCTGCATATCTTTCCCCACCCCCCCAGGTGAGCGATGCGGGGAGGGAGAGGAGGTGAGCGCTGTGGGAGGAAGAAACAGAGTAGCAGAGGGGGGCGGTCCACTGTCACTGAAGCTGGCCCACTGAGCCATCAGCCCACTGGGAAACTCCTGGTAGTCCAAATGGTCAGTCCATCCCTGATTACATGTGTCATAGCTGTACCTTCTCTTGAGTAGCCAGGGGTATATGTATGTAATACATTGTGGCAATCAAAACATTTAAACTAGTTTATGGCTGTCTCACCTTAATTGCCTTCAACTCATTTCATTGGCATTCTCATCTCTGTTTCATGAATTCAAGATGATTTTTTTTTTATTAAAAAAACTGAACAGATTCCCCCATCGACACATTTAACATTCAAGGTGGATGTAGAAATCCTCCCTGCTGTGTTATTGTATTCTGACAGTGGGACTCCAACGCCATCAGAATACACTGATCGGTGCTGCAGCCAATTGGCTGCAGGCGCTGATGAAAGCAACATTTTCCAAGATGGTTCATGAAAAGGTGATTGGCGGCTATACATGAATTTCAATTGGTTCAGCGGGAACCGGACAAATTTTGATCCATGTATGGCTAGCATTATGATGAGCTTTGGATGAACCCAGGAGTGCTCAGTCCTGTGCAGTTTGGTGATCAGTGTCAGAGTTTCCTGGATGACAGGATAGAAGGGACTCAGTGTAAAAAGCTCTCTCGTGACAGTGTTAAAGTTACATTGTTTTTTGCAAGTACATATAATGAATCAGTAAAAGAAAAAAAAAAATGTAATGTAATTAATTCCCATACACACATAGAACACATGCCAAACACACATAACATACTTGTACACACAATTAGGATGCATAGATAAGCATGAGATCCCCAATGAGATCCCCAATGCACTAAACACATTAATTATCATCACATTAGGGGCAGGGGAGGATAAACCATTTGTGTAGACTGTGCAGCTGCACGGGGGCCTTTGGGACTTATTTATTGTAGAAATGGGCCAGATGGGTGTTGGGAGCCCTTCCACCGTCACATAAACCTATACACAATTTGCAATCAATGCACAATAAATAAGTATTTTTACTTGGAAAATATACTGGAAACCTAAAAATTGGACTCGCACAGGGGCACATTGGTATGTATCCACTTCTTACTAGAGGTTTAAAGGATTTAAAGGGGTTGTAAAGGTAATTTTTTTCCTAAATAGCTTCTGTTACCTTAGTGCAGTCCTCCTTTACTTACCTCATCCTTCTATTTTGCTTTTAACTACTTGCCGACCGCCCGCCGCCATATTACTGCGGGACGGTGGCACTGTTCCGTGAGAGCACGTAGCTCTACATCCTCTCTGTAGCGGCCGCTATGGCGCGCGCGCCCCCTGCTCGCCCCCGAGTCCCGCGCGCGTGCCCGGTGGGTACGATCGCCGCCGGCCACACGCGATCGCTCGTTACAGAGCGGGGAACGGGAGCTATGTGTGTAAACACACAGCTCTCGTTCCTGTCAGCGGGGGAAACACTGATTTTCTGCTCATACAATGTATGAACAGAAGATCAGTGATTTCCCCTAGTGAGGCCACCCCCCCATACAGTTAGAACACACCAGGAACACACTTAACCCCTTCCCCGCCCCCTCGTGTTAACCCCTTCACTGCCAATGGCATTTTTATAGTAATACAATGCATTTTTATAGCATTGATCGCTATAAAAATGCCAATGGTCCCAAAAATGTGTCAAAAGTGTCCGATGCGTCTGCCATAATATCGCAGTACCGAAAAAAACCGCTGATCGCCGCCATTACTAGTAAAAAAAATATTAATAAAAATGCCATAAAACTACCCCCTTTTTTGTAAACGCTATAAATTTTGCGAAAACCAATCAATAAACGCTAATTGCGATTTTTTTTTAATGAAAAATATGTAGAAGAATACGTATCGGCCTAAACTGAGGAAAAAAATATGTTTTTTTATATATTTTTGGGGGATATTTATTATAGCAAAATTTAAAAAATATTGAATTTTTTTCAAAATAGTCGCTCTATTTTTGTTTATAGCGCAAAAAATAAAAACTGCAGAGATGATCAAATACCACCAAAAGAAAGCTCTATTTGTGGGAAAAAAAGGACGCCAATTTTGTTTGGGAGCCACGTCGCACGACCGCGCAATTGTCCGTTAAAGCGACGCAGTGCCGAATCACAAAAAGTGCTCTGGTCTTTGGACAGCAACATGGTCCGGGGCTAAAGTGGTTAAATGTCCTTATTTCTTCTGAGAAATCCTTTCTTCTGTCTGTAACTCCACACAGTAATGCAAGGCTTTCTCCCTGGTGTGGAGTGTCGTGCTCGCCCCCTGCCTTGGACTACAGGAAAGTCAGAACTCCCACTAACACACAGCTCCTTTCCCTATCTGCAATGTAGAGAGCGTCCTGTAGTCCAAGGGAGGGGGCGAGCACGACACTCCACACCAGGGAGAAAGCCTCGCATTACTGTGTGGAGTTACAGACAGAAGAACAGGAAGTGAGGATTTCTCAAAAGAAATAAGGACATTTAAAAGCAAAGTGGAAGGATGAGGTAAGTGAAGGAGGACTGCCCTAAGGTAAAGGAAGCTATTTAGGAAAAAAAATTGTACCTTTACAACCCCTTTAAGAAAAAAACTAACCCATGCAGTGCACCTACCAGCACTGTAAGGGCGAAATGATTGTTACGTCTAGGAATAGAGAAATAATCTATAATGCTTGGATACAAGAAAGTGGGGAATGTATATAACCAATACACTGGGACTTTAAATGAGGTGTACAAGGGGAGATGCACCCCTTCCCTAATCTGGATAAAAAATAAAAGGTTTGGGACTTTAAATGAGGCAGTTAAAGCGGATGGTTCACAAATAAAAAAATATTAAAAGCCAGCAGCAACAAATACTGCAGCTGCTGACTTTTAATATTAGGACACTTACCTGTCCTGGAGTCCAGCGCCGTCCGCAGCAGAGGATGAGCGATCGCTCGTCACCCTGCTGCTCCCCCCTCCATCCACGGTGAGGGAACCAGGAAGTGAAGCGCTGCGGCTTCACTGCCCGGTTCCCTACGGCGCATGCGCGAGTCGCGCTGCGCCCGCGAATTGGCTCCAGCTGTGTGCTGGGAGCTGAGTGTTCCCAGCACACAACGGGCGGGAGACGGGATGTGATGCAATGCCCGTCTTTTGCCCGTAAATGCTGGGCCGGAAGTGGGTGCAGATACATGTCTATCTGCACCCCCCTCCCCCCTGAAGGTGTGAATTGTGACACCGGAGGGGGGGAGTGTTCGGATCAGCGGATCTTCACTTTAGGGTGGAGATCCGCTTTAATAACACAATTGTAAAGAGTAATTGACATGTTTATTAACACGGGCAATGAAGACTCATAACAAAAAGTAAAGCAAATAGAGGATATAACCCTGGACATGCCGAACACAACAAATAAGCAAGATGAAAAATAAATACATATAAGATAGGACCATAAAAGACATACTGTCTATACTATACCATGTCAGAAACCACATATGCAATATAGGTAGGTATGGTAGGGTAATTATTAGGGTTGTCCAGATACCGATACTAGTATCGGTATCGGGACCGATACCAAGTATTTTTGGGAGTACTTGTACTCGCGCAAATGCTCCCGATACCTAAATAGAATACTTTTTTTGTATTTATCAACATGTTCTGTGAAAATTCTTTGAGTTTTTACTACTGCGTGACAAGAAAATAATTTTTTTTTATTCATTTTTACTCATTTTTATTCTTTTATAATGTCTTGAGTTAGAGTTCTTCATAATTCTAAAGAAAATATCCTTAGTCTGTATTGTGGTTTGAAAACGGTCACATGACATTTAAAAAAGTATCGATATTCGGTATCGGCAAGTACATGAAAAAAAGTATCGGTACTTGTACTCGGTCCTAAAAAAGTGGTATCGGGACAACCCTAGTAATTATAGTAGATGGAAATTAAATATAGTAGTGCCATGTATAGGGTGGAGGCTGCATCCTGTAAATCTTGACGCGTTTCGTCAATAAATCCGACTCATCAGGACCGGATGCTGCATAGTCTATGAAAAAAAAATGCATAAGATACAAGTAAAACAGGTATCTGTAATGGTCTAGATCAGTGGTTCTCAACCTTGCTAGCACGCCGTGACCCCTTGATAAAATTTCCCAAGTTGTGAAAACCCCTAACAGTAAAATGATTTGCGTTGCAAGACAAGTAATTTGCGCCCCTAACCCACAGACAAGTCTCCTCCACTAGTACAGTGTTAAAACCCCCTATGGTACATTTTAGGATGTACAACTCTTTCTCTCTGTTCTCCTTTCATCTCTCTCTATCCTAACTTTTTTTTTCCATCCCTCTCTCTAGCCGTTTTTTTTCCCTTTTCCTCTCCCTTCCATGTATTCTCAAATTGTATTCCTCCTCTTACTCCTTGGTGGCATGGGGGGGGGGGGGGGTGAGATTAGTGGCAGTGCTGGTGGGTGTGGGATCAGTGGCAATGCTAGGGGGAGTCCTGATCAGCCAACTTAGGTGCTCTTGATCAAGGTCATCTGCTGATCTAAGAACTGTAGTGGGGACTTCTAATGGCAACTCTAATCACAGGTAGTGTTACTTACTGTGTCTCCGACTTTGTGGTGTCTCGTAGCAGGGACACCTATGCAGAAATCAGGAGATAGGTTCTCCTCTAGCCCCTCCCACTTCACTTTCCTCATCAGTCAGCTGACCTCTACTCTCTGCCCCCCCAGCTATGCTGTGAACTAAATGGGCGGCTGCAAAGAGACTGAGTGGGCTTCAGGAACAGACCACAGGTTCCAAGGACAGCCCTGCTGGGGGGGCCGCAAAAGGCTGGGAGAGCAATGTGGGCTTCAGGAACAGCCCAGGATTCGGTGACCCCTGGCAAATCATCAAATAACCTGAGTGGTACTTTTATCGTCTATGTACCTACTTGTTGTTATGGGTCTTCATTACCCATGTAAATAAATGTGTAATTTACTCTTTACAATTATGTTACTAACTGCCTCTCTTAAAGTCCCAAACCTACCTTTTTTTGGTCTGGCAGGCTCCCTCCATCTGTGGGGCCAGTCATCTGCAGCCTTTTCTCACTTTGTCCAGTGGTTACATCTGACAACATCAAGTACAATTCAGGGCCTATAGTCCTGAGTTGTACATGAGGACAGCAAGGGACCGCCTACTGCCCAACGAGGAGAGCGCCAGAGAGAGGAATATGATTAGTAATACACTTTCATCCTCATCCCCTAACCAATATCTAACCCTTGTGGTGTGGGGGCTCCTCTGATGATGAAGTAGTAAAGAATTTTAGTGTAATTCCTTGTTCCACAAAATTCAAATTTTTAACCACTTAAGGACCCCTTCACGCCGATATACGTCGTCAGAATAGCACGGCTGGGCACAAGCACATACATGTACGTCGCCTTTAAGAGCCCATCCGGGGGTCGCTCGCGACCTGGTCCTGTGCTTTGTGACCGTGCCCGCGGGACCCGATCGCTGCCGGTGTCCCGCAATCAGGTCACAGAGCTGAAGAACGGAGAGAGGTAAGTGTAAACAAACCTCTCCCCGTTCTTCCTAGTGTGACTGCCACTGATCGTCTGTTCCCTGTCATAGGGAATGGTGATCAGTGACGTCACGCACAAAGCCACACCCCCACACAGTAATAATCACTCCCTAGGAAACACTTAACCCCTTTAGCGCCCCCTACAGGTTAACCCTTTCACTGCCAGTGTCATTTTCACAGTAATCAGTGCATTTTTATATCACTGGTCGCTGTAAAAAATTATAGTGGTCCCAAAATAGTGTCAAAAAGTGTCCGATGTGTCTGCCATAATGTCGCAGTCACAATAAAAATCGCTGATCGCCGCCATTACTAGTAAAAAATATATATATATATATATATTAATAAAAATGGCATAAAACTATCCCCTATTTTCTAACGCAAACCAATCAATAAACACAATTTTTTTTTTTTTACCAAAAATAAGTAGAAGAATACGTATCGGCCTAAACTGAGGAAAAAAAATCGTTTTTCTTATATATTTTGGGGTATATTTATTATAGAAAAAAAGTCAAAAATATTGATTTTTTTTCAAAATTGTCTCTCTATTTTTGTTTATAGCGCAAAAATATAAAAACCACAGAGGTGATCAAATACCACCAAAAGAAAGCTCTATTTGCAATTCTCAGTTAAAGCGACGTAGTGCCGAATCGCAAAAAGGGGCAAGGTTCTTTAGCTACAAAATGCTCCGGGGCTTAAGTGGTTAAAGCTCATGTCTGCGCACGTACATTTTTATTTTTGGAATGCCAGCAATCAGTTGGGGGGAGGGGGGAGGAATAGGAGATCCTGGAGATCAGCTTTAAATATACACATACAGTATTTCTCCTATAATGTAATCACTATGTACAGTTTTATCCTTTTTATAGTAGGATTTTTTAGATGCTGTTGTTTAGTTAGTTTTCAGGTCCTACTTTTTTTTTTTTTTTTTTGAGAAATATGATTTTCAGGGAGTCTTTTACAAATATTTTTGCAAACACTTTTACGAAGCTTCAGAGTATCAAAACGGGGTTAAGGTGAACAGCTAAACATGGATTCGCTTTGCTAAGTGAACATCCTCTACCTCCTTATAAGACCAACCCCGGAGTGTATATAGTGCTACATTATATATTTATGGCCTATCGAGTTTTGGAGAGGTTTCAAAGGCAGGCAAATAAATTAATAAATGGAATGAAAAATCTTACTTACAGTGAAAAGGTATGAATAAAAAATGGCATCTAACGTTTAAAAAATCTATAAATTTAAATCCAGCGTCAGTATTAAAAAAATCTGGAAATTTTACCCCCAAAACCTGTGCTTCCCTCTTTTGGTGGGTTATAGACATTGTCCTGACATTGGAACTCAGTTCTGGCCTATCTACTCTGCTTTTCGGTCCCTAACAGCTTCTAATCTGGCATGCAACGGGCCCTCTAGCTAACTATGGGCCGTTAGATGCTTAAAGTGGATGTAAAACCGGAATATATATTATTATTTTTTTGATGTCACAATGTACAGTATAAGATTTCCTATCATCTGTGTTCAGTCTTGCCACAGAGAGTTAATCCATCTCTGAGCAATCCTCTTTTATTGTTCAGTGAAATAAAACAGACTTACAGAGAAAAACCTTGCTCCGTTCCGCCCCCTTGCTGTGAGTGACAGGTTATTTAAATATCTCATGCACTAGCTTTAGTGGCATTGGGCTAGATTCTTAAAAATTTGCGTATCTGGCGGCGTAGCGTATCGTACCGCATTTACGCTAGAGTAGTGTGGCGTCGTAAGGCCGCGTAGTTCAAATAGTGAAGGAGGGGGCATGCTGTATTTAAATTAAGCGCGCCCCCGTGCCGAACGACCTGTGCATGCGCAGGCCTTAAACGTAGGCCACTGCGTAATATGACGCAAATACATAGGTTGCGACGTGAACGTAATTAACGCACGTCCCTATTCATGACGCGTTACGTAAACGACGGAAAAAGCCGACGCTAACCCGACGGCCATACTTAACATGGCATATGGCGGACTGAAGTAAGGTTACCCCTCATATAGCAGGGGTAACCTTACGCGTACGCAACCTACGTAAACTACGTCGCCGCGTCGCAAAAACGTTTGAGAATTGGCGTATCGGCTCATTTGCATATTCGGCGGTGAAATCGACGTAAACGCCACCTAGCGGCCGTCGTAGTATTGCATTTAGGATCCGACGGTGTAAATGACTTACACAAGTTGGATCCAAGCTTAAAACCGGCGTATCATGTTTTCAGAATAGAAAACAATTATACGCCGGAGGGAAATTCGAATTACGCCGGTGTATGTGTACATACACTGGCATAATTCCTTTGAGAATCTGGCCCATTATTTTTTAATTCCCACCCCCACTCCTTTTCTGAAGTCATGTGGTTACTTTTCAGGATTTTGACTGGATGTTAGTGATCATAGCAGAATTCAGTGTAAGAAATACATAAGAAAAAATGCATGTTGACAAGCAGGTCAAATCCTACATTAGAATCATTACATTTAGACAGAGGGCATGTGTGCATATAGTTACCAGGACTACCTATTAACTCTGTGATAATTAAAGCAGGACTTCACAAACGGATATCTGAACTCAAGAACAAAAAAATGATATTGCACCTGACCAGCCCTTTGATGTGATATCTATATCTTACCAGAAAAGTCCTGCTTGTAAATGAACCTGAAATAAAAACAATATACCGTATATACTCGAGTATAAGCTGAGTATTTCAGCAAATTTTTTTGTGTTGAAAATGCCCCCCTCGGCTTATACTTGAGTCACCTTTTTGCGCCTGATCTCCCAGAGTTTGGGGACCCGGTACCGGCCAGCCATAGGTCCCCTGGACCCCAACACACATATAGCCCCACTCTTCCTCTACAAGTGTGCAAAGTTTGCTGTCTGGGGAACCTACGGCCGGGGAGCACTAATTTTTCAAAGCCGGGCACCCCTTCTATATACTCCCATGTTAAACGCAAGTCTAGTCATAGACAACGTGAGGCATGGGCACAGTGAGGCAGGAACACAGTGAGGCACAGTGAGGCATGGGCACAGTGAGGCATGGGCACAGTGAGGCATGCACATGGACACAGTGGGGCATGGGCACAGTGAGGCATGGACACAGTAAGACATGGGCACAGTGAGGCATGGACACAGTGAGGCATGGGCACAGTGAGGCATGGGCACAGTGAGGCATGGGTACAGGGAGGCATGGGCACAGTGAGGCATGGGCACAGTGAGGCATGGGTACAGGGAGGCATGGGCACAGTGAGGTATGGGCACAGTAAGGCATGCACATGGACACAGTGAGGCTTGGGCACAGTGGGGCATGGGCAGAGTGAGGCAGGAACACAGTGAGGCACAGTGAGGCATGGGCACAGTGAGGCATGCACATGGACACAGTGGGGCATGGGCACAGTGAGGCATGGACACAGTGAGGCATGGGCACAGTGAGGCATGGGCACAGTGAGGCATGGGTACAGGGAGGCATGGGCACAGTGAGGTATGGGCACAGTAAGGCATGCACATGGACACAGTGAGGCTTGGGCACAGTGAGGCATGGACACAGTGAGGCATGGGCACAGTGAGGCATGGGCACAGTGAGGCATGGGCACAGTGAGGCATGGGTACAGGGAGGCATGGGCACAGTGAGGCATGGGCACAGTGAGGCATGGGCACAGTGAGGTATGGGCACAGTAAGGCATGCACATGGACACAGTGAGGCTTGGGCACAGTGAGGCATGGACACAGTGAGTCAAAGTGAGACACAGTGAGGCATGCAGATGGATACCCTAGGCTTGTACTCGAGTCAGTAAGTTGTCACCAGTTTTTTGTGGTAAAATTAGTTGCCTCAACTTATATTCGGGTTGGCTTAGACTCGTGTATATATACGGTAGCTTCCTTCCAATCTACAAATCCCTCCGTTTCCCCCATGTAATGAAAAGGAGTCCAAATCAGAAGGGCAGCTTAGGGTGACAACCATGGCTCCCTCCATTGATACAGTGGAGACATGAGTGTAGTGGAGGGAGTATACTATTCACAGGTATACCCATCGAAAATAAAGGAAAGTAAGCTTGAAAAAAAGGGAATTAGATATACTTTAATAAATGTTGCTTTGAAACACCTTGTGATGCTAGGATGGAGGAAGTCAGGTGAAAACGCAAACCTAGTAGCTGTCCAATGCTGTAGATATCAATACTATAAGGGCTCCCAATGTGTCATACCTCCATATAGCTTGGTTTCATTAACAACATTTACTATATGTTTTAGTAAATATGACATTTTGTTTTATTTTTTTTCTTAAACCAAGATCACTCTTTAAATACAACAGAATACAATTAAAGTTTAATTTAGCAATGTTAGTTGCAAATGTTAATATGTTTTTAACAGAAGAACGGAGAAAATGAAAGAATAGAAATTACTATTATGTGCCAGAGAGCCATTTGTAAAATGCATATGACAATCAATTGTTGAAAATTTCAATTTCAACAAATGTAATAAAAAGTCTAGAGTAGAATTGTTACTTTGTATTTGCATGCGGAATCCGCAAGACTTTTTCCAAAATTGCTGTATCTGAAGGCTGCATTGCAATGTAACAGTTTTGTATTCCCTAGAAATAGTCCGTTGTGTCCTAATAGTAAGTAGGTCATCCTATTTGGACAAAACTGAGTCATTTATAACACAGAAAAAATGTGTCCCAATGTAATCATGAAATGTCAGCTTGAATTTTTAGCAATACCCCCTTGAACATAACATGGACTATTAAGTAATTCTGCATCCTCTGACATCCAGGTATATCAATTCCTTCGATCTATCAACTGCTGAGCTGCAGCAACTGGAAGATATACAGAGGCAAGATCACGTGATATTTTCTTAAATTAAAACACTAGGTCAGTGATGGCGAACCTTGGCACTCCAGATGTTTTGGAACTACATTTCCCATGATGCTCCACTACACTGCAGAGTGCATGAGCATCATGGCAAATGTAGTTCCAAAACATCTGGGGTGCCAAGGTTCGCCATCACTGCACTAGGTAAATTAAGAGGCTAGGTTTACGTTGCTGCGTGCCAGGAAACGCGTGTAAAATCTTCGAAATCTTCTCTGCATGTCTGCAGGTAAGGCAGCGCATTCAATGAAATGAATGGGCTGCCCTACATGCAGCCACACAGATGTAGGCCTCGTTGCCAAGTCTGGCTCAGGGATACTGCTTTTGGTATGAAAAATTCACTCCGAGCCAGACTCGGGAATACCGCTAAGGAGGTTAACTGTAATCAGTGCATATTTATAGCACCGATTGCTGTAAAAATGTCACTGGTCCCAAAAATGTGTCAAAAGTGTCCGATCTGTCTGTCGCAATGTCACAGTACCGCTAAAGATCACAGATCACTGCCATTACTATTAAAAAAATATATAATAATAATAAAAATTACATAAAAATGCCAGAAATCTTTCCCATAGTTTGTAGATCCTATAACTTTTGCGCAAATCAATTAATATACGCCAATATTGCGTTTTTTTTTGTTTTTTTACCAAAAATATTTCCGACGGGAAAAGTTCTTGTCAGAAATTCTGATCGTCTGTATGCAATTTCGACGCGCAAAAGAGCACGCATTTTTCTCGGCTCATTGTAGTGTTGTACGTCACCGCGTTCATAACGATCACAATTTTGTGTGACTGTGTGTATGCAACACAAGTTTGAGACAAAATTCAGTTGGAAAAAAATCCACGGTTTTCTTGTCAGAATTTCTGATCGTGTGTGCGGCATAAGTGTCCGGCGCCCTGCATGGAGATTAAAGGCCGGGCGCATATAGATTAGGAGAGGGGTGCCCCTGCACCCCTTATAAACAGGCTGCTGCTGCTTCAACCAATCGTGCTATTGGACCAATAACTGTAGGTATAATGCTTTTTGGCAGGGGTTCCCTGAGAACCTGAAAATATTTCAAGGGTTCCTCAGAGGTAAACCGGTTGAAAAAGGCTGACTTAGGGTCTTAACCCCCCTGGCGGTATTCCCGAGTCTGGCTCAGGGGGGAATTTCAGAACCAAGAGCGGTAACCCCGAGCCTGACTCGGGATCACCTCGCAGCATCCACAGGCATGGTTTACTTACCTTGTTCTTGGATCATGCAATGCCTCCCCGCTGTGCGATTGAGCTGTCTCCTCGCTCGATTCACACAGTGCCCGTGTGCCGCCGAGCTCCATTCCCTGTGACGTTATGACGCACCGGGGGCGGAGATCGGCGCCAAATTCAAAAAAGTAAATAAACACAATACATACAGTATACTGTAATCTTTTAGATTACAATATACTGTATGTAAAAAATACTCACCATCTTTGTCCCTAGTGGTCTGCCCAGTGCCCTGGATGTGGTTTTATACAATAAAAACTGTTCTTTCTCTCTGCAAACTGTAGATTGTCCATAGCAACCAAAAGTGTCCCTTTGTGTCAAAAGTGATTTTAGAGCAGCTAGAAAACAGCAATAATAAATTATAATCACTTGCAGAATTGAGCGATAGCGATTTGTGGGGAAATTCGTCATCAAAAAATAAAAGTAATGACAGCGACAATTCTGCAACTGAGCAAATTTCAGTGATTTTGATTTGATTACATTATTGAATCATTTTTATTATTATTTGTTATAATTATTCATAGTTATTTATTGTATTATAATTTATGATTTTGTTTTTCAAACTTTATCATACCCGGGATCTCTACTAGACTCTTGTTTGGATAGATTTAAAGGGGTAATTCCCCCAAAAAACTTTTTTTAACATTGATTGAGGCTCGTTATGTCAAGGGGAATCGGGTGTTTTTTTATTAGAAACGAAGCAGTACTTACCGTTTTACAGATGCATCGTCTCCGTCGCTTCCGGGTATGATCGTCTGGTCTGGGCGTGCCTATTTGATTGACAGGCTTCCGACGGTCGCATACATCGCGTCACGAGTAGCCGAAAGAAGCCGAGCGACGGTGCGGCTCTATACTGCGCCTGCGCACCGTCGTTCGGCTACTTTCAGAAAATCGTGACGCGATGTATCCGACCTCGGAAGCCTGTCAATCAAATAGGAACGCCTAGACCCGGAGACCATACCCGGAAGCGTCGGAGACGATGCATCTGTAAAACGGTAAGTACGGCTTCATTTCTAAAAAAAAAACCACCCGATTCCCCTTGACAAAACGAGCCTCAATCAATGTTAAAAAAAAGGTTTTTGGGGGAACTACCCCTTTAAGTGAGTTATTCCGAAGAATTACAGGCCTACAATGTAAAACGCCAAATTTCCTTGCAAAATAATGGTTCCACTTGCAGCACCTAAAATCTGAAATAATCACTAGTGTTGAGCAGAATATGCCATATTCGATTTCGCGATATATCTCGAATATATAGTCGAATATTTGGGATATATTCGCTAAATGCGAATATTCGCGATATTTTTTGGAAATGAAATGATTGCGAAATTTCGCTATTGCGAATGCGAATGCGAAATTTCGAGAAATGCGGAAGGAGCACTCTGATTGGCTCAGAATATTCGTGATATTTTATAATACAAAATAATTGCGAAATTTCGAGAAATGCGGAATGGAGCACTCTGATTGGCTCAGAATATTCGTGATATTTCACAATACAAAATAATTGCGAAATTTCGAGAAATGCGGAATGGAGCACTCTGATTGGCTCAGAATATTCGTGATATATTACAATACAAAATAATTGCGAATATTCGGCAAATGCGGAAGGAGCACTCTGATTGGCTCAGAATATTTGTGATATTTTATAATACAAAATAATTGCGAAATTTCGAGAAATGCGGAAGGAGCACTCTGATTGGCTCAGAATATTCGTGATATATTACAATACAAAATAATTGCGAATATTCGGCAATATAAAACGATCGCTTCAGCTACTCGGACCAAGGTCTCTAATCATAACAGCAATGCTTTTAGACGTCGAAGGAGATCACTAGGATGTGATCTGTTTTAAAAAATGAAACTGAAATAATCGCTCTGAGGCGGAAGATAGGGCGGAGAAAATAATCGCGCGACATCGCTATTGCCGAATAATCGCATTGCAATTTTTCGGCAATATAAAATGATCGCTGCAGCTACTCGGCCCAAGGTCTCTAATCATACCAGCAATGCTTTTAGACGTCGATGGAGATCTCTAGGATGTGATCTGTTCTAAAAAAAAAATTGAAAAAATACGAATATTCGAAATAGCGAATATTCACCGCGAAATTCGGAATATATCGCGAATACTCGAATATGCCATATTCGAGCCGAATATTCGCAATACGAATATTCGTGAGCAACACTAATAATCACACCGCCAGGGAGGTTAAGAACATATGACATTCTTATCTGACCCTAAATGGCCGAATCTGGTGCACGATGTCCGCTCCATGGTCACACTCCGCCATAATGTACTTGTTCATGGCCAGCTTTCGTTTTCTAAAAATCAGGGCACTAAAATGGGGCAATTTTGTGGCTTGATTGTGCATAGCAGGAGTTGTAATAAAATGTGAGATAAGGGAGAATGTCAAGTAACACATGCGGCTCTCAGATATACAGACATTTAATCCTGTTAATGATATTAATTAAGAAGCAGTAAGGGGTCTGGTTTCTGCACTGATAGCTAAGCTTAGTGAAAGACCAAATGAAGGACATGTAAGGGATGGAGTGTAAGATGAAAGAAAGGCGAAGGGGGGAGGGGAGCCATAGATATAAGGGTCAATATTCCGAAGCTACGCAGATGTAGAATTCATTATTGGCTCGTGGTTTCTCCTTAATGTGTGCTCAGTGATATGTACCAAACAGGATGTGTCATGTTCATACAAAGCATACTTTGCATCCATCTGTGTGCTTTGTTGTGACACCATGGGTTCTATCTTCTGGGTGTAGAGGGAATATTTTGTAGTTTAAAATAGTAAGGTCCCACTTTATCTGACCACTATGCATGTTAATGATGTATATGTACCGCCGCAGCTGCTTCTGGTGCACGGTACACAAAAGCTCTCTGTGCACAATACTCATATGGAGACGTGTGCAGCATAACATTAAAGCGAGTATCTACATAGAACTCAATACATGAAACTGCATGTCACAGCTGCATGCTTATGCAAGATCCATTTTGTTAAATGAGCCTTTAATTTGGGTCAGAATAAATTCTCATGCATATTAATGGGAACGTCTCTGTTACTGGCAGGGGCCATGCTCCTTGTGCTCCTGAGACTTCTTGAGTGACGTCACCAGGCTGCAGGCTTTCGGTCCATTGGCATGGATTAAAGTGCACCTGTCATTTAGAACAGGGATCTTCAAACTACGGCCCTTCAGCTGTTGTGGAACTACAAGTCCCATGAGGCATTGTAAAACTCTGACATTCACAGACGTCACTAGGCATGATGGGAATTGTAGATCCTGAACAACTGAAGGGCCATAGTTTGAGGACCCCTGATTTAGAAGCAAACATAATGCTGTGAAGGACAAGGACGAGGAAGGAAGATTGTGTACATGGTTTGAACAGTGGAGGGCTTTGCAGGTAGGGTTCAACACATCCAAATTTAGAGTTGGCCCCCGTTCACATTGGAGTGATTTGTCAATCAATTTGACAGGTCAAATTGCATGGTAAGTCGTAGCCTATTTCCGGCAATGTTCAAATCGGTGGGATGCCAACATTGCAGCACCGTAGAGATTTGCAAAAGTAGTCCCTGTATTACTTTTGACAATTTTGGGTGCGACTTCAATAGACATCTGTGCATGAATCTGCACCGAATTTCCGAGGGTGCGATCCTACGTCGTTCTCCCCATGCCTGATTGGCTCTTCATTGGATAGATTTCTAGCAAAGCAGCGCTGCTGTCAATCAAATTCAATGACGCGCCCGCTGGGGGCGGGGCCGAGTCATACAATCGGCGGCTATGGACACCGATTGTATGGCATGGGAGCGTGCCATACAAGAGAGAGCTTCCCAGAGGTGGTTAGCTCTTGCGGGGAGGAGCCGCGAGAGCCGCCGTGGGACCCCAAAAGAGGCAATCGGGGGCCACTCTGCAAAACGAACTGGACAGTGGAGGCAAGTATGATACGTTTGTTATTTAAAAAAAAAAAATCTGAAGCTTTAGTACCACTTTAAGGTCTAGCAGATGTTTTTTTTTTTTTTAGCCTTTTGCACTTTAAAACATGTCTGTCCCTTAAAGCGGAGGTCCCACTTAAAAAAAAAAATATTAAAAGCCAGCAGCTACAAATACAGCAGCTGCTGACTTTTAATATATGGACACTTACCTGTCCATGGTGCCCGCGATGGGGCTTCACTCACCGGTTCCCTACTGCGCATGCGCGAGTAGCGATGCGCGTCTTCACTGGTCCCCACCGTGTTCTGGGAGCTGTGTGTTTCCCAGAAGACAACGGGGGTACAGAGTAAGTTCCTGGAAGTGGCGTAGATCACCGAGGTGATCTATGCAAGGAAGTGGGAGCAAATACCTGTATCTGCTCCCCCCTCCCCCTAAAAGGTGCCAAATGTGAGACCGAAGGGGGGTCCAAAAAGTGGAAGTTCAATTTTTGGGCGGAACTCCACTTGAAGGATGCTTTGTGGTGTCAAAGGTGATATGGTACAACCATCAAAAGAGATCGGGGAAGCCTCTTATAGTGTTTAATGAAAAAATTCTTATAGACACTGTTACATTTACATGGGTTTAAATGAGCTCAGGCCAAAAGTGAAACCAAGAATGCATTCTAAAAAGCCAAAGTGACATCACCAGAAGCCCTAACCTATGCGTTTCGTCATCAGTATACAACGTCTTCAAGAGCAAATTATGGGGATTATTTGAGATGCTTGAGGCGTTCACACAGCAATTCTTTTATAAATAGAGCAGTATGTGTTCAGTGCAGCTGAAAGATCATACATCTCCATTGCTGGACATTGGACTACATAACCTACAGGCAGGGCCGTCTTTAATATGGTTTGGGCCCTGGGCAAACATTTTTTTTGGGCCCCCCCCTCCAGCTTATTTTGGGCCTGGCTGGTTCACATGTATGTGTTTTGGCGGCCCTCATTTGTACAGGCACAGCATTGATTGGAATTGGCTGCCATGCCTTTGTTTCCTGCAGAAAAAATGTTCATTCAGCATTTTAAAAATCGGCTACCTTGAAATCCATTCTGCTTTTGCACCATGCTACTTACCTGCAGTTCTTGCACACACAAACGCACTGTGTTTTTAAAAGCGTGACCTAAACGTCTAAAAATGCAGCAAGTTTGACAGTGCGGGAACTGCAGATAAGTCACAGCAGACAGCAGAATGGACAGACAGTGCTGTATTTCAGTGCTTGATGGGCATAGGTGTGCCGTGTGTGCAGCCTATTACATGAGGCATGTGCTTTTCTTTGCAGGAAATGCAGGCATGGCGGACCATTCAAATGTGGGACGCCAAAACACTTACATGTGAACCAGTCAGGCCCAAAATAAGCCCATCAAGCAGTTAAATACAGACAGTAATGCCAAGTGCTCTGAGGCCTCACTCAGCCTGGACTGCAGGGCTGCTCTGTGACTTAAAGAGTTCCTGTATTTTACACATGGCATGGCCTGGGGTCCCATGGTGCTAAAGCAGAATGGACAGACGGTGCTGTGACCCCATGCCATGCCATGTGTAAAATACAGCAAGGGGGAAGGCACAAGGGGTTATACTAGGAAATAGATATGACTTCACTATCTCTAAACAAAAACATTTTAACTGCGTGGTTTTCTAATTACGATAATTTGTTAATTGCCAATTTTGTGACTATGGCTGTGTATCTGTTTAATTGTTGTACCCTAAAAAAAATAAAAAAAAATAAATAAATAAATAAATAAAAAAAAGAAGCGGGAGGCCCTTTACAAAAAAAAGATTTAATAAAGAAAAATATATATAAAAAAAGGGGTGTAGCCATCCGGGGCCCTGGGGACCTCTGGGCCCTTTAATAAAAAGAAAAAAAGAAATAAAAAATATATTATTTTTTTTTAAAAAGGGGGTTGCCATCTAGGGACCTCTGGGCCCTTTAATATTTTTTTTATATATAAAAAATAAATTACAAAAAAAGGGGGGTTGCCATCCGGGACCTCTGGACCCTTTAATAAAAAATAAAATAAAAAAAATATATTAAAAATAAACATTTATAAAAAAAAAGTGGGGTTGCCATCCAGGGGACCTCTGAGCCCTTTAATATATATATATATATATATATATATATATATATATATATATATATATATATATATATATATATATAAAATAAAAAGAAATAAAATATAAAAAAAAATTATAAAAAAAAGGGGGATTGCCATCCAGGGCCCTGGGGAACTCTGGGTCCTTTAATAATAATAACAACATTATTAGTTTTTTTTTTATAAAACAATTTTTTTTATAAAAAAGGGGGGGTTGTCATCTGGGGCCCTGGGGAACTACGGGCCCCTGGGGACCTCCAGACCTCTAAAAAAATTGTCCCTTTAATAAAAAATAAAATAAAAATATATAAAATAAATATATATTTTTTATTTAAAAATAAATAAAAAAAGTGGGTTGTCATCTGGGGCCCTGGGGACCCCTAAAAAAAATTGGCCCTTTAATAAAAAATAAAATAAAAATATATAAAATAAATATTTTTTTTTATTTAAAAAAAAATAAAAAAAAGGGGTTGTCATCTGGGGCCCTGGGGGCCTCCGGGTCCCTGGGGACCCCTAGAAAAAAAATTGTCCCTTTAATAAAAAATAAAAATATATTTAAAAAAATTGGCCCTTTAATAAAAATATATAAAATAAATATATTTTTGTATTTAAAAAATAAATAAAAAAAAATAAAAAAAAGGGGGGTTGCCATCTTGGGCCCTGGGGACCTCCGGACCACTAAAAAAAAAAAAAAAAAAAAAATTTTTTTTTCAAAGGGGGTTGCTTTGGGCCCCCAACAGTGACAGGGCCCTGGGCAGCTGCCCCTGTTTGCCCTATGGTAAAGACGGCCCTGCCTACAGGTAATACAATTTCCTCCAGGCACACAAATAGGTATAAAACAAGGGGAAAAAACTGGGACTTTAAATGAGGGATGTCAATGCTATTAACAATGCATAGGTATCAATAATTTATTTGTTTAATTACATATATAAACATGAATGATATATTCAAAAACATATGCAAAAACTGGTAAATTGATACATGGATACCATATACAGAATTGGCATATTAAATGGTTAATACATGAACAGCAAGCACAAGCCAGTTGAGCAAAAAAGATGAATCAAACTTGTCTGTGCACATGGGCGTCCGCTGACATTTTTTCAGAGGGGGGCGCTTTGGCAGTGGCGATACACAGTCACATTTTACCCTTTCTTCAACCGCTAGCGGGGGTTAAAAGCGCCCCCCACGTTAAATGTAAAAACACCCCACTGTGCCCCATGCATCTTTCAATATCTCTTTGTCACTACTATGTACCCCCTCTCCACAACTGTACCTCTGGACCCCTTTACATTACACAGCACCTCACAGCTCTGGACCCCTTTACATTACACAACACCCCACAGCTCTGGACCCCTTTACATTACACAGAACCCTGCATCTCTGGACCCCTTTACATTACACAGCACCCTGCACCTCTGGCCCCCTTTACATTGCACAACACCCTGCATCACTGGACCCCTTTACATTACACAGCACCCAGCATCACTGGACCCCTTTACATTCATTACACAGCACCCTGCATCACTGGACCACTTTACATTACACAGCAACCCTTTCCCTTGACTGAAACACAACACTATATTGATAGTATATTTATTTCAGGTCTAAAAGAGGAACCTTTTGGAATGAGGGACACATGGATTTGATTCCAGAAGAGGGACAGGCACTCTAAATAAGGCACAACTAGAGGGGAGGGAGCACTGCAGTCACCGCTTAAATCGGCCCCAGGGCCAGTTCGGCCCTGCTCCTGGCTCTCCCTGGCGATTCCAGGGGGGGCAAACGACCCCCTTTGCCCTATGGAGCGGACGCCCATGTCTGTGCACCCTGTAAACTCTATACCACAGGTGTCAAACACAAGGCCCGCGGGCCGAATCTGGCCTTCCAGGCCATTTCATGTGGCCCTGGCACCCCTCCTCTGGTCCGCCTCTATACCCTTACTTTCTGCTTTCAATCAATGCATCTAGCTTCTTCCCAGCAGCAGCATAAGGAAAGGGGGGGTGCACTGTGATGTAAGGGAGAGTGGGGGACTCAACTTCTGATGGTGGGGTGGCTCTTGACATCTAATGTAAGGGGAGGGGATGCGCTGGACATCTAATCTTACAGATACAACCGGCCCTTTTGAGGGCAATCATAATGCATTACTGATGCGGCCTTCAATGAAGTTGAGTTTGACACCCCTGCTCTATACGTTTCATGGCTCACGACCAATCGTCAGGATTTAGATGCAAAGGTAGACAATCATCAAAAATGGTGTTATTAATCGCTAGACGACAAGCCACAGTTATACTGCGGCAGGTTGGCATGGCTGCGAAAATCACCGTAGCTATACGTTACTCCTTTAAGACATGATAGCAGGCGCGTGCGCCGGCCACGTGTCCCCAGAGCCGATGCACGTGCCCGGTGGGCGCAATGTCTACCGGGCACGTGCGATAGCTGACAGAACGAGAACGGGGATGTGTGTGTGTGTGTAAACACACACGTCCCGATTCTCTCAGGGGAGAGGAGACAGATCTGTCTCCTCCCCCAGTCAGTCCCATCCCCCCTACAGTTAGAACACACCTAGGGATCACATTTAACCCCTTGATCGCTCCCTAGTGTTAACCCCTTCCCTGCCAGTGACATTTTTACAGTAATCAGTATCTATTTTTAGCTCTGATCGCTGTATAAATGGCAATAGTCCCAAAATAGTGCCAAAAGTGTCCGATCTGTCCGCTGCAATGTCGCAGTCATGATAAAAATCGCAGACCACCACCATTACTAGAAAAAAATAAAAACATAAATCTATCCCCGATTTTGTATTTTATAACTTTTGCACAAACCAATCAAAAATACGTAGAAGAATATATATCGGCCTAAACTGATGAAGAAATGTTTTTGATTTTTGGGGGGGATATTTATTATAGCAAAAAGGACAAAATATTGTGTTTTTTTATTTATTTTTTGTTTATAGCGCAAAAAATTAAAACCGCAGAGGTGATCAAATACCACCAAAATAAAGCTCTATTTGTGGAGATAAAAATGACTTACCGTATATAGTCGAGTATAAGCCGAGTTTTTCAGCACATTTTTTTGTACTGAAAATGCCCCCCTTGGCTTATACTCGAGTCACCTTTTTGCGCCTGACCTCCCGGACTTTGCGGACCCGGTACTGGTCCCCTGGACCCCAAACTTGGCACACATATAGCCACACTCTTCCTCAACAAGTTGTTTTCCAGGGGACCTACGGCTGGGGAGCACCGACTTTTCAAAGTCGGGCACCCCTTCCATAGACTCCCATGTTAAATGGTAATTTCTCCGGTAACTTTGGGGACCCGATACCGGCCCCAGTTCTCCTCTACAAGTGTGCAAAGTTTGCTGTCTGGGAGACCTACGGCCGGGGAGCACCGATTTTTCAAAGTCTGGCACACCTTCCATAGATTCCCATGTTAAATGGTAATTTCTCTGGTAACTTTGGGGACCCGATACCGGCCCCAGTTCTCCTCTACAAGTGTGCAAAGTTTGCTGTCTACGGCCGGGGAGCACCGTTTTTTTAAAGCCGGGCACCTCTTCTATATACTTCCATATTAAACGTAAGTCTAGTCATGGACACAGTGAGGCATGGGCACAGTGAGGCATGGGCACAGTGAGGCATGGACAAGGACACAGTGAGGCAAAGTGAGGCATGCAGATGGACACCCTAGGCTTGTACTCGAGTCAATACGTTGTCCCATTTTTTCATGGTAAAATTAAGCGCCTCGGCTTAATTTCGGGTCGGCTTATACTCGAGTATATACGGTACATTTTGTTTGGGTACAATGTTGCACAACTGTGCAATTGTCAGTTAAAACAAAGCAGTGCGGCAAACTAATGGGGCGCACAGGGTCTATTACTTACAAAATAGGCTCCAAACCCTTGCTTAACCTGTTGAAAGGGAAGCACGACAAAATGTCTGGTCTGGGACTGAGGCAGGAATAGACTGTTCACTTTGCAAGGGAAGTTGCACTTTGCAATGAAATTGTCCCCAGAGCTTAGCAAATAAGGTTAAAGCTCTGCTGATATAGATCATCCAATCATGTTCAAGAAAATAATGTTGTTTTATGTTAAGCTTCCTTGCGTGTGATTGGGTATTCTTTGCAAAGTTAATTTTCACCATATAACTAAAGCTCTAGAGAACATACCCTTGCAAATTGAATAGCCTACTTCTCTTTAATAAATCAGCATCCAGATGTCCAGATGCACCAGGCCAGCCGATGAACACTCCAGTAGCCATAAATGACTGACAGCTCTATCACCTAGATTAGAAGGCTGGAGCTTTCTCTAGCTTGTGAACTGCACTCTGATGGCGATTCACTCTTGGCATGAACACAAAAATATAAATGAAGTAACCTTTACTTGGTTGTTTTCTTATGACGGATGTAGCACACAGCAGGCGTTGAGGCAGAAAAGTACAGAACACCTGCTGAGAGCCTACCTTGAAGCCTATCGAAGATTGCGGAGAGCCACACATAGCTTATGAGATACTTGCTGAGGATCAGGGATGCGGAGGTTCCTGGAAAGGCTGAAGAGTACCTGTATTCTAAAGAGGTGGCTGAGCTGTAACCTAGATGACAGTTGGCGGGGGGAACATACTGAAGGATGGGGGGCATAGCATATGGGCAGCAGCTGGTCATGATTCATAATACAGATGGTTCGAATTACTGGGTAATGAAGGATATTATATCTGATGTTCTCAGCATATCTGGAATTGTACGAATAAAGGTGATCAGCTACCAGGGGTTTTTGACTTGAATTTTTTTTATTAAAGATCATTTCAAACTGAGAGGGAGGCCAGAAACTAGGGTTGCCACCTTTTCATCAAGTCAAACCCGAACACATTAGCGGCGCATGCGTGCAGGAGCCGCCAGTCACAGCACCGCCTCCATTAGGAACGGCACGCTTGCCATTGCTAAAGTGCGCGTGTGCCGTTGTCTATGGCACATGCACCGTAGACATCGACGCCCGTGATTTTAGTAAATATCCCCTAAACCGTGGAGGTTTAAGAGATATTTCAAGCACCTACAGGGCCCCTTACACAGCTGCACAGAATGTTGTTTAGCGGGGGGGGGGCTGCCGAGAATTACATCCATCCCCCGAAGTTGTTGAGCTGAGTGGGGGGGTGCACGCGAACGGGGGATTGCGGGAGAAGGTTGCAGCGATTGCTGCGAATGGGGGATTGCCGCGATTGCCACAAAATTGCGGGAGAGGATTGCCCCGACATTGCGGGAGGGGATTGTCGTGAAATTGCGGGAGGGGGTTGCCGTGAAATTGCGGGAGGGGGTTGCCGCAATTGGGCCCGGGGCCCCCTATTGGGCAGGGCCCATGGGCCTGAGCCCAGTCAAGCCCAATGGTAAGTCTGGCCCTGCTCATAAGTTTACATACCCTAGAATTTATGATTTCTTGGCCATTTTTTAGAGAATATGAATGATAACACAAAAACTTTTCTTTGACTCGTGGTTAGTATTTGGCTGAAGCCATTTATTATCAATCAACTGTGTTCACTCTTTTTAAATCATAATCACAACAGAAACTACCCAAATTACGCTGATCAAAAGTTTACATACCCCAGCTCTTAATACCATGTACATCAACACCCTTAACATCAAGGAAAGCTTGAAGTCTTTTGTGGTATTTGTGGATGAGGCTCTTCATCTTCTCAGATGGTAAAGCTGCTCATTCCTCTTGGCAAAAATCCTCCAGTTCCTGTAAATTCGGCACGTTTGAGATCTCCCCAGAGTGTCTTAATGATATTGAGGTCAGGAGACGGAGATGGCCACTCCAGAACCTTCACTTTATTCTGCTGTAGCCAATGACAGGGTCACTTGTGTTTTGGATCATGTTGGATAATCCAAGTACCTCCCATGCGCAGCTTCCTGGCTGATGAATGCAATATGATAATAAAACCTTTTAAAAGAATGCAAATGTTCCTCCAGTATTTTTTTATACCATACTGCATTCATCTTGCCATCAATTTTTAACCAAATTCCCTGTGCCTTTTGTAGCTCACATCCCCAAAACATCAGCGATCCACCTCCGTGTTTCACAGTAGGAATGGTGTACCTTTCATCATAGGCCTTGTTGACTCCTCTCCAAATGTAATGTTTATGGTTGTGGCCAAAAAGCTCAATTGTGGTCTCATCACTCCAAATGACTTTGTGCCAGAAGGTTTGAGGCTGGTCTCTGTGCTGTTTTTGGCGTATTGTAAGAGGAATACTTTATAGCATTTGCATAGTAATGGCTTTCTTCTGGTGACTCGACCATGCTGCCCATCTTTCTTCACGTGCCTCCTTATTGTGCATCTTGAAACAGCCACACCATATGTTTTCAGAGAGTCCTGTATTTCACCTTAAGTTGTTTGTGGGTTTTTCTTTGCATCCCAAAAATGTTCCTTGCAGTTGTGGCTGAAATTTGAGTTGGTCTACCTGACCGTGGTTTGGTTTCAACAGAACTCCTCATTTTCCACTTCTTGATTAGAGTTTGAACACATTTATTTGTTAAACACAGCACAATAAAAGTGTCACTCTGTTACATACTGTATGAATGGATCATGCTTTATGTCCAGGAGACCCAAATTAAAGTAGAGATAATCATTCTAAAGTGAGAAATAAAACAGGTAGGGTTGTCCAGATACCGATACTAGTATCGGTATCGGGACCGATACCAAGTATTTGCGGGAGTACTTGTACTCGGGCAAATGTTCCCGATGCCTAAATAGAATACTTTTTTTGTATTTATCAACATGTTCTGTGAAAATTCTTTGAGTTTTTTACTACTGCGTGACAAGCAAATCATTTTTTTTTTTATAAATTTTTACTCATTTTTATTCTTTTATAATGTCTTGAGTTAGAGTTCTTCATAATTCTAAAGAAAATATCCTTAGTCTATATTGTGGTTTGAAAACTGTCACATGACATTTAAAAAAAGTATCGGTATTCGGTATTGGCGAGTACATGAAAAAAAAAGTATCGGTACTTATACTCAGTCCTAAAAAATGGTATCGGGACAACCCTAAAACAGGTGTCGGTGTCCCCATTAAAAGATTTCCCCTCCAATCTTTCTTGGTCTACCTGACTTTGGCTTGGTTTCAAAAGAGCATTTAATTTCTTAATACGTGATTGAACAGTACTGACTAGCATATTCAAGGCATTGGATATCTTTGTATATCCTTTCCATCTTTGTAAAGTTTCATTACCTTGTTATGCAGGTATTTTGACTGTTCCTTTCTATCTCCTTATGGCTCAGTGTCTAGCCTGCTTAGTGCATCCATGTGAGAGCTAACAAACTCATTGACTATTTTTACACAGACACTAATTGTGATTTAAAAAGCCACAAATGCGGGAAATTAATTTTTAATTGCCATTTTAACCTGTGTGTGCCACCTGCTGTGTCTGTATCAAGGCCTGACATTCCAGGGTATGTAAACTTTTTCTGTTATCATTATGATTTAAAAAGAATCCAAAAAAACGATGTGATAATAAATGGCTTCATGTGATCGCTATCCTTAAATAAAAGACAGTTTTTTGGCATTATGTGTCCTAATTTAAATATTAATGCCAAAATGGGGGTTATTTACAAAAGGCAAATCCACTTTGCACTACAAGTGCGAACTACAAGTGCAAAGTGCTTGGAAGTGCAGGGGTAGACCTGAAATGAAGGAAGCTCTGCTGATTTTATCATCCAATCATGTGCAAGCTAAAATGCTGTTTTTTTATTTTCTTTTCATGTCCCCTTCGGATCTACAGTGACTGCACTTCCAAGTGCACTTTCAGTGAACATTTAAGTGTACTTATAGTTTGCACTTGTAGTGCAAGGTGGATTTGCCTTTTGTAAATAACCCCCAATGTCACAATTTCTGCCCGGGTATGGAAACTTTTGAGCACGACTGTATATGAATTTAAGTTTTGGTACCTGGAGTACAGTTTTAACCCCTTCCATACAGGGCATTTTCACCCCCTTCCTGGCCAGACCAATTTTTAGTTTTCAGCACTGTTGCACTTTGAATGACAATTGCGCGGTCAGGCAATACTGTACCCAAATTAAATCATTATGTTTTTTTCCCCACACAAATAGAGCTTTCGTTTGGTGGTATTTGATCATCTCTGCGGTTTTTATTTTTTGCGCTATAAACAAAAGAAGAGCGACAATTTAAAAAAAAACACAATATTTTTTCCTTTTTATTTAATACATCTCACAATATTTTTTTTAAAAAAAACTTTTTTTCCCCTCAGTTTAGACCGATACGTATTTTACGTATTTTTGGTAAAAAAAAACCGCAATAATCGTATAGTGATTGGTTTGCGCAAAAGTTATAGCGTCTACAAAATAGGTGATAGATTTATGGCATTTTTATTTAATTTTTTTTACTAGTAATGGCGGGGATCTGCGTTTTTTTTTTTGTGACCGTGACGTTGCGGCGGACATATCGGACACTTTTGACACGTTTTTGGGACCGTTCACATTTACACAGCGATTATTGCTATAAAACTGCACTAATTACTGTGTAAATGTGACTGGCAGGGAAGGGGTTAACACTAGGGGGCGCTGAAGGGGTTAAAATGTGTCCTAAAGTATGTTCTAACTGTAGGGGGAGGGGGACTCACAGGGGGAGGAGATCGATGTGTGTTCCTCTGTACTGGGAACACACATCAGTCTCCTCACCGCTGACAGGAGGTGGATCTGTGTGTTTACACATACAGATCCACACTCCTGCCGTGATTTCTGGAAATCGCGGGTGCCCGGCGGCAATCACAGCCGTCGGGCACGCGCGCGGGATCGTGGGTGGTGCCGCGGGCGCGCGCGCGCGCCCTAGAACGCCGTGAAGACAGGACGTTGTGCAACGTCCTGTCTCATCGGCAAGGGGATCACCATGACGTGATTCCCCTATAGGCCGGAATTGAAGTGGTTAAAATAGACCTGGTTTATGAATAGTCCTTTATACATTTTATGTGTTACAGAAATAACTGTTTTCCATGTTTTCCTCGACCTGCTTATGACATTGTCTCCGCAGCTCCATATACTGCAGCCAATTACACCTCTCTGTATCCTCTGTTTCTGTGCCCTACAGACATTGTGTAACACCTATACTTTACTCTGACATCTTTGAGTTGCTTGTGGTTCCGGAGATGCTCACGGCTGCCACATCTATCTAGCCAGCTGTAATCAACACTGTATGTGGCGTGACAATTACATTCAAACTTGTGCAGTGCATCACAGGCCATTACCCCGGTCTAATGCGGATAGAAGGTCTCTACAGAATCGTTGGGCTATTGACAATGGCTTTCTTCTGTCTGAAGTTAAGGGAATTTTCAAAGAGGAATTGGTCTGGTGGAACTCTTATTTAAAACATCTGCTTTGCTGTACTAGGCAAACAAAATTGCATGTGTCTGACCAGGGCTGTCTTAATGAGCGGGCACTGCCCAGGGGTCCCAGCTGCATGGGGGGCCCCTGCACTTTTCCCAAAGCTACTGGTCCTTCAGCCCACGCTGCCCCATGATGGCACTGAGAGTGAAAGATACACAGGGGAGGCAGTCTGCCTCCCACCTACTTGATGTCCGTTTACCTGCACTGTCATCATTGTAGGGGCCCCAGAGCATTACTTTGCCCAGGGGCCCATGATGCTATTAAGACAGCCCTGTGTCTGACCCTGACAGGTCCATCCTGGCTGTCAGTCCCCATGAAACCAGAAAGCAACGCAAAGCTAAAAGTGTATCCAGGGCCGGCCTTTGGGGTGTGCGAGCTGTGCGGCCGCACAGGGCACCACGGGCAACAGGGGCGCCGTGCGGCCATCACAGCTTGCAGAATGTGAGTCGCAGTCAGTTACTCACATGATCATCACAGGAGTCCAACTCCTATAAGTAACAGCAGCAGGCGCTGCCAGGTTCCCCTGCCCCGCGACTGGGTGAAGAGCAACGCATCGGTTGCTGCACCTGAAAAAAAATGGCTGCTGCCGGCCCCGACAGGCACACTGCGCCGCTGCTGCTCGTAGTCGGGAAAGCCCCAAAACGTTTGGCTATTCTCGGGCAGACGGCGCATGCACAGGGGTGTCTAAGCGCCGGGCACCGCCATTTTTAGGTGCATAGCCAGACCGTCCAGCAAAGTGTAAGTCAAACTGAGCCTTTGGCCCTGCATGCATCTACTTTTTCAGATAAAAAGAAAAAGTATTTACTTTTTATAGCCAGCCTACACACAGAAGGGGAGCAGGATATAAGGGACTTAACTTAAGAAAAAGTTATTGCGTCTACTAACTACGGGAAAGATTTATGTAATTTTTTTTTCTTACTAGTAATGGCGGCGATCTGCGTTTTTATGTGGGACTGCGACATTGCAGCGGACAGATCTGACCCCTAACTGACATTTTTTACACTTTTGGGGGTACCAGTGACATTACTACAGTAATCAGTGCTAAAAATATACACTGTTACAGTAATAATGCCATTGGCAGGGAAGGGGTTAATACCATTGGTGATCAAGGGGTTAAATGTGACCCTAGGGGAGTGATTATGTGTTACAAATATTTTTTCCTCTTTGTGTATGTTTAGGTGACCAGGGGGCAAAGATGAGGGGGGGGGGGAGGCGCCACAGGATTAGCTTGTACGCCTGAACACCTAAGGCCTGCCCTGATCTAAAGCCCCAAGAAAACGGAATCTTGTATATTGCAACTTACCAAAACTTACGCAATCGTATCCGACAAGAAAACCACATTTTTTTTCAGCAGGAAAACAGCTAAAATTAGTTTTGCCTACACAGGGTCACACTAATCTTGGACGAAATTCCGACCGTCAAGAACGTGGTGACGCACAACACGTACAACGAGCCAAGATCAATGAAGTTCAATAGGCAGTTCGGCTTTTCTGCTCGATTCTGAGCACGCGCGGGGTTTTTTCGCGTCGTAATTGCATACAGACGACCGCAATCCCCGATAGGAATTTTTCCTGTCACGAAAATTGAGATCCTGCTCTCAATCTTTTCTTGGCCGGAATTCTCACAGAAAAAGTGCGACGGTCTGAATTTCCGACAAAAAGCTCACATCGCACTTTTCTCTTCGGGAATCGCAAATCGTGTGCATGAGGCATTAGTGCATTAAAGTGAATGGGGCCGCATTTGCGCCCTCCAGCCATTCCATTCCGCATGCGCGCGGGAGTCACGAACTGTGGCACGAAGCGCTGAAGGGGTGGCGCGTGTATGCCGTCCCTTCAGAGAGCATGCGCTGGTGACATGTTTGCAGGTGCAGGTTAGGAGAGTTTCACTGTACCTACAGGTAAGCCTTATTAGGGTTGGGGTTAGGGGTTAGGGGTTTGGGTTAGAGGTTAGGGTTTCCCATTGAAGAATAAGGCTAGGACTCAGGAATTGGAACAGGGACCTCCCCCAGAGGTCAAAAGGTCAGAAGGTGGGTTCCCAGAGATCAAAGGTCATGGGGCGTGGCTGACCCACCCCCACCAAAGTGTACCGCCTACCCCAACTAAGTCGGGGAATGAACAAGGCGGGGAAAGCAGATGTCCAACACATTCCCTGCTTTGATCGGCAGGGTGCATGAGCTTTTGCTGACTGCAGAGTTAGGCCACGTACACACGTCCGAGAACCTCGTCGGGCTAAACCCATCGTTCCGCCCGACGAGGTTCTTGGCCGGCCGGCCGTCGAGTTCGTCGACAAGGCTGTCGAAAAAGGCGTCGAGCCATTAGTCCGGATGGCCCGTCGAGCAAATTGAGAACCTGCTCTCTATTTTGGCTCGACGTGCTTCCCGACGGGACGCTCGACGAAAGTGTACACACGATCGAGCTTCTCGGCAGAATATGGATCCCAGCGAGCTTCTCGCTGAATTCTGCCGAGAAACTCGGTCGTGTGTACGGGGCTATACAGGAACGACAGCATAGCAATTCTTTTGGCATTTGGCAATATGGGCCCAGATTCACAAAGCACTTACGCCGACGTAAGTGTAAATGTGCGCGTGTAAGTGCAAATTTGCGCTGGCGTATCTGTGCGCCAGACGCACAAACCAACATACGCCCAAAAACTGGCCACCCTACGCCGACGTAGCTTACATACCCCGGCGTAGCGTGGGCGTACTTTTCGTCTGGACGCATGTTGCTGCTCCCATTGATTAGGCATTCAAACATGCAAATGAGGGAAATACGGCCATTCACGAACGTACGTGCGCCCGACGCATGCTGCGCGAGGTGCAAGTAAATTGTACGTCCGGCGTAAAGTTATTCCCCATAGATGAGGCGCAACCCGGCAACAGACATGCAAAGACCTGCACCAGAGAACACAGGCCGGCGTATTGGGCGTGCATTATGTTCACGGCGTACCTGGTGATTCGGCGTAGCTTAGGCAGTTGTGCCGGTGTGGTTGTGAGCATGCGCAAAAGGGTGCAGTTTTATGCGTCCACGTCACAACGCATGCGCAGTTTGTGATACGCTGGGCGTAAAACACTGCACCAAGCTCGGACTATCATTTGCATGGGGTCACGCCCACTTCCACCTATGCCGGCATGCGCCGCAGCGTTGGGAGCAATAGCTTGCTGAATACGGTGCATGCCTCTTCGCGCTGCGCCGGCGTGGCGTACGACGGCGTAATGTGCGCCTAACTCTCTGTGAATCTGGGCCTCGGTGTCCACCTGTCCTTGACCACAGAAATCAGTATTTTCCTCTTTTCATTTATCACCTTTATGATGTCGGTCTTTCATTACAAGTTGACATTCCGCAGCAGTGTTGCATATACTGTAAGTGGCTCAGAAGCGGTGGATTTTAGCTTAGGCCTTTTTGATTATTATATTACATTACATTTAGTTTACATCCAGTTTATTCCTTATAGCTGGTTTTATTATCCTCCATGGGTTTTTTGTAATAAAAATCTTGTATATTCCACAGTGTTTTTAATGAAGCAGATACACCTACTTGTACTTTTCTCTGCTGCTGTTTTTTTTCAGCTTTAAAGCTAAACTCCAGGGAGATATAAAAGCATAATTTAATCCAATTATGTATTCATTAAAAAACATAATAACATGTATTTATAATTTGCATAATTCCTGAATTTGCCTTATTATAAGACTCCTTTGATGCCCTGTGTAGCAGAACTGATGGGTGGGGGAGGGAAGAACCAATTAGGGCTTTAAACTGACAACGTGCTGGTGTAGAGCAAAAGGCTGACCCGATAAGTGGGCTGCTATTCATTCATTTACCAATCACAGTTTGGGGCGGGGCATAGACCAAGCTCTACTGCAATTTTGCAAAGTAGACTGCAGACAGGTCCTGAGCCTTGATTCCCCTTTAGCAGATAGAACAGAGTACACATACTGCATGTATTTTAACTGTGTAATTTGCGGTTTGCTTGTATTAAAGCTTTAGAGGATGAAGTCTTTAGTGCCTTGAAAATGTATTAATACCCTTTGAAATTTTCCACATTTTGTCATGTTACAACCAAAAACATAAATGTATTTTATTGGGATTTTATGTGATAGACCAACACAAAGTGGCACATAATTGTGAAGTGGATGGGAAATTATAAATGTTTTTCAATTTTTCTTACAAATAAATATGTGAAAAGTGTAGCGTGCATTTGTATTCAGCCCCCTTTTACTCTGATACCCCCACTAAAATCTAGAGGAACCAATTGCCTTTAGAAGTCACCTAATTAGAAAATAGAGTCCACCTGTGTGTAATTTAATATCAGTATAAATACAGCTGTTCTGTGAAGTCCTCAGGTTTGTTAGATAACCTTAGTGAACAAACAGGCCAAGGAACACACCAGACAGGTCAGGGATGAAGTTGTGGATAAGTTTAAAGCAGGGTTAGATTATGAAAAATATCCCAAGCTTTGAACATCTCATGGAGCACTGTTCAATCCATCATCTGAAAATGGAAAGACTATGGCACAACTGCAAACCTACCAAGACATGGCCGTCCACCTAAACTGACAGGCTGGGCAAGAAGAGCATTAATCAGAGAAGCAGCCAAGAGGCCCATGGTAACTCTGGAGGAGCTGCAGAGATCCACAGCTCAGGTGGGAGAATCTGTCCACAAGACAACTATTAGTTGTGCACTTCACAAATCTGGCCTTTATGGAAGAGTGGCAAGAAGAAAACCATTGTTGAAAGAAAGCCATAAGAAGTCCTGTTTTCAGTTTGTGAGAAGCCATGTGGGGGAGGGGATACAGCAAACATGTGGAAGAAGGTGCTCTGGTCAGATGAGACCAAAATAAACGTTTTGGCCTAAAAGCAAAACGCTATGTGTGGCAGAAAACTAGCACTACACATCACCCTGAACACACCATACCCACCGTGAAACATGGTGGTGGCAGCATCAGGTTGTGGGGATTCTTTTCTTCAGCAGGGACAGGGAAGCTGATCAGAGTTGATGGAAAGATGGATGGAGCCAAATACTGAGCAATCTTAGAAGAAATGATCTGTTATGCCACGTACACATGATCATTTTTCGGCATAAAAAAAGCGTTGTTTTAAAAAAATGTAATTTAAAATGATCGTGTGTGGGCTTCACATCATTTTTCGGGTTCTAAAAAACAACAAAAATAAATAAAAATTCGAACATGCTGCATTTTTTAACGTTTTAAACTATGTTGTTTTACGGGTTGAAAAAAATGATGGTGCGAGGGCTAAAACGATGTTAAAAACCCGCGCATGCTCAGAAGCAAGTTATGAGACGGGAGCGCTCGTTCTGGTAAAACTATCATTCGTAACGGAGTAAGCACATTCATCACGCTGTAACAGACAGAAAAGCCCAAATCGTCTTTTACTAACAGGAAATCAGCTAAAGCAGCCCAAAGGGTGGCGTCATCCGCATGGAACTTCCCCTTTATAGTGCCGTCGTACGTGTTGTACTTCACCGCGCTTTGCTAGAGCATTTTTTTAAAACGATCGTGTGTGGGCAACGTCGTTTTAATGATGAAGTTGGAAAAAAACTTGTTTTTTAAAACTTGAGACTGGGGCGGAGGTTCACCTTCCGGCAGGACAACAACCCTAAACATACAGCCAGAGCTACAAGGGAATGGTTTAGATCAAAGCATATTTATGTGTTAGAATGTCCCAGTCAAAGTCCAGACCTAAATCTAAATGAGAATCTGTGGCAAGATTTGAAAAGTGCTGTTTACAATCTGACAGAACTTGAGATATTTTGCAAAGAAAAATGCGCAAAAATGTCACTCTCTAGATGTGCAAAGCTGGTAGACATCCCCAAAAAGACTTGCAGCTGTAATTGCAAAGAAAGGGGGGGTTTTACAAAGTATAGACTCAGGGGGGCTGAATACAAATGCACACCACACTTTTCAGATATTTATTTGTTAAAAAAAAATTTAAAACCATTTTTATCATTTTCCTTCCACTTCACAATTATGTGTCACTTTGTGTCGGTCTATCACATAAAATCCCAATAAAATGCATTTACGTTTTTGGTTGTAACATGACAAAATGTAGAAGATTTCTAGGGGTATGAATACTTTTTCAAGGCACTGTAAGTAATGGCCCCTTAAACATGTATCTGGGCCTTACGTTGGCTGGAATTGTCTGTCTGTTCGGTGTTCTGATTTTTATTCTTGTGCCGCTGCTTTACATCCCCCATCTGCACACATTTCCTCTTCTCTAGAAATACAGTCATTTTCATCTTTGGCTTAGGGTCCTTCAAGCCTTGTCGCTGTTTGATTGCACCCGGCTTATTTTCCTCTCTCCAGCTCTCCGCTCTGGATCCTGTTCTGTGTTCTGGCAGCATCAGAATCTCTCTCTCTTGCTCAATCTTCTCTTTCATGTTTCCTACCTCCCGTCTCGTACTCAACCAGCTTACTTTTTTTTTTTTTTTCTGTCTTCCAGGCTAAAAAATAGGCAGAGGGTTTGCGGAGGGAGGAGGACAGGTGACAAAACGAAGATGGAAAAATCCTTGGAACACAGGTACGTCATTAGGGGGAAGAATGGCGGAATTAATGACTGCATGAGCTCTTAAAGGGGGATTCAACTTTCAGCTAGAAAGTAAGAAACCCCCTTAAGTGTGCAAGTCAATGTAGATTGGCAGGGGCAAATTATGCTATTTGTGTGTTTTTAGAGGGGGCTAAAGCTCTCGAAGGTGCTTGGCAATTTTTTGGCACGATACAGTGCAGAAAATAACTGGAACTGATGGGATTTATGGGAGGAGCTCACAATTTTGGGTTTTGATCTACTTATTGAGAGTATGGGTTCTCTGCATGAAAGAAAGGTTCTTGCTTTATTGAAGAAAAAAAAAATTGCATAACCTATGGCCAGCCTTAAAGGGACACTAAAGGTTCATGTTTCAGTAAGGTGAAAAAACATCCGACAATACCGGCCCCCCCATCTCCCCCCCCCCCCCGTTTTACTCACCTGAGCCCGTACACCTGCTGCACTCGCCCCCCAAGTCGTCTTCGCCGCTCAGCCTGGCCATTGATTGGCTAGAGTGGATGGATTAAAAGCAGCGCAGTCATTGGCTTGCGCTGCTGTCAATCACATCCGGCGTGGGGGGGGCCGAGTGATACAGTGAGCGGCTATAGCCACCGGCTGTATCACAGGAGTGCGCCCGCAAGAACTAACCACCATGCGAGAGAGCTTGCATGAAGGTGGTTAGTTCTTGCGGGGGGAGCCGAGACAGCCTCCGAGGGACCTCAGAAGACCAGGTTCTGGGCCACTCTGTGCAAAACCATCTGCACAGTGGAGGTAAGTATAACATGTTTGTTATTTAAAAAATAAATAAATTTGCCTTTACAACCCCTTTAAAGTGGAGGTAAACCCTGATGGGTTTTACTTCCTCTTTGTTTCCCTGCAAAGATAAAGCATAATGGGCTACTATGCATTGCATAGTAGCCCATTATGTGACACTTACCTGCAGGAAAAGCCTGCGATGTCCCCGTCTTCCTCGCTAGTAGCGAGCGTCTATTCTTCACCCCTCTTCTTCCGGGGGCCACAAACTCCGGGTCTGTGACTGGCCTGAGTCACGCATGACCCCATTCACAGAACGGCAAGCTCAGTGCGCCTGTGCCATTGTCTACAGCGAGCATGCACCGTAGACATCGGTGCTGTCATTTTTGCAAATATCTTCTAAACCGTGTAAGTTTAGGAGATATTTGTTGCACCTACAGGTAAGCCTTAATCTAGCCTTACCTGTAGGTATAAGTGTTCTGTAAGGGTTTACAACCACCTTAAAGTGTTACTAAACCCAGGACCATACATTCACTGTATCTGGTCTCCCACAGAACATGGAAATACAACTATTTTAGTAAATATAAACTGCTAAATACCTTTTCTCCTCAGCAGTATATAGGAGTCTTGTGACTTCTATCAGAACTTGGTTAAAGCGGATCTCCACCCTAAAGTGAAGATCCGCTGATCCGAACACTCCCCCCCTCCGGTGTCACAATTGACACCTTTCAGGGGGGAGGGGGGTGCAGATAGACATGTATCTGCACCCACTTCCGGCCCAGCATTCACGGGCAAAAGACGGGCATTACATCACATCCCATCTCCCGCCCGTTGTGTGCTGGGAACACTCGGCTCCCAGCACACAGCTGGAGCCAATTCGCGGGCGCAGCGCGACTCGCGCATGCGCCGTAGGGAACCGGGCAGTGAAGCCGCAGCGCTTCACTTCCTGGTTCCCTCACCGTGGATGGAGGGGGGAGCAGCAGGGTGACGAGCGATCGCTCATCCTCTGCTGCGGACGCCGCTGGACTCCAGGACAGGTAAGTGTCCTAATATTAAAAGTCAGCAGCTGCAGTATTTGTAGCTGCTGGCTTTTAATATTTTTTTTTAGCTGAACCATCCGCTTTAAGCTTGTAGGAAGAGTTTTCATACTGCACTGAGCTGTCCTATCAGGTTCCAAGACCCCTGACCCTCTGTCTGGACAATGCTGATTGGCCTTGCGCTGATCACATGCACTCTCCCAAAAAAAATAAAACTCTCCAGCAATACACACCAAACTGAGCATGTGCAGCCTGACTCCAAAGGCTCTGTACTGCCCAGACATGTTCTGGAGTCAGTCGAAGAAGAGGAGAATCTGTGCATACAAGATCAAGCAGCCTTTTTACGAACTGCAGAGGATTAACCCCTTAGGTTTCACAGTGAGTATAACAAACATGCTTTACTGCACTTTAAGCCGGCCATAGACAGATCAAAATTCTGTCAGTTCAGCAGAAACTAGCAACATTTTGATCCGTCTATGGGCAGTCCATCAGTTGACTTAATTATAACAAGCCCACCCAATCACTGCTGCCTGTAGTGATCATTGTGTTCTGCCGATGGGGAAAGCTTGCCGCACTCCCCGCCCGCAGAACACAATTATGCTGCAGGAGGAAATTCCCCATCAATGCTGATTGTGTTGATGGGGAAATGGACCAATTTTCTTTCCTTCAACCCATATCAGGCCATAGATTATACAAGTTAAAGGAAAGAAAATTGCTCAGTCTCTCTTACAGCAATACTGTGTTCCACCAGCCAGGAGTGCGGGGAGCCTTCCCTACCAGTAGAATACAATGATCACTGTTGGCGGCTATAGCCTCCGGCAGTAATCAAGACCCTGACAGGCTGGTTGTACTGAGGCCAATCCATTGATTACCTTCAGTACAACCACCCTGCCCTTTTGTCGCTCGCTTATGGACAGCAACTCTAGTGCACAACAAAGGGGACAAGACAATGATAAATTAGACAAATTAAAAAAAAAATGGGCCAGTTGTTGTTATGTCCCTATTAAAGACGTTTTTCTTTTTTTTTTTTTTCTTGGAGTTTTTCTTTTGAGGGATTTTAATATTGAAGTTAAGAGTTATATTTGTGGTGGACATGGAAAACGTTAAATGCAGAAGGAAGGGTAGGAAGTGTACGTCTTGGTATTTGGAACAAGGTTATATCCCTTGACACATTCAACTAGAACACAGTCCAAATTTAAACATTGCCAGCTGCCTTGTGAATGTATTCCAGTATTAACATGTCACATCCCAAACTGTTAAGAAAAGCAAGTGGATAATGGGGCACATTAGTGAAAAATAGAGGGACAACTGTGCACATACAGTGTGTGGGGGGGGGGGTCTGTGCATGGCAACCAATCAGTTTCTAGCTTTCGTTTTCGGAACAAGCTGAAACTAGACGTTGATTGGTTACTATGCACAGCTGCTCCAGATTCTGTCTGATCCAATTTTAGGGCTCGTTTACAATCTCTGCGTTTACTGCGTGTTTTACATGTTTGCATTGGTTTTTAGTGTGTTTTTAGTGTATTTTTCAGAATATCATTTATTTCAACTGTTTTTTTTTTGCGCACGTTCATGCGCATCTGCATTTGCTTGCGCTCATGCTATTTTGCATGTATTCGCAGTGCATACTGGTGCAGAAAAATGCTGCATGCTGTACTCTTTTTAAATGCAGAGTGAATTTCTTACTTAAGGTAATCAGTAGACATGTGCAGACTGGAATATTTTGTTTTCTTTTTTCGTTTTCGTTTGGAAAATAAATGTATTTAGTTACTCCCGAAAATCATTTTGATTTATTTCGTTTTTCGTTGGGGAATAGCTTTCGTCCGAAAATCCAATAATACTTGGTTTCTGTCGAATGGTCAAAACAATATTCGACGTGACGTCGAATCTTTACGTCGAATCGTACATTTCCGTTCGAATATCCCGCCTACAAGAATTCTAATGTTGTATGACTAGTAATAATGTCTTTCTCATAAATTGAAATCTATTCTCTGTAATGTCGAATCTATTATTTCTATAATGTCGAATCTTTTCCCTATAATGTCGAATCTCTCTATATTTTTACCGCAACGAAAACGAAAATAAAGCATTTTTTATGTCGGATCTTTCGGTTTTCGTTTCTTGCACTTTCGTTATCGTTTGTTAAAACGATAACGAAAAAAACTGATTTTCGGACGAAAATGCATTCTAACGAAAACGAATGCACATGTCTAGTAATCAGTGAAGAACTATCAATAATTTCTGATTAAAAGTTCTTCTTTTATATCAGTGTTATTCCTGAGCTTTTTATTTCAGCACTATGAATGTGCAATGCGAAAATACAATATTCATTATCCTTCATCCACATGGTTCATATAAACTAGGGGTCTCCAAAAGTTTCAGTAGAAGGGCCACATTGCAAATTTTACACATATTCGCGGGCTGAAAAAATCTGTAATTTATGAATGAATGAATGTGCCTCCCCACACATCTATGTTTCAATGGAAGCTTTCTTACACATCTGTGTACCCATAAAAGCCTCCCCATACACCTATGTCCCTATCACAGCCTTCCCTCATATTTGTGTCCCCATCAGAGTCTGCCCCATAACTGTGTCCCAATCAGTCTTCCCACATCTATGCCCCCATCAGAGCCTTCCCCTAAATCTCTGACCCCATTAAAGTTTTCCCAACATCTGTGTCACCACCAGAGGCAACCCCACTTCTGTGTCCCCATTAAAGTCGCCCCCATGTCTGTGTCCCCAACAGAGTCGCCCCCACATCTGTGTCCCCATCAGAGTCTCCTTGTGTACCCATCAGAGCCTTCCGTAAACCTGTGTCCCCATCAGATTCTCCTTTCACATCTGTGCTGTGTCCCCTTCAGAGCTTTTCACCCATCTGTGTCCCCATCAGAGTCTCCTTGCACATCTGTGACCCCATCCAAACCTTTCCGCTGATCTGTGACCCCATCAAAACCTTTCCGCATATCTGTGTCCTCATCAAAGCCTTTCTGCATATCTGTGTCCCCATCAGAGCCTTCCTGCACATCTTTATCCCTGTGAGAGTCTCCTTGCACATCTGTGACCCCATCAAAACCTTTCCGCACATCTGTGTCCCCATCAAAACCTTTCCACACATCTGTGTTCCCATCAAAACTTTTCTGCACATCTGTTTCCCCATCAAAACCTTTCTGCACATATGTATCCCCATCAGAGCCTTCTTGCACATCTGTGTCACCATCATAGTCTCCTTGCACATCTGTGTCCCCATCAGAGTCTCCTTGCACATCTGTGTCCCCATCAGAGTCTCCTTGCACATCTGTGTCCCCATCAGAGTCTCCTTGCACATCTGTGTCCCAATCAGAGTCTCCTTGCACATCTGTGTCCCCATCAAAACCTTTCTGCACATCTGTGTCCTCATCAGAGCCTTTCTGCACATATGTGTCCCCATCAGAGCCTTCTTGCATATCTGTGTCCCCATTAGAGTCTCCTTGCACATCTGTGTCCCCATCAAAACCTTTCCGCACATCTGTGTCCCATCAGAGCCTTTCTGCACATCTGTGTCCCATTAGGGCATTTTTGCACATTTGTGTCCCCATCAGGGCCTTCTTGCATATCTGTGTCCCCATTAGAGTCTCCTTGCACATCTGTGTCCCCATCAAAACCTTTCCGCACATCTGTGTCCCATCAGAGCCTTTCTGCACATCTGTGTCCCATTAGGACCTTTCCACACACTTGTTTCCCCACCAGGGCCTTTCCGCACATTTGTGTCCCCATCAGCAACTTCCACAAATCTGTGTCCCCATTAGAGTCTCCTTTTACGTCTGTGCTGTGTCCCCTAAACAGCTTTCCACACATCTTTGTCCCCATCTGAGCATTCCTGCACATCTGTGTCTCCATCAGAGCCTTCCACGCATCTGTATCTCTATCAGTGTGACCTTGCACCTCTGTGTCCCCTGTATAGCCTTTCCGCTCATCTGTGTCTCCATCCGAGCCTTCCAAGCATATGTGTCTTCATCAGAGCCTTCCACACATCTGTATCCCCATCAGAATCTCCTTGCACCTCTGTATCCTCTTCATAGCCTTTCTGAAAATCTATGTCCCCTTCAGAACTTTCCACAAATCTAAGTCCCCATCAGAGCCTTTCCACACATCTGTTTCCCTATCAGCATCTTCCCCATGTCCAGGGGCGTTGCTAGGTGCCAAAAAGACCAGGGGCTACAGCCCGAAGCCAAGCCGGCACCGGGGGGGGGGGGGGGGTTGGCGTGCGGTCGCGCAGCGCAGGGTGACCTACATGTGTGTCAGTACACACACACACACGCTGAAATGGAGCTTTATTATGCATGAGGAGCAGTGCAACTTAATTGGTCTGTGTAGAGAGAATATGGCCAGACCTATTCATTTATTCTCCTCCTGACATAGTTGGGGATCACATCCAAATATCCATGCTGTGCTTGGGGGGGGGGGGGGGGGATACATCACAGTGCCTGATCATTTCATTAAACTGCCTAGACACTAGTAATCAAAGGCAAGCTAAATAAACAGCACAAACTGCATTAAGTCTAAGATCATATGCCCTTTGATTGGGACTTGTGTCATAATAACGATAGTGTGGGTCTTGAATCCCCTGCAGGGACAGTTGGGGATGGAGTGCCTGACAGCTGGGTATCCTCTGATACAGATTGGGCAGCATTGCAGGCTGTGTGATTCATTCATCTGACACATAACATACTTGTATCAGGACTCAATAGATTTGTTTGGAGATCAATACCATACATGCCTGGAGCTAAACTTATTTCTATGCCGCTCCAGAACTAATAGGAAGATATTATGGCTAATGCACCACAGAGCTGCCAGTGCAACAGGTAATGGAGAAGATCGCAGCAAGTTTACAATAGTACATAGGACAGCGGCAGGCTGCTGCTGCCTCTGTCATTGGATGGATAAGGTGGGCATTGCTTGTGTGTGCATATCTAGCATCTTCCTAAAGTTCTTATTACAGTATACTGCACATCTATACATTACACCACCGCAGCTATATACTGTATACAGGGTGCAGATAACACACTAGGTATAGATAATACACCCTGGCACTGCTATATATTACAAAGTATTTAACACACTGGCACGGCTCTCTCTCTCTCTATATTAAAAGGTGGTAACATGCTGGCACGGCAAACACACTGGGACAGCTTTATATACCATGATAACAGGGTGGTCAGTGGTCACACTGGAACACTGAGTGACCTACCTCAGCCCGCTGTGGTAGAGATGCAGCCAGAAGAGAGAACTTGAGGAGGCTCAGAGAAAAGGAGAGCCGATGAAGTGAGCGGGGATGTGGGGTGCAGGCTTGCAGCGCTGTCGCGCCCACAATGTACCTCGAGTGAACGTGACCGTGACCCTGGCCTGCTGTACATATCGCCTTCAGTAGCCGAGGAGGAGAGCCGCATCATGGCGCACCGGGCGTCAGTGTAAATTTGTATTCCCCGCCTTCTGAGCTTACCCCGCCTATGATGGACGTCACGCGTCACGTGGTCCCTGATTGGACCAATGGCTGACAGTGGGACGACCATCATAGGCGGGACCTGATGTGTCACTGACTTCGGGCAAACTCGACTTACTGCTCGGCGGCGCTCGGCCATTCGGGGCTACTAATTAACTTTGGCATGCCCGAGACTCTGGGCTTTTTTCGGCTGCACATTCGGGGCTCCAGCCTCCTCAGCCAGGGCCTAACGACGCGCCTGCCCATGTCTGTGTCCCCCATCAGAGTCTTCCCCATGTCTGTGTCCCCCATCAGTGTCTTCCCCATGTCTGTGTCCTCCATCAGAGAGTCTTCCGCATATCTGTGTCCCCCATCAGAGTCTCCCCCACATCTGTGTCCCCCATCAGAGTCTTCCGCAAATCTGTGTCCCCCATCAGAGTCTCCCCCACATCTGTGTCCCCCATCAGAGTCTCCCCCACATCTGTGTCCCTAATCAGTCTCCCCCATATCTGTGTCCTCATAGCACATTTAAGTCTAGCACATTGCCCACATTTTCCTCTTACATTGCTGTTACAATAACGGTACAGTACAGGTCTCCTGCATCTTCCAGCTGCCGCCCACTGCTACACAAACGCAGGCGGAAGGATCACAGCAGGTGGGAGTCTGGAGGTGCTGCACCGATGATGTCATTGGTTGCTAGGACGCAGGCAATCCTAGCAACCAATCCACAGCACAGTGTGGTAGAGTGGAAAGGGGTGCGAGGTGCAGCTTTGACTGCTGTTTGCCAGGACTTAAAGGGGTTGTAAAGGTGCAATTTTTTTCCCTAAATAGCTTCCTTTACCTTAGTGCAGTCCTCCTTCACTTACCTCATCCTTCCATTTTGCTTTTAAATGTCCTTATTTCTTCTGAGAAATCCTCACTTCCTGTTCTTCTGTCTGTAACTCCACACACAGTAATGTGAGGCTTTCTCCCTGGTGTGGGATGTCGTGCTCGCCCCCTCCCTTGGACTACTGGAGAGTCAGGATGCTCACTACGTTGAAGATAGAGAAAGGAGCTATGTGTTAGTAGGCATCCTGATTCTCCTGTAGTTCAAGGTAGGGGGCGAGCACAACACGCCACACCAGGGAGAAAGCCTTGCATTACAAATTTCTCATGCGATGGAGTTGTACCTGCACCGCACGGGTTAACTGCTTGTTTTTGTCTGGAGAAGAGAAAAGAGATAAACTTACCTAACAACTGTCAAACAGTGGCTGCATCTGATTTTATGCCACTGCTGTTTGGCTAACAATTTTTTGCCACGCTCCTTCAATTTTTAGTTAGAAGGACATTGAAAAGAATGGTGCCAACAGGGCCACTCACAAATCAAAATTTGGTTCCTTCATCAGGTAACAGCTGACATCTTCCCATGTATGGTCAGCTTAAGTATATTTGTTGAGATTTAAAGGGGTAATTCCCCCAAAAACCTTTTTTTAACATTGATTGAGGCCCGTTATGTCAAGGGGAATCGGGTGTTTTTCTTTTAGAATCTAAGCAGTACTTACCGTTTTAGAGATGCATCGTCTCCGTCGCTTCCGGGTATGATCGTCTGGTCTGGGCGTGCCTATTTGATTGACAGGCTTCCGGCGGTCGCATACATCGCGTCACGAGTAGCCGAAAGAAGCCCAGCGCCGGTGCGGCTCTATACTGCGCCTGCGCACCGTCGTTCGGCTACTTTCGGAAAATCGTGACGCGATGTATCCGACCGTCGGAAGCCTGTCAATCAAATAGGAACGTCCAGACCAGACGACCATACCCGGAAGCGTCGGAGACGATGCATCTCTAAAACGGTAAGTACTGCTTAGTTTCTAAAAAAAAACACCCGATTCCCCTTGACAAAACGAGCCTCAATCAATGTTAAAAAAAAGGTTTTTGGGGGAACTACCCCTTTAAAACTTGAGCATCTATGTCTGAGTGCTGCCCCACAAAGGACCCCCTAAAAGAAAGGTTCGGCAACATTGGTACATTATCCCTACTGCTCATCTTCCAGTATTGGCATCATGAGCAGACCCCAGCCCACTCCAGGCTTTTTTTTGGAAAATGCCTACATTGCCTCCACAGGGGGGGGGGAGACAGTTAGACAGCTGTTCTCTACCACTTGGCCATAGCTTACTGCCAGGCCTCCCATCTTTGAGGCCTCCAGCCAACTGCAGATTGCTTAACCTCTCACAGTGCCTCCCAGCTCCCAGATTGCCTCCAACCTCCCTTAGTGGTCCACGGTGCCCCAAGGCCCACCTTCAGAGCCCTCAGCTTCCACAGTGCCCCCCAACCTCCCACAGCGACACCCAGGCTCCTACAAATTGACCCCCCCCCCTCCTTTAGCTTGCTGCAGAGCCTAATGTACCCCACTTCCAACAGTGTCCCACGGTGCGTCCCCAGCCTGCTCCAGAAACCTCATCTTCTTTTAGGGCCACCAAATCTGCCGAAGAATCCCCCAACCCACTCGACAACCACCATCCCTCTCAAAAATGACACCCAGCCCCATCCAGAGCCTTCCAGCAGTTCAGTACGTGTTTTCCCATACGTTCATTGTGTACATTTTAATCTTGTTATTCTCTTGGAGCATGGAAGGTTTTGGAAGAATTTAACAAGCTCTGACCTAAAAAAAGTGGCGAATAGGATATCAGAATAGGATAGGATATCATGGCAGTTAGGTCTATTTATTCCAATAGTGAGGAAAAATGATATCTGGCCCTGTCCATTATAAACAAGGGCACAGTGATACATATCTGTGCATGCTACAGAGACATTGGTGTTGATTTCCAGATATATAGCAGAAAGGAAGCAGCACTGGAGGAGAGACAGTGAGCGTTGCACACCTCGGTCAGAAAGGTTAAACGGGAAAGATTAATATTCTGATTAAGCCGTTAGGATTGAGAGTGTATGATCCTTGGCACTGGGAGCCCTCCTACCCCTCCTGCCCATTGTTGCATGCTGTAAAGAAACCATGTGGAGGGGGTGAGAGGAGAGAAACTGTAATTTCTATCAATGTTCTTATCTCTAATCCAAAGCCAGGGATGGGTGAGAGGGAGGGACAGTCACAAGGGCAGTGATATAAGAAGAGACAATACATGGAGACGAGTGTGAGAACCTGACAACCCTGAGAACCAACCCAGAGACAGAAGAGGGACGCCAGGGGAAAGGAGAGTCTGTAATAACAGATTTCATGAAAAATAGACTTGAAAATACATTATCTGCAGAATCTATGAATTTTAATGCTGAACTCTCAGCAAACAGATAAATACACAGTAGTAGAACCGATAAGGAAGATGATTTACCTTGCAGAGTATTTTTCTTTCTGTCCATCTATCCATTTCTGAGCTGTTCCTAGCCTAAGGTGACCAGATTTTTAAAATGAAATCCGGGGACATATTTTTTTCTTTACTAGTAATGGCGGCAATCAGCGACTCTCTGCCCGTCGCCGCCCGCCTCACAGTCTCTCAAGTCTTACTCTTCAGGCCCTGGCTACTACTGGATGGGGAGCGGAGGAAGATCACTCCGCCAGGGAAGGCAAGGAGATGGGCAGGTGGCTGACCAGGATTTGAGCCAAGGCAGAAGAACATACGAGCAAAGCACATAATCATCATAAAGGGGCACAGATAATGGGAAAAATACAACCCCCTATGCTAGTAGGCACGGCGGAGTTGGGGTGTGTAATTCTAATTTTTTTATTTTAATTCTGCACTGACTGTCTTTAAAATTGCCTCTGCCCCCTATTAAATCCAATCTGGGGACAAAACCAGGGACAGACTTGGTCTGGGGACAGTGTCCTCAATCAGGGGACTGTCCCCTGAAACTGGGGATGTCTGGTCACCCTATCCTAGCCCCAAAACACGGCACAGCCAGGTGGACAACAACACTTGCCTTTAGCATCGTTACTCAACCTTTTTTTCAGTAGCGGCAACCATCAAAAGTATGTCAAATCTTTAGGGCTGTTACTGATTAAAATTTTCGTGTTCGATGAATCGTTTTTTTTTTTTAAATCAATTAATCGGCTAATTTTGATTAATTATAACCATCCGTAACGTCCGCACATCTCCCCCAGTAATGTCCACATCTCAGACATAGTGTCCACATCTCCCCCAGTAATGTCCACATCTCAGACATAATGTCCACATCTCCCCCAGTAATGTCCACATCTCCCCCAGTAATGTCCACATCTCCCCCAGTAATGTCCACATCTCAGCCGTAATGTCCACATTTCCCCCCTTAATGTCCACATCTCCCCCCGTAATATCCACATCTCCCCCCGTAATGTCCACATCTCCCAGTAATGTCCACATCTCCCCCTTAGGCCGCGTATACACACGATCGAATTTATCTGCTGAAATTGGTCCTACGAACCGTTTCAGCAGACATCTCCGATCGTGTGTACGGGCTAGCGGACAGGTTTTCCCAGCGGACAAATTTCAAAGCATGCTTTGAAATTTGTCCGCCGAAGACATGTCCGTCGGATATGTCCGCTGGTTAGTACACTATCTCCGAAATTTCCGCGCATGCGTCGAATGGATTCGACGCATGCGTGGAAGTATTTTACTTCCTGGAGTGGTGACGTGGCGGCGTCAACGTCACTGCCATGTCACCGCGTCCTCAGTCCGAGGGGATTTTCGGCCGATGGTGTGTACATGCCATCGGACCATGTCCACTGGAAACGGTCCGTCGGACATGTTTGAGCGGACATGTCTCATCGTGTGTACGCGGCCTTAATGTCCACATCTCCCCCAGTAATGTCCACATCTCCCCCAGTATTGTCCACATCTCCCCCAGTAATGTCCACATCTCCCCCAGTAATGTCCACATCTCCCCCAGTAATGTCCACATCTCCCCACTGTAATGTCCAGTTGTCCACATCTCCCCCCACTGTGATGTCCACATCTCCCCCCACTGTAATGTCCACATCTCCCCCACTGTAATGTCCACATATCCCCCACTGTAATGTCCACATCTCCCCCACTGTAATGTCCACATCTCCCAGAATAGGCAGCACTCACAGGCAGCAGACAATGACATCAGCGCACCGCTAATAGGCCGCCGCCGGGTGTACCAAGATGGCCGCAGCTCCGGAGATAGGCCGAAGCCATGGCCTTTCCTATGGACGAGACCGCGGAGCTCAATCTGCGGATCTCGTACGCGATCAAAAATATTTTGATCGATCAGAGAAATGGGGAAACCTGAGCCTGGGGCTCCTTGATGAAATTTGCTTCACATTAGTGGTCCTTCCATCACACCCCATCATATCAGAGGTCATCCTATGACATCAAAGCTCCCCTTTTAAAACAGAGTCCTCCCTTCAGATTAGAGGCCTCTCATCACATCAGAGGTCCCCCATCATATCAAAGCTCCCCTTTTTAATCAGAGTCCTCCCTTCAGCCTCTCATCACATCAGAATCCCCTCCCCCCATTATCAGAGGTGTGGGGTAGGAGGTGGAAAGAGGTCTGGATAAGGTGGACTTCCATGTACTATTAAATACTGGATGTGGCCTTCAATCATTGGTTGGTATGGTTGGTATGGTGCTGGCACTGGCCCACTTGCACTATGCCAAATCCTGATCCAAGGCTGAAGCCCCATACACGCGGCCGAGGTTCTCGGCAGAAACCAGCGAGAACCTCGGCCGTGTGTACGGATTCGGCGAGTCCCGCCCGTCGGGAAACCCGTCGCGCAAATAGAGAGCAGGTTCTCTATTTGCTCGACGGCCCGTCGGGATGAATGGCTGGTCGCCCTTCCCGACGGGCTGGTCGCCGAATCTGACGGCCAGGCGAGAACCTCGATGGGAGGAACGATGTGTTCCGCCCGTCGAGGTTCTCTGTCGTGTGTACGGGGCCTAACTGGTTCCTGTGCTTTCAGCATCATGGGGGAAACCTAGACAGCACTTTGTATGACTAACAGGCTTGAGTTAGGCAGGTCATTCATTATATAATTTGCCTTTAGATTTACCAAACCATAAATGAAACCTAAACACTTTTAATTTGAATGCAATCAGGCAGGTACCTGCCCTACATAGTTGAAGGTAAATCTTAAAGTGGTTGTAAACCCTTAACAACAACTATGCCTTCATCTAGGCTTACTTGTAGCTACCCAGGATATCTCCAAAACCTGCATGGTTTAATTTAGAAGATATTCCTTGTCCCCTGCATGTGCCAATGTCTTTGGCACATGTGCACTGGGGAAAACTGAAGCAATGGCACCTATGCATGCCGTTACTGGCGGTTCCCACACGCATGTGCGGGAGTGACGTCATCGCGGCTCCAGCCAATCACAGTGCCGGAGCTGTGATACCCAGAAGTAAGCATTAAAAAACCCTAAATTTAAATTATTTGTTCCTAAAAAAGTAACTGCGATAATTTGTGTTTTTTATATTTGCCTGGAGTTCAGCTTTTTTTTTAGAGAGATAAATATGTAAATTAGATCACTTAATAACCATTTTTGATAACAATACTGGCTCTGTAAACAGTTAATAATCTATTCACATAGGGAGTGGGCAAATATGTTTGCTACATACAAATGCTTTGCTTCCTGATCAATAGCACAGTACAGTGATTGTTCTGTACATCTTCTTTTACTGTATTGATGCAACTCTGAAAAAGAGGTTTTGTTAGGAAGAAATGATGTGTATTTTTAATGAGCACATAATTATCCAAAGTATGCTATATAGTAGTGTTTGATGTAGTTCTTGTGACCACAGTTTCACATTCTTAATGGTCCATATTTTTGCATTAAATGTTGAGATTGTAAGATTAGATGTTATCGTTACATAAAGTGGATGTAAACCCAATTCATGAGATTTGAGCTGGGCACATATATCTGCAGTATTTTCTTATCTCTCTTCAAAGCACTGTGTCCTGTAGCTGTCTCCTGCTCCAGCCTGATAACTTCTGACAAGTTCTCGATCAACTGAGATAAAAGCAGCCTAAATTTTGTGTTGGGGAAGATGCTATTGTAGCACTACCCCCAAAGGAGCCGCTGGTTTGATTTGGGATCGGCAAATTAAGTTACCTCAGCTTGGTCTAGGGATGCACCAGAAGAACTAAGTAGTAAAAGGAGGTCCACACAGTCAATAAAGATTTTCTCAATGCTTTAATTCCAGGCCAACATTAGCCAACATCAACTTTGGTGAAGGAAGAATAGGTTGATGAGAGAAGAGAAACTTTAGATGTCAGGCCTGGATATTCACAAGGCAGATCAGCCCTTCGTAGAACAAATTTTCACACGTCGCCACTCCTATGAGACTGAGTGGGTAAGGTGTCCCCGGACAGGTGTCTCTCACACAGACCTGGCAGCCGAGGCGCCATCTCGAATCTTGGCTGGGAGGAACAGGTCTCTCTCACCGGCCCGGCTCTAGGCCTCTGCCACAGGCCAGTTAATTTGGATAGACTTAATGTGCGAACAGAGCGAATCCTCCCAGTAATTTCTCACCAGGTGGCAGCAAAGCGTACCTGCCAGCATCCCAGTCACCGAATCCCCGCCTGGGATTCTCTTAAGCTTCGGGAACCCAGTAAGTCACTGACATCCCTTGATTCTTGTCTCCGGCTGAGACTCAGGAAGGCCCAGGAACCTAGCCAGGCGGACCGCGCCGGCGGGGTCCATGGGCGCGCACACCCTGAAGGTGGATGCCGCACCCCGAGTCCAGCACCCCGAGCATGTGAAGAAAAAGAACCCCGAAGACCCGACCTAGGTCCCAGATATACCCCTTCCCAGCATGCCCAGTGGGGAAAAACCCTCTCCAATTGGCTGATGAGGAAGACTCCAAAAGTCCCGCTGGCTCCCACTGCCGGCCAAGGATGAAATGACATCCCCAGAATGCAGTCCGAGCCAGTGGACCCTTCCAAAATGACACAGGTCAACAACCTAAACAAATCACAACTAGGAGCAACTCAACTCTCCTAGTTCAACTAGTATTAACACAGAGCCCATGCAAAAAGCAAGGGGGTGCTACACTATAAATAGATTAGCAGAGAGATGAACTATTCAATAAACAGTTTTGAAAGTCTCTACCTATGAGGAGACTGGGTGTGTGTGCCTTTCCTCCAATCAGCTGTCATGGCTGTATGCCCAGGCTTCACTGCAGTGCTGAACAGGAAGAGAAAATCTCCTAACATGATCTGAACTTTCTAAAGAATATATAAAGCTGAAGACAACAGATATGCATATAAAACTTATGTAGGGAGATTTGTTTCATCCCTGTGTATCATTTAAGGCTGTTCGCTTAACTGGATATATGTGAGGGTTTACATCCACTTTAACCACTTGCTTACTGGGTGCTTAACCACTTGACTACTGGGCACTTAAACCCACTTAATAACCAGACCAATTTTCAGCTTTCGGTGCTCTCACATTTTGAATTACAATAACTCAGTCATACAACACTATAACCAAATGAAATTTTTGTCCTTTTTTTCCCACAAATAGAGCTTTCTTTTGGTGGTATTTTATCACCTCTGCGTTTTTTTTTTTTTTCACTATAAATGAAAAACAACGAAAATGTTGTAAAAAAATGAATTTTCTTCATTTCTATTATAACATTTTGCAAAAAAGTAATTTTTCTTCATAAACTTAGCCTAAAATGTATACTGCTACATATCTTTAGTAACAAAACAAAAAAAAATTGATATTATTTAGTCTGGGTGAAAGTTATAGGGTCTAAAAGCTATGGTACCAATTACTGAAAATTGATCAATTTGATCACATCTGATGTACTGACATCCTCTCTCATTTCTTGAGACCCTAACATGCCAGAAAAGTACAAATACCCCCCAAATGACCCCTTTTTGGAAAGAAGACATTCCAAGGTATTTAGAAAGAGGCATTGTGAGTTTTTTTAAGTTGTAATTTTTCCCACAATTCTTTGCAAAATCAAGATTTTTTTCATTTTTATTTTCTTTCCACAAAATTTTCATATTAGCGGGTTATTTCTCACACACAGCATATGCATACCACAAATTACACCCCAAAACACATTCTGCTATTCCTCCCGAGTAGGGCGATACCACATGTGTGAGACTTTTACACAGCGTGGCCACATACAGAGGCCCAACATGCAGGGAACGCCATCAGGCGTTCTGGAGCACCCAGACCAATTCTGACATTTCTCTCCTACATGTAAAAATCAACACTTATTTGCTAGAAAATTACATAGAACCCCAAAACATTATATATGCTTTTTTAGCAAAGACCCTAGAGAATACAATGGCGGTTGTTGCAACTTTTTATCGCGCATGGTATTTGCACAGCAATTTTTCAAACACATTTTTTTTGGAAATAAAACAGTTTTGTGCTTTTAAAAAAACAAAACATTAAATTTAGCCCAATGTTTTTGCATAATATGAAAGATGAAGTTACGCCGAGTAAATAGATACCCAACATGTCACCCTTCAATATTGCACACGCTCGTGGAATGGCGCCAAACTTTGCGACTTAAAAATCCCCATAGGTGACGCTTTAAATATTTTTACTGGTTACATCATTTTAGTTGGAGAAGAGGTCTAGGGCCAAAATTATTGCTCTCGCTCTAACGTTCGCAGCGATACCTCACATGTGTGGTTTGAACACCGTTTTCATATGTGGGCGGGACTTACGTATGCGTTCGCTTCTGCATGCGAGCTCACGGGGACAGGGGCGCTGTATGCCCAGAGTATTGCAGAGTATGCCCAGAGTATTGCAGAGTATGCCCAGAGTATTGCAGAGTATGCCCAGAGTATGCCCAGAGTATTGCAGAGTATTGCAGAGTATGCCCAGAGTATTGCAGAGTATTGCAGAGTATGCCCAGAGTATTGCAGAGTATGCCCAGAGTATTGCAGAGTATTTCAGAGTATTGCAGAGTATGCCCAGAGTATTGCAGAGTATGCCCAGAGTATTCCCAGAGTATTGCAGAGTATGCGCAGAGTATGCGCAGAGTATGCGCAGAGTATGCCCAGAGTATTGCAGAGTATGCCCAGAGTATGCCCAGAGTATTGCAGAGTATTGCCCCCCAGAGTATTGCCCCCCATTGCAGAGTATTGCAGCAGGGATGGCTGAGCAGGGAGGGGTGGATGGATGGATCTGTGACTACATTTGTCACAGATCCAGCCCGCAGCACTGGCGCTGCCATCCGCTCCCTCCCCTCTCCTCTCACACTGTACCGATCGGTACAGGGAGAGGAGGGAGGAACCGGCGTCATCAAATGACGCCGGTCTGTTTACATCTGATCGCGCCGTCATCTGATCGCGCTATCAGCGGACCCGGCGGTCACGGACATTCCCGTGTGCGCGCCCCAGGGGGCGCGCGGGAGCGCGACTCTGGAATCACGTTATATAACGTGATCCCAGAGTTAAGCAACCACCTTGCCGCCGTTATTTTTCGGCAGGTGGTTGCTAAGTGGTTAAACCCCCCTCCTGCCCAGACCAATTTTCAGCTTTCAGACTTTGAATGATGCGCGGTCATGCTACACCGTACCCAAATAAATTTTTTATCATTATTTTCCCACAAATAGAGCTTTCTTTTAGTGGTATTTTATCACCTCCTGGGTTTTTTATTTTTCATATTTTTTTTTTTTTAAAAGACCAAAAATTTTGAAAAAAATACAAAATAGTTTTATATTTTATATAACAATTTGCAAACAGGTAATTTTTCTCCTTCATTAATGTACGCTGATGAGGCTGCACTGATGGCCACTGATAGGCTGCATTGATGGGCACTGATAAGGCGGCACTGGTAGGCACTGGTAGGCACTGGTGGGCACTGATGAGGCATCACTGGTGGGCACTAATGGGCAGCACTGAAGGGCATTGATAGGTGCCACTGGAGGGCACTAATAAGTGGCACTGATAGGTGGCAGTGATGGACAGTGGTAGGTGACACTGATAGGCAGCACTGCTAGGTGGAACTGATGAGGCATTGATTGGCACCACTGGTGGGCACTGATATGCACTGTGTGGGCACTGGCAGGCAGTACTGGTTGGCACAGATAAGGCGGCTGTGCCTCTTCCTCTTCGGGTCCGATGTCCCTTACACAGAAGCCGGTGATCGGCTTCTTTTTTCTCCTCACCCTGTCAGCATGAGAAAAAAAAAAACGACTACCGATCTTCTGTTTACATCATGTGATCAGCTGTCATTGGCTGACAGCTGATCACGTAGTAAGTGGCCGGGATAAGCCCCTTACTCGGATCTGTGATCACCGAAGTCTAATTTACTCGGTGATCGCAGCACGTGCCTTGCAGGGGATGTGCAGGGAGCGTCTATTGGCGGACTCCTGACAATGTAAGTCCGCGCTGTAGTCATTGGGCTATGGGGGGATGGGTGCAGGTTAAAGCAGAACTATACTCTTCTGCACTCCAGCAGCATCCCAGAGCTTTCTGCCAGCCACTGACATGTTTGGCCGGGCTGATTCTGTCTACTGATTACTGCCCATTTTCACTGATTGGGCTGGCATAACGTCATTCCCGTGCACGTGTAGGAAATTCATCCATTTTGGCATTGCTGAAACTATACAGTGAGCTGCACATGCACAGCTAAGTGTACAAGTCAGATAAGAAACTTTAATGCAGAAGAGACATAGAGGTTGATTTACTAAAGGCAAATAGACTGTGCACTTTTGAAAGTGCAGTCGCTCCGAAGCTTAGTAAATAAAGAAAAGCTCTGCTGGCTTCCATCATCTAATCATGTGCATGCAAAGATTATGTTTTGGTTTTTTTCCCGTGCATGTGATTGATTGTTCTTTGTAAAGTGAAACTTTACCTCATTCACTAAGCTCTGGAGCAACTGCACTTTACAAACTGCACAGTCTATTTGCCTTTAGTCAATCAACCCCAAAGGGCCAGATTCAGGTAGATGGGAGCATCTTTGCTCCAGAGTAACGCTTCTCATTTACGTTACTCTGCCGAAATGTTAGCAGCAAGTGCTGTCATTCACGAAGCACTTGCTCCTAAAGTTGCGGCAGCGTAACGAAAATGAGCCGGCGGAATTCAAATTGGGCGGGTACGGGGCGTGTAGTATTTAAACTAAGCGCGATCCCGCCGCGAACGTACTGCGCATGCGTCGAGTGTCAAAACATCCCCGTGCGCATGCTCCAAATTCTGTGAATGAACGTCAATGACGTCACATTCCCATTCATGATCTTTTTACGCAAGCGACGTGATTTTTTTTTTCCCGACGCGATGACAACGCCTATACCTAACATAGGATACTCCAACCCCATGTAGGTATATCTTTGTGCCGCGTATCGCTTCCGGAAACGTCGTACCGTCATTGCGTCGCGCCGGAATTCGCTCGTGAATTGACGATTTCCGCTCATTAACATATTTTTTGAGCGGAAATCGTCGGGAACGCCCCGGCGCCATTTTTAAGTTGAAGTAACGATGCGATGGCGAAACTCAGTTACGCTGATCGCATCGGAGCTTCAACCCGGCGTTTCTTGTTTTCTGGTTACAGAAAACAAAAACGCCGGCTCAAAGTGACAGTTAGGCTGGCGGATCACTGGATCCGCCAGCCTAACTGTTCCTGAATCTGGCCCATAGTATGTTTCTTCTGTATTAAAGATCCTGCCTGTTAGCCAATTTTTTCCTCGTTCCCTAAAGTTCCACTTTAATATTCCTGCTTGAGAAAAGAGATATCAGCCACACAGGGAGTGAATTGTTTTCAGTGAGTTGGCTGACTCATAGATTCGCATTGTGAGAAGCAGCAGTAATGTGCAACCACTGTGTAGCACTGAAAAGCGGTTAGCAGAGCCTGTGTATGTAATGAGAAAATGTGTCTGCCCCCATGGACATATAATATTACAAGCTATACACAGAAACATATTTTCAAACATTAACGCACTGATACAAATTTTTAGCTGATCTGTTTTATGTAAAACACAAAGACATTGCTATATAAATAAAATAGAAAGAAAAAGAGACGAGCAAACCTAGACATCCATATATAGTATGAAAGAGAGCTCCTAACTTCCTGTAGTATGCTGACAATCAGGGGCGGACTGACCATTTGGGCACTCGGGCACTGCCTGAGGGCCCCATGCCACTAGGGGGCCCCATCAGGGTTGCCAGCCTCAGTAAAACCAGGGACAGTATGTAAAAATCTGTGTTTTTAAAAAAAATCACAAGATTATAGCTGCTCGGCTTCTCCAGTACATTTTCAGTGTGTGTCTGTGTATTCTGTGTGTATGTATACTGTGTGTGTATATTGTGTGTCTGTGTATTCTGTGTATATATACTGTGTGTGTATATTGTGTGTTTGTGTATTCTGTGTGTATGTATACTGTGTGTGTATATTGTGTGTCTGTGTGTGTATACTGTGTATGTATATTGTGTGTCTGTGTATACTGTGTGTCTGTGAATTCTGTGTGTATGTATACTGTGTGTGTATATTGTGTGTCGGTGTATATATTGTGTGTCTGTGTATTCTGTGTGTATGTATACTGTGTGTGTATATTGTGTGTCTGTGTATTCTGTGTGTATGTATACTGTGTGTGTATATTGTGTATTCTGTGTGTATGTATACTGTGTGTATATTGTGTGTCTGTGTGTGTCTGTGTATTCTGTGTGTATGTATACTGTGTGTGTATATTGTGTGTCTGTGTGTGTATACTGTGTATTCTGTGTGTATGTATACTGTGTGTGTATATTGTGTGTCTGTGTGTGTATACTGTGTATTCTGTGTGTATGTATACTGTGTGTGTATATTGTGTGTCTATACTGTGTGTCTGTGTATTCTGTGTGTATGTATACTGTGTGTGTATATTGTGTGTCTGTGTGTGTATACTGTGTATTCTGTGTGTATGTATACTGTGTGTGTATATTGTGTGTCTGTGTGTGTATACTGTGTATTCTGTGTGTATGTATACTGTGTGTGTATATTGTGTGTCTATACTGTGTGTCTGTGTATTCTGTGTGTATGTATACTGTGTGTGTATATTGTGTGTCTGTATACTGTATGTGTGTGTGTATACTGTGTGGCCCCATAATCTATGGCCTGGGGGCCCCATAATCACCTATTGCCTGGGGCCCCATAATCTCCTATTGCCTGGGGGGCCCCATGAGTTGTCTGTCCGCCCCTGCTAACAATGCTTCCTCTGCTGCACTGAAACCCCAAGCAGTCTTGATAACCTGTCTAAATACTACCCTGCTGGACTACAGACACCTTCCCATCTCCTCATCCCCATAGCATAAGGGCGTTAACGTCAGTGGCTTGGAAATGAAAGCGATACTAAACACACACTGTTTAATTTACATTATCCATTCTCATTTTGTATGTGGATGATGGCACTGTAATTAAAGCGGATGGTTCACAAATACAAAAATATTAAAAGCCAGCAGCAACAAATACTGCAGCTGCTGACTTTTAATATTAGGACACTTACCTGTCCTGGAGTCCAGCGCCGTCCGCAGCAGAGGATGAGCGATCGCTCATCACCCTGCTGCTCCCCCTCCATCCACGGTGAGGGAACCAGGAAGTGAAGCGCTGCGGCTTCACTGCCCGGTTCCCTACGGCGCATGCGCGAGTCGCGCTGCGCCCGCGATTGGCTCCAGCTGTGTGCTGGGAGCCGAGTGTTCCCAGCACACAACGGGCGGGAGACGGGATGTGATGTAATGCCCGTCTTTTGCCCGTGAATGCTGGGCCGGAAGTGGGTGCAGATACGTGTCTATCTGCACCCCCCTCCCCCCTGAAAGGTGTCAATTGTGACACCGGAGGGGGGGAGTGTTCGGATCAGCGGATCTTCACTTTAGGGTGGAGATCCGCTTTAATGTTTGTCGACCTGCTTGTCGATTAACCCCATAAGGACCGCCTACTGTACATTTACGTCAGCAGAATGGCACGGCTGGGCACATCAACGTATATATACGTTGGTTCTAGTACCCAGCCGTGGGTCACGGGCGCGCGCCCGCGGCGCGCTCCCGTGACCCGGTCTGAAGCTCCGGGACCGCAGGACTCGCGGACCCGATCGCCGCTGGAGTGCGGCGATTGGTCCCCGGAGCTGAAGAACAAGGAGAGGCTGAGCCGTGTGTAAACATGGCTTCCCCGTGCTTCACTGTGGCCGCAGCATCGATCACGTCATCCCTGTTATAGGGGGATGTGATCGATGACGTCACACCTACAGCTACACCCCCCTACAGTTGTAAACACACGCAGGGAACACACAAATCCTACATTGCCCCCTTGTGGTTAACTCCCAAACTGCAACTGTCATTTTCACAGTAAACAATGCAATTCAAATGCATTTTTTGCTGTGAAAATGACAATTGTCCCAAAAATGTGTCAAAATTGTCCGAAGTGTCCGCCATAATGTCGCAGTCACGCTGATCGCCGCTATTAGTAGTAAAAAAAATTAAAAATAAAAATGCAATAAAACTATCCCTTATTTTGTAAACGCTATAAATTTTGCGAAAACCAACCGATAAACGCTTTTTGCGATTTTTTTTTTATACCAAAAATAGGTAGAAGAATATGTATCGGCCTAAACTGAGGAAAAAAAATTATATATATTTTGGGGGGATATTTATTATAGCAAAAAGTAAAAAATATTGAATTTTTTTCAAAATTGTCGCTCTATTTTTGTTTATAGCGCAAAAAATAAAAACCGCAGAGGTGATCAAATACCACCAAAAGAAAGCTCTATTTGTGGGGAAAAAAGGACGCCAATTTTGTTTGGGAGCCACGTCGCACGACCGCGCAATTGTCAGTTAAAACGACGCAGTGCCGAATCGCAAAAAGGGGCAAGGTCCTTTACCTACATTTTGGTCCGGGTCTTAAGTGGTTAAAGCGACGCAGTGCCGTATTGCAAAAAAATGCCCAGATCAGGAAGGGGGAAAAATCCTTCCGGGCTGAAGTGGTTAATGAAAAAAAATAAGCACTTTCTTTCCTAATTGATATACAGCTGTCACATGACCCAGCTCTTTCTCTTTTCTTTGTAGGGAAGGAGCTTCTAGGCCAATGCTGCGGGTCACATGTTCAAAATTAAAAAACAGCTTTTGGGATACAGAGTAAAAATAAATTATTAATACAGTGGAACCTCGGATTACGAGCATAATGCGTTCCAGGAAAATGCTTGTAATCCAAAGCACTCACATATCAAAGTGAGTCTCCCCACAGAAGTCAATGGAAACTAAAATAATTTGTTCCACATTGACTTCTATGGCATGCAATACCGCATCTGGCCAGAGATGGGGGGCGCCGGAGAGCCTCGGAAATACTCGGGACAGCTCGGCTGAACTCGGAAAGCCTCGGGAGGCTCGGGAACGGAGTATTGAGTGTTTCCGAGTATTTCCAACCGACTCCAATCGGCTCTGGCGCCCCCGAACATCTGACCAAATGCGGTACTGCAGAGGCTTTTTTTGGGAGACAACACTGGCAAACCGAGTCAGGATTTAAAAAAAAAAATGCTCATATTGCAAAACGCTCGTTAAACGTGTTACTTACAATCCGAGGTTTCACTGTACCAATAAACTGCTTTAAATTGCCATATTTATATATTTAAAATCAAGTCTTTATTATTTTTTTGGCAATGTTAGTCACAGGCTGTGTCTGGAGGTGAAGCCTCCATCAATCAAAATGTAATATCCCACTCCCATAGGGCCAGATTCTCATAAGAGATACGATGGTGTATCTCAAGATACACTGTCGTATCTATGCGTATAATTCCTAGAATCACTTACGCATAGATACGGCGTAAATCCGACAGGTGTAAGACACTTACATCGTCGGATCTTAGATGTAATTCTACGCTGGCCACTAGGTGGCGTTTACATTGATTTCTCATTTGACTATGCAAATGAGCCTAATACGCTGATTCCCAAAGGTTTTTGCGCCGCCTCGTCGTCGTTTACGTCGTTTCCGTAAGCGTAAGGTTACACCTGCTATATGAGGGGTAACCTTACGTCAGTCCGCCGTATGCCATGTTAATCACTTAAGACCCGGACCAATACGCTGGTAAATGACCCAAGGTGTTTTTGCGATTCGGCACTGCGTCGCTTTAACAGACAATTGCGCGGTCGTGCGACGTGGCTCCCAAACAAAATTTGCGTCCTTTTCTTCCCACAAATAGAGCTTTCTTTTGGTGGTATTTGATCACCTCTGCGATTTTTATTTTTTGCGCTATATACAAAAATAGAGCGACATTTTTGAAAAAAAAACACTATTTTTTACTTTTTGTTAAAAAAAATCAAATAAACTAAATTTTAGTCAAACATTTAGGCCAAAATTTATTTAGCCACATGTCTTTAGTAAAAAAAAAAAAATCGCAATAAAAAAAAAAAAATAGCTACCTAGCGGGAACAGCGACACTAATACAGCGATCAGAAAAATGATCGCTTAGTGACGCTGGCAATAGGGAGTGAAAGGGTTAACTAGGGCTGTGATCAGGGGGTTAAAACTTTATTAGGGGGGGTGGGGGGGCTATCCTGAACCTAACTGTTTTTTACACTGCCTGTCACACTGACACTAAATGCAGTGATTAGATCACTGCATTCAGTGACACTGTGACAGGGGGGTGGGGGCGATCACAAGGGGTTAATATGCCTATGTGAGTGTGTGTCAGTGTTGTGTTGGTGCACACTTACTTGTGATGTCTTCTCTCATCAGCAGCGCTGGGAAACAGCGCTGCGATGAGAGATTACATCATTTCCTCCTTCCTGTGTAAACACAGGAGGAGGAAATGACAGGATGGGAGCGCGCTCCCATTGGCTGGGAGCGATCGCGGGGGGGCGGGTAAGCGCCGACATCCGCCCGCTGATCCCGGATCGCTCCCGGAGCCAGGGGGACCCCCGCACGCCGCGGAGGGGGTCCCGATGGGACCCCCGAACCGCACTTAGGCGGGGACGTAAATTTACGCCCTTGTGCCTGTACGTGCCATTCTGTGGCCGTATATGTGCGTGCGGGGGTCCTTAAGTGGTTAAAGAGGTGGTTCACCCTAAATGTAAGCTCTCCCATGTGATCCAGCATACTGGCGTCAGCGCCAGTATGCTGTTTTTTTTTTTTTTTAAATCCCCCACTTACTGTATTATGTTAAATTTTAATTTCTTACCCCCGTGGTGGACGGCGCCAGTATAGCACGTCACATCTTACGAAAAACGCCGGAATAGGACTCAGAGAAATACGGCGCCTGCGCAGTCAGCTCCTAGGTCTGTGCGCAGGCGCCGCATTTTCGCCGAGATTACCCGAGTCCTTATCGGGTATTTTCGTAAGATGTGACGCGCTATACTAGAGCCATCCACCGCGGGGGAAAGAAATTACAATTCAACATAATACAGTAAGTGGGGGATTTAAAAAAAAAAACAGCATACTGGCGCTGACGCCAGTATGCTGGATCACATGGGAGAGCTTATATTTAGGGTGAACCTCCGCTTTAAGTATGGCGTCGGGACAGCGTCATCCTTTTCCGTCGTTTTTCTAAGTCGTTCGCGAATAGGGCTTTACGTCAATGACGCTCACGTCGGCTTCATTGACGTTTTCCGTCGTGAGCTGGAGCATGCGCACTGGGCTATTTTTACGGCCGGCGCATGCGCAGTTCGATCGGCGCGGGGGCGCGCTTAATTTAAATACAAACCGCCTCCTTCGCTTTACGTGGGGATACCCTGGGCCATTTACACTACGCCGCTGCAAGTTACAGAGCAAGTGCTTTGAGAATACGGCACTTGCTCTAGTAAGTTGCGGTGGCGTAGTATAACTGGCTTACGCTACGCCGGAATCCACGTGAATCTGGCCCAGAGTGTTTAGCTGGTTAGTAGGCATTGAGGAGGGAGGAAGCCGGCTGGCCTTTTCCCTTGTGTATGACTTTGTAGCCACATGGGCTTCTCAGAAGTGATAGGGAGGAAATGCTCAGGGTAGAAATACACTGAAAACTGAGCATGTGCACTAGCTGCCAACACTGCTCTGCAAAGTCTGATCAGTGTTTTTTTGCAGAACACAGAAAATAAATCCCATAGTGACTAAGTGAGTATTAACAGCACGCAATACAGCATTTTTTGATAGATTTTAATGATGTGGGTTTAATGACACTTTTTTTTTTAAGAAGTAATTGGTTAGCATTACAGCCAAGGAATTACCATGGTAAGGGAGAGGTCAGCCATGACAGTTTCCGTACTTTCTCACCAAAACCTTTCCTTTTGTATTCTGAAATAAGTGAGCGAAAAGATCCAGACTCCATTGTGCATTGCCTTGGGAATGACTACAGACATTTGCAAACTTAATCAATAAAGATTTCCTTTTCTTAAGTGCCAGTTGCTAAGTGCCCTAACACATATCAACCAATCAAAATCCATCTTGTACTGACTTCAGCTGAGTGGATTCTGATTGATTCCTTTGAGGTGCGGTATTTAGGAATTAGCACTTTAGCACTTAATAATAAGAACTTTCTATTGGATAAAGCCATAAACTTTTTTTTGGCAAGCAGGCACCCTCACAGGCCGCTCATTGACTGTACAGTAGTGTATTAGTCCAACATACCCAATTCAATCAATACGTTTTTACTTTTACTTTTCACTTTCCGATCCCAATAAAATAATTAGGAAATTATAGATATTGCTAGTGTGCAATTTTTCCTGTACTTTGCGCTGTTGCTGCAGCATTGCCCGGGCCAATTCTGGGAGGCTCAGGTGCAGAGTCCTTCCCTCCCTCCTTCCTTCCTTCCTCTTGAGAACCTAACTGCAATGTTCGGCTGCCCGGCCGGACCTGTCGCTACAGGACAGGCAAAACAAATAATTGTTGGGGCCCCGAGCTGGCCTGGGGCCCCCATCTTCCCCTTCCCAGGCTGTAGTGTGGCCAAGCTCCTCTTCCTTCCTGTCAGTCTGGCCGGGTACAGGAGATTCAGTTTCCTGTTCCTGGCCGCAATGACAGGAAGTGCACACTGAGTGCTCACTTCCTTTCAGTCCGTCCGGGAACACAGGAAACTGAATCTCCTGTACCGCACGGTACCTGGCCCGGCTCGGGTACTATCTGTTAGGGGACTGGGGACCCATAATGATAAAACACCGGACTGACAGAAGGAAGAGGAGCTCAGCCACGCTACAGCGACAGCCTACAGGGAGGAAGGGGAGGTGAGAATAGAAAAACATAGGGACTAGGAAGGCTTTGCGTGCGGGGTGGGGGGATGCTTGGGGGCCCCCATTTTACTTGTGGCCCCCAAATTCCTTCAAACGGCCCTGTGCCCGGCCACTGTAACAAAGCCCTGCCTCCTAGACCAGCTTCTGTCATAGGCGGAACACTGATTCAATTTACCAGCATTGAATCAGTGCTCCGCCTATCAAAGATGCCAAACATTGCAGAGCTAAGCTCCGTGACACAGCAGGAGATCCACGCTGTGTATATTCCAGGCACAGGTGAGGCTGCAATGATGGGCATAGGTGAGGGTGCAATGATGGGCATAGGTGAGGCTGCAATGATGGGCATAGGTGAGGCTGCAATGATGGGCACAGGTGAGGCTGCAATGATGGGCACAGGTGAGGCTGCATTATTGGGCAAGATGAGGCTGTATTGATGGGCACAATAAAGCTGCAATGATAGGCACAGCGAGTCTGCAATAAATGGGCACAGTGAGTCTGCAATAAATGGGTACAGCGAGTCTGCAATAAATGGGCACAGTGAGGCTGCAATTATGGGCACAGCAAGTCTGTAATAAATGGGCACAGCGAGTCTACAGTGATGGGCACAGTGAGGCTGCAATGATGGGCACCAGTGAGTCTACACTGAAACATTATCACACATTGTTGTGGTTTTTTTTTTGTCAGTATAGCATACAGGTTAAATTATTTTGTTGTTACATCTGTTCTATATTTATTTGTTTAATGCATGTGGATTTATATATATATATATATATATATATATATATATATATATATATATATATATATATATATACTGTATCTTATATTGCATTTCCACATACTAAAAGAATTGTTGTTCTAAATCATCTTAAAATTCTGTAAAATACTATTCTCTTCTTTTTTTTTTCAGGGCTTCTGAAAGCCAAACCAGCAACCTGTGACGAGATGATCTGCAGGTGCCGACTGCAATGAAGGGTCTGGGGGATGCCCGTGGCCGGCACCTGTCCGGAAACCTGGACTCACATTCAGACTCCTTATATGTCCAACCAGAGCGGACCCCTTATCTGATCAGCTCCACAGAGGCCTATCCTCCGGAACCTCGATACCCCGATAATTCTTTGCACCCTGACTGCCTATACCCTCTCAACAACCAGCTTTCAAACAGTAGCACCTTTCCCCGAATTCACTTTAATTCCCATTATGAACCTCCTGAGGAGACTCCACCATATCCTACCCCCCATGCACCACCTGCCAAAATCAACCGCCTTCCTGCCAGCCTTTTGGACCAATTTGAGAAACAGTTACCCATTCACAGAGACGGTTTTAGCACTCTACAGTTCAAACGGGGTGACCCAGAGGGAAAGGACCGCAGTGAAAGTCCTGGACGCATCCGGCACCTTGTCCACTCAGTACAAAAACTCTTTGCAAAATCCCAGTCCCTTGAGGGCGGGGGAAGGGCCAGTGTGAATGGAAAGAAGGGGTCATCGGAGGATACTAAAGGAACAAAACGGAGTAAGAGCAAAGAACGTGGCAAGGGGGATGGAAAAGGTCAGGCCCCTCCTCGAGGAGGAGGGGTCTCTGGCTGGTGGAGCTCAGACGATAACTTGGACAGTGATACGGGCAGCTACCGTAACCCGGCAGGCATGATGACCCTTGGAAGGCGCCCAGATCACGGAGCAAGACACTTTTTGAGCGGGTATAACACTATCAGTGAAAGCATGTTAAAGGCGTCCAAAAGCAATAATGACCTCAAATTCACACCCTTCCAGCCTCCATCCCTCACCCTATCCCCTCTACCTACACCCCATGAGGTGGTCCCACCTAACTCGACGGCCTCACTGAAGAGAGGGTCTTGGTCAACGCTGACACTGAGTCACGCCAGAGAGGTGTGTCAGAAGGCATCAGCCACCATAGACAAAGCATTACTGAAGTCCAAATCTTGTCACCAGGACCTCAGCTACCAGTATCTGCAGGTTGGTATTGAGCACATAGCAAACACACATACATGGGGGGGACCTTGGTGTAGCAGAGCATGTACCTTCAAGTACAACATCAGTGTTCTCAGAGGAAGCAGTCCACTTTTGTGGCTTCCCACATAGCGCACGTGCACAGTGCACATGGCCCTCCAGTCATTGGCATACCACCACATATGCATGACTGGTATGTCTGAGGGGAGTTGGGTAGTTGGAGGGAATGGGGAGCTTCTCCGGAAAAAAAATATTAAAAGCCAGCAGCTGCAAATACTGCAACTGCTGACTTTTAATATTAGGACACTTACCTGTCCTGGAGTCCAGCGACGACGGCAGCAAAAGACGTGCAATTGCTCGTCTCTCGGCTGCCCCCACCGCCATCATGGGTGAGGGAATCAGGAAGTGAAGCGCTGCCCGTCTTTCACTGGTCACTGTTGTGTTCTGGGAGCCGTGTGTTTCCCAGAACACAACGGGGTGGGAGAGGGAAGTGACGCACTACCCTCAGTCTACCCGCAGACTGTATGCACGGCAGTGGCGTATCTAGGGTATGGCAGCCATGCCAAGTGCCATGGGCGCCATATGAAGGGGGCGCCTTTGAGTAGCTGGGCAGCAAGACATTTACCAGGGTCTTAGGGTCTCTTCTTCCCTCCTCCCGAACATAGGCAGGATCTCCTTTTCAGCACCTTTCCCTAATGGACAATGGCAGCGCTATCCCTGCTGCATTCAGCCAATGCCCTCCACTGTTCTCCCAGGCTCTCCCATTCCATCTGGTCGGATTGGCAGCGCACAAAGAAGAGGGAGGAACATCAGTTTCTCCCTCTCTGCTGTAAAAACTGAGGCCTTCCAGTATTGGTTCTGCATTTACCTGGTCTTGAAGGGCAGAGGAGGGATCAGGGGTCTAATAAACCCCAGATTTCTCCATAAAGAGGACATGTCACTACCCAAGGTATCACAAGGGATGATAAATATCACTAGTTTTGTTAGCAGTTTTTTTTTTTGTAAGGTTATCTGAAAGACGGGTTTCAAATGTTTCGACAGGGGCGCAGTTTCTGTGCTTGCCATAGGCGCCATTTTCACTAGATATGCCTCTGATGCACGGAAATGGGTACAAATACCTCTTAGACAGGTATCTGCACCCCATTCCCCCCTGAAATGTGCCAATTGTGGCACCGGAGGGGGGAGGAATCCGATGAGCGGAAGTTCCACTTTAGGGTGGAGCTCCGCTTTAAAGGGGTTGTAAAGGTTTTTTTTTTTATTTGGTTCACTTACCTCAGGATTGTCCCAACTTTTTTCAAAGAGGGCCACATTTGATGAAGTGAACATGCGTGAGGGCCGACTATTTTGCCTGACATTTTTTGAACCATTAAAATTGAATGTAAATTAACGAATACACTGCCCAACGAGAATTCTCCTGCCTTTGTGGCTGTGTGTGGGGAGTCTAAGGACGAGCTCGGGCATTTTATTTGGATATACCATATTTACCGGCATATAACACGCACCTGAATGCGGCCTCACCATTGCCATAAATGCAGCCTCACAAGTGCCATGAATGCATCCTCTGAATGCAACCTCACTATTGCCATCAGTGCAGCCTGATCAATGCCCATCTACAGCCTCAGAAGGGACAAGCAGGTGGGCGGGATGAGTGCCAACGGATTACATACAGAGAAATTGCCAGAATGATAAATATGGTATATATCTTTTGTGGCCCCCCAACGAATCCCTGAGTGCCACGCGGTGCTCTGGGATTTGCTGGGGGCCATAAAATATATATATATGTCCAAATTACCAGTGGGGCCACATTAAACCAAAACACGGGCCGCATTTGGCCCCCCGGGCCAGACTTTGGACATGCCTGACTTGCCTTTTCCTTCGATTTCCCTTCTAAATGTTTTTTTTTCTTTGTCTAAATTTCTCACTTCCTGTTCCTCCTCAGTAAGCTGTTCTGGCTGACTAACCCCCAGCCAGAACGGCTCGGATGATGGGGGCAAGCTTACTGAGGAGAAAAAGGAAGTGAGAAATTCAGACAAAGAGAAAAAAACATTTAGAAGGGAAATGGAAGGAAAAGGTTAGTGAACCAACAATGCACTAGCTTAAAGGAACCTATTTAGAAAATAAAAAAACAAACCTTTACAACCCCTTTAAAATGATTGATAAACTCCGATCAGCTTAATTAGCACTCGTTGTTTGGCACTTTACTGAAAAGTAATTTAATGAATAGAGCTATAATGAGCATGCAGTACTGATTGTTAATTACAGCAATGCTGTTTACGTTATTTGAGAACTTAGGCCCCATATGAATTTGGGAACATGTATCATGGATAATCATTTCCTACATATGATTTTGGGTTTAAAATGATTGCAAAGGTTCTAATTTTTTTTTAAATTAATCCCTTGCCGACTAGAGCGCGACGATGTGCGTCGGCACAATGGCACGGCAGCGCAAATAGGCGTACAGGTACCTCCCCTTTAAATTGCAGCTTTGTGGGCGCATTCATGACCACCACATACTCCGTGAGCGTGGCCGCGGGTCCCGTGGACTCGATGTCCGCCTGGGGCCCGCAATCGTGACACGGAGCTGCAGAACAGGGTGATACGGGGTCTGCCTAGCAACATGACAAAGCTCAGTAAGGAGAGCTCTGAGAGCTGATTGGAGGGAAGAGAAACACCCACACAGAACACAGGAACAGAGCTGAGGCTGTCAATCACCATTTTTCTCTTGGTGTCAGGAAAAATTATCAGGAGTGATTCATGCTGAAAGCAGAGGAACTAAGCAGGCAACAGAAATGACACTTAGTGCTCCTAATTGGGACAAGTAAACACTATAGAGGGATATGCTCTGTTCATATTTTATGTCTGAGGTTTACAACCCATTGAAGACTTTAGAATCACTTTAAAACAGGAATCTGGGTAAATTAATTTTGTCTAAATACAAAGCCATATGCACAGGTGTGCGCAGCCAGCAACCCTTCCTTTTTTTAATGTATTTTTATAAAAAATATGTTTTTTTATATATTTATACAGTATATATATATATATATATATATATATATATATATATATATATATATATATATATTATTATTATTAAAGGGCCCAGAGGTCTCCAGGGCCCCATGTGGCAACCCCCCCTTTTTTTTATTTTTTTTATAAATGTTTATTTTTTTATTTTTGTATATATATTTTTTTTTTTTATTAAAAGGCCCAGAGGTCCCCAGACCCCCCCGAATGGCAACCTCCCTTTTTATGTATTTTTTATAAATGTTTATTTTTTTTATTTTTTTTTAGGGGTCTGAAGACCCCTAGGGGCCCAGGGCCCCGGACAGCAACCCCCACTTTTTTTATATATATATAAAAAATAAAAATGGTCTAACTTTATTGCCTATTTTTTTTTTTAATTCATTAAATAATTTTTTTTCCAAAAAAATGCATTTAAAAAGACTGCTGCGCAAATACAGTGCAACATAAAATATTGCAACAACCGCCATTTTATTCTCTAGGCCAAGGTCTTTACTAAAAAATTATATAATCTTTGGGGGTTCTAAGTAATTTTCTAGCAAAAAAAAATAATGATTTTAACTTGAAAAGAGCTGTCAGAAAAAGGTTTGGTGTTTAAGTGGTTAAAAATTCCTAATTTACATACAGAAGAAGTTAATTCCTTTGAAGAGATACAATGTTTAGACTTAACTTTCCACTGATAAAGAATGTTTCCAAAACTTGGCAGGCTGCCCAGACTGACTTTTGGCTGAGAGCAGACAGGAAAGTCTTTGCATACCAAAGTGCAGAGAGAAAATTATTTTCATGTGAAAGATCGTGAAACCCTGTATCAAGAATCGCAACGGAAAAAAAATTGCGATAACGATTCTTGACGATTAATTAGCTCTAATATATATATATATATCTATATATATCTATATATATATATATATAGATATATATAGATATATATATATTTATTATTATTATTAATATTAAAGGCCCCAGAGGTCTCCAGGGCCCCTGGATGGCAACCCCCCTTTTTTTTATAAAAATATTTACATTTTCTTTATATTTTTTATAAATGTTTATTTTTTTATTAAAGGGCCCAGAATTTTTATTCCGTGCACAGATGAGAGTCACCCCCGCCCAACAATTTTAAGGTGCACCCCCCCGCTCAACAACTTAAATTCGCCCCCCCCCCGCTTAACAACTTTAATGAATGCGCCCCCCCGCTCAACAACTATGATCCCCCCCTCGCTCCAGGGGGCCCCTTCAACACTCAAGCCCAGGGGCCCCCACCACCCTAAGTCCTGCCCTGTGCGCAGCCTATTACATTAGGGCAGGAATCCTCAAACTACGGCCCTCCAGCTGTTGTAGAACTATATAACCCATGAGGCATTGTAACACACTGACATTCACAGACATGACTAGGCATGATGGGAATTGTAGTTCCTGAACAACTGGAGGGCCGTAGCTTGAAGCCCCATGCATTAGGGCAGGGATCTCCAAACTACGGCCCTCCAGATGCTGTGGAACTACACTTCCCATGAGGCCTTGTAAAACTCTGACATTCGTAGACATGACTAGGCATGATGGGAAATGTAGTTCCTAAACACCTGGAGGGCCGTAGTTTGGAGACTCCTGCATTAGGGTGTGCAAACACACACGCGTATATATATATATATATATATATATATTAGGGGTGCAACGGATCAAAAAACTCACGGATCGGATCATTTTCGGATCAGCAAAAAAAAAAAAACTCCCCCACTGTAATATCCACATCTCTATCCCCCCATAGTACAGGCAGACAGTGACCCCTCCCCCGTAGTACAGGCAGACAGTGACCCCCCCCCTAGTACAGGCAGGCAGTGACCCCCCCGTAGTACAGGCAGACAGTGACCCCCCCGTAGTACAGGCAGACAGTGACCCCCCCGTAGTACAGCACAGACAGTGACCCCCCCGTAGTACAGGCAGACAGTGACCCCCCCGTAGTACAGCACAGACAGTGACCCCCCCCGTAGTACAGCACAGTCAGTGACCCCCCTGTAGTACAGCACAGCGCATAACGATCCGATCCGAAGGGGGTGACCCGTTCGAATCACGGATCGGCAGTGATCCGTTGCACCCCTAATATATATATATATATACATATATATATATCGGGCATTAGGGCAATGAACAGTGTCAGTAGAACAGTTAATGGTGTCAGTGGGCAGGGACTGTTTTGTCAAGTAGTTTATTTTTATTATTACTTTTTGCAACAACAACAAAAATATGTTTTTATTATTTTTTACAATTTTATTTCCAATAATTTATTATTATTTTCTTTTACAATTTTTTTAAGAGCACCATTAGGGGACTTTGGTGAGATATCAGGGGCCTAAACAGACCCCTGATATATCCCTTTTTAGACAGAGAAAGGGGCTAAGGACAGAGATTCCAGAGTCCCTTTCTCTGCAGCCAAGCAGCAGGAGGAATCTGTGTAGCACAGGGCTATTAGGGTGTGCCTGGGCACACCCGGCACACCCTGTGCACCCACCTATGGCCATATGTATTCTAATATGAATCTTGGTGTCCTTTTGTTTGTATTTTTAGAGCTTTGTATGGCATAACTCCTGCTCTTTGCATCTGTGTTAGGCCTCGTACACACAAGGGGATATGTCCGCTGAAAACGGTCCGATGGACCGTTTCAGCAGACATCTCCGATCGTGTGTATGGGCTAGCGGACAGATTTGTCCATCGGACAAATTTCAAAGCATGCTTTGAAATTGGTCCGCTACAAACCTGTCCGTCGGATATGTCCGCTGGTTAGTATGGTAAACCAGCGGACCTATCCTCCCACACATGCGTCGTATCCTGTGAATGGATCCGACGCATGCGCGCGGAAGTGTTTACTTCCTGGTGCGTGACGTAGCGGTGACGTGGTGGCGTCAACGTCACCGCCGCGTCACCGACACGTCACCGCGCCGTCCGCCGGCGGGGAATTTGATCCGATGGTGTGTACACGCCATCGGATCAAACTCCAGATCGGACATATCCGATGGAAATGGTCCGCGGACCGTTTTCATCGGATATGTCCGATCGTGTGTACGAGGCCTAAGAGTTTCCAGTAATAAAGACCGGTCACTGCTGCTTTTTCTTCTTGTCCAGGGTGACTGGTCTTGGGTCCACCCTCTTTGTAACTCTCTGCAGGCAGCATGTAGTGGGTGGGGCTACTAGGTCCCTCCCACAGCTCTGATTTTCCCATGTGGTGTGTATTTGGTGCACAGTAAGGTGGATTTCTATTACAAATGAAAGTTTTTGTGCCCGACTGTAAAAGGAGTTGGACAATAATGAAATTTGGCAGCTGCCACTATCTAAATATTTTTTTTTATACAAGCACTATGGTTGTTATGCTCATCTTTCCTTCACTAGACATCAAGCTGCCGACCTGGAACCAATATGGAGGTCGGGAGTTTAGACTTCAAAGGCCACATACTTTTTCTAAACTAGAGGCTCGTAGGGTGACCACGTGTCCCGGATTGCCCGGGACAGTCCCGCATTTTGCAGGTCTGTCCCGGGCACATTTATTTCAGGACAATATAGTGTCCCGGAATGAAACTGACGCAGACACCCACCAAGCCAATCTGATGCCCCCAAAAAAGGCCGCCACATTACTGCTTTACTCACTGACAGTACTTGTCCTGGCCGGGAATGCCTGGAGAAGCACAATCCCGCCCCCTGCTTGTGATTGGAGAAATCATAAATCCTGCCTCTTGTGTCCAATCACTGTGCTGTGATTCGTTATAGCACAAGCTGATTTTTGGGAAAGGAGGGTGTCCCTGAATGGTAGTTTGAAAATGTGGTCACCCTAGTGGCTCGCTAAGTAGCAAACCAAGAATCGGAATGACAGCTCCAGTGTGTGTGCCTTTAAAGACAAATCACTATGGTAGCCGGATCTTTTTTTATGGCAGGTACCTTTAAGATAGCGGTGATTCATAAATTAATTTATTCAGTCCAGTGTTGCGCTATAAATGGTTGATGATCTTAGAACATATATAAATGTGCATATGCCTGCTGGTGTTGTTTTTATTATATTAGGGAGGTTGGAACCTGTATATGTATTTTGATGAGTTTTGCTTACAGGTATTTAAATATATGCACTAAAATATTTAGGGAAAAATATATATACAGTATACAGTGCATATATATATATTTATATATATATATAGATCTATCTATCTATATAGATCTACCTATATACCGTATACACTCGAGTATACGTTTTTTAGCACATTATTTTTGTGCTGAAAATGCGGTCCAGTCACCTTTTTGCGCCTGATCTCTGGATTTTGGGAAAGGAGGCTTATACTCGAGTCACCTTTTTGCGCCTGATCTCCGGATTTTGGGGACCCAGTCTCGGCCAGCCATAGGGTCCCTGGACCCCAAACTTGGCACACATATATGCCCACTCTTCCTCTACAAGTGTACAAAGTTTGTTGTCCGGGGGACCTACGGCCGTGGAGCACCGATTTTTCAAATTCGGGCACTCCTTCAATAGACTCCAATGTTGAACAGTTAATTTCTCCAGTAGCTTTGGGGACCCGGTACCAGCCGGCCGTAGGTCCTCTAGACCCGAAACTTGGCACACATGTAGCCCCAGTTCTTCTCTACAAGTGTGCAAAGTTCGGCTGGGGAGCACCGATTTTTCAAAAGCTGGGCACCCCTTTAATAGACTCACATGTTAAACAGTTAATTTATCCGGTAACTTTGGGGACCGGGTACCAGCCCCGAAACTTGGCACACTTGTAGCCCCAGTTCTCCTCTACAAGTGTGCAACCTACGGCCAGGAAGCACTGATTTTTGAAAGCCTGGCACCCCTTCTATTCTATATACTCCCATGTTAAACGCATGTCTAGTCATGGACACAGTGAGGCAAAGTGAGGCATGGACACAGTGAGGCATGCACATGGACACAGTGAGGCATGCACATGGTCACAGTGAGGCATGCACATGGACACAGTGAGGCATGCACATGGACACAGTGAGGCATGCACATGGACACAGTGAGGCATGCACATGGACACAGTGAGGCAAAGTGGGGCATGGACACAGTGAGGCGTGCATATGGATGGCACCAGGACCTAGTTTGGGAAAAAGGCAGGTGGAAGCGGTGTCTTGGTCTTACCTAAACATTGTGGCTGACCAAGTACATCCTTTAATGGAAAAGGTATCCCTGATGGCAGTGGCCTCTTTCAGCAGGATAATGTGTCCTGCCACACTGAAAAAATGGTTCAAGAATGGTTTTTTGGGGCACTACAAGTTTGGGGTGCTGACTTGGCGTCCTAACTCTCAAGATCTCAATTCAATTGAGCATATGTGGGATGTGCTGGATAGGGTTGTCCCGATACCAGTATCGGGACCGATACCGAGTGTTTGCGGGAGTACTTGTAAATACCCCCGATACCTAAATAGAATACTTGTCCCGCCGCCGCCGCACACGCCGCAATGAAAGCCACCGCACACGCTGAAAATGAAAGCCGCCGCACACGCCGCATGGTTAAAACGTGCAGGAACCTCACAGCTTTCATTTGAATAGCTGTAGTGTTCCCGCGCATATAGACACTCCCCCTTGCTCGGGATTGGACAGATCACGATCACCCATCCAATCCCGAGCAAGGGGGAGTGTCTATACGCGCGGGAACACTACAGCTATTCAAATGAAAGCTGTGATATTACCTGGGCGGCTGCTAGGTATGGGGGAAATGGCTGCAGGGACATGGCTGGAGGGACATGGCTGGAGGGACATGGCTGCATATGTGGGGGACATGGCTGGGGGGACATGGCTGCATATGTGGGGGACATGGCTGGGGGGACATGGCTGCATATGTGGGGGACATGGCTGGAGGGACATGGCTGCATATGTGGGGGACATGGCTGGAGGGACATGGCTGCATATGTGGGGGACATGGCTGGAGGGACATGGCTGCATATGTGGGGGACATGGCTGCGGGCACATGGCTGCATATGTGGGGGACATGGCTGGAGGGACATGGCTGCATATGTGGGGGACATGGCTGGGGGGACATGGCTGCATATGTGGGGGACATGGCTGGGGGGACATGGCTGCATATGTGGGGAACATGGCTGCAAATGGGGACACATTTAAAAAAAGTATCGGTATCGGCGACTACTTGAAAAAAAGTATCGGTACTTGTACTCGGTCCTAAAAAAGTGGTATCGGGACAACCCTATTGCTGGAATAACAAATCCAATCCATGGAGGCCCCACCTTGCAATTTACAGGACTTAAAGAGGAAGTAAACCCTAAGAAAAAAAAAAAGACAAAGGCATAATGAGCTAGTATGCATAGTTTGAAGACCCATGCTTTGAAGCTATAACAGCTTTAACCCCTTTACATTACACAGCACCCTGCACCACTGGACCCCTTTACATTACACAGCACCACTGAGAGGGTGCTACGTACAGAGTGCAGGGTTGAGAGGGTGCTACGTACAGAGTGCACGGTTGAGAGGGTGCTACGTACAGAGTGCACGGTTGAGAGGGTGCTACGTACAGAGTGCACGGTTGAGAGGGTGCTACGTACAGAGTGCACGGTTGAGAGGGTGCTACGTACAGAGTGCAGTGTTGAGAGGGTGCTACGTGCAGGGTTGAGAGGGTGCTAGGTACAGAGTGCAGGGTTGAGAGGGTGCTAGGTACAGAGTGCAGTGTTGAGAGGGTGCTAGGTACAGAGTGCAGGGTTGAAAGGGTGCTAGGTACAGAGTGCAGGGTTGAGAGGGTGCTACGTACAGAGTGCAGGGTTGAGAGGGTGCTACGTACAGGGTGCAGGGTTGAAAGGGTGCTACGTACAGAGTGCAGGGTTGAGAGGGTGCTACGTACAGAGTGCACGGTTGAGAGGGTGCTACCTACAGAGTGCACGGTTGAGAGGGTGCTACCTACAGAGTGCACGGTTGAGATGGTGCTACGTACAGAGTGCACGGTTGAGAGGGTGCTACGTACAGGGTGCAGGGTTGACAGGGTGCTACGTGCAGGGTTGAGAGGGTGCTAGGTACAGAGTGCAGGGTTGAGAGGGTGCTAGGTACAGAGTGCAGGGTTGAGAGGGTGCTAGGTACAGAGTGCAGGGTTGAGAGGGTGCTAGGTACAGAGTGCAGGGTTGAGAGGGTGCTACGTACAGAGTGCAGGGTTGAGAGGGTGCTACGTACAGAGTGCAGGGTTGAGAGGGTGCTACATACAGGGTGCAGGGTTGAGAGGGTGCTACGTACAGAGTGCAGGGTTGAGAGGGTGCTATGTAGTGTGTAGAGTTCAGGAGTCCCATATTTCAGCTAAAAAAAGGCCTTAGTAGTATACAGTAAAAACACTGGGGTTAAGTGTGACCTCATATGTGTTTCTAACTGTAGGGGGGGTGGGGCTAAACGTGTGACATCATTGATCATCGTTCCCTATATCAGGGAACAGACGATCAATGACAGTGCCACAACGAAGAACAGGGAAGGGGTGTTAACACACACCTCTCCCCGTTCTTTAGCTCCGGTGACCGATCGCGGGACACCGGCGGCGATCGGGCCAGCGGGTCCCGCGGTACGTGATTGTGCCCCGCCGTGCCATTCTGCCGACGTATATCGGCGTGAAGGGGTCCTTAAGTGGTTAAATGAAGCCAATTAGAATAAGTGTTTCAGTAATCTGACTTAAAGTGGTTGTAAAACCTCACATATATCCAGTGAAGTGTCCTCAGGTGATACACAGAGATGAAACAAATCCTCCTACATAAGTTGTACCTGTTGATCAGCATTCTTCTCTTCTCTACAGTCCAGAATTTATTCAGCTTGTCTGAGCGTTCAGAAAAAAGGGGGCACTTACACACCGCTGTAAGGAAAGCTCTGGAGAGCTGATTGGAGGGAAGGGACACACCCCCCTTCACACAGAACATCCCCCTTCACACAGCACCACGGTCCGTTTCCATCCGATTTCCCCATAAAGGAGAGCGGGACTGTGTCCTCTCTGCACAGGACCTGTCACCCACCTGCTCAGCGGGGATCAGCGGAGAGATTCCCTGCTGAACAAGCAGAATTTGTTGCATGGAGGCGCCTTGTGAAAGGGGCCTAAGTGCTCCCGATTAAGACAGGTTCACATTATAGAGGGATATAATTTGTTCATATTTCGTGTCTGAGGTTTCCACCACTTTCAGTAATCTAAAAACTGGCTTGTTACTGCACTTTCCACATTAGTTAACCACTACCCGATGGCCGTACGACTTTGTACGGCCGAAGGGATGTCCTGAATCTCTGACTGGCCGTGTTTTTACGGCCTGTGCTTCTCAAGGCCACTGGGGGGCGCGCTAACGCCACCGTCGGGGCGCGCGCATGCCCGCCGCATTGCTGACATGCCGATGCGCGTGATGTCCGCCAGGCACTCGGGATCGGCGGCTACAGGGACAAGATGTGGATCTCTGTGTGTAAACACAGAGATCCATGTCCTGTCAGGGGAGAGAGGAGACCGATCTGTGTCCCTTGTACATAGGGACACAGCATCGGTCACCTCCCCGAGTCACCCCCCCTCCCCCCACAGTTAGAACACAATTTAGGTACACATTAACCCCTTCCTCACCCCCTAGTGTTAACCCCTTCAATGCCAGTCACATTTATACAGTAATTAGTGCATATTTATAGCACTGTTCGCTGTATAAATGTGAATGGCGCCAAAAATGTGTCAAAAGTGTCCGATGTCTTCGCCATAATGTTGCAGTCACGAAAAAAATGCTGATCGCCGCCATTAGTAGTAAAAAAAATAAAAATAATAACAAATAATAATAATTCTGTCCCCTATTTTGTAAGTGCAATAACTTTTGCGCAAACCAGACACTTATTGCGATTTTTTTTTTTTTTTACCAAAAATATGTAGAAGAATACGTATCGCCTAGACTGAGAAAAAAAAAGTTTTTTTTAAAAAAAATGGGCTATTTATTATAGCAACAAGTAAAAAATATATTTTTTTTTTCAAAATTGTCGCTCTATTTTTGTTTATAGCGCAAAAAATAAAAATCGCAGAGGCGATCAAATACCACCAAAAGAAAGCTCCATTTGTGGGGAATAAAGGACGTCAATTTTGTTTGGGAGCCACGTCGCACGACCGCGCAATTGTCAGTTAAAGTGATGCAGTGACACAAGCTGAAATTTCACCTGGTCAGGAAGGGGTATATGTGCCCAGTAAGGAAGTGGTTAATATTAATAATAATACCTCATTAAGAACTACACAAGCAGCCCGGGGGCTGTAAAACCAGGTTGAACCGTGTTTTTTCTGCCGCCCTGCCAAACCCTAACCCCCCTCGGACCACATGCCGTGGTAAAAATGATACAGCCTGTTGCATTTGGCTGCATTGCCACCACATGTGACCAAGGCCTTGCTGCAATCGCCACGCAACTGCATGCAATGCTTGTGATTACAGCACAGTGGTGGAGCATTTACAGGGTAAATTAGACAGTGAGGTGTAGGGTGACCACATTTCCAAACTACCATTCAGGGACACCCTCCCTCCCTTCCCAAAAATGAGCTTGTGATGTAACGAATCACAGCACAGTGATTGGACACAAGAGGCGGGATTTATGATTTCTCCAATCACAAGCAGGGGGCGGGACTGTGCTCCTCCAGGCATTCGCGGCCAGGACAAGTACTGTCAGTGAGTAAAGCGGCGATGTGGCGGCCTTTTTTGGGGGCATCAGATTGGCCCGGGGGGAGGTTGTGTCAGGTTCATTCTGGGACACTGTGTTGTCCTGGAATTAAGGTGCCCGGGACAGACCTGCAAAATGCGGGACTGTCCCGGGCAATCCGGGGACACGTGCTTACCCTAGTGAGGTGACGACTCCTGGCTGTCTTTCAAATGCCCTCTGAAAAGCATTCCGAACGTGGATCAGAAGGCTGGCGTGTGTGAACGAGCTCAAAGAGTAAACTTCAGCTTCAGTCTAGAAATTTTGCCCACGGTACTTTTATTTCTGTTGCTGGATGTCCTCAGTATGATGGACAACATCATTCAACCCACTTCCTCTGAGCCCAGGTCGTCCTGGGCCTGAGCCAGTCTGTGGCTGAGCAATGAAAGAAGCAGCACAGTGATGAGCTCATCTCTGCTTATTCCTCCTATCAGCATGCTTATTGTCAGCATTTGAACTGATTGGCTCCTTGTGCTGCTTTCTCCTCTCACATACCAGCCCTGCTGTACAAGAGGCCAAATTCAGATACTTTTACGGCACCTGCCTAAAAAATACATTTATTGATTACAGAACCACACTATTTTATTTTTTGCAGCTTGTCCTATTCAGGAATTTGTATAGTCTTGTCTTGTCTTAGTTTAGTTGCTGATCGGTCTGTGATTTTTAACCATATATGTCCTTTTACAGGTACCAAGCGGGGAGTGGGCTGGAGGCCCAATGAAGGGTGAGGACATCCCATGCCGGCGAATGCGCAGTGGAAGCTACATTAAAGCTATGGGGGACGCGGACAGCGAGGACTCAGAAGGAAGCCCACAACCATCCCCAAAAACTGCAGCTAGGAGGCAGAGCTACCTCAAGGCCACACAGCAGTCACTGAGCGAGAGCACCACGCAGAGGTACCTACCCACACCACTGACACTATGACCTCAAATCTTTTATACAGTGTACAAGGCTAATGGGTTATAGATGCAGGTTTGCTTGAATAATTAGCACCACCCTGTGGCAGACATGTAGAAGTACAGCGCTGTCCAAGCAAAGGAACTTACAGTAGTAATGTAACATGGTTATTGATATGCAATGCAAAGGGAAGGGATATTGATTTTTGATTTTGCCTGTGCCCCAAAAAAAACTATATTTTAGGATCTGTGTATGGGATGATACTTATGAACCTCTTTCAATGACATACTGTACATGGCATAGCTGGTACCCTCATTTTAATCACTTAAGACCCGGACCATTATACAGGTAAAGGGCCAGGCCAGTTTTTGCGATTCGGCACTGTGTTGATTTAACTGACAATTGCGCGGTCGTGCGACGTGGCTCCCAAACAAAATTGGTGTCCTTTTTTCCCCACAAATAGAGCTTTCTTTTGGTGGTATTTGATCACCTCTGCGGTTTTTATTTTTTGCGCTATAAACAAAAATAGAGCGACAATAGAGCGACAATTTTGAAAAAAATGCAATATTTTTTACTTTTTGCTATAATAAATATCCCCCCCAAAATATATATATATTTTTTTTCCCTCAGTTTAGGCCGATACATATTCTTCTACCTATTTTTGGTAAAAAAAAATCGCAATAAGCATTTATCGGTTGGTTTTCGCAAAATTTATAGCGTTTACAAAATAAGGGATAGTTTTATTGCATTTTTATTATTTTTTTTTACTACTAATAGCTTTTACTACTAATAGCGGCGATCAGCGATTTTTTTCGTGACTGCGACATTATGGCGGACACTTTGACAAATTTTTGGGACAATTGTCATTTTCACAGCAAAAGATGCATTTAAATTGCATTGTTTACTGTGGAAATGACAGTTGCAGTTTGGGAGTTAACCACAAGGGGGCGCTGTAGGATTTGTGTGTTCCCTGTGTGTGTTTACAACTGTAGGGGGGTGTGGCTGTAGGTGTGACAACATCGATCACATCCCCCTATAACAGGGATGACGCGATCGATGCTGCGGCCACAGTGAAGCACGGGGAAGCCGTGTTTACACACGGCTCTCCCCGTTCTTCAGCTCCGGGAACCGATCGCCGCACTCCAGCGGCGATCGGGTCCGCGAGTCCCGGGTCACGGGAGCGCACCGCGGGCGCGCGCCCATGACCCACGGCTGGGTACCAGAACCAACGTATATATACGTTGATTTGCCCAGCCGTGCCATTCTGCTGACGTAAATGTACAGTAGGCGGTTAAAGAAGTTGTAAAAGAAAATTTTTTTGGGCCTAAAATGAATGTCTGCAAGGTAGACAGACAGAATAGTGAAATTATTCTGTTATAAAACTAGTAAATACCTATTAAATTCCTTCATCTATATCAGCTCCGGCGTTCTAGTTTCTGTTCTCTCATTCACTTCCTGGTTTGCGGCTCTCGTTCATGTAAGAACTACATTTCCCAGTATGCATTGCGGCACGCCCAGTAATTCACACCTCCTTGAAGTCTCTAACATGTAGAGAGCGTCCTGCCACACAGATGTAGTTCTCAGGAGGGGGCGAGCACGTCACTGACCACCGCAGTAAAGCCTCCCTTCATGGTGGTGAGTAACAATCAGACAAGCAGGAAGTAAACAGAACAGAGAAGAAATAGAGCAACTTCTGAGCAAAAATGAACAACGAGGAAGTGAAAAGAGGAATGTCTGCAGGTAAAGGATGCTTATTATGAAAAAAAAAAAAATTCCTTTACAAACTCTTTAAGACCCGGACCATTATACAGGTAAAGGGCGAGGCCAGTTTTTGCGATTGGGCACTGCGTCGCTTTAACTGGCAATTGTGCGGTTGTGCGACGTGACTCTGAAACAAAATTAGCATCCTTTTTTTCCCCACAAATAGAGCTTTCTCTTGGTGGTATTTGATCACCTCTGAGGTTTTTATTTTTTGCGCTATAAACAAAAATATATTGCTATAAGAAATATCCCCAAAAATATATAAAAAACATTTTTTTCCTCAGTTTAGGCTGAATCGTATTCTTCTACATATTTTTGGTCGAAAAAAATCGCAATAAGCATTTATTGATTGGTTTGAGCAAAAGTTATAGGGCCAGATTCAGAGACATCTGCCTATCTTTAGGCAGGCGTAGTGTATCTCAGATACACTACGCCGCCGTAACTATCAGCGTCAGGTTCCTTATTCAGAAACTAATTACGCCGTAAGTTACGGCGGCGTAGTGTATCTGTGGCGGTGCAAGGCCGTGCAATTCAAATTTGGAAGATGGGGGCGTGATTCATGTAAATGAATCATGACCCTACGTAAGTGACGTTTTTTTTGGATGGCGCATGCACCGTCCGTGGACGTTCCCAGTGCGCATGCGCAAAATCACGTTGCTTTTTCTCAATGTAAACAACGTTAATGTCACTTACCTCGAGCCCCATTCCCGAACGATTTACGCAAACAACGTAACCGACGTTCCATTCGACGCAATCCCGACGTCCATACTTAACATTGGCTACGCCTCCTATAGTAGGGGTAACCTTACGCCGCTCGACCGCTTACGCAAACGACATAAAATACGACGCGCCGCCGCAAGTACGTTGCTGAATCGGCGTAAATAGCTCATTTGCATATTTTACGCGAGAAACAACGTAAACGCCACCTAGCGGCCGGCGGAACATTACATTTAAGATGGTGTAAGATTATTACGCCAGTCGGATCTTAGCGTAAATCCGGCGTATCATGTTTTCTATATAGAAAACTATGATACGCCGGCGGGAAATTTGAGTTACGCCGGTGTATCTGTAGATACACCGGCGTAATTCCTTTCTGAATCTGGCCCATAGTATTTACAATATAGGGGATAGTTTTATGCCATTTTTATTAAAAAAAAAAAAAAAATGTTATCAGTAATGGCGGCGATCAGCGATTTTTTTTTCGTGACTGCGACATTATGCTGGACACTTTTGACACATTTTTGGGACCATTGTTATTTTCACAGCGAAAAGTGCTATACAAATGCACTGATTACTGTGAAAATGACAATGGTAGTGAAGTGGTTAACCCCTAGGTGGCGCTAAGGGGTTATTTGTGCCCTAAGGGAGTAATTCTTACTGTAGGTGGGTGTGGCTGTAGGCGTGACGTCACTGATCATCATTCCCTATATCAGGGAACAGACGATCAGTGTCACTGCCACAGTAAATCACGCAAGTTTGGGGTCACAATAGTGGAAACCTATCCTTATTTGGAGATAATAAACTGAGCATCCTAGCTGCATATTAAAGCAGAGCTCCACCCGAATTTAAACATAATCTCAATAATAATGCTGCTGATAAACAATGCCTAAACCGATATTTTTATTTAATAAAGTTGTACAGTACCAGATAAACTAGATGGCCTTCCGGTCTGCAGCCTTCGGGTTTCTGTCGGGTTTTTCCTTATTACCTGTACCGCGCAGTGTCTTCTGGGAGCTTGTGTCATAGCTCCCTTGTTATCATATTCTGCCCTGTTAGAGGAAACATCACGCGATTTTGTCGAGCAGGAAGTGACGCGCGATGTAAACAAAGGAAGGAGGGCGTTACAAAAAACTCCATAACACAGAGACACTGACGCCGCTGCTCCTAGGTGCGAGTGCGCATGCGCGAGATCGAGCGGTGGATGCTGGAATTAAAGGGTAGCCCCCGTACCCCCCCCCCTAATAAAGTTTTAACCCCTTGATCACCGCCCTAGTTAACCCTTTCACTCCCTACTGCCAGTGTCACTAAGCGATAATTTTTCTGATCGGTGTATTAGTGTCGCTGTTCCCGCTAGGTAGCTATTTTTTTTTATTGCAATTTTTTTTTTACTAAAGACATGTGGCTAAATAAATTTTGGCCTAAATGTTTGACTAAAATTTAGTTAATTTGATTTTTCTTATAACAAAAAGTAAAAAATATTGATTTTTTTTTCAAAAATGTCGCTCTATTTTTGTATATAGCGCAACAAATAAAAATCGCAGAGGCGATCAAATACCACCAAAAGAAAGCTCTATTTGTGGGAAGAAAATGACGCAAATTTTGTTTGGAAGCCACGTTGCACTACCGCGCAATTGTCTGTTAAAGCGACGCAGTGCCGAATTGTAAAAACCCCTTGGGTCATTTAGCAGTATATTGGTCCGGTCCTTAAGTGGATAACTATCCCCCCCAAAAAAAACAGTTTGGCATGGGAGATCCGCTTTAATTTGTCCAACATCAGGGGTTTAGAAAGTCGATCTCCTGCATAGTTATTGACATGGGAAATTGGAACGCATCAAAGGTATGAAGAAATAAAATGCGTTGGGGATAGCTGTACACCTGGGGACAAGGTGAATAAAGAGTTGCTCCATTGTGTATGGCTTGTAGTGTGGGAGTAAATGAACCCCAGCATTGGGGTTATTGGCAGTAATAGTAACCTCTAGCATTAGTGTCATTGGAAGAAATAATATCCCCCTGTGTTGGTATAAGTGAATGCAATAATCGCCGTATTCGTTGGTGGTCACTATTAGTATCGTTAACCCCCAACACTGGTGGTCAGTGCTAGGCTGTAACAATAAACTGCCACATCCTCTTTCTCGGCATTGGTGGTCAGTGATTGGCGGTGGCAATAATCACACCACCCCCAGCACTGAGATTCAGCTGTTACCTACCTGAGCACACACTCCCACACCAAAATCTCTCCCCCAGTCACACCTTTGAGTATAGTTTTACTGCCCTTTGGAATTCACTTGAGGCTTATTTCAGTACCAGTGTTATGGTGCCCCCTGGTGGTAGGGTGACCACATTTCCAAACTACCATTCAGGGACACCCCCCCTTTCCAAAAATCAGCTTGTGCTGTAATGAATCACAGCACAGTGATTGGACACAAGAGGCGAGATTTATGATTTCTCCAATCACAAGCAGGGGGCGGGATTGTGCTCCTCCAGGCATTCGCTGCCAGGACAAGTACTGTCAGTGAGTAAAGCAGTAATGTGGCGGCCTTTTTTGGGGGAATCAGATTGGCCCAGGGGGTGGCTGGGTTAGTTTCATTCCAGGACACTGTATTGTCCTGGAATTAATGTGCCCGGGACAGACCTACAAAATGCGGGACTGTCCTAGGCAATCCGGGACACGTGGTCACCCTACCTGGTGGGCTTTCTTGAGGCACAGAGTCTAAGTGACAGGTCACGATGGTGGAGAGGCGCTGGATCCATATTGCCCCCAGTTTTTTGCTGCAACCTGCTACCAAGTTGTGAAGCTCAGAATCATCCCAACAAGGGGGTGACTGGAATGGAGGAGCTACTAAGCGAAGACTGCACACAGGAGAGTAGTCAGATCCAAGCGGAGGTCAAGGCAGGTGGCAGACAAGAGATTGGTCAGGTCCAGGTAAGGGTTGAGGCAGGCAGCAAGCAAGAAATTAGTCAGGTCAAGACAAGTGTCAAGGTAGGTGGCAGGCAAGAGAGTAGACAGGTCCAGGCATGGGCTGAGGCAGGCAGCAGGCAAGAGAGTAGACAGGTCCAGGCATGGGCTGAGGAAGGCAGCAGGCGAGAGAGTAGACAGGTCCAGGCATGGGCTGAGGCAGGCAGCAGGCAAGAGAGTAGACAGGTCCAGGCATGGGCTGAGGCAGGCAGCAGGCAAGAGAGTAGACAGGTCCAGGCATGGGCTGAGGCATGCAGCAGGCAAGAGAGTAGACAGGTCCAGGCATGGGCTGAGGCATGCAGCAGGCAAGAGAGTAGACAGGTCCAGGCATGGGCTGAGGCAGGCAGCAGGCAAGAGAGTAGACAGGTCCAGGCATGGGCTGAGGCATGCAGCAGGCAAGAGAGTAGACAGGTCCAGGCATGGGCTGAGGCATGCAGCAGGCAAGAGAGTAGACAGGTCCGGGCATGGGCTGAGGCATGCAGCAGGCAAGAGAGTAGACAGGTCCAGGCATGGGCTGAGGCATGCAGCAGGCAAGAGAGTAGACAGGTCCAGGCATGGGCTGAGGCAGGCACCAGGCAAGAGAGTAGACAGGTCCAGACATGGGTCAGCAACAGACAGGCAGCTTAAGCCTTCATGTACATTCCGCTGTAATGTACTGTGGTAATGGTTTTGCGCTTTCCATGGCTGGCGGACAAAACTTTCCTATCCTGAGCGTGATTCTTCGACCCGTTCATGAGAGAGAGGTTTACCCTCACCTAACCGCAGCAGATCCTAAACTCTAGTATCGCTATGAACTTTGACACAAAGCAACATGTGCTGATGCATTCTCAACAGATACACTGGTCATTGCAGAAATCCTGAAGGTACTGGGAATCCTGAAATTTTGGTAAGTACCACAACAGCCGAGTGCTGAAACGCAGAGAAAAGATTCCCAAGTCCTTTGCCAAAACCCTCTTTAAAATCCTGATGAATTTGGGTTTGACTTCATGAGGGACCATATGTTTTTGTTATGCCGTGTGCATCAGGAGTGGCAAACTCATATTCATCGGGGGGCGCATCAGCAGTTTAGTTGCCCTCAAAGGGCCGGTTGTATCTGCACTTCACCATAGTGTTCAGTCTGAGCAGTCTCCAAGTTTTCTTGCGCTGCATATGGACGCAGCGCAGGGTTCAGGAGTGCACTGTGCAGGGTTCAGAAGTATGCTATGCACAGTGTGCAACAATTGATTTCATCCCTCCTCCTGGGTTCTGACCTCACGGCCCCCCCCTCCAAAAAACAAACAAAAAAACTCTGACATCTATGCTCTCTCCAGTTTAACAAATCAGCAGATAAAGATCCTCCAATCACCTGGTGTTGGCGCTTCAATCATCCCGGCGCCATGGTTGTTATGGTATCAGGATGATTAAAGCGCATTATTTCTAATATTACATATTAATATAAAATGAAATCATTCAACTCACCATAATGCCGAATCAGTGGAAGCCCCTCCTTGCATCAGGCATTCCTTTCGGAGCGCCTCCTTACATCAGGCGTCCCCCACCAGCCGAGTCCCCCCTTTACATCAGGCGTCCCCCACCAGCCGAGTCCCCCTTTACATCAGGGGTCCCCCACCAGCCGAGTCCCCCCTTTACATCAGGGGTCCCCCACCAGCCGAGTCCCCCCTTAACATCAGGCGTCCCCCACCAGCCGAGTCCCCCCTTTACATCAGGGGTCCCCCACCAGCCGAGTCCCCCCTTAACATCAGGCGTCCCCCACCAGCCGAGTTCCCCTTTACATCAGGCGTCCCCCACCAGCCGAGTACCCCTTTAAAATCAGGCGTCCCCCACTAGCCGAGTCCCCCCTTTACATCAGGCGCCCCCCACCAGCCGAGTCCTCCCTTTACATCAGGCGTCTCCCACCAGCCGAGTCCCCCCTTTACATCAGGCGTCCCCCACCAGCCGAGTCCCCCCTTTACATCAGGCGTCCCCCACCAGCCGAGTCCCCCCTTTACATCAGGCGTCCCCCACCAGCCGAGTCCCCCCTTTACATCAGGCGTCCCCCACTAGCCGAGTCCCCCCCTTACATCAGGCGTACCCCCCCCCTTACATCGGGTATAATCCCCAGCAGCAGAGGCCACGGACCTCTAGCAGCAGCGACGGTGGTCTTCAAGCAATTGACGGCCGGCGGAGACATTGTCTCTGCCCGGCTACGGACCTCTAGCGGTGGCGACGGCGGTCTTCAAGAAAATGGCGGCCGGCGGAGACATTGTCTCTGCCCGGCCGCCGACCTCTAGAGGCGGATGCCAGCGACGTAAAAAAAATCGATCGGGGGCCTGAGTCACATGACAAGGCCTGGCGGGCCGAATTCGGCCCGCGGGCCTTGTGTTTGCCACCCCTGGTGTACATACAATCAGATTTTCCAATGGAAAAAGTATTTCCGACGGACTTAGATAGAGAGCAGGTTCCCAATTTTTCAGATGGAAAAAATTCCTATCGGAAAATCCGTTCGTCTGTATGGAATTCCGATGGGAAAAAAAAAAAACACACGTGCTCGGAAATAATTTAACGCATGCACGGAAGCATTGAACTTCTTTTCCTCGGCTCATCGTAGTGTTGTACGTCACCGCGTTCCTTTTTTTTTTTAAAGTGTATTTTGTGCGTGAACTCGAGAGAGAGGAGCCGGACTGCAGGAGTTGGGAGTAGGCAGACCCTCCCCCCCGGAGGCAATCGCCATCCTTCTCCATGCCCCCGGTGGCAATGGCGGGTGTGAGGGGGGGCCTCCCACTCACCCCGCCCTACCTGCTCCACTTGGGAGCCCAACTGGGGCCCAACGGGACCCCAACGGGGCAGAGGGACTCCCCCTATGAGGGAGTGAGGGTCTCTAGACCACCCAGCCAACCCCGTAGGTCCTTCGTCTCTCTTTATTTTAGGAGACCGCATGGCCAAAGTGCGTGCGTGTTAAACCAATTTTGTGTGCGTGCGAATGTGGTGGTTTTTGTGGGGGGGTGGGCGTACTAAGCACAGGCGTACCTTGCATAGCACACCCACCGGGAGTCGGGCTGAGACCACCAAACTCAATTCACATGTAGCCGAACCCTTGGCTGCAGAGGTGAATGGCTTATCAGCGCAGTGCCAATCACGTTGAGCCACCACAGCTCCGCGCGTCAGCGCATTCTTAATGCTCGAAAGTTCCGAGAACTTTTGTGTGGAATTGAGCGGAATTCCGTCGGAAAAACCATCCATTTTTTATTTCGACGGAAATTCCACTCGTGTGTACAGGGCATTAGTCTTGGGAAAAACAATGCACAATCAACAATGAGATATAATGCTATAGCTATAAGGAAACTGCAGTACAAGTGGCCAATATATATGAAACCCAGCTTTGGACCTTGACCCACAGGTTATACATTTTTAGTCTATGGTGCCCTCGGAATATCCATATTATATGTTAGCAAGTCTGAGGTTTCCTATTACCTTATATAATATTGCTATATTTGAACACTGTATACTGGATTATTTTTCTATCTTCACTATGTTGGGATGTTTCCCCAGAAGTCTGGACCGTGTGGACTCCATGGATATCCTGTCTCCGCCAAAGTTCTCCAGTTGGGAAGAAGATTACAATCAGCTAACGGAGAGTGTAACAGAAGAGAGCAGCATTTGCCAGGTGAGAGGAGTGAGATATTAATGAATTTCTATCATATTATATAGTAAAGTGTGTATCTAAATCTCAAACTATTATTTATTCGGTTTTTGGATTATTAAATCACTTTGGATTTTTGGAGTATTAGAAGGCTAAAAAATATCTGTGTCCTATTGGTGATATTTCACTTCCCTCTCCTGGAGACACAACAGGAAGTAAGAGGAAATCCCCTCTAAAATAACTGTCAACAAACAGGTGTCCACATTGGAATATGTGTCATCTCCTGTTCTAGTGACAGCTCTAATATTTTTTATTTCCTATTTATTCTCTATTCCCAGGACAAACAGAGAGGGCAAATCTCAACAGAGGGCCAATAAAACTTCTTCCAGAGTTATATATTTTTTTGTAGTCTGTGTCCCCATTGGAGAGACTGCAATGGAAAGTCTCTTAAAGTGGAGGTTCACCCTCCAAAAAAAATTCTAGCATGCCATGGAGAACACCCACCCGATCGGCAGTATGCCAGTGTTTTTTTTTTTTTTTCCCCGTACATACCTTTTTACGGGCTCTCTTCCCCTCCGGCGATCCCGCGGTACTGGGCGTCTACAATCACAGGCTGTGATTGACGTCGCTCAGCCCGGCGCATACAGCGCGTCAAGAGATGCCGAAGGAACCCGTACGCCGGTGCGCAGGCGCCGTATAGGCCCGCACCCACGTTCGGGTTCCTTCGGCATCTCGTGACGCGCTGTATGTGCCGGGCTGAGGGGACATCAATCACAGCCGCCAGATCGGAAGAGAGCCCGTAAAAAGGTATCTAGAGAAAAAAAAACACCGGCATACTGCCGGTCGGGTGGGCTCCGTGCCCTGCTAGAAATTTTTTGGAGGGTGAACCACCACTTTAAAACAAGCACTCATTCACCTCTGTAGCTATAGGCATTGTGGAGAAATTATAAAAGTAGCAGTGTTGCCAACCTACCAGATTGAAATTCACTGGCACGACACGTTTTTACAAACGTTACTAAATTAAATTTTTAGGTGCAAATTTCAGTATTTAGGCTACAAACAAATACACTAGGCAAATAGCAATGTGATTTAAGGGAGATATTAAGGTAAAAAAAATATATTTTTGTTATTTTCGATATAATAAGGGAAAATTATTTAGTCACATCACCCCTGCCTCCATCTCCCTCTGCCACCAGCACCCCCTGCCTTCACCCCTCCTCTTCAGTGCCACAATCTCCCCCTGCCTCCAATCTCCCCCTGCCTCCATCGTCCCCTGCCTCCAGTCTCCCCCTGCCTCCAATCTCCCCCTGCCTCCAGTCTCCCCCTGCCTCTATCGTCCCCTGCCTCCATCGTCCCCTGCCTCCAGTCTCCCCCTGCCTCCAATCTCCCCCTGCCTCCAGTCTCCCCCTGCCTCCAGTCTCCCCCTGCCTCCAATCTCCCCCTGCCTCCAATCTCCCCCTGTCTCCAATCTCCCCCTGCCTCCAGTCTCCCCCTGCCTCCATCGTCCCCTGCCTCCAATCTCCCCTGCCTCCAATCTCCCCCTGCCTCCAATCTCCCCCTGCCTCCAGTCTCCCCCTGCCTCCAGTCTCCCCCTGCCTTCAGTCTCCCCCTGCCTTCAGTCTCCCCCTGCCTCCAGTCTCCCCCTGCCTCCAGTCTCCCCCTGCCTCCAGTCTCCCCCTGCCTCCAATCTCCCACTGCCTCCAATCTCCAATCACCCCTTGCTTCCATTGTCCCCTGCCTCCACCCCCCTCTGTGGTGCCACCAACAACCCCTACCTCCATCCCCCACCCTATGCGGTGCCACCATCCCCCTCTGCAGTGCCACCAATCACCCCCTGCCACCAATCTCCCCCTGCCTCTATTGACCCCTGCCTCCATCCCCCTCTGCGGCCCCACCGCAGCCACCATCACCCCCTGCCTCCAATCATCCCCTGCCTCCAATGTCCATGCGCAGTTCCCGCAACTAAGGACATTTACAAACAAGGGGGGGCGGGGTTGCCCGTTTTTTATTGGACCCAATTAGCCATTCTGTGTGGATCTGTGTTTCTTTCTCCCAACCTTGTGTGAAGAGTTTGGGGATGGCTCCTTCCTATTCCAACATGACTGCGCACCAGTGCACAAAGCAAAGTTCCATAAAGACATGGATGAGCAGGTTTGGGGTGAAGGATCATGACTGGCCTGCACAGAGTCCTGACCTCAACCCAATAGAACACCTTTGGTAAGAATAATAGTGGAGACTGTGAGCCAGGCCTTCCTATCCACATCATAGCCTGACCTCACAAATGTGCTTCTGGAAGAACGGTCAAACATTCTCATAATCACACTCCTAATCCTTGCGGACAGCCTTCCCAGAAGAGTTGAAGCTGCAAAGGGTGGGCCAATTCAGTATTGAACCCTACGGACTAAGTCTGGGATGTCATTAGGCTCCATGAACATTCAAAAAAATCTTTCTGCACGTCAGATAGCTGGCAGGAAAATGCTGCTTTAAAAATGCGCATTTAACAGCGTTTTTTAACCACTTAAGGACCGCCTAACGCCGATATACGTCGGCAGAATGGCACCGCTAGGCACAATCACATACCTGTACGTCCTCTTTAAGTGCCCAGCCGTGGGTCGTGGGCACGTGCCTGCGACCCGGTCTGAAGCTCCTTGACCCCGATCGCCATTGGTGTCCCACGATCGGTCACAGGAGCTGAAGAATGGGGAGAGGTGAGTGTAAAAACACCTTCCCCGTTCTTCACAGTGGCAGTGGCAGTGTTCCCTGATATAGGGAAAGACAATCAGTGACGTCACAAGTCCAGCCCCTCCCCCCTACAGTTATAAACACACATGAGGTCACACTTAACCCCTTTAGCGACCCCTAGTGGTTATCTCCCAAACTGCAATTGTCATTTTCACAGTAAACAATGCATTTTTATAGCACTTTTTGCTGTGAAAATGACAATGGTCCCAAAAATGTGTCAAAATTGTCCGATGTGTTTGCCATAATGTCGCAGTCATGAAAAAAATTGCTGATCGCCGCCATTAGTAGTAAAAAAATATATATTAATAAAAATGCAATAAAACTATACCTTATTTTGTAAACGCTAAAAATTTTGCGAAAACCAATCGATAAAAGCTTATTGTGATTTATTTACCAAAAATAGGTAGAAGAATACGTATCGGCCTAAACTAAAATATATTTTTGGGGGATATTTATTATAGCTCTATTTTTGTTTATAGCGCAAAAAAAAAAAAAAAAAACGCAGAGGTGATCAATAACCACCAAAAGAAAGCTCTATTTGTGGGGAAAAAAGGACGCCAATATTGTTTGGGAGCCACTTCGCACGACCGCGCAATTGTCAGTTTAAGCGACGCAGTGCCGAATCACAAATATAGGCCTAGTCCTTTACCTGCATATTGGTCCGGGTCTTAAGTGGTCTTAAGCATCCTATGCATTAAGGTGGAAAAGCATCTGACAATACCGCCCTCCCCCTGCCCCCGTTTTACTTACCTGACCCTTTGAAAGTCCTGCGCCCGTTCTTATCATCCTCCTCGTTTTTGAGCCTGGCCATTGATTGGCTACACTGGATGGGTTGAAAGCAGCGCAGCCATAGGCTTGCGCTGCTGTCAATCACATCCAATGACGCCCCGCGTCTGGGGCGGGGCAGAGTGATACAGTGAGTGGCAATAGCCACCGGCTGGATCACGAGAGCTAGCATGAAGGTGTTGAGTTCTTGCATGGAGGAGCCGAGATAGCTGCCGAGGGACCCCAGAAGACGTGGATCGGGGCCACTCTGTGCAAAACGAGCTGCACAGTGGAGGTAAGTATAACATGTTTGTTATTTAAAAAAAAAATTACTTTACAACCCCTTTAAATACTAAATATTTTTTTTTTATCTCTGTCCAATTAGGATAATGAACCACGCTGCATCCTACAGTACCAAACAGACGAATCAGATGACCAGAGGGAAAGGTACCAGTTATGCCAGGTGACAGAAGAGCAAAGAGATCGGTATACTTTGTGTCAAGTTCCTGAAGAGCCAATGGAAAGATACTCGTTATCACAAGTTCCAGAGGAGCCTTGTGAGAGATTCCAACTTTGCCCAGTTGTAGAGGAAGAGAGAGAACGATATCCATTGTGCCAGGTGCCCGAGGAGCCAAGGGAAAGGTACCCTTTGTGCCAGTTACCTGAGGAGGAATCAGAAGAGTACCCCCTGTCTCAGGACCTTGAGGAGCAGAGTGTGCGGTATCCACTGACGATAGAAGACAAGAGAGAGCGTTACCCTCTGGTTCAGGCTGTATTTGGAGATCCTGAATCAACCCAGACTGAGCCTTTTGACCTTCATCTTCCCAATTTCTTCCGCTCACGCAGTCACAGCTACCTCCGTGCCATACAGGCTGGCTGCTCCCAGGACGACGACACCATATCCCTGCAGTCCATGTCACCCCCATTCCCTATCATCAGCCGGACCCTTCCCAGACACATTGGTGAGTTAAACCCTGAAGTGATGTTTGAAAACTGTTTTCTTGAATTGGACAATGTCTTCATAAATTGTCATAAATCCCAAATACACCATGGGTACAAACCTCCCAACCAGAGGCGGCTCTTTAATTAGGCCAATTAGGCTGTTGCCTAAGGCCTCGTGCTCACAGGGGCCACGCTGCCGGCTAATTTGCCTGATGGAGAAAGGGGAGTGCCCAGCATTGGGAAGAATGATGGCACTGCCTGCAAGGACTCTGCACTAAAAATGTAATACCTTTTCCCATTATGGGCATGAGTGGGGCCTCATGTCTAACTTTTGCCTAAGGCCTCACAAAGCCTAGAGCCGCCTCTGCTCCCAACTGTTCTTGATTTAGAGGGAATGTCCCTGATTTGGAGCAATGTCCCTCTTTCCTCGTCATTTGTTCCTCATTTGGTCTGATCTATATAGATGTACAGTATATAAAATGCACTTTTTATCAATTAAAAAGTGTTTCCCAGCACTAAACCTTTTACCTGACTTCTAAATTGCTTCATTTGTAAATTCTAAAAGCCAATGCAAAGGTATAGTAGTGGGTTTAACCAATCTTGTTTTTTTGGATAATTCTCCTTTAAGGGGGCGTGGCAAGGGGGCGTGCACTATGCCTGCATACTTTTGCTGATAGGTGTCCCTCATTCCCATCTCATAAAGTTGGGAGGTATGTGGGTGGGAACATTATAAAATGACAGCATAGCTGGACTGTTTTTTTCTTGTCCAGAACACGATAGTCATAGGTGATTTAGGTTCTCAGCAGATTCTGTGCCGCGTACACACGACCGTTTAAATTGGTCATTAAAAACAATCATGTGTGGGCTCCAGAGCATTTTTCTCAACGAGAAAAATGGGCATTAAAAATTAAGAACGTGCTCTATTTTTTCTGGACATTTTTCTCGTCATGAAAAACAGTCGTGTGTATGCTTTAACGACGGGGGAAAAAACGTGCATGCTCAGAAGCAAGTTATGAGACGGGAAATTTGCATAATAAGCCCAAAGCGTGGCGCCGATCGAATGGAACTTCCCCTTTACAGTGCCGTTGTACGTGTTGTACGTCACCGCGCTTTGCTCAAGCATTTTTTATCACGATTGTGTGTAGACAAGGCAGGCTTGGGAGGAATCACGTCGAGAGAAACATCGTTTTTTCCATGACATAAATAACGGTTGTGTGTATGCGGCTTTAATTACCATTTTAAAGCAATGGCGACCCTAGGGGGCAAGAGGGGGCCCTGACCCCCCCCCCCAAAATTATGCTGTCCCCACCCAAAAAAAAATATTTTTTTTCCTTTTTTTTTGCATTTTTTGTATTTTGCTCGGGCCGCCACTGGAGTAACAGTCTCTCCTGAGAGGGAGAGCGTCCCCAGTCAGCTCTGCGGGGCATTTCTCCCCCCTCCCTTTCCTCATTGACACAGAGAAGAGCGAGTTGCAGAAAGGACTCTATGAGCACTGTGGGGGGGGCAAGCCTTCATGTCAGTTACTGAAAAAAACAGACCGATTTCTTCCGTCCTTAGGACAGGAGAACCAGCCTGTAAATTCTGAGAGTGGTGACTGCAAGCTGAGCCGAGTGTCAATCTATGACACTCTTTTACAGCCCAGCGAGTCCAGTCATCACTCTTCTCACATACGAGCAGGGAGGAATACAGCTCCTCCTCCTTCTTTCAGTCCCGCCCACACTATTCCGGTGTGCTGTATCTGAAGAGAGGGGATGTGTGGGCGGGGAATATGAAAATCAGCAGCACTCCTGGCTGTGTATGAATGACGCCTGAGATTCTAACCTGGACCGTGGTAAATGTGTGCACTGCAGACTGCAGTACACTGTAATCACTGAACTGCATTATCTCCATCTCTGCTCTCCCCCATCTGTCTCCCTCCCCCTCTCCGGTTCTTTTAAGACATTCACAATTTACTTTCACTTTCAGTTAGGCAGGTAATATACGGTGCAAATTTCTTTCCTGCATCCACAGATTGCAGGAAAGAAACTTGCATGAGTTCCCCATTAACACAGACAGTGCTGACAGGGGAATATCCCTCCTGTCCAGCAATTGTATTCTCCCGACAAACAGAGATTATCACTAGTGGCTATAGCAGGGGTGCCCAACCTTTTGAAGAGCGAAGGCCACTTAAGCGACTTGGTAACTGGTTGTGGGCCACAATCAGTGCATCGGCGGATAGCAGATTCATGTCTGCTCTGCATATGCAGAACGGACACGGTCACAGCCAGATCGGATTGGAGGTAGGACACAAGTCGGTTTACATCCACCACTTAGAGGTGAAGTGATCCGTCTGTATGCAAGACAAGTTTGAGCCAATAATCCGTCGTAAAAAAAATCCTGTTAATATGGTCGAAAAAAAAATGTTGTTTTAACCCCACTAACGATTAGAAAGTTCAGTGAAACCTTGGATTGCAAGCATAATTCATTCCATTAACATGCTTGTAATCCAAAGCACTTGTATATCAAAGCATTATATTTACAGGGTATAAAAGAGAAGAGAGGCGCCTATAAGGCCCCGTACACACGATCAAATAAAGCTGTTCAAATCGGTCTGACAGACCGATTTGATCAGATTTGTCTGCTGGGCTGTTTTGGTTTGATCGCTGTACACACGATCATACCAAAATCCCCGCCGGCAGACAGCGCGGTGACGTGGTGGTGACGTTGACGCCTCCACGTCACCGCACCAGGAAGTAAATCACTTCCGTGCATGCGTCAAATCCATTCGACGCATGTGCGGGCAGATATGTCGGCTGGTTAGCGTACTAACCAGCAGACATGTCGGACGGACGGATTCGCAGCAGACAGATTTTAAAGCATGCTTTAAAATCTGTCTCAGAAGCAAGTTATGAGACGGGAGTGCTCGTTCTGGTAAACTATAGTTCGTAATGGAGTAAGCACATTTATCACGCTGTAACAGACAGAAAAGCGCGAATCGTCTTTTACTAACACAAAATCAGCTAAAGCAGCACAAAGGGTGGCGCCATCCGAATGGAACTTCCCCTTTATAGTGCCGTTGTACCTGTTGTACGTCACCGCGCTTTGCTAGAACATTTCTTTTTTTCACGATCGTGTGTAGGCAAGGCCGTTTTAATGATCGGGTTGAAAAAAACTTTGTTTTTCTAGACCCTTAAAAACGTCATTTTTTAGAACCCGAAAAACGGTCGTGTGTACGCGGCATTAGGCTTAACATACTGCGCCACAAACGACAGTCATAACTCCACACGCCAGACACACACCCAGGGAAAATGAGCAGATTTTAAAATTAAGCCTTTCATTCTATGCTTTTCAACACCTAGAATACAGAAATAGAATTAAATTGATAGTACTCAGCAACCAACGCAGTAAACGTGTGAAAAATCGGCGCTATACTTATACCTCAACCGTAATTACAGCTACACACCTACAATTAAAAAAACGAAAATAACCCTGTCACAAACCTGGGGAATTAAAACCTAAGCACATAAAGGAATACATTATCAGAGGTCACCTTCAGTGAATAGCACATATCAAAACGATCAGTAGATTTGATATATGCAGTGTATATATATATATATATATATATATATATATATATATATATATATAGAACAGGGGTGGCAAACCATGTGGCCCGCGCAACTGGCCGTCCGTTGCCACCTTGTCCGTGTTCGGATCGGCACAGAACGCGATCCGCGGAGCGCACCGCTGCCTCGACCTTAGAAAAGGCCGTGGCTTCGGCCTAGCTCCGGAGCGGTCGGGCATCTTGGTACACCCGGCGGCGGTGGCTGCCTAGGTGCACGCTGACGTCATCACCCCTCCCTTATCTGCGCGTGGATCTTCTAGTTGGCTATTCTGCATCTGCAAGAACTTGTCAATTACAGTAAGTTTTGAAGTTTTGGCATGTTGGACTGGCTAATAGAGTGATGAGGTGGGGGCAACGTTGGACTGGCTATTACAGTGATGAGGTGGGGGCAATGTTGGACTGGCTATTACAGTGGTGAGGTGGGGGCAATGTTGGACTGGCTATTACAGTGGTGAGGTGGGGGCAACGTTGGACTGGCTATTACAGTGATGAGGTGGGGGCAATGTTGGACTGGCTATTACAGTGATGAGGTGGGGGCAACGTTGGACTGGCTATTACAGTGATGAGGTGGGGGCAATGTTGGACTGGCTAATACAGTGATGAGGTGGGGGCAATGTTGGACTGGCTATTACAGTAATGAGGTGGGGGCAATGTTGGACTGGCTATTACAGTGATGAGGTGGGGGCAATGTTGGACTGGCTATTACAGTAATGAGGTGGGGGCAATGTTGGACTGGCTATTACAGTAATGAGGTGGGGGCAATGTTGGACTGGCTATTACAGTGATGAGGCGGGGGCAATGTTGTACTGGCTATTACAGTGATGAGGTGGGGGCAATGATAGATGTTACAGTGAGGTGAGGGCAATGGTAGATGTTACAGTGAGGTGGGGGCAATGGTGGATGTTACAGTGAGGTGGGGGCAATGGTAGATGTTACAGTGAGGTGGGGGCAATGGTGGATGTTACAGTGAGGTGGGGGCAATGGTGGATGTTACAGTGAGGTGGGGGCAATGGTGGATTTTACAGTGAGGTGGGGGCAATGGTGGATGTTACAGTGAGGTGAGGGCAATGGTGGATGTTACAGTGAGGTGGGTGCAGTGGTGGATGTTACAGTGAGGTGGGGGCAATGGTAGATGTTACAGTGAGGTGGGGACAATGGTGGATGTTACAGTTAGATGGGGGCAATGGTAGATGTTACAGTGAGGTTGGGGCAATGGTAGATGTTACAGTGAGGTTGGGGCAATGGTGGATGTTACAGTGAGGTGGGGGGAGTGGTGGATGTTACAATGATCCGATCCGTGAGTTTTTCGATCCGTTGCAATCCTAGCATCGGGAGTGAGTGACTAGGGGGACACATAGTCTTACAGATACAACCGTACTGCTAATGCGGCCACCGATGAATTTGAGTTTGTCACCCCTGATATAGAATATCTCACAAAATTGAGTACACCCCTCACATTTGTGTAAATATTTTATTCTATCTTATCATATGACAACACTGAAGAAACAACACTTTGCTACAAAGTTGTGTAGTGAGTAGACATGTGCAGACTGGAATATTTTGTTTTGTTTTTTCGTTTTCGTTTTCGGAAAATAAATTTATTTAGTTACTCCCGAAAATCGTTTTGATTTATTTAGTTTTTCGTTGGGGAATAGCTTTCGTCCGAAAATCCAATAATACTTTGTTTCTGTCGAATGGTCGAAAGAATATTCGACGGAACGTCGAATCGTACATTTCCGTTCGAATATTCTGCCTACAAGAACTCTAATGTTGTATAACTAGTAATAATGTTGAATCTATTCTCTAAAATGTCGAATCTATTTTCTCATAAATCGAAATCTATTCTCTGTAATGTCGAATCTATTATTTCTATAGTGTCGAATCTTTTCACTATAATGTTGAATCTTTTCTCTAAGATGTCGAATCTTTTCCCTACAATGTCGAATCTCTCTATATCGAATTTTTACCGCAACGAAAACGAAAATAAAGCATTTTTTATGTCGGATCTTTTGGTTTTAGTTTCTTGCACTTTCGTTTTCGTTTGTTAAAACGATAACAAAAAAAACAGATTTTCGGACGAAAATGCATTCTAACGAAAACGAATGCACATGTCTAGTAGTGAGTGTACGTCTGACGGGCCGTTTCAGCAGACAGATTCGATCGTGTGTACGGGCAAACAGACGGATTTGGCCACCCGACAGATTTCAAAGCATGCTTTGAAATCTGTCGGCTGCAAACCCGTCCGCCCGACATGTCTGCTGGTTAGTACGCTAACCAGCAGACATATCTTCTCGCACATGCGTCGAATGGATTCGACGCATGCGCGGAAGTGTTTTACTTCCGGGTGCGGTGACGTGGCGGCGTCAACTTCACCGCCACGTCACTGACACGTCAGCGTGCTGTCTGCCGGTGGGGATTTTGGTTTGATCATGTGTACACGATCAAACCAATACATCCCAGGAGACAGATTTGTTCAAATCTGTCAGTCCGACCGATTTGAACAAATCTATTTGCTCGTGTGTACGAGGCCTATCAGCGTACCCTCAAAATAACTCAACCAACCTACTGTGCACCTACACCCCCTTCCTGCCCAGACAAAATTTTAGCTTCGGGCACTGCGTCGCTTTAACTGACAATTGCGCGGTCGTGCGACGTGGCTCCCAAACAAAATTGGCGTCCTTTTTTCCCCACAAATAGAGCTTTCTTTTGGTGGTATTTAATCACCCGTGCGGTTTTTATTTTTTGCGCTATAAACAAAAAAAGAGCGACAATTTTGAAAAAAGACACAATATTTTTTGCTTTTTGCTATAATAAATATCCCATTTAAAAAAAAAAAAAAACATTTTTTATCTCAGTTTAGGCCGATATGTATTCCTCTACATATTTTTGGTAAAAAAATGTAAAAAATTAAATCGCAATAACCGTATAGTGACTGGTTTGCGCGAAAGTTATATTGCCTACAAAATACGGGACATAATTATGATTTTTATTTATTTATTTTTTTACTAGGAATGGCGGCGATCTGCGTTTTTTTTTTTTCCGGGACTGGGGCATTATAGCGAACACATCGGAAACTTTTGACACATTTTTAGGACCATTTACATTTATACAGTGAACAATGCTATAAATATGCATTGATAACTGTATAAATGTAACTGGCAGGGAAGGGGTTAACCACTAGGGGGCGGGGAAGGGGTTAAATGTTTCTCCTTGTTTGTGTTCTAACTGTGGGGGGAGGGGGGGTGACTGGGGAGGTGACCGATTGTGTCCCTATGTACAAGGGACACAATCGGTCGCCTCTCTCCCTGCCAGGGACGTGCAGCTCTGTGTTTACACACACAGCTCCACGTCCCAGCTCAGTTACACGGCAATCACGGGTGCCCGGCGGCCATCGCGGCCGCCGGGCACACGCACGGGGGTCCCAGTGATGCGACGGTTGCGCGCGCCCCTAGCAACTTCTAGGACAATGGAGTTACCCACCCGCCGTCATATGACGGTGGGCGGGTGACAAGTGGTTAATGTCTAAACCACTGGCTACAGATAAGTAACCACTTACGGCAATTATCTCCTGAACTCCTGAAGCCACATCCATATGTGATAGAGTTTATGGAAAAAATTAAAAGTCCAAAGGCTCTAAATCGGACTTTGTAGGCAAGATGGACGAGAGTATAATAAAAAAAATATTGGGCCAGATTCAGCAAGACTTGCGCTGGAGTAATTCGATATGCGCCGCGTAACTGTGAAGATGCGCCGTCGTATCTATGTGGCCGTACCCACCAAACTAGATGCGACAGAAAACGGGCCATTTCCGATCGGCTTAACTTTCCGACCCCAGAGTCTCGTCAGCGCATAATTTCGCTTGACGCATCAGTCGCGCCTATTGATTTCCCCTGCAAACATGCAAATGAGGGAGATTTCCCGATTCGCGAACGGATTAGCACCATACGCTGGCTACATGCGCCGCGCGTATCTCGTCCGTCCGGCGCAAAGTTATTTCTACAAATAGCTGCTTTATTTTTACTCCAGAAGTCCACAGGTCAGCAGGAGAGCAGCTACAGCAGCGTTACCGACGATAAGAGCTAGCTGAGCACCCCCACTTGCAGGACAACACCTCTGTCCATGCTTGTCTGTCAACTTTTACAGCCATGGAGGAAGACATCATAGGTCTCCATAGCCGAGATGACCGCTGACAGCTCCTGGCCTTTAGAGTTCAGCTTTCTCCTGTGTGTTTGCGGGGAACGGGAGCAGCCATCTCAGAACAAAAGTAACTTCACTGCGGGGAGGGGGAACAGGATATACTTTAGTGCCGAAATGGCGCATCTACGGGCACATTTAAACGCCCAACAGAACGCATTGCGCTGACGTTTCCTGTGAAGTGGTGCCGACGGAAGTTGTGAGCATGCGCACAAGGGGGCAAGTGGAGCCTCACTTACTGCGCATGCTCCGTGGATGATGCGCTGAACGTAAGCCTCTGCGCTGGGCTCCGCCCATCATTTACATATGATCACACCCACTTCCACTTGCGTCGGGTTGCGCCAACGCATCTTCGTTACTCCGTCGCAAAATTACGCCCATGCGCTTGGTGAATGCTGTACTTCACTCGCTAGTTTGCGTCAGCGCAGCGTATATGCGTTGCGCTACGCTGGCGAAAAGATGCGTGCATCTACCTGAATCTGGCCCATTGTATTTTATTAACAACAAAACATTCACAAACAGATCAAGTATAGAAAGAGTTAAAAAAAACATACATATAACACAAAAATGACATTAAACTATGATTGTGAACAGAAGGTTGACACCAAATGGACAGCAGTGAGCCCCTGTGCTGCCGGCAGGGGCGATCGGATTCTGTCCCCTCTGTGGTAGAGCTGCACGATTCTGGCTAAAATGAGAATGCCTCGTACACGCGACCGGTTTCCTTTGCAAAAACCATCAAGAAAATTGGTGGCAGAGCTTTTTTGCCGAGAAAAACGGTCGTTTGTATGTTTTTCGTCGAGAAAACTGTTGTGGATCTCGATGAGAAAAAAAGAGAACATGCTCTCTTTTTTCTCTTCGAGGGTCTCTATTTTTTTAACATGTTTCTCATCGGGCTGGTTTACGGCAAAAAAACAGGTTTATGTGTATGCTTAGAAACCTGCGCATGCTCAGAATAAAGTATGAGACCGGAGCGCACCTTCCGTAAAAGTAGCGTTTGTAATGGAGATAGCACATTCGTCACGCTGTAACAGGCTGAAAAGCACAAATCGTCTCTCACCAAACTTTTACTAACACGCGGTAACATGAGATTAGCAAAAGCAGCCCCAAGGGTGGCGCCAGTGGAATGGAACTTCCCCTTTATAGTGCCGTAGTACGTGTTGTACGTCACCGTGTTTGAGAACGATGAGATTTTGTCTTGACAGTGTGTATGCAAGGAAAGCTTGACAAGATTCTTGTCGAGGAAAACTACACGTTTCTTTTACGATGAGATTCTCGGTCGTGTGTACGAGGCATTAGGGTCTCTGCTAAAATATGTATAATTGGGGGTTCCAAGTAACTTTCTAGCAAAAATATTGATTTTAACTACTTGCCGCCCGCCTTAAGCAAAAAGACTTCGACAAAGTGGTTTCAATATCTTGAGTGGACACCATATGACGTCCTCAGGATATTAAGCCGATGCACGCCCCCGGGGACACGCATCGCGTCGATCGTTGTTGCAGGGTGTCAGTCTGACACTCGCAACACCGATCTAGGTAAGGAGTCTCTCACGGAGACTCTTTACCACGTTATCAGCCATGTCCAATCACTGCTGATCACGATGTAAACAGGAAAAGCCGGTAAACGGCTTTTCCTCACTCGCGTCTGTCAGGCGCGAGTAGAGGAGAGCCAATCGGCTGCTCCTCTGACAGGGGGGGTTGTGCTGATCGATTATCAGCACAGCCCCCCCGAGGATGCCCACTGGACCACCAGGGATTCAAAACACAGATTTGTCACCCTAGACCACCAGGGATGACAATGACACAAATAATGGATGCCAATCAGTGCCCACAATGGGCATCACTGATTGGCAGGTATTGTTTGGCAATTGGGACTGATTGGCATCCATTAGTACAACACATAAGTTAGTGCCACCTATCAGTGCCCATCTATGCCCATTTGTGCTACCTATCAGTGCCCATCCATGCCGCCTATCCGTGCCCATCCATGCCGCCTATCCGTGCCCATCCATGCTGCCTATCCGTGCCCATTCGTGCCGCCTATCCGTGCCCATCCGTGCCACCTATCCATGCCTATCTGTGCCGCCTATCCGTGCCCATCCATTCCGCCTATCCGTGCTGCCTATCAGTGCCCATCCGTGCCACCCATCAGTGCCGCATATTAGTGCCCATCATCAGTGTCCATCAATGCCACCATAGGTGTGCACAGCCCATTGTATTAGGGTGTGCACTAGGGGCGGACTGACCATTCGGGAACTCGGGCACTGCCCGAGGGCCCCATGGCACTAGGGGGCCCCATCAGGGTTGCCAGCCTCAGTAAAACCAGGGACAGACAGTATGTAAAAATCTCCTATTGTCCGAGGGCCCCATAATCTCCAATTGCCCCTGGTGTTCAACCCAAAGCTCAAATACACACCCCTTTCTCTGCAGCCTCAGTGCACTGCACAGGGAATGAATAGGAGGAGCCCTGCGCTAAGCAGCTTCCTGTTCATTCACAAATTGAAGCATAGTAATCACAGTTTAATATGCTTCAGCTATGAATGAACACAGAGAGCAAGTGTGTTCACTATGTTAATTTAGAAAAGGAAGGAGCCAGTCAATGACATATTGACTAGCCCATGGGTGCTCAACCTGTGGTCATCAAACCGTTGCGGAACTACAAGTCCCATCATGCCTCTGCCTTTGGGAGTCATGCTTGTAACTGACCGCAGTGCCTCATTGGACTTGGAGTTCCTGCAACAGCTGGGGGGCCACAAGTTGGGCACCCATGGGCTAGCCCCTCCCCCTGCTCTCCATCCTAAACATCCCCCCTAACAGTCAGGGGTAGAGGAGAGGAAAGGAAAGAAACCAGTAGCACTGTGGAGGGAAAAAAAAAGAGGGAAGCCTGGGCAGCAGGGGAAATTGGCACACCCCCTGCGCACACCTATGTTTATTCTCCAAAAATAATCCATACACGTCCACTACTTTATGTCCCTGTAATAAAAATAATTACGAAACTGTTATTTACTATGTTTTCCTTTCTTACATCCTTCCATATCTCTCCTTTCCCCCCATTTGTTTTAAGCGAGCAGTTGTGATCATGTCCATTGCTCCCTGCACAGTACAAATCTTATAGACCATAATCCATCTCAGGAGTGAGCAAGAGAGGGTGGCTATGTTTCTACATACAGTGTTGAATATCCATACCAGACCTGAAGGGTCTGGTAATTGAATTTGGGGGACTCCCAGGCTTTTGTTTTGTTTTTTATGACTTTTCTCTGAATTGCCGGCAGCCTAAAATTCATTATAGCCGCAAGTGATTTTAAAAGACTTTTTTTCCTTCAGAAATTACACTTTGTGCTGGGACAGTTCTATGTACGGGAAACAAGCGCTACCTCACAGACATACTAAACACACCCCCCCCCCCCATATACAAAATATAAAGGAATATTTTACTTTTATTGTTTCACTTTAGGCATTATTAAAATCACTGCTCCCAAAAAAACGTCATTGCATTGCATTGATACATGTCCCCAAAAACTTTTTAGGACAATAACTTGCATATTAGCCTTTAGAATTAGCACTTTAGATTTCAAACATTAGAGTCCCATAGACTTTAACAGGGTTCTAAAGTTCACAGGTTCTGGTTGAACCAAACGGGGGGGTATGCGGCTCATCCCTAAAGTGGACCTTCACCCTCCTTTTTCCCTTTCCCCAACTCCCCAAATTTATATTTTTTCCAAGGGGTTGGGGGTGTAAAGTTTAAAGTGTGTTCTCATCCCCTTGAATGGCTCACAGTCAGTGAATGTGAGGGGGGGCTGTTTTTGCCACGGGTGCAAAGCATCACGACCGCGGCATGTGATCTGCGTTTGTGATCTGCATTTGTGATCTGCCTTTTTAATCTGCCTTTGTGATCCGTGTTTGTGATCTGCATTTGTGATCTGCCTTTTTAATCTGCCTTTGTGATCCGTGTTTGTGATCTGCATTTGTGGTGTCTTTAAAAACCTATTGTCACCCGCAGCATATTTCATGCTCGGTGCTTCTAGAACATAGTGCAATTTCCTGCGTCATGTTCCGGTGTGATCAGGCTCTTAGCGAGGTCTGTCTGTGGAAGAATAGGCAGGGGCCCTAGGGCTGGGGCCCTTGTGCAGGGTGAATGGTCTTGCTCTATACTGGCCTATACTGGTCTGAACTGATCTATACCCCCCCCCCCCCCATAGATTTCTGTGGGCAGCCTGTGATGGGTGTGACCACGATACCACTAAAAGTTCTGGATGAACTCTGCACATTTCTATACACTCTAGAAATCTTTCCATATCAACAGGGATATTTAGTTCACATGCATTACAATGCAGGTTTAAGCCGGCCAACTGCGTCAAAGTAATCCCTCTCTGGCCAGTCCCTACTCTACTCTATATCTATTTATCTATCTATCTATCTATCTATCTATCTATCTATCTATCTATCTATCTATCTATCTATCTATCTATCTATCTATCTATCTATCTATCTATCTATCTATCTATCTATCTCTAATCTTTTATCTATGTATCCTATCTATATATTGCATCCTATCTATCTATCCAGCTATCTATTTATCTTAACTATCTATTTATCGCATCTTATCTTTCTATCTGTTTTCAATTTGTTTATTGATTTTCTCCATATCCATATAAAACATTACAATGGACGAGATACAGTAGGTGACTGCCAATTTGTGTCAATCTCGTTGCATTTCTCGGCGAGATTGACCACCTACGAGCCCCGTCGTGGGAGCCAGTGCCAAGGGAAAAAGTTGACATACGTCCAGGGGCAGACTGACCATCAGACACTTCGGGCACGGACTGAGGGCCCGTGGCCAGTAAAGGGCCCCATGACAGCTTCCACGTCAGCTGGTCGTTAAACCAGCTGGCGTTGTTTTTCCGAATGCAAGTTTTGCGTTTTGGTGCCACGGCTGTTTGTTGTTGTTGTTGTATTGTATTTATTTTATTTGCTAGGGTCGTTTTGAAGAGTTCCGACTGGAGCTTTTTCTGGGACCTAGTCCAGTAAATTATCACCGTTTTTTTTTTGTTTTTTTTTGGCCTGAGGTGGTTGGCGATTTTAAATTTAATGGCATGGTGATCGGTCCATGGTAGTGGCTCATTTTCCCCCGATCTCAATTTCCAAATCCTGTTTGAAAATGAGATCTAGGGTATGGCCTGAGGCATGAGTGGGACCTTGTATTAATTGCTGCAGACCTAGTCCTTCCAGATGGTCGATGCAAGCGTCAGCGACAGGGTCCAACGATGAGTTGGCCCAGAGGTTGAAGTCCCCAAGCACCAAAAGGTGTTTGATGCTTAGGGTGTAAGAGGAGATGAATTCTGTTAGTGACGTGACAAGGTGCGTTTTTGGGCCAGGAGGTCTATAGCACAGTAACATATGGACCGTGTCTTGGGGGTTTGTTTGCAGCTGAACAGTGAGGGTTTCCATGAATGGAAGCGAGTATTAGAGGACTGGTTTGGTGATCGAGAGGTGAATCTTGTGGATCACTGCCAGCCAGACCTCCTACTCTTTGCCCCACTCTGTTCTGCATTTGGATGCGATAATTTGTCGGCACCAATTCTTCCAGAATGGTGTTGCAATCGCCTGTAAGCCAGCTTTCTGTGATAAAGAGGCAATCTAGATCATGTAGAAGGATGAAATCATGGATTTCCTGCCGGTGTTTTACTGCCGATCTAGTGTTGACCAGAGTGCAGGATATGCGTTTGGGCTGGTGTGTGCTAATGCGATTTTTTACTGTTAATCGTCTATTGATTCTTAACAGTTGTTCGCTTTTTGGAGCTTTTTCGGTGACCATTTGGAGTGTTGAGGCGAATGGCTATAATTCCCAGATGGTTTCTGCAGAGTATTTCAGATAACCCATAGTTGCAGAAAAAAACGGGAAGTATTGATAATTACAGGGGGGGTTTTGGCGATGCTGGGGAGGAGGAATAGACAAGCGAACCTGTCACTTCTCTATGTCCTCCCTTTCTATAATTGGTCCAGAGGAAGGCGAAAAACCCCAGGCGTGCTGTGCCAATCTGCCTTACCTGGGGAAAAAAATTCCTTCCTGATCCCAATAGGCGATCGGTCGCAACCCTGGATCAATTTATGAAATGAGGGGTGTTAGTTTTTAGATTGAGAAAAGGCCTGTGCCAGGGAGGGTGAAGGGGGGTGTAGGTGGTGTATTGTAGTGCTGTAGGTGTACCAAGATGGCCGCCGACCTTTGGATTTGACCAGTGAAGCCTCCTCTTCCGCACTGGTGACTAGTTGGTTATCCTCATTGGCTATGGTCAGTGAAGTCTTTACGACCTCACTGGTGACTTGTTTGTTGTCCTTGTTGCATTTGACCAGTGAAGTCTTTACACCCCCACTGGTGACTTGCTTGTTGTCCTTGTTAGCTGTAGCCAGTGAAGTCTTTTCCTCCTCACTATTGGCTGATTTTCTGTTCTCGTTGGATTTGACCAGTGAAGCCTTCTTTTCCGCACTGGTGACTGGTTTGTTGTCCTCGTTCGATATGGTCATTGAAGTCTTTACGAACTCACTGAGGACTTGTTTGTTGTCCTTGTTAGTTGTAGCCAGTGAAGTATTTTCCTCCTCACTATTGGCTGATTTTTTGTCCTCGTAGGATTTAGCCAGTGAAGCCTTTTCGCTCTCACTCCTAACTGAAGTTATAGAAGGTTTCTTGTCTTCCATGGATGTAGCCGGTGGAAATGTCACCTTCATTCCCTCACTCATGTATGAAAAGTCCACAAAAAACTCTTGCTCAAATGAGTCAATTGCTATCTCCGGGTCTTCGGACAGAAATTCATCCACTTCAATGATATCCTCCAGTGATTCCTCCAGAGGTTCTTCAAGAATAGTCTCCGATGGTCCTTCTACCTCTGCCCAGTCAAGCCCTTTAAAGAAAGCGTGTGATTGGAGATCGCGCACTAGGTACGCACGTTCTTCTTGGTCATGCCATAAAAGTCTGTGTATGAGTTCATACAGGGGAAACTCCATGTGCTTTGGGAAAGTGGTTGCCATGTTGTTAATGAGGTCAGCCAACTCCTCATCGTTCTCCTGTCCAGTATAAAAAGGATGAAACCCTACGGCCATCTCATATACTATTATCCCAAATGAGAAATAGTCTGCCGGGTAATAGTATGGCTTACGAGCATAGACTTCAGGGGCCATGTAAGTCATTGTCCCCACACGCTCTCTGACTCTGTTGGACTCTGTGATACAAGATGCTGCCAAACCGAAATCTGTAATTTTGGCGTGGTCTTGATCATCCAGAAGAATGTTCTCTGGTTTTAGATCCCTGTGAAGGATCTGTAGAGAATGAAGGTGTCGCAATCCACACAGAATATCGGCAGTAATATATCTTAAGTGTTTTGTTTCAAATGGAGCTGAAGAATTTATGACTGCTCTGAGTTCCCCTCCACCCATGAACTCCATAGCAAAGACCAGATGAGTCTCTGTTTGAAATGAGCAGTAGAATTGTACAAAAAATATGGAGCTGCTGCATGTTTTCATTAGATCCCTCTCATCAAAGGCACACAAGGGATCATCATCATCAAGTACTTGTCTTTTTTGAACAAATTTCAACGCCAGCTTTTTGTTAATGATGGGATTAGAGGCCAAGAACACTTTTCCAAAGGCCCCTTTCCCAAGCATTCTATGGAAAGTGAAACTTTTCATGGTAAGTTTTTCTGATTCGTCATTGGTGACTGTTTTGTTGTCCTCGGATATAGTCAGTGAAGTCTTAACGACCTCACTGGTGACTTGTTTGTTGTCCTTGTTGGATTTGGCCAGTGAAGTCTTTACACTCCCACTGGTGACTTGCTTGTTGTCCTTGTTAGCTGTAGCCAGTGAAGTCTTTTCCTCCTCACTATTGGCTGATTTTTTGTCCTCGTTGGATTTGACCAGTGAAGCCTCCTCTTCCGCACTGGTGACTGGTTTGTTGTCCTCGTTCGATATGGTCAGTGAAGTCTTTACGACCTCACTGGTGACTTGCTTGTTGTCCTTGTTAGTTGTAGCCAGTGAAGTCTTTTCCTCCTCACTATTGGCTGATTTTTTGTCCTTGTTGGATTTGGCCAGTAAAGCCTCCTCGCTTTCACTCGTAACTGAAGTTATGGGAGGTTTCTTGTCCTCCATGGATGTAGCCGGTGGAATTGGCTGAATGTCTCTAGTGGATGAGATAACATTTTTGCCTAGAGAAGGAGAGAAAAAAAGTATTACTTCTATTTGCTCATCTTTTCTATAAAACATAATCTGTGGCCATTTCAATGTGTTTCTTTTTCATATGTAAGTGAATTTGTGTTATGACAATAATGTTGTCTCACAAATTTCTCTTTATGGCAGTTATATACATACATGGACAATATGGTGGATATCTATTCTCAGCGCATGGCTTTTATAAGTCCTCATCATGACATCCCTAACTGCTATTAAACACTGAGTAACCATACTTAACCCTTTTGTTGCTAGGTAGGTACTTCATACAGGCCTAACTGTAGGGGTTTTACACACACTTTCCGGCGGCTGCAGCCACTGATAGTGTGTAATCCCCCTACTGTCGGGTCTATATGACGTATGGACTTGCATATCTGACCAACCGACTTCCTGCTGTCAGATTGAAGCAGTCGGGCGCCTAGGGAACAGACGCATACTACTCCCAACCCCCCCCCCATTTGATGTGCCACCTGTATTATCCATGTTTTCTGTATCCAGCACATAAAGAAATCATTTTATTTCTGTCTATGGACACAATTCACAAAGCTTCAACATTAGGACAAGGATCTATTTTTAGCTTGTGACAGTCATATTCAGATCTCCCTGATCCCAACTGAAATTACTGCTCATCTGATCTTATCCTGGTGATGAAAATTCAAAATTTTGCCCATATAGTATTTAACCCCCTTGAGTGCCAGTCTGTAATATAATATTCCCTCATTATCAGGACATTGTTCAGATTTCAGCGCTGTGATGACAGTTTGAATGACAGTTGGTTATGTAACACTGTATACACTAATGGATTTCATATCTTTTTTTTTTTGATAGAACTTTCTTTTGGTGGTGTTTAGGTCAGAAACTAATGATCTATTATTAATTGGCCGATTATTGTTAAAAACCTGACAGAGGTTCTAACTCTTCCCTACTCTCAGTCCGGTGACCCGCTATGTGTATATATAGTGACCAATATATATATATATATATATATATATATATATATATATATATAATATATATATATGTATTTGGGTGGTAAATGTTGATTTGTCTTACAGTGCCTTGCATTATATCTCATTATTGTAATACTTACAATCTGCATCTTCTTCCAATTTTGTCTGAAAAAAGGCACAAAATCTGCCCAGAAATGCCCTAAATTTCTTCCCATTTGCCCTAAGTCTACCCCCCTGAGGGGCAGAATCTTGGGGCTGTGGGGTGGGATTGTAGTCCCCTGTTAAGGGTCCCACTCTCAGTAATTTTACAGGATCCTCCTTGTTGTTTTTCAGGAGATCCTCCACATCATATCCTCTCGTTCTCACAAATAGCCGGTTCATGATTTCAAATCACAAAGCGATATCTCAGAGAGAAAGAAAAAACACAACCGCTTCCAGCAATGTCCACAGTTGGAATGGCTCAAGGATGCTCTGCGAGCTCTATTTATTTGCTGAAGCTGAGGGGGCGGAGCCAAATTATGACATCACAGTGCTTCAGCTGCAAGGTCATGTGACCTTGGCTTGGCAATAACAACTCCATATATGGGGAAAAAAAACCTCCAGCATCCTATGTGGTGTTTATAGATCAGATTTTTTGGCAATTCTTTTTAACTAAAAGAAATATGGAACATCTTTGTTCAGCTTAGATCTGTATTATTCATGTATTCTGTGTTCAGCACATGAAAAAAAAAAATGTGTTTCTGTCTATGGACACAATTCACAAAGCTTCAACATCAGGAGAAGGATCTATTTTTAGCCTGTAACAGTCATGTTCAGAACTCCCAGATCCCAACTGACATTACTGGTCATGTCATCTTATCCTGGTGATGAAAATTCTAAATTTTAACCCCTCGAGTGCCAGTCTGCAATATTCCCTCATTATCAGGACAGTGTTCAGATTTCAGCGCTGTGATGACAGTTTGATTGACAGTTGGTTATGTAACACTGTGTATACAACTAATGGATTTCATATCTTTTTTTTTTTTTTTATAAATATAATTTTCTTTTGGTGGTGTTTAGGTCTGAAACTAATGGTCTAATAATAATTGGCCAATTATTGTTAAAAAGCTGACAGAGATTCTAACTCTTCCCTACTCTGTCCAGTGACCCGCTATGTGTATATATAGTGACCTCAATATATACATATGTGTGTGTATTTGGGTGATAAATGTTGTTTTACCTTACAGTGCCTTGCATTATATCTCTATATTATTATAATAATACTTACTATCTGCATCTTCTTCCAATTTTGTTTGAAAAAAGGCACAAAATCTGCCCAGAAATGCTCTAAATTTCTTCCCATTTGCCCTAAGTCTACCCCCCTGAGGGGCAGAATCTTGGGGCTGTGGGGTAGGATTGCAGTCCCCTGTTAAGGGTCCCGCTCTCAGTAATTTAACAGGATCCTCCTTGTTGTTTTTCAGGAGATCCTCCACATCATATCCTCTCGTTCTCACAAATAGCCGGTTCATGATTTCAAATCACAAAGCGATATCTCAGAGAGAAAGAAAAAACACAACCGCTTCCAGCAATGTCCACAGTTGGAATGGCTCAAGGATGCTCTGCGAGCTCTATTTATTTGCTGAAGCTGAGGGGGCGGAGCCAAATTATGACATCACAGTGCTTCAGCTGCAAGGTCATGTGACCTTGGCTTGGCAATAACAACTCCATATATGGGGAAAAAAAACCTCCAGCATCCTATGTGGTGTTTATAGATCAGATTTTTTGGCAATTCTTTTTAACTAAAAGAAATATGGAACATCTTTGTTCAGCTTAGATCTGTATTATTCATGTTTTCTGTGTTCAGCACATGAAAAAAAAAATGTGTTTCTGTCTATGGACACAATTCACAAAGCTTCAACATCAGGAGAAGGATCTATTTTTAGCCTGTAACAGTCATGTTCAGAACTCCCAGATCCCAACTGACATTACTGGTCATGTCATCTTATCCTGGTGATGAAAATTCTAAATTTTAACCCCTTGAGTGCCCGTCTGCAATATTCCCTCATTATCAGGACAGTGTTCAGATTTCAGCGCTGTGATGACAGTTTGAATGACAGTTGGTTATGTAACACTGTATACACTAATGGATTTCATTTTTTTTTTTTTACTTTTTTTTCATGAATAAAACTTTCTGTTGGGGGTGTTTAACCACTTCACACAAAATGACATACCTATGAATATTTTTACGCGCAAAGGAGGGATTTTTGTCTTTTAGACCCCCCCCCCCCCTTGATACTTTCCATAAAGAGTACCTGTCACCTCCTTTTACTGTCACAAGGGATGTTTAGATAGCAACAAAAGTGATCAGATTATTTTTTTAAGTCAAATGACGGCCACAGGAACCATTCGTTCCTCCGGGCGGCAGTCATATGACGTTCTGGGACCCCCGCAGTGTGAAGTGCGCGTGTGCTCGCTGCATCACTGGGGACCCGTTGCGCGTGCCCAGCAGCCACGATGTCCATCAGGCTCCCACGATTGCTTGTCACAGAGCCAGGGACTTGGATCTGTGTGTGTAAACACAGAGATCCAAGTCCTGTCAGGGAGAGGAGACCGATGATGTGTACGACCTTGTACAAAGGGACACCAATCGGTCCCCTCCCCCCACAGTGAGAATCACTCCCTAGGGAACACATTAACCCCTTGGTCGCCCCCTAGTGTTAACCCCTTCCCTGCCAGTCCCATTTATACAGCAATCAGTGCATATTTATAGCACTCTTCGCTGTATAGATGTGAATGGTCCCAAAATAGTGTCAAAAGTGTCCAATCTGTCCGCCACAATATCGCAGCCCTGACAAAAATCGCATATTGCCGCCATTACTAGTAAAAAATAAAAATAAATGTCATAAATCTATCCACTATTTTGTGGGCGCTATAACTTTTGCGCAATTCAATCAAACGCTTATTGCAAATTTTTACCAAAAATATGCAGAAAAATACATATCGACCTAAACTGAGAAAAAACATTTTTGGGAAAAGAAATGGGATATTTATTAAAGCAAAAAGTAAAACATATATATATTTTTTTTTTCAAAATTGTCACAATTTTTTTGTTTATAGCGTAAAAAATAAAAACCGCAGAGATGATCAAATACCGCCAAAAGAAAGCTATATTTGTGGGGGAAAAAAGGACATTCATTTTGTTTGGGAGCCACGTTGCACGACTGCGCAATTGTCATTCAAAGCGTGACAGCGCTGCCTTTGTGTGTTTTTTGTATCCTGCTATCCATTTTTCCAGTGGTTGGGAGCTGCACTGGGAATCAGCCTGCAAGAAGATCAGCTAAAAGTAGTTGGATATGTGTGTGCGTTCTAATTAATCTAAATTAGTTGATTAATCGATAAAAAAAAAAAAAAAAAGAAACGATTAATCGAACACAAAAATTGTTATCAGTAACAGCCCTAAAAAAAATGCGTATTTTTTCCCCAAAAATTGTGTTTGGAAAGACTGATGAACAAATACTGCCCCTTCCTCTGCTCTCCATCCTGAAACATCCCCCGTAACAGCCAGGGGTAGAGGAGAGGAAAGGAAAGCAACCAGTAGCACTGTGGGGGACAAAAAACAGAGGGAAGCCTGGGCAGTAGGGGAAATTGGTAATGCACACCTGGCACAACCCCTGCGCACGCCTATGAATGCCACCACATCCGTGCCACCTCATCACTGCCCATCAGTGTTGCCTTATCAGTGCCCGTTAGTGCATTACCATCAGTGCCCATCAGTGAAGGAGAAACGTACTTATTTACAAATAAATTAAAAAAAACGTTTTTTTTCTAAATTTTCTGTAATTTTTTTATATTTTTTTGCAGAAAATAAAAATCCCAGAGGTGATCAAATACCACCAAAAGAAAGCACTATTTGTGGGGACAAAATTATAAAAAAAATTAGTTTGGGTACAGTGTAGCACGACCCTGCAATTGTCATTCAAAGTGCAACAGCACTGAAAGCTAAAAATTGGTCTGGGCGGGAAGGTGTATAAGTGGCCAGTATGGAAGTGGTTAACTTAAACAAGTGTCAGAAAAAGATTTAGGGCCAGATTCAGGTAACTTTTACGACGGCATATCTCCAGATACGCCGCCGTAATTTCAAATGTGCGCCGTCGCATCTTTGCGCCGATTCACAAAGCGAGATACACCTAAAAACATGGCTTCAGCCGTCCGACGTAACTTGCCTACGCCGGCGTATCGTGGGCGCATAGTTCGCTGGACGCATTCGGCGTTCCCATTATAAATATGCAAATGAGCAAGATACGCCGATTCACGAACGTACGTACGCCCGACGCAGTAATCTACGCCGTTTACGTAAGGCGTTTTTCTGGCGTAAAGATAAACCACCAAAAAGGTGCCACAGCCCATGCAAGGTATGGACGTCGGAAAACCCTTCGAAGTTTACGTCGTTTACGTAAGGCGTACGTGAATAGGGCTGTGCGACGTTCGACGTTTCTAAGGCATTCTATTCGACGTTATTCTGAGCATGCGCACTGGGATACGTCCACGGACGGTGCATGCGCCGTTCGTTCGGCACCTCATTTACATGGGGTCACGATTCATTTTACTACAACACGCTTACTGCCTGGCTACTTCGAATTACGCGGGCTTACGCCGGCCCATTTACGCTACACCGCCGTAACTTAGGGAGCAAGTGTTATGTGAATACAGCACTTGCCTCTCTAACTTGCAGTGGCGTAGCGTAAAGAAGATACGATACGCCGCTCTAAAGATACGCAAATGTATCTGAATCTGGCTATTAGACTTTAATGGGGTGTTCCAGCCAATTTTTATGTTTATTAAAAGTCAGCAGCTACAAAAAGTGTAGCTGCTGGCTTTTAATAAACATACACTTAACCTGCTCCAGCGTTTCAGCGTCCGCTCCTCCCCCCCTCCCCGGCCGGCGTCTTCATTGTAACTGTGGGCACACTGGCCATGACAGCTTTCGGCTTCACGACCGGGCACCCACTGCGCATGCGCGAGCGGCACTGCGCATGCGCGCGTGGCCTGGCGCTGCTTTGTCCGATTGGACAGACGATCGCCTAGGACCTGTCACGTGTCCCATGCGATCGCCTACAGGGAGGGGCTGGTGTAGGCGATTAAGCTTAATCACCTAACCAGCCCCTCGGCGGAAGGAGGAAGTGGGACAGGAAGTCCCACTCATCCTGAAGCCCCCACTCCCCCCCCAAAAAAATGACATGCCAAATGTGGCATGTAAGGGGGTTAGGGGTGGGATAAGCGGAATTTCCTCTTTTGGGTGGAACTCCGCTTTAAGTGGTTAAACTTCCTGCATTTACACACACAAAAACTCTTTGTTAGTTGCAATGTTTCATGTTGTTAAAAACTTGGCAGACTGCCCTTTCTTTTGAAAAAAAGGTAAAATAAATGAGAAAAAAAAATGTTGACGATCCCCTTCCCACCGAGCTTGTGCACATACGTGAGCAGCACCCGCATATGAAAACGGTGTTCAAACCACACATGTGAGGTATCACCTCGATCATTAGAGCGAGAGCAATAATTCTAGCCCTAGACCTCTCCTCTGTAAAGGCCCATACACACAATCGGATTTTCCAACAACAAATGTGTGATTGCAGGGTTTTGTACGCTCCATCAGACAAATGTGGAATAGTATGCTTTAAAACTGTCCGACAACAAATGTGTATTGATGGATTATCCGGTCATGTGTACACAAGTCTATCGGAATAAAATCCGAACGCATGCTCTGAACCAATGCTAACAATAGCACAACATTAGAAGAAGTTACCCAAAGGGTGCCGCTAAAGAGCTGAAAAAACACGTCGTTTTGTGTATGTTCTGCAGTCGGTATGCGTACCAAGTTCAAGGCCAACGCCCTTCGCACAAAATTCCACAAATTTGTCCGATGGAAATCAGATCGTGTGTATGAGGCTTTACTCAAAACAAGCAACCTGTGGAATTTTTTAAACATCGCCTATGGTGATTTTTAAGGGTAAAAGTTTGTCGCCATCTCACAAGTGAGCGCAATATTGAAGCGTGACATGTTGTGTATCAATTTACTCGGCATAACCTTATTTTTCACAATATAAAAAAAAAAATCAGGCTAACTTTAGTCTTGTCTTATTTTTTAATTCAACAAAAAAGTGTATTTTTTCCCCAAAAAAGTATTGCAACGACTGCCATTTTATTCTCTAGGGTGTTAGAAAAAAGTATATATAATTTCTGGGAGTTCTGAGTAATTTTCTAGCAAAAAAATAACGATTTTAACTTGTAAACAACAAGTTTGAAAAATAGGCCCGCTCCTTAACCACTTAAGGACCGCCTCCTGCACATATACGTCGGCAGAATGGCACGGCTGGGCACATGTACGTACAGGTACGTCCTGTACTATTACCCAACCATGGGTCGCGACCCAGTCCGAAGCTCCGGAGCCGCTAGAGTCCGGCGATCGGTCCCCGGAGCTGAAGAACGGGGAGAGCCGTGTGTAAACACGGCTTTCCCGTTCTTCACTGTGGCGGCGTCATCGATCGCGTGATCCCTTTAATAGGGAGACACAATCGATGACATCACACCTACAGCCACACCCCCCTACAGTTGTAAACACACATTAAGGAACACATAACCCCTTCAGCGCCCCCTTATGGTTAACTCCCAAACTGCAAATGTCATTTTCACAATAAACTATGCAATTTAAATGCATTTTTTGCTGTGAAAATGACAATTGTCCCAAAAATGTGTCAAAATTGTTCGTAGTGTCCACCATAATGTCGCAGTCACGAAAAAAATCGATTGCCGCCATTAGTAGTAAAATAAAAAATAAAAATAAAAATGCAATAAAACTATCCTCTATTTTGTAAACGCTATAAATTTTGCGCAAAACAAACGATAAACGCTTATTGCGATTTTTTTTTTTTTTTTTTTTAACAAAAATAGGTAGAAGAATACGTATCGGCCTAAACTGAGGATGTTTTATATATTTTTGGGGATATTTATTACAGCAAAAAGTAAACAATATTGAATTTTTTTCAAAATTGTCGCTCTATTTTTGTTTGTAGGGCAAAAAATTTAAACCGCAGAGGTGATCAAATACCACCAAAAGAAAGCTCTATTTGTGGGAAAAAAGGACGCCAATTTTGTTTGGGAGCCACGTCGCACGACCGCGCAATTGTCTGTTAAAGCGACGCAGTGCCGAATCGCAAAACCTGGCCAGGTCCTTTAGCTGACGAAAGGTCCGAGTCTTAAGTGGTTAAATGGTTAATATTGAATCAGTAAGCCTTTGCACTAGATGCAAAGAACTAAAGCAGGTTGTATAGTCAGATTGTCTGGTGTTGATCAGTTGGACCCCTACTTTTTTTTTATATTCCATATAGTACTTAAAGCGGATGGTTCACAAAAAAATAAATATTAAAAGCCAGCTGCACAAATACTGCAGCTGCTGACTTTTAATATTAGGACACTTACCTGTCCTGGAGTCCAGCGGCGTCCGCAGCAGAGGACGAGTGATCGCTCGTCTCTCTGCTGCTCCCCCCTCCATCCACGATGAGGGAACCAGGAAGTGAAGCGCTCCAGCTTCACTGCCCGGTTCCCTACGGCGCGAGTCACGCTGCGCCCGCCGATTGGCTCCCGCTGTGTGCTGGGAGCCGAGTGTTCCCATCACACAACGGGAAAAACCTGTCTTTTGCCCGAGACTGCGGGCCGGAAGTGGGTGCGAAAACCTGTCTTTAGACAGGTATCTGCACCCCCCTCCCCCCTGAAAGGTGTCAAATGTGACACCGGAGGGGGGGAGGGTTCCGATCAGCGGATCTTCACTTTAGGGTGGAGATCCGCTTTAAACTTCAGTGTTGAAAGATCTGGGACACTAGACTAGATAGGAGACATTGGCCGAGTCGTGTCACCATTGCCAGCCAGAAAAGAACCCTGAGAAAGTATTGGTTCATCAGTTGGCTAATGTAAAGTTTCCAACTTATCTGTAAATGAGCAGATTATCCTTGCAAGATGCTCCCGTCTGCCACCAGAAGGCCTGGAAGACAGGGGAAGGGCTTTATATTGGGCCAAATGAGCAGCCAGTTTCTTGTCCAGAAAAGCGCCCTTTAGTAGAGTGACCAGACATCCGGTTTCAGGGGACAGTCCCCAGATTGAGGACACTGTCCCCGGACCAAGTCTGTCCCTGGTTTTGTCCCCAGATTGGATTTAAATAGGGGCTGGGGCAATTTCAAAGACAGTGGGCCAGATTATCATAGAAATTCGCTTGCGTATCGTAAGCCATTTTCACTACGCCGCCGCATCGTACTAGAGCAGGTGCCGTATTCCCTAACCATTTGCTCCGTCGTTTGCGTCGGCGTAGCGAAAATGGCCGAGCGTAAGCCTGCGTAATTCAAATGAGGCGGCTTGTATTTAAATTAAGCGCGCCCCCGCGTCGAACGAACTGCGCATGCGCCGGCAGGGGAAAAAGCCCAGTGCGCATGCTCCAGCTCACGTCGAAAAGCGACGTCAAAACAACGTGATCGACGCTTACGCAATGCCCTATTCGCGAACGAGTTAGTAAGCGACGGAAAAAGCCGACGCTGACCCGACGCCATACTTAACATGGCATCCGACGGCACCCCACGGAACTTCGTAAGGTTACTCCACATCGAAGCTGGGGTAACCTTACGTGGACGAAAACGACGTACGCGACGACGGGGCAGCGTAAAAGCGATCGGGAATCGGCGTACTAGCCTCATTTGCATATGCAAATGAGAAAACAACGTAAAGGCCACCTAGTGGCCGGAGTTGTCATTACAACTACGATCCGCAAGTGTAATGGTTTTACGCTTGTCGGATGTAGAAGCGTATCTATGCAAAAGTGATGCTAAGCATCACGCGCATAGATACGAGGCAAAAAAAACGGCGATACGACGGGGTATCTGAGATACTCCGTCGTAACGCCGCTGAGAATCTGGCCCAGTCAGTGCAGAATAAAAAAATGCCCATAATCTAGACAAGAAAAATAGAGAACATGTTCTCTATTTTTCTCGTCGTGAGATTCTTGGAAGTTTTCCTGCCGAGAAACCCGAGAGTCTGTATACTTACCTGTTGCCGTGGAAACCCGCGCATGCTCGAAATCACTTTGACACATGCGCGGTAGCTTCCTAGGCATAGGTAGGGTGCAGCACGATGGCGGCGATGGCATAGAATGTGACGAACGCATGCTCGTCATACGTGATGACGTCACCGCGTTCTTGCATTTTAAGAGAACTTATTTAAAGCGGAGCTCCAGCCGCGAAACATTTTTTTTTTAAAGTCAGCAGCTACTAACAGTGTAGCTGCTGACTTTAAATAAGGACACTTACCTGTCCTAGGCGCCCGCGCTGACGGCCCCCCCCCCGATGCTGGTCCCACGATCGCTCCGGGTCCTGCGCCGCCATTCACACTATGGGAAACAGGCAGTGAAGCCGTACGGCTTCACTGCCCGTTTCCTACTGCGCCTGCGTGAGTCTCACGCTGGCTTGTGAATGGGCGCGCTGCTCTCTGAGAACACACACAGTTCCCAGAAAGCAGCGCGCCCCATTCACAAGGAGAAGGACAAGAAGACATTAAACCGCGGTGTGGAAGAGGCAGATTACGGACTTCCGCATAGCAACAGCTATTTCGGGTGAGTATTTTTTTTTTTTTTCAGGTTTTTTTATTTTTATTTTTTTAAACAACATGGCAAAATGTTGTTTTGCTGGGTGGAGCTCCGCTTTAAGTTCTTTTGAAAGGAGAGTCTGTACACTCGGGCGGCAAGAGAATGTTGCCAAAAAAAAATTCCTGACGAGATTCTTGCCCGTGTGTACAGGGCTTCACAATGTAAAAAGCACAAAAAATGCCTAGGTGTGAATCCAGCCTAATGGCGCGTACACACAGTCGGAATTTTCATCAACAAATGTTCGATGTGAGCTTGTTGTCCGAAATTCTGACCGTGTGTAGGCTCCATCAGACATTTGCTGTCGGAATTGTTTGAGAGCTGATTCTCAATTTTTCCGACAATAAAATTATCGGAAATTCCAATCGTCTGTAGCCAATTCCGACGCACAAAAATCCAACGCATGCTCAAAATCAATTCAACGCATTTCTTCGGAATCACTGACCTTAATTTTTCTCGGCTTGTTGTAGTGTTGTGCTTCACCGAGTTTTTGGCGGTCGAAATTTTGTGTGACCGTGTGTATGCAACACAAGTTTGAGCCAAAATTCCGTCGGTTTTCTTGTGTGTACGCAGCATTAGGGTTGTATGAGAGCATTTTGCTAAACAACCAGAAATGGGTAAACACAGGGCTGTCAGGGTGCAGGTTGTGCTGCTAGTAGGGTGATCAGTAATATAGGCAACGCTGTATCCTGGCCCAGGCCTAGGGCAGCACTTTGCAGGGGGGCAGCATGGAAAGAGTCCCCGTTGGCTTGCACTACACTGTTAATGTAGCGCCAGTCTTATGGGGCGGACTGGGCTGAGAGGAAAATTTGTCTCGCGCCCCCATAAAGCGACCGCACTGCTTCTGGTATGTGGGTGGGCGGTAGGGTGACCACATTTCCAAACTACCATTCAGGAACACCCCCCCCCCTTCCCAAAAATCAGCTTGTGCTGTAACGAATTACAGCACAGTGATTGGACACAAGAGGCGGAATTTATGATTTCTCCAATCACAAGCAGGGGGCGGGGATTGTGCTCCTCCAGGCATTCCCGGCCAGGACAAGTACTGTCAGTGAGTAAAGCGGTGATGTGGTGCCCTTTTTTGGGGGCTTCAGATTGGCCCAGGGGGTGGCTGTGTCAGTTTCAGTCCGGGACACTGTATTGTCCTGAAATGAATGTGCCCGGGACAGACCTGCAAAATGCGGGACTGTCCCAGGCAATCCGGGAGACGTGGTCACCCTAGTGGCCGGCATTCCGCAACTGTGGGAGGGGGTGGCTCTGCTTCTAATTTTGACTGTCCCTCTATCCTGGTTAGAGTAAAGGAGGGTTATAGCCTCTGTCAGTTTATTTTTTACCATCCCTGTCCCATTGCAGAGATTTCCCTTCATTTCCTGCCCAATAGCCAAACAGGAAGTAAGAGGAAATTTATGCAAATTAAGGGAATCCAATGCCCCCCAAGCCCTCAGAACTAGTGTCCCCACTGGAAAATGTCAGGGCGGGTCTTAAACAGCAAGGGGTGTGGCCTTGACAGGAAGGGGTGGGTCATATTTAAATTAGGGAGTCACAAGTTTAGTCAGGCCTAGGGCAGCACAAAACTTAAATACACTACTGAATATAAGTAATAACCTGTCCTATTAGGCGTCTCTATAGAGGCAGCAGGGACAAGGGTAAATACTATTTTCAATTTCCGTTATAATAAAAGTGCACTGCAAATAGAGGGTTTTCTATTTAAATACGGTGTATATATTCGCTGTAGACATTTTACTTTATTCATTTCCTCATTAGAAGTGCCTTGCTGCTTGTATTCTGCATTTTATATTAGCAAATTGCTTGTACTAATAATGCTTTTTTTTTTCAGGAGAAAAGAAAAAAAATGCAAACAACAGTGTCACAAATAGAATAATATTGCTCTATTATAATCAATGTGCTGCCTCAGTCAGGGAGTGCAGTTAAGAAAAACAGCTCCTATAATTGAAGGATGAATGAGAGGAAATAGCAGACAGCTTTTAAAGGGAGAAGGATAGAATATGTTTGTTGAGAACATATTATTTTAACCACTTCAGCCCCGGTTACATTTTATAATTTGGCACTACGTCGATTTAACTGACAATTGCGTGGTCGTGCAATGCTGTACCCAAACAAAATTTGCGTCCTTTTTTCCCCACAAATAGAGCTTTATTTTGGTGCTATTTGATCATCTCTGCGGTTTTTATTTTTTGCGCTTTTCATTTTTTGCGCTATCAACAAAAAAAGAACGTAAATTTTAAGAAATACATTTTTTTTTTTTACTTTTTGCTATAATGAATATACCCAATTTAAAAAAATAAAAATACATTTTTTTCATCAGTTTAGACTAGGGTTGTCCCGATCAAGATACCAGTATATAAATATAAATACCCCCAATACCTAAATAGAATACTTTCCCCCACAACCGCATCGCGCCGCCGCATCAAAAGCCGCCGCATGGGTTAAACGACGTGCGGGAACATCACAGCTTTCATTTGAATAGCTGTAGTGTTCCCGCGCTTATAGACACTCCCCCTTCCTGGGGATTGGATTAGTTAGTGATCGTGATCTGTCCAATCCCGAGCAAGGGGGAGTGTCTATACGCGCGGGCAAAACAGCTATTCAAATGAATGCTGTGATTTTCTCCATGCGGCGGCGGCTTTCGGCGGCAAAGGTATGGGGGAAATGGCTGGAGGGACATGGCTGCATATGTGAGGGACATGGCTAGAGGGACATGGCTGCATATGTGAGGGACATGGCTAGAGGGACATGGCTGCATATGTGAGAGACATGGCTAGAGGGACATGGCTGCATATGTGGGGGAAATGGCTGGAGGGACATGGCTGCATATGTGAGGGACATGGCTAGAGGGACATGGCTGCATATGTGAGGGACATGGCTAGAGGGACATGGCTGCATATGTAAGGGACATGGCTAGAGGGACATGGCTGCATATGTGAGGGACATGGCTGCATATGTGAGGGACATGGCTGGAGGGACATGGCTGGAGGGACATGGCTGCATATGTGGGGGACATGGCTGCATTTGGGGACAGATTTTAAAAAAGTATCGGTATTCGGTATCGGCGACTACTTGAAAAAAATTATCGGTACTTGTACTCGGTCCTAAAAAAGTGGTATCGGGACAACCCTAGTTTAGACAAATATACAGTAAAACCTTGGATTGAGAGTAACTTGGTTTGAGAGCATTTTGCAAGGCAAGGAAAATGGTTTAATAAATATTGCCTTGATATACAAGCGATGTCTTGATATAAGAGTAGTGTCATGTCACAACTGAGTATAAAAAAAAAAGAGGGGCGCATCTTAGGCCTCGTACACACGATAGGTTAAACAGAGGAAAACGATCTGTTGGACCGTTTTCATCAGTCAAAACCGATCGTGTGTGGGCCCCATAGGTTATTTAACAATTGGTTAAAAAAAAAGCCAACTTGCTTTAAATTTAACCGATGGATTCCTAACCAATAGGCCAAAACTGATCATTAGTAGGCACGACCACCGGTTAAAAATCCACGCATGCCGTGGCCAACCCAAAAGCCTCTGATCACACCGCCTATGGGAAAAGAGCCGACACACAGAGGGGGTGGGGCAGACAGGAGACTGCTCCATGCACTTAGGACAGAATTAATTAGTGGAGCTTAGTACCGGAACGTGTTTCGGTACTAGGCTCCGCTGTGGTACCCAGCCCGGATTCCGGGGAGAGCGGGAGGTATGCGCTCTTGTCAGTTGCCAGAGCACCCCTTGCTAGACATGTGCAGACTGGAATATTTTGTTTTGTTTTTTCATTTCGTTTGGAAAATAAATGTATTTAGTTACTCCCGAAAATCGTTTTGATTTATTTTGTTTTTCGTTGGGGAATAGCTTTCGTCCGAAAATCCAATAATACTTGGTTTCTGTCGAATGGTCAAAAGAATATTCGACGGAACGTCGAATCTTTACGTCGAATCGTACATTTCCGTTTGAATATTCCGCCTACAAGAATTCTAATGTTGTATGACTAGTAATAATGTCGAATCTATTTTCTCATAAATCGAAATCTATTCTCTGTAATGTCGAATGTTTTCCCTATAATGTCGAATCTTTTCCCTATAATGTCGAATCTATTTTCTCATAAATCAAAATCTATTCTCTGTAATGTCGAATCTTTTCCCTATAATGTCGAATCTCTCTATATCGAATTTTTACCGCAACGAAAACGAAAATAAAGTATTTTTTATGTTGGATCTTTCAGTTTTCGTTTCTTGCACTTTCGTTATCGTTTGTTAAAACGATAACGAAAAAACACGATTTTCGGACGAAAATGCATTCTAACGAACACTAATGCACATGTCTACCCCTTGCACCCTGCCTAGGATCGGCCCTGCAGTCCTCTGCCACCGCTGCGCTTCTGACACTATGTGCGAATGGAGCAGCGTCTGCCTGCTGATGCTGAGACTTAGTTGCTTCCTGCAGAGAGAAGAGAACAGGAACCCCAGTGGCCAGGCGCCCTAGGCAGCAGGGCGCCCTAGGTGGCTGCCTAGTTTGCCTAGTGGTAGCACCAGCCCTGTATGTTACTCAGGAGGAAGTCTATAAACTTTACAAAAGGAGGGCCTGAACATGTATCTTGCAGTAGGGAGAGATCCAATTTTAGATCTATTTATTTTTTTGGTGCAGGCTTTCATGTACTAAGCGTTCGGCATATGAATAGCCCATCTAGTCCCCCAAAGGGCAGAGATAGCGCTTGAGGAGAGCTCATGCTAGGGCTCCTGGTTTGACCTGTTTGGAGAAAGGCTAGGATTCTGTTAGCCTCTGGACGAAGGGGATCTTTTAAGTTGGGATTTGCAAACTCTACGAAATGTCCCAGATTCTGTGATATATTGAGTTTGTAGAATTTTTTTTTTGCCCTCAAGAGGGTTTCTATGACCTGTGATGAGCACCCATCTATTTTAACTTCCATTTCTCAATTTCCAGGTCATGAACTGTAGTTTGTGTGGATTACAGTGAAGAAATTAGCAGTTTCAGTATGAAAGTCACCATGGCGTGTCAGTGCTAAGTTCTCAGAGCAGTGCGAACCACGGTCTCTGTGGCCAATAGGAAATGATGACAATCGGGGCCACTGGTTCGGTTTTCAATCTGCTCAAAAGCCTCATTATCACGTGCGTTGATATAACCTAAAAAGAAGTAACTTAATGACACTTCTGGTGTGGTGAAGAGCATCTGTGCCTTCCCCTGTTGAGAAAGGGGGGACAGAAACTGAGTACATTGAGAGTTGTTGAGTCCTGCCATCAAATGAATATCTGTAATGTATAATTAGAAAATAATAGACTGGAAGACGAGTCTGTTCAGAGTCCACTTGTGATCTATAGTGTTGCAGCTCAATGAGTCTGCCAAGATATTTATGATTGCCAGAATGTAGAAGGCCAAAATGCTTCTGTGTCAATTCTATAAGAGGGTGAGTTTCTCTCGACATGGAGTTACTGTGAGTACCCCTTGTCATTGAACAAAAGAGACTGCTGTAACATTGCTCATCTGGATTACATCATCCTTCCCATTGTAACTAGGGTGACCACGTGTCCCGGATTGCCCGGGACAGTCCCAGGTCTGTCCCCCGTACCTTTATGCCAGGACAATACAGTGTCCCGGAATGAAACTGACACAGTAACCCCCTGGGCCAATCTGATGCCCTCAAAAAAGGCCGCCACATCACCGCTTTACTCACTGACAGTACTTGCCCTGGTCGGGAATGCCTGAAGGAGCACAATCCCCGCCCCCTGCTTGTGATTGGAGAAATCATAAATCCCGCTTCTTGTGTCCAATCACTGTGCTGTGATTCGTTACATCACAAGATGATTTTTGGGAAGGGGGGCTGTCCCTGAATGGTAGTTTTGAAATGTGGTCACCCTAATTGTAACGCTATCGGTAACCAGTTCTGGCACATTTGGCTCTACTGGTGCCCAATAGGTACATGTGAATGTCCCAGACCCTCTTACTTGGTGATAAATGTCCCAGGCACATTTCTTCTCAGGGTGAAAGTTCTTTTTTTATCATTCATTTTTCTTTTTCACTAGTAATGGCGGCGATCAACGATTTTTTTTGTGACTGCGATATTGTGGCAGACACATCAGACACTTTTGACGCTTTTTTATGGCCATTGTCATTTATACAGCGATCAGTGCTATAAAAATGCACTGATTATTGTGTAAATGACACTGGCACTTTTGATGGCGAAAATTTTGATTGTGTGTATGGGGCATTAGAAAATTGCAGACTCACCAGATGAAAAGGGCTCAAGTCCATTTTCCCTCTATGTCCTCTCTAGCCAGTTCCGGCATCTTTACTATGGGCATCCGGCTGTGACAGCTTGTAGCTTCACAGCCGGGTGCCCACTGCACATACCCGAGTGGTGCTGCGCACTGTAAACAGGTCCCGCAGTCGCATCCAGGACCCCCCCCCCACTCTCAGGGTCGGTGATTTCATTAACCGATGAGAGACCTGACAAGCATTTTTAACTTATGTTTGTGAGTAGACATCTTTATGATTTATTTATGTTTTTTAATAAATATGATAAGAGGAGCAGGAGGGTTGGGACTTTATGTGAAGCACGTGGTTGCAATTGAATACATTGGTGAATATAACAAGATGTTTATTAGTTCACATACATATGTGTACAAACATAATCTCTTTGTCAACTTCTGAAACAGTTAAACATGATAATAACATTGCTATCAATTAGTATCACAAGGTTAAAATTCCACAATTTACCAAAATTAATATATATATATATCACACATATACATGTTACAGGGTACTACCTGCATGACCTATGGCCTCACTGATCCCCATCTTGGTTGGTAAGGGTTTATACAAAATAACATAAAAATCAGATAAGCACATGATAAATGTAACATGGCATCTGTTAGCTCTACGTGTTTCGTGACTGTGAGCCACTCTTCAGGAGCAAGCACGTGATGTGTCTGAAATTAAAATCGATTTTCTACATGATCTAATATATATATAAGGGGGTGGGATGAAAATCCCCCCCTAGATGGTAACTTACAAAAGTCTGTGCATTAATGGTATAGTGCTGAAGATCGTGTGCTATCTGGGGACATCATGACCGGGGGCTGTGATGGCAAACTCAGCAATAGCAACCGACACAGACAGCATCCAAGGTGGATATGGGTCCACAGGGCACTTCTAGTGTGAAATGGGAATGATAAATGAGAAAGATATTATTTCTTTCACAATCCACAGGAGTTCCCAGTTGATTGGATCATTTATTATTCCCATTTCACACTAGAAGTGCCCTGTGGACCCATATCCACCTTGGATGCTGTCTGTGTCGGTTGTTATTGCTGAGTTTGCCATCACAGCCCCCGGTCATGATGTCCCCAGATAGCATACGATCTTCAGCACTATACCATTAATGCATTGACTTTTGTAAGTTACCATCTAGGGGGGGATTTTTATCCCACCCCATATATGTTGATACATATTAGATCATTTAGCACTTGACACAGATACTATGTTTGTAAATACATGTATATGAACTAATAAAAATCTTAATATATTCACCAATCTATTGAATTGCAACCACCTGCTTCATATAAAGTCACAACTGTCCTGCTCCTTTTATCATATTGACAAGGATGTTTAGCTTTTAACCGATTGCCGACTGCCTCGCGTAGATATACGCCGGCAGAATGGCACGGGCAGGCAAAGCAACGTACAGGTACGTTGCTTTGAATCTGCCTCCTAGCGGGCGCGCACTCTGTCACGGTCTCCGTGACCGTGCCCGCGGGACCCACGCCCTACTGGTTAACCCCTTTACTGCCAGTGTAATTTACATAGTAATCAGTGAACTTTTATAGCACTGATCGCTGTATAAATGACAATAGTCCCAAAATAGCGTAAAAAATGTCCGATGTGTCTGCCGCAATATCGCAGTCACAATAAAAATCATTAATCGCCGCCATTACAAGTAAAAAAAAAAATGAATAATAAAAAATGCCATAAAACTATCCCCTATTTTGTAGACGATATAACTTTTGCGCAAACCAATAAACATACGCTTATTGCGTTTTTTTTTTTACCAAAAATATGTAGAAGAATACATATCAGCCTAAACTGAGGAAACAATTTGTTTTTTTTATATCTTTTTTGGGGATATTTATTATAGCAAAACGTAAAAAAAATGCCTTTTTTTTCAAAATGTTCGCTCTTTTTTTGTTTAAAGCGCAAAAAATAAGGTGATTAAATACCACCAAAATAAAGTTTTATTTGTGGGGTAAAAAAGGACGTCAGTTTTGTCTGGGTACCACGTCACACGACTGCGCAATTGTCAGTTAAAGCGACACAGTGCAGAATCGCAAAAAATGGCCCGGTCATTCAGCAGCCAATTCTTTCGGGGCTAAAGCGGTTAATAAATCTGTTGTATATCACACTAGGCCAGTGCACATTCATTTCTTTTTGTATTCTCACAGCACTGTCAGGACAACCCCAGTCCTAGAGGGCAGCAAGGTTTCCATGAGATTTTCCAAAATTTGACCTGACACCTGTGAAGCTACACAGTCAGCGCAGGAGTGTGTTGTTTTTTTCCGCAGTCTTCTGGAACCTGTCGTGTCCCAGAGGACTTCGGTGGGGGGGGGAGAACTTCGGATTGCCTAGGCCAGTGATGGCGAACCTTGGCACTCCAGATGTTTTGGAACTACATTTCCCATGATGCTCAACTACACTGCAGAGTGCATTAGAATCATGGGAAATGTAGTTCCAAAACATCTGGAGTGCCAAGGTTCGCCATCACTGGCCTAGGCAGTCTGAGCGCAAATGGAAGCAAGTACCTGTAAAAATCGGGGTATCGGGGTACTCGTTACCCCAAAGCTCCATTTCACAAACAGGAGAGGGGAGAGGAGGCCTTAAAGCAGGAATACCCCTTTTTGGATTGAGCACTGTTTAAAAAAGGAAGTAAACCCTCTTGTAAAAAAAAAAAGACAACCTGCAAGACAAAGGCATAATAGCTCATTATAAAGTACTTACCTGAGATCGAAGCCCATGCAGCAGCCCTCGTTCGCCTCCTCCGACGCCACCATGAAACCTGGAGTGACTTCAGGTTATCGCTGTTTCGGCGCTATGACTGGCCGGAGCAGCGCTGACGTCACTCCCACACATGTGCACGGGGGCCGCCACTAACGGCATGATGCCGTTTATAGCGGCACGCTCGGTGTGCCTGCGCCTGATGTCTACGACGCATGCGCTGTAGACATTGGTGCCGCTTTTCTTTGCAAATATCTCCTAAACCTTTTAGGTTTGGGAGATATTTCTTGCACCTACAGGTAAGCCTTAATCTAGGCTTCCCTGTAGGTTAAAGTGGTTGTAAAGGGTTTACAACCACTTTAAAGCGGAGGTCCACACAAAAAGTGACTAATACAGGTATTTGCACCCACTTCTGGGAATAGACTCCCGCAGGAGTCACACCCCTTTGTGTCACCTCCCCCCCTCCCCCGCTGTCTTCTGGGAAACACACTGGTCCCAGGAGGCAGCGGGGACCAGTGAAGGCGCGCAGTAGGGAACCGGGCAGTGAAGCAGCAACGCTTCAATTCCTTTAATTCCTCAACGAGAATAGGGACGGGGACAGCCGAGAGACGAGCGATTGCTCGGCCTCAGCTGCCAACATTGTGGGCGCGCTGGACAAGTAAGTGTCCATTTTTTTAAAGTCAGCAGCTGCAGTATTTATAGCTGCTGGCTTTAAAAAAAAAAAATGGGCGGAGCTCCGCTTTAACTAGCTTCCTAAAGCCCAACACATCAGCTGGCCCAGCCTCTGCCCCTCTCAAATTTGCAGTAATGCTTACTTCCCTCAAGCAGCAAAATTAGAGCTTACAATATAGAGAGGCATAAAGAGTTCTCCACTCAAAAAAACAAAATCATAGCAGTGATAATTAAAAAAACTAAGCCTAAACATCCCAAAATATTTTACTCCCGAAAGGGAGAGCTTAGTGCAGCAAAGTGAAATAAAATAATTCAGTTGTATGTGTGCCACCACCACAAGGTCACACAGCAAACTGGCAGCCAAGCTCACTTTCTTCCCTAATTTGTAGCTGAAGATGGCTGCTATGCCCACCTCTTCCTTCGCCATCTTGTGGACAAAAAAGAGAAGGCAATCTACCAAACACTAAAATATCCTATATTTTTTTACAATGTCAAGAAAATACTGAGAATTATCTAAACTTGTCAGATTTCTATACTTAGATCCTCTAGTTTATCAAGTTTTTAGAATAATGTTAATTTACAATATTCTAGCACACTTTTACCTCTCCTATCCCAAAATAGACCACACAGTATATGGATCTGTTTCCATTATAGGATATAGACCCTTCGGGGTTGATTTACTTAAACTAGAAAGTGCAAAATCTGGTGCAGCTGTACATGGTAGCCAATCAGCTTCTAACTTCAGCTTGTTCAATTAAGCTTTGACAAAAAAAAAATACTGGAAGCTGATTGGTTTCTATGCACAGCGGCACCAGATTTTGCACTCTCCTGTTGATTTAGTAAATCAAACCCGTTATGTCTATTGGAAAGAGCAGGCAGAGACTGATGAGCTCATTCCTCTGCTCTCTCCACTCTCTTTCAGTCAGCACATTCCTTTTCAGCATATTTCCATGCAGCACATCTGATTGGCTCCCAATGTAGGGTGACCAATCGCCCAAGGTTTCCAGGAACAGTCTGTGATTTTAGGGGGCTGTTCCCAGATAAAAAGTGTCCCCAGTTGTGCGTGGAGATGTTCATACCTGGGAACTTGCCAGATCTCATCTAGAAATGCTGGCTTTTTTTAGTTACCAGTTTTCTGTTTTGAAATCAAAAAAATCTTTGGGCCTGCATGTTTGACGTTGATTGGTGACATCTTTAACCCCTTCCATACAGGGCATTTTCACCCCCTTCCTGCCCAGACCAATTTTTAGTTTTCAGCGCTGTTGCATTTTGAATGACAATTGCGCGGTCATGCAACACTGTACCCAAATTAAATCTTTGTTTTTTTCCCCAAACAAATAGAGCTTTCTTTTGGTGGTATTTGATCATCCCTGCGTTTTTTTGTTTTTTTTGTGCGCTATAAACAAAAGAAGAGCGACAATTTAAAAAAAAAAACACAATATTTTTTACTTTTTTATTTAATAAATATAAAAAAAATTTTTACAAAAAAAAACATTTTTTTCCTCAGTTTAGACCAATACGTATTCTTCTACGTATTTTTGGTAAAAAAACACGCAATAATCGTATATTGATTGGTTTGCGCAAAAGTTATAGCGTCTACAAAATAGGTGATAGAATTATGGCATTTTTTTTTTTTTTTTTTTTTACTAGTAATGGCGGCGATCTGCGTTTTTTTTTTTTTTGTGACCGTGACATTGCGACGACATTGCGGCGACACTTTTGATACGTTTTTGGGACCATTCACATTTACACAGCGATTGGTGCTATAAAACTGCACTGATTACTGTGTAAATGTGACTGACAGGGAAGGGGTTAACACTAGGTGATGCTAGGTTAAAATGTTCCCTAAAGTGTGTTCTAACTGTAGGGGGAGGGGGACTCGGGGGGGGGGGGGACCGATGTGTGTTCCTCTGTACTGGGAACACACATCAGTCTCCTCACCGCTGACAGGAGGTGGATCTGGGTGTTTACACACACAGATCCACACTCCTGCAGCGATCGCTGGTAATTGCGGGTGCCCGGTGGCAATCGCGGCCGTCGGGCACGCGCACGGGGTTGCGTGTGGTGCCGCGGGTGCGCGCGCGCACCCCTTAGATCGCCGGGAACAAAGGTCGTCATATGACATCCACCCGGATCGAGGAGGGGTTCCTGCCGCCGTCATTTCACAATGATGCGGTAAGGAAGTGGTTAAGCTGGCCATAGATGGAGCAATTTTCTTTCTGGCAACCTGCCTGGAGAATACAGTGATTACTGCTAGCAGCTATAACAGCCACTTGCAATAATGACATGTAAAATCCAACAGGTTAGTTGTACCCGAGTTAATCAATCGATCAACTTGGGTACATTTAGCCTGCCCATATATGGTTTGAATCTCAACCAGTCTCTGCTGAATCAGCCGAGATTCAAATGATGACAGGCTTTAGTCTTGGCGTGGCCTGCATGTTTTTAAACAAAGTCATGTGATATTGATCATGGGAATGGGTGGGCATGGGAATGGTAGTAGTAGCTCTTACCTCCGGGAGACCTGCATTGCCACATGCTTTCCACAACTGCTAGGCGAACCTGCAGAGACTCCTAAACCCATATCACCGATACCAAGGATGAGGTCATTGAGGCAGCCACACTAGGAAGGGCAATAATGGTAGACAACTAAAACTTTGGGTGTGGGGGTGATGGGGGCAATAAAAGACTGGGGGTATCCAGGAGAGTATATTATATCTGTACATGCTTTTGATGTGAAAATCCAGAGATTTTAGCTGCCCCGCCTCTGTACTGCCTCCTGGCGTGGTGGCCACCTGTAAGCCCGGGGGGCCCCATAATCTTCTATTGCCCGGGGGCCCCATGAGTTGTCAGTCCGCCCCTGTATCTCTATTATGTGTGGGAAGTAAATATTACCAGTGGGGGTATCAGTGGTTGTACTGTATGTGTGGTATGTATATTATCTGTGGTAGTATCAGTACTAGACAGTATTTAGGATTTGTATAATATCAGTGCATGTGTCAGTATTATTTGTAGGGTAAATAATCCGCAGTGGTATTAGTATTAAAATATATTTGGTGTTTGTATATTTTATCAGTGGGGGTATCTGTATTATATGTGGGGGAGTATATATGTTGTCAGTACCGCTGTTAGTGTTATATTTAGGTTGTGTATATAAGACTTGTGCACAACGGAAATTTTTGTTTAGTTTTGTTTCTTTTTCATTCATAAAATACATAAATTTTGTTCTGTTATGTTACTTTAATTTGTTTTCAGATAATTCATTATTTATGTAGAGTGTCAATATTCGTTATACCAAATTGATTCCTTTTGTATGTCTATCGATTCGATATTTATGTATGTGTATATATTCATGATAACGATTCGTAGTTTGGAAAGTCGTTTGTTTATTGTATCCATTAACACACACAATGACAATATCTTTTCTCCTATGCTCAAATACAATACAACACCCTTCTCACTCAGGTCTCAGGAATGCACTTTGCCAATAATCCAACCTCCAGCACAAAATGAATCAGCTGATTGGACTGTGAAGCCGCGTACACACGGCAGAGAACCTCGACGGGCAGAACACATCGTTCCGCCCGTCGAGGTTCTCTGCCGGCCGTCAGATTCGGCGACCCGCCCGTCGGGAATGGCAACCAGCCATTCATCCAGGCGGGCCGTCGAGCAAATAGAGAACATGCTCTCTATTTCTGCTCGACGGCATTCCCGACGGGATGCTCGCCGAGAGCGTACACACGGCCGAGGTTCTCGCTGGAATGCAGCTTCCAGCGAGGTTCTCGCTGGTTTCTAGCGAGAACCTCGATCGTGTGTACGCCACCTAAGATTTATGCCCTGTACACACGATTGGTTTGTCTGATGAAAACGGACCGATGGACCGTTTTCAACGGACAAACCGATCGTGTGTGGGCCCCATCAGTTTTTTCCCATCGGTGAAAAAAAATAGAACCTGTTTAAAAAATTTCGTATAGTTAAAAAACCGATAGAAAAAAACCATCGTCTGTGGGAAAAACCATCGGTCAAAAATCCATTCATGCTCAGAATCAAGTCGACGCATGCTCAGAAGCATTGAACTTAATTTTTCTCTGCACATCGTAGTGTTTTACGTCACCGCATTGGACACGGTCGGATTTTTAAAATATGGTGTGTAGGCAAGACTGATGAAAGTCTGCTTCATCGGATATATGATGAAAAAATCCATCGGTTCGTTTTCATCAGACAAACCGATCGTGTGTACAGGGCATTACTGTGAGTTGAACTTTTGTTTCATTAGACATTTAACGAATAAACAAATTCATTCGTTATTCCTGCTATAATTTCTTTCGTATTAGTTGAAATTCGCTATTTATTTATTTTGGACATTCGGATGCATCCGAATGTCCGAAAGATGCAAAATATGGCCAAATTTTGATTAGTTACGATACAAATTGTACATAGTGTATATTATCAGTGTGGATCTATGTTATATGAGGGGGTGTCAGTATTCACATTGCTATCATCTGCATCCTATAGATTTTCTTATTTTCTTATCTTATGTTGTGCAGATACAGGGGCCCTTCACCTTTTATAAATCTTTATCCTCACCAGACAAATCTACCCCCAAAAAAATGACCCTCCCCCATCATTAAAACAATTGGGATTGGGCACTGGTAGGAGCTTCTCTGTGTGTATTGCCTGAGCCTACCATCATTTGCCTCCTCTTAACTGCCTAAGGCCCCTTTCACACTGGGGTGGGATGTGCAGTGGCGGTATAGCGCCGCTATATTTAGCAGTGCTATACCATCTGGGTTGCTGCGGAATTGCGGCGGTATTCGGCCGCTAGTGGTGCATTATTAACCACTTCACGACCGCCACATGTACATATACGTCAGCAGAATTGCACGTACAGGCAGATGGACTTACCTGTACGTCCCTGCCTAGACGTGGGTCAGGGGTCTGATCTGGACCCCCCCCCGGTACATGCGGCGGTCGGTAATTCCGTGGGAGCGATACGGGATGAGGGGGCGGCTGTTCGTTTTTGTCTGCCCCCTCCGGATTTCTCCCAGCGAATCCGCTCCCTCCCTGCTCTGCACTTCCTCTGCCTGTGTAATGTAAACACAGGCAGAGGAAGTGATGTCACCTCTCCTCTCGGCGGTGTTTTCAATCCGGCGAGAAAAGAGAAGACATCACAAGTAAGTCGCACCAACACTAGACTGACACCACACACATAGGCACACTTAACCCTTTCAGATCACCCCCCCAGCCCCCTGTCACAGTGTCACTAATAGCAGTGATCATATATTTACTGATCACTGCATTTAGTGTCAGTATGACAGTTAGTGTGACAGGCAGTTAGCGTTAGGTCCAGGGTAGCCCCTGTACCCCCCCTAATAAAGGTTTAACCCCTTGATCACCTCCCTAGTTAACCCTTTTTTACCCCCTATTGCCAGTGTCACTAAGCGATCGTAGCTAGGTAGCTAGTTTTTTTTTTTATTGCGATTTTTTTTTTTTTACTAAAGACATGTGGCTGAATACATTTTGGCCTAAATGTTTGACTAAAATTTAGTTTATTCGATTTTTCTTATAACAAAAAGTAAAAAATATCTTTTTTTTTTTCAAAATTTCGGTCTTTTTCGCAGAAAAAAAAAATCGCAGAGACAATCAAATACCATCAAAAGTAAGCTCTATTTGTGGGAAGTAAAGGACGCAAATTTTGTTTGGGAGCCACGTCGCACGACCGCGCAATTGTCTGTTAAAGCGACGCAGTGCCGAATTGTAAAAACACCTTTGCGCATTTAGCAGCATATTGGTCCGGAGCTTAAGTGGTTAACCCCCCCTAACATCCTAAAAAAGGGTTAATACCGCCGGCAATTACCGCCGGTATTACCATGGTTTCCTATTGCTTTAAATGGGAAGGAGCGGTAAATACACCGCTCCTCACACCGCTCCAAAGATGCTGCTGGCAGGACTTTTGGAGCGGTCTCGCCAGTGCATCGCCTCAGTGTGAAAGCCCTCTGGCTTTCACATTGAGACTACAGGGCAGGAGTTTTTCACCCGGTATTTAGGCGCTATTTTTAGCGCTAAACTGCCTGAAAAACGCCTGAAAGGGGCCTAAGCCACTTTCAACTGCACCATAAGATGTGCATGAGAGGCCAACACTTAGCACCTTTGGGAAGATTTACTAAAACTGGTGCACACAGAATATGGTGCAGCTCTGCATAGAAACCAATCAGCTTCCAGGTTTTCGTGTCAAAGCTTACTTGAGCAAGATGAAGTTAGAAGCTGATTGGTTACTATGCACAGCTGCTCCAGTTTTTAGTAAATATCCCCTATGTATATTGCCTCTCCCTCAATACTACCTGTTCCCACTATCAACTGCCCCCCCCCCCACCCTTTTGCTCCATGCAAGTTTCTAAAATACTCAGATTAATTAGATTGAAGTGCTTAACGCATCAGTGGTAGTGTAGATAATACATGTTTACATGCTTTCAGGCTTATTTGATGGCAATGGAAATGTAGTACATATTGTCCTTGATAACCCATCATATTATTCCTGACCAGTCCTTGGCAGCCTCCATCCCATACCCCTGACTACTGCACTGGTTTTAATTGAGTTTCTCTTTAAGGTAGGTTTAGACAACATTTTTGGATGCAGAAAAGCAAACGTAATGTAAAAGTTTAATTTTTGTTTGTAATGATCCGTTGTCTTGAGGTTTATGTGTGTCTGTGAGCCTGTCACTTGTGGAACAGCACTTAGCATATTTTGTGGGTACAAGGACTGCTGAATATATGGGCAGTGTATAAAGCGAATAGGCACAGGTTCTGTTTAATCATCCCCTTTAAGCCACTCCCACTGCTTGAGGCAATCTTGGCATACCCACTATCCACCATGACGTGCATAGCACTATAGTCTATAGGCACTGTAACGGTCAGGGGTTAACGCCGTTTACGATATTCCATTCCACCAACCAACGACAGCTTCTCGACTGTCCACAATCCGGCAGACAGGACCCATTGGATTTCCCCCAGAAACGAGACACACACAGCTCTGTCTCTGGTTCCAAATGGATAGATCTTTAATGGTAAAACTCAGTCTTTTATACAGTAGAACCAAGAGTGAACAATGACTCAACTCTACCCACAACATGACACAAGGAACTCAATACACATCTTTAGTCAGCTTTTCTGGTGCCAGGTCTACATGAGTTAATTACTAGTAATTTACCCAGACATTCCGACTCCGCGATAAGCTATTTTCACCTGCTACACAATACACATTCCTTTAGTAAACGTGAGTCAGACGTCTGACCTTTAGAGGGTGCTAAGTCACAACACATATTATCATCAATAGAACTTCACACAATGAAGGCATTGTGAGAGGCAGACTTAATTAGCACAATAGACAATAGAATGCAATCACAGCAAGCTTTTATCGTTCACTACAGACAGGTAGCTGAAGGTGATGACATCTTTCAATTAACATCTTTCAATTAACCTGTTGGGTTCAGAATGAACAACTTGTAATATTTCAAGATATCCTCCAATACATGAATTATCATTACTGTCCCATCTCATGTAATTCAAGATATAATTTCTCAGTCATCCTATGCCCCTATTGGACATAGGATGACCCTAGACATAATAGTAATTGGTGAAGCTGATACAGGAGTATCCCGCATCCTTCAAAAGTCTCTGGTTGTCAGGGGCCATTCCGTTTCAGGCACCAATCAGGTTTTACCTTTTTCGCTGCTAGAAACCAAAGCAATGAAACGTGACTATCTTGTGTTCTTTACCATATTGAGCAAGCACAATGATAAATGCCATGCAGTAAACATTGTACGTTTAGTAGAAGCTCTGATCCTATTGATCACTAGCTGCCACAAACGGGGGGGTTGGGGGGGAACATGACAGAATTGCTGAGCCATCAATTTAATCCAGTTTACTTGAAAATAATCAGCCAGTTTCGTGCAGCAGATTGCTGCCATCTAAGCAGTTCTGCTAATGGAGATGCTTTTTTCACTTAAGCTCTGTTAATACCAATGAACACAACACTAATGGGATGTCCATTTCCAGTTCCGACCCCGTCCTTCTCTCCTCTGATCCTCCCTGGTTAACACCACTAAGTCAGCTAGCGATCGCTCCATCTTCCTGTTCCAGTTAGATTGCACCATCCCTACTTTCTTCCCTTTCTGCTGGCTACTGATAAGGTTATTTTTCTTGGTTTAAGCTGACATATACAGCTACCCGCATTGCCTCTCTGTGTCTGAGCTAATGACCGCTCATTCTTCTTTCCTCGTACTTATGTCAGACTACAGAATAAAGAAACTTAAAGGAAACCTAGGATTACGAAACTAGTGAAACTAACATAAGCTTCTAATCGGAGGAACCATAAATAGAGATGAGCAAGTAATGGGAAATCCACTTTACTGGTGATTAGGCAGACTGCAGCCCATTACTTGTTCCAGTGGGAGTGAGTAATGGACTTCACATGACTGGATGAACTGGTAAAAAGTGGTCCAAACAACCACTTACCAGGTTGCAAGTAGAGCATCCCCCACCTTTAAATCCGCACTTTAAAGCAGGGATCTTCAAACTACGGCCCTCCAGCTGTTGCAAAACTACACACCCTATGAGGCATTGTAAAGCTCACAGACATGACTAGGTGTGGTGGAAATTGTAGTTCCCGAACAACTGGAAGGCCAAAGTTTGGAGACCCTTTGCTATAGAGCACAGGTGTCAAACACAAGGCCCACGGGCCGAATCCGGCCCTCCGGGCCATTTCATGTGGCCCTCGCACCTCTCCTGCAACTTCAGGAGAGCTCCAGACCCTGACTTTCTGTTTTCAATCAATGCATCCAGCTTCTTCCCAGCAGAAGCATAAGGAAAGGAGGGTACACTGTAATGTAAGGGAGAGTCGGGGACTTAACTTCTGATAGCCTCTGTAGGATATTGTGGCCATTAGGTCAAAAGAGCATTTCTGAAGTCAGATACTGATGTTTGATGAAAAGGTCTGGCTCATAAATGGTTATGTTTCATCCCAAACTTGTTTAGTGGGTTTGAGGCCAGGGCTATGTGCAGACCACTCAAGTCTCTCATTCAACCGTGTCTTTTTTTGGACCTGGCTTTGTGCATGGGGCATAGCCATGCTGGGACAGAAAACAGCCTTCCCCAAACTGTTACCACAAGGGTAGAATAGCAAAATTTTGAATTACACAATTGTCTTAAAAGGCCCGTGATGTAAGGGGGAAATTTGTGGACTCTGAAGTAAAGGGGGACTTTGATGTAAGTGGGGCTCTGGGAACATTGGGAGTTCTGATGTAAAGGAGGACTCTAATGTAAGGTTGAACTCTGTGTGTTCTGATCTAAGGGGGAACTCTGTGGACTCTGATCTAAAGGGGAACTCTGTGGAGTCTGATTTAGGGGGCAAACTCTGTGGCCTCTGATCTAAAGGGGAACTCTGTGGAGTCTGATCTAAAGGGGAACTCTGTGGAGTCTGATTTAGGGGGGAAACTCTGTGGCCTCTGATCTGGGGGGAAACTCTGTGGACTCTGATCTAGGGGGAAAGTCTGTGGACTCTGATGTAAGGGGGGCTCTGATGTAAGGAGGGGAAATTTGTGGACTCTGAAGTAAATGGTTACTCTGGGGAATTTGATGTAAGTGGGGCTCTGGGAACATTGGGAGCTCTGATGAAAGGGAGGACTCTAATGTAAGGTTGAACTCTGTGTGTTCTCATCTAAGTGGAAAACTTGGTGGCCTCTGATCTAGGGGGGGACTCTGTGGACTCTGATGTAAGAAGGGCTCTGCTGTAAGGAGGGAATGCTGGAGAGATTTTGATTTAAGGGGGGGGGACTCTAATGTAAAGTGGAACTCTGATGTAAGGAGGGGGAAATTTGTGGACTCTCAAGTAAATGGGGACTCTGGGGAATTTGATGTAAGTGGGGCTCTGGGAACATTGGGAGCTCTGATGTAAGGGAGGACTCTAATGTAAGGTTGAACTCTGTGGGCTAGATTCTTGTACGGCGGCGTAAGTACGAGCGGGCGTAGCGTAGCCTATTTACGCTATGCCGCCGCAACTCTGGACGCAAGTGCCGTATTCTCAAAGCACTTGCGTCCTAGGTTACAGAGGCGTAGCGTAAATGGCCCGGCGTAAGCCCGGGTAATTCAAATGTGGATGAGGTGGGCGTGTTTTATGTAAAAGAATCGTGACCCCACGTTTTTGACATTTTTTTTTAACTGCACATGCGCCGTCCATGGACGTATCCCAGTGCGCATGCTCCAAATTATGGCGCAAATACATTGGTTTCGACGTGAACGTAACTTACGCAAAGCCCTATTCGTGAACGATTTCCCCAAACGACTTAAACTACGTAAAAATCTAAGCTGTCCCGACGTCCATACTTAACATTGCGTACGCCTCACCTACGCAAAGTTACCCCTCATAAAGCAGGGGTAACTTTACTCTTACGCAAACAAAGTAAAATATGACGACCGGGCGCAATTACGTTCAGGAATCGGCGTATTTAGCTCATTTGCATATTTAACGCGGCTAATCGACGGAAGCGCCCCTAGCGGCCAGAGTATAATTGCACACAATTATACGCCGGCGTAGGCAAGTTAAGTCGGCGGAGGAAGTCTATTTTTTTTACATATCTGCCTTCGAGAATCGGCGTAAACATACGCCGGCGCAGATTTGAAATTACGGCGGCGTATCTGGAGATACGCCGCCGTAACACTTTTGAGAATCTGGCCCTGTGTGTTCTGATCTAAGGGGGAACTCTGTGGACTCTGATCTAGGGGGAGAAACTCTGTGGCCTCTGATCTAAAGGGGAACTCTGTGGACTCTGATCTAGGGGGGAACTGTGTGGACTCTGATATAAGGGGGGCTCTGCTGTAAGGATGGAATGCTGGAGAGACTCTGATTTAAGGGGGGACTCTAATGTAAAGGTAAAGGGAACCCTGGGGATCCTGATGTAAGGAGGAACTCTTGGAACCCTGATGTATTGAGGAACTCTGATGTGAACAGAGGGTTTATCCTGAGTGCTAAATTTAAGATGTTATTTCTGTATGTTACTTACTCCTGCCCCCTGCACTCTATACATTATGCTGTAAATGACATAGTCCTGACCAAGGTATTCATTGTCTCAACAGTTGCTGGTTTAAATGAAGTTCCTCTTTAAGGTAGGCTCAGTCAGACGGAATGATATCCTTTTTGTGTGTGCATAAACGCATGTGTAATGGAAACATTAAATCTTTTAAAAATGATCCTTTGTTCTGAGGTTTATTTGTGTCTGTGAGGCTGTGAGTTGTGGTACAGTAATTAGGAATATATTGTGGGTGCAAGGACTGTTATATTTGTGGTGTGTGTGTATATAGTGACTAGATTCTGTTCAATGATCCCCTTTAAGCCCCTCTCACAGTTAGACAAAATCTGGCAATGTATACTGCTTGCTACAGCATGTTGCAACCCTCCCTTTATTCTTTCCAAAAAGAAAAAAAAAATGCTTAGTTCTGCTTTAAAGTGGATGTAAACCCGATTCATCAAATTTGAACTGGACACATATATCAGTAGTGTTTTACTTATCTCTCACCAAAGCACTGAGTCCTGTGGCTTTCTCCTGCTCCATAGCTCTGTTATCGGCCTGATAATAAGTTCTCTGACACAGGAGACAAAAGCAGCCTGAAATTTGTGTTGTGGGAGGTTACAAAATAAATTAGCAGAGAGCTTGACTTGTCAGAGAACAGCTCTGCACATTACTTCCTTCCTTTGCCAATGTGGGGTGGGGGTGTTCGCCTTTTCTCCAATCAACTGTCTTGGCTGTATTCCCAGACATCACTCGCAGTGCTGAAAAGGATGAGAAAAATCTGTAACAGGATGTGCACTTTTTAAAGGATATATACAGCTAAAGACAGCAGATATGCATGTAAAACGTATGTATGGTGATTTGTTTAATCCCTGTGTATCATCTGAGGCTGTTTACTTCATTAGGTATATGGTTACATCCACTTTAAGTGTAAATCAAGCATTAAAATCTGCCCTTTAATTAGACTCTGTCACTGGGGAAAAAGTGCAGGTGACCAGGGCTGGATCTAGCTTGTCTGATGTGGTATGCAGTAAAAAATATAAGAGGGACAGAGGATGGGAAGTAACCAGGTGTAACAGCTCTGGTGAACGGAGTGAACCACAACTGCGGTTAGCAAGGATTTCAATGCACTTCCTTATGTGAAAATTCAGTATTGGACCCCAGGCGTCACTCCACACAAACAGGAGTTTGGGGGTTCTCTACATCATGTCTCTCTCACAAAGACGTATTACAACATACGACCAACCTGTAGCGTTAAAAGAATATGATGGGCTAGGAGATATCAATACACAGCTGTATGCAAGCGATTATCAGTTAAGCATACAGTAGTGTATTAGGCCACTAAGGGAGCAGATATGAAATATCCTGAACCCCTAGTATAGAAAAGTTAAGGCGAACATGTTCAGTAACTTAGGGCATGGGCCCTTTAACAAGTAAGAACTTATGTCAAGCACGTAGTAAATATCATTACTGGGAGCAAATAGGAGAGGCATATATAGCTCAGCTAATTAGAGAGTGTATGTCGCTTTAAGATACTCCACAGCAAACAGGCACAACAATCAGTCCCAAGCAGTATCTTAGTATGCAATAAGCCGGAGTTAAATACAATAAATGTTTAAGAGCAATTATATGTAGCAGGTCTTCCTGTAGAACTACAAGTGAAATAATTGCTACTTATCTGTTTTGTAGGGCTTGAGTTTTGCAGTAAGGGACCCCCGTAATGTAGGGAGAGAGCAAGGAAGAACTCCTGGGTTGTCCGCAGCGATGGCAGGCTGGACGCAGTCAAGGTCTTTGCTAGCTGGCCATAATGTTGCCTGTATTGTATCGTGGCCGGTACAGCTGACAATAATAGAACAAGGTTCCTATTTTAAACGAATGCCTGTATAGGCAGGAGTCAGGTGCAGTGCATAAGCACTGATTTGAGAAACCGCTGTGAATTGCGGTGCACTTCCGCGTTCCACGGAGGAACGCACACGGCGCCGGGCGATGATGTCATCGTGCGGTTGCCACAATGTGTTCCAGCGTGGAACGCATTACGACGGCATGAGGAGTGCCTGGTACAGCAGGGCAGTATACAGGAGGCAGCATGCCAATGTACATCGTGTCAGCAGGGCAGTGTACAGGCAATCAGCAGGCCAGTGTGCAGCTGGTCAGCAGGCCAGTGTGCAGCGGGTCAGCAGGTTAGTGTACAGAGGGTCAGCAGGTTAGTGTACAGAGGGTCAGCAGGGCAGTGTAGAGGGGGTCAGCAGGGCAGTGTACAGAAGGTCAGCAGGACAGTATACAGGGTGTCAGCAGGGCAGTGTAGAGGGGGTCAGCAGGGCAGTGTAGAGGGGGTCAGCAGGGCAGTGTAGAGGGGGTCAGCAAGGCAATGTAGAGGGGGTCAGCAGGGCAGTATACAGGAAGTCAGTAGGGCAGTGTACAGGGGGTCAACAAGGAGCAGGGCAGTGAACAGAGGGTCAGCAGGACAGTTTACAGGACGTCAGCAGGGCAGTGTACAGGATGTCAGCAGAGCAGTGTACAGGATGTCATCAGAGCAGTGTACAGGATGTCATCAGAGCAGTGTACAGGATGTCAGCAGAGCAGTGTACAGGATGTCAGCAGGGCAGTGTACAGGATGTCAGCAGGGCAGTGTACAGGATGTCAGCAGGGCAGTGTACAGGATGTCAGCAGGGCAGTGTACAGGATGTCAGCAGGGCAGTGTACAGGATGTCAGTATGGCAGTGTACAGGGTATCAGCAGGGCAGTGTACAGGATGTCAGCAGGGCAGTGTACAGGATGTCAGCAGGGCAGTGTACAGGATGTCAGCAGGGCAGTGTACAGGATGTCAGCAGGGCAGTGTACAGGAAGTCAGTAGGGCAGTGTACAGGATGTCAGTATGGCAGTGTACAGGGTATCAGCAGGGCAGTGTACAGGATGTCAGCAGGGCAGTGTACAGGATGTCAGCAGGGCAGTGTACAGGATGTCAGCAGGGCAGTGTACAGGAAGTCAGTAGGGCAGTGTACAGGATGTCAGTATGGCAGTGTACAGGGTATCAGCAGGGCAGTGTACAGGATGTCAGCAGGGCAGTGTACAGGATGTCAGCAGGGCAGTGTACAGGATGTCAGCAGGGCAGTGTACAGGATGTCAGTATGGCAGTGTACAGGGTATCAGCAGGGCAGTGTACAGGATGTCAGCAGGGCAGTGTACAGGATGTCAGCAGGGCAGTGTACAGGATGTCAGCAGGGCAGTGTACAGGATGTCAGTATGGCAGTGTACAGGGTATCAGTAGGGCAGTGTACAGGATGTCAGCAGGGCAGTGTACAGGATGTCAGCAGGGCAGTGTACAGGATGTCAGTAGGGCAGTGTGCAGGGTATCAGTAGGACAGTGTACAGGATGTCAGCAGGGCAGTGTACAGGAAGTCAGTAGGGCAGTGTACAGGAAGTCAGTAGGGCAGTGTACAGGATGTCAGTATGGCAGTGTACAGGGTATCAGTAGGGCAGTGTACAGGGGGTCAGCAGGGCAGTGTACAGGGTATCAGTAGGGCAGTGTACAGGGGGTCAGTATGGCAGTGTGCAGGGTATCAGTAGGGCAGTGTACAGGGTATCAGTAGGGCAGTGTAACTGTCACATTTGCTTCTGCTCCTAACCAAACTGTCAAGCCATTAAATGGCTGATGTTATAGATGATCACATGTGCAGCACCATTGCAACTGAAGATCTAACAGGGGATAAATGGCAGCTTCCCTGGTTGTAAAGGATTGGAGGATATAGTGCTAAAAAAAATGCACTGGTTACTGTGTAAATTACACTGGCAGGGAAGGGGTTAAACACTAGGGGGCAATCAAGGGGTTAAGTGTGTCCTAGGGAGTAAATCTAACTGTGGGGGGATGGGCTACCACTGACATGACAGTGGTCACTGCTCCCGGTGACAGGGAGCAGTAGATCCCTGTCATGCAACTAGGCAGAACAGGGAAATGTTTATGTAGCGCTACCCCCTCAGGAGCCACTGGTTAGATGTGGGATCTGCATAAGTTAGGTTACCTTTGAAGAATCGTCTGATAATCGGATCGTTAGTACAGGGCTTCCGTGAGCCGATCATGACAGTTCATCCGATATTATTTTATCGGACATGCACGAAAAATGTTCTCGTACGATACCAGATTGTACGATTTTCGTTTGGTCAGTACAGTTGTCGTCCGAAAATACAACACAAATACATTACAACGTATGACATCACTTCCGATTTCTTTTTTATGTCGTACGAGAATTTTCGTGACTTTAGTAACCTATTCAATTTCTACTTGAGGCGCTGGTGGACAGATGCAGCATCGGAGCGATGCTGCATCCACCTAGGTAAGTGTAATTAAAAAAAGAGGAGTTCCACCCTAAAAATGTACTTTTCTTTAATCCCCTCCCCCTTACATGCCACATTTGGCATGTAATTTTTTTTGGGGGGGAGTGGGACTTCCTTTCCCACTTCCTGCTTCCGCCGAGGGGCTGGTTAGGCGATTAAGCCTTAATCGCCTACACCAGCCCCTCCCTGTAGGCGATCACATGGGACACTGACAGGTCCTATGCGATCGCCTCTCCAATCAGCGGCGAGCCGCGCGCGCATGCGCAGTGCGGCTCGCGCATGCGCAGTGGGTGCCCGGCCGTGAAGCCGAAGGCTGTCACGGCTGGGTGCCCACAGTCGGGATGGAGACGCCGGCTGGGGAGGGGGGGAGAGGAGCGGAGCCCCGGTCGGCGCGTCGCTGGAACGCAGGAGCAGGTAAGTGAGTGTTTATTAAAAGCTAGCAGCTACACTTTTTGTAGCTGCTGACTTTTAATAAACACAATTTTGGGCTGGAACACCCCTTTAAATGACTGTGACAAGACATTTTAGTTTTTAATGATGCTTTTTCTTGGGAACAGTCACATGAGGTCTCTCTACATTTACATATTGTACTTCTTTTATGTTCCTAGTCACACAGCACAGCACTGAGACTTATTATAGATCTAATTACAGTATATGAGAAAACTAAACAGGTACATTACTGAAACCTAATCTCTGTATAAAGCAGAGCATTTACTATGCTGATCTATTCCTACTACAGGTGCAGTTTTTGTATTCCTGTGGTAGCGATATTCGATATATGTGTTTATACAGTAGTGGTATGTAATACATTCAGATCTATGGGCCAGCTCCCTGCGCACCATTCTGATATGCTTGAAAGCCTTTTTCTTGGCAATTGTTTTTAGGAGGTAGGTTGCAGGTCAGGAGCAGCATGCAGAATGTAAAGCCCAGTACACGCTATTATAAAATCCAGCAAACGATTGCTCAGTTTTTCATGTCCCCACTAGGGTACCACGTTTCCCAGATTGCCTGGGCATTTTGCAGGTCTGTCCCGGCACATTCATTCCAGGACAATACAGTGTCCCGGAATGAAACTGACACAGCCACCCCCCGGGCCAATCTGATGCCCCCAAAAAGGCGGCCACATCACTGATTTACCCACTGACAGTACTTGTCCCGGCTGGGAATGCCTGAAGGAGCACAATCCCCCTGCTTGAGAAATCATAAATCCCGCCTCTTGTGTCCAATCACCGTGCTGTGATTTGCTGATTTTTGGGAAGGGGGGTGTCCCTGAATGGTAGTTTGGAAACGTGGTCATCCGAGGCCCCACCCCTTATTAAAAATGATGCAAAAATTCTCGAATGACAGAGGACAACTTCCCAAGTACGTAGCTACAGTCTATGTCTAGTCTATAGTCAGACTTAATTTCCGATTATGCACATACTTGCTCATTCAGTATTTATAGGATGAAGACTGTACTGATTAAACAAAACTTGGAGGTTATGATAAATAATGAGACATTTTTTCCAACATGCCCTGTTGAAAATTTTCATCTGAACAGTCCATATCAACCCTTAAAAGCAGTGTCCTAATGAACAGAAAATCAAATGATCTCTCCAATAGCAGCTCCCTGCTGCACTCACTGGCCCACTCTGCACTCTCGCAGCTCCCTGCTGCACTCACTGGCCCACTCTGCACTCTCGCAGCTCCCTGCTGTACTCACTGGCCCACTCTGCACTCTCGCAGCTCCCTGCTGCACTCACTGGCCCTCTGCACTCTGCACTCTCGCAGCTCCCTGCTGTACTCACTGGCCCACTCTGCACTCTCGCAGCTCCCTGCTGCACTCACTGGCCCACTCTGCACTCTCGCAGCTCCCTGCTGTACTCACTGGCCCACTCTGCACTCTCGCAGCTCCCTGCTGCACTCACTGGCCCACTCTGCACTCTCGCAGCTCCCTGCTGTACTCACTGGCCCACTCTGCACTCTCGCAGCTCCCTGCTGCACTCACTGGCCCACTCTGCACTCTCGCAGCTCCCTGCTGTACTCACTGGCCCACTCTGCACTCTCGCAGCTCCCTGCTGTACTCACTGGCCCACTCTGCACTCTCGCAGCTCCCTGCTGTACTCACTGGCCCACTCTGCACTCTCGCAGCTCCCTGCTGTACTCACTGGCCCACTCTGCACTCTCGCAGCTCCCTGCTGTACTCACTGGCCCACTCTGCACTCTCGAAGCTCCCTGCTGTACTCACTGGCCCACTCTGCACTCTCGCAGCTCCCTGCTGTACTCACTGGCAGACTCTGCACTCTTGCAGCTCCCTGCTGTACTCACTGGCCCACTCTGCACTCTTGCAGCTCCCTGCTGTACTCACTGGCCCACTCTGCACTCTCGCAGCTCCCTGCTGCACTCACTGGCCCACTCTGCACTCTCGCAGCTCCCTGCTGTACTCACTGGCCCACTCTGCACTCTCGCAGCTCCCTGCTGTACTCACTGGCCCACTCTGCACTCTCGCAGCTCCCTGCTGTACTCACTGGCCCACTCTGCACTCTCGCAGCTCCCTGCTGTACTCACTGGCCCACTCTGCACTCTCGCAGCTCCCTGCTGTACTCACTGGCCCACTCTGCACTCTCGAAGCTCCCTGCTGTACTCACTGGCCCACTCTGCACTCTCGCAGCTCCCTGCTGTACTCACTGGCAGACTCTGCACTCCTGCAGCTCCCTGCTGTACTCACTGGCCCACTCTGCACTCTTGCAGCTCCCTGCTGTACTCACTGGCCCACTCTTCACTCTTGCAGCTCCCTGCTGCACTCACTGGCCCACTCTTCACTTGTGCAGCTCCCTGCTGCACTCACTGGCCCACTCTGCACTCTTGCAGCTCCCTGCTGCACTCACTGGCAGACTCTGCACTCTTGCAGATCCATGCTGCACTCACTGGCCCACTCTGCACTCTCGCAGCTCCCTGCTGCACTCACTGGCCCACTCTGCACTCTCGCAGGTCCCTGCTGCACTCACTGGCCCACTCTGCACTCTTGCAGCTCCCTGCTGCACTCACTGGCAGACTCTGCACTCTTGCAGATCCATGCTGCACTCACTGGCCCACTCTGCACTCTCGCAGCTCCCTGCTGCACTCACTGGCCCACTCTGCACTCTTGCAGCTCCCTGCTGCACTCACTGGCAGACTCTGCACTCTTGCAGATCCATGCTGCACTCACTGGCCCACTCTGCACTCTCGCAGCTCCCTGCTGCACTCACTGGCCCACTCTGCACTCTTGCAGCTCCCTGCTGCACTCACTGGCCCACTCTGCACTCTTGCAGCTCCCTGCTGTACTCACTGGCCCACTCTGCACTCTTGCAGCTCCCTGCTGCACTCACTGGCCCACTCTTCACTCTTGCAGCTCCCTGCTGAACTCACCGGCCCACTCTTCACTCTTGCAGCTCCCTGCTGCACTCACTGGCCGACTCGGCACTCTTGCAGATCCATGCTGCACTCACTGGCCCACTCTGCACTCTTGCAGCTCCCTGCTGTACTCACTGGCCCACTCTTCACTCTGGCAGCTCCCTGCTGTACACGCCTAATGGCTGGAATGCAAAATGACATATAGCTACGTGATTTCGCGCAGCCGAGCCGACCTGCCACCGTATAACTGCGGCGGCTGGTCGGCTAGTGGTTAAATTAAATCATGTTATGGTCACTGCTACCTAGATATTCTTTTATGTGAATATTGGTAATAAACTCTGTATGGTTTGAGATTAAAGGAGTTGTAAAGGAAAAACATTTTTTGCTTAAAATTAATGTCTGCAAGGTAGACAGACAGAATAATGTAATGATTCTTTTAAAAAAATAAGTAAATACCTATTAAATTCCTTCATCTATATCACCTCCGGTGTTCTAGTTTCTGTTCTCTCATTCACTTCCTGGTTTGCATCATTTGTTCATGTAAGAACTACATTTCCCAGTATGAATTGCGGCACGCCCAGTAATTCACACCTCATTGAAGCCTCTAACACGTAGAGAGCGTCCTGCCTCACAGATGTAGTTCCCTGGAGAGGGCGAGCACGTCACTGACCACCGCAGTAAAGTCTCCCTTCACGGTGGTCATTAAAATCAGACAAGCAGGAAGTAAACAGAAGAGAGAAGAAATAGAGCAACTTCTGAGCAAAAATGAACAATGAGGAAGTGAAAAGAGGAATGTCTCTGCGGGTAAATGATGCTTATTATTATTATTATCCTCTACAGCACCTTTAAGCATACAAAAAAGGCCCCGGTCACGCTACCCGGTAACAAGGAGCTACTATGGCAATATTCGGGACTAGTTGGATTGGATTGGAATAAATGCTTATAGAGCACCTAATGCGAGTTGTGACACTCGCGTCTAAACGCTTACCAACAAGCTGGGGGTATCCAGTTCCCAAGAGCAAAGAGAAGGGGCTAGGACATCTAAGTAAAAGAGGGGAACAAACAAAAAGTAAACAGAAATATAAAAAGAAGGGTGGGGAGAGGGGGGGCAGGACACAAGGAGCCTATCCCTACTCCCTGACCATGGACCACAGCCTGGGATTAAGGGAGCGTCCTGCTTAGAGCTTGGATGGCCAAGTGTCTATCCGTAGGCTTGTGAAAAAAGCAGTGTTTTCAAGCCTTTACGGAAGGCCATCAAGGAGGAGGGTGCTCGGAGCTGATGGGGGGGCTGGTTCCAAAGAGAATTCCCCAGTGTTTGGAGGCGACGGCCACCCTTTGAAGCTGAGCGACTAGGTTGAATAATCGCTAACAGGGCGTCAGTTGAACGAAGCTCTCTGGGTGGACAGTAGTGTTGTGTCATATTCGATTAGTACATCAGGCCTAGTTGCCAATAGGCCCAAAACATCAGACAGAGAGCCTTGAACTCGACCCATTTGGTATCGGGAGCCAGTGTAGATCCTTAACCACTTCAGCCCCGGGCCTATTTTGGCACTTTTCTCCTTTAGGCCTCGTTCACACATAGCCGACTCCGTCGCAGTCCGTTCCGACGGAGTCCGCCTGTGTCTGCCAGCTCAGCGGGAGATCAGTCCGCAGATCTCCGCTGAGCCGACGGATGACAAGCTCCTCTCTGCTCACTGAGCGGGGAGGAGCTTGTCGAGTCCCGCTGTCCTCTATGGAGCGATCTGATGAAAACGGACAGCATGTCCGTTTTCATCAGATCTTTCCCGATCCGATCCGCATGGACGGATGGGGACGTGAGCCCCATACGTTTGTTTTTAGCGGATCGGATCAGGTCGGATGTCAGCGGACATGTCTCCGCTGACATCCGACGCTCCATAGGGGTGCATGGAGCGCCCGTTCAGGTCCGCCTGAAAAACTGACAGACGGACCTGAACGGATCCATGTGTGAACGAGGCCTTATGTAAAAATCAAATTTTTTTTGCTTGAAAATTAATCAGAACCCCCAAACATTATATATTTTTTTTTTAGCAGACACCCTAGGGAATAAAATGGCGGTCATTGCAACTTTTTTTTCTCGCACGGTATTTGCGCAATCATTTTTCAAACGCCTTTTTTTTAGGGAAAAAAACTGTTTCATGAATTAAAAAATAACAAAACAGTAAAGTTAGCCCAATTTTTTTGTATAATGTGAAAGACGATGTTACGCCGAGTAAATAGATACCTAACATGTCACGCTTTAAAATTGCGCACACTCATGGAATGGCACCAAACTTTGGTACTTAAAAATCTCCATAGGCGACGCTTTAAATTTTTTTACAGGTTACAATTTTTAAGATACAGAGGAGGTCTAGTGCTAGAATTGTTGCACACGCTTTAGCGCATGCGATGATACCTCACATGTGGGCTTTAAACGCTGTTTACATATGTGGGCGGGACTTGCATGCACGTTCGCTTCTTCACGCGAGCAACCGGGACAGGGGTGTTTTAAAAAAAAATATTATTTTATTTTTATTTTTTACTTCATTTTTTTATTTTTACACTTTTTTTTTACATATATTTTTTTTGATCACTTTTATTCCTATTACAAGGAATGTAACCATCCCTTGTAATAGGAATCACTGTGACAGGTCCTCTTTATGGAGAGATGCAGGGTCAATAAGACCCCACATCTCTCCTACAGGCTTACAAGCATGAAATCGGTGAAAAAAAAATCACCGATTACATGCCGACAGACGCGATAACGGCTTTGTTTACTTCCGGGTACCGGGCGTGACGTCATCACGTCGCGCCCGGTCCTCCGACGGTCATAGAGATGACTGTGACCGTCTGGTCACCAGTCATCTCTATGCTTCACCAACAAGCGCCGGCCGATTCGCTCTCCGGGCCCCCGATGGCACGGGAGAGCCCGGAGAAGCAGCGGATGGCAGCGGGAGGGGGGGGCGTCCCCTCCCGCTGCCTAGAAAAACGATCGAGCGGTGGAACCGCCGCTTTGATCGTTCTTCTGGTGCACAGAATAGCCGGCTGCAGGCATCATTGAGATATCACCGCACAAAGCCGAGGACGTCCAGGCACGTGATTTGGAATGAAGTGGTTAAGCACCGGGGAGATGTTATTCCGCCTTGGGCAGTTTGTGACTAGTCTTGCAGCATGATTCTGTGTGATCTGCAATCGTTTTGTCCACTTCTGTGGGAGCCCTAGAAAGAACAAGCAATCTAGCCTAGTGTGGATACATGAACTAAGATCATACGGTTGTTCTGAGTACGAAGCTTAGTTCAGCATCAAAAATGATATCCAGATTATTAACCTGCTTTTATTCTAAAAGAATACACAAGGTCTAAATCAGGGGTCTCCAAACTTTTTAAACAAAGGGCCAGTTTAGTGTCCTTCGGACTTTACGGGGGCCAAACTGTGGCCAGTGTGAGTCGAAAAAGTCCCAGCATCAGTGGGAGTAATAATTGCCCCATTATTAGTTTTAACATTTTTGGTTTTAGCAGGAAGAATAGTGTCCCATGGTTGGTATCAATGGAAGGAATAGTGCCCTGTTGATGGTGTCAGTGGGAGGAATAGTGCACCATAGTTGGTATCAATGGAAGCGATAGTGCCCCTTTAACTGTGTCAGTGGGAGGAATAGTGCCCCATCATTGGTCTCAGCAGGAGGAGTAGTGCTCTATCGATGGTGCCAGTGGGAGAAATAGTGTCCCATCCTTTGTGTTTGTTGGAGGAATAATGTCCCAAGGGCCAGATAGAGGCAGGCAAAGGGCCACATTTGGCCCCGGGCCGCAGTTTGGAGACCACTGGTCTAAATAAAAGCCACAGCAGTGGTGGGAAATCGCAGTACAAACATGCCTTGCCCTGGCAGCAGTGCCATTGTTTTAACAAAACGCAATGCTCCGCTCCACACTCAAAAATGTTCTGAAACCCTTTAAAAACCCTTTCACACTGAGGCGATTTGGTAGGCGCTATAACGCTAAAAATAGCACCTGCAAAGCGCCCTGAAAGAGCGGCGCCCTTCACTCCAGTGTAAAAGCCCAAAGGCTTTCACGCTGGAGTGGTGCGCTGGCAGGACGGTAAAAAAGTGTCCTGCAAGCAGCATCTTCGGAGCGATGTGTACAGGGCCAATCCACCCTATAGGCTCACTATGCAAGCCGCTTAGGTCCCCCGCCTGGTGAGAAGTCATTTTCGGCCCCTCACCCCGCTGGCTGCATGGGAGAAGAGGTAAGAAGTCAGCACCCCCCCGCTTCTCACTCTAGTGGGAAGGCTGGGCGCAGGCTAGCCTGAATTTGTAGGAGGAGTCGGAGGCCTATTTATCCCTCCTCCCCTCTCATCTCCCACCCACCCGTTCCCCCTTTTTTCATCATTTATTTCCCACTCATAGGCATACTTACCAGCGAGGCTAAGGCACACCTCAGGCCTGGGTAGTTAGGGTGTCGCATTCCTCGGTGAAGACTCTGGGCCAGATTCAGAGAAGGGGGCTTAAATTTGTGCGGGCGTAGCGTATGCTCTTTACGCTGCGCCTCCGCAACTTTTATGGGCAAGTGCCTGATTCAGAAAGCACTTGCTCCATAAGTTGCGGCGGCGTAGCGTACAGTGGCCGGCGTAAGGGCGCCTAATTCAAATTAGTAATGTGGGGGCGTGATCCATGTAAATAAATCATGACCCCACGTAAATTTATGTTTTTTCTGAAAGCCACATGCGCCGTCCGTGGACATATCCTAGTGCGCATGCGTGAAATCACGTCGCAAGTTGTCAATGTAAACGACGTGAACGTAACTTACGTCCAGCCCCACAAACCCTCTTTCGCAAACGACGTACAATTCGACGCTGTCCCGACGTCCATACTTAACATTGGCTGCACCTCATATAGCAGGGGTAACTTTACGCCGGACTAACACTTACGCAAACGACGTAAAATACAACGCCCGGCCGCAAGTACGTTCGTGAATCGGCGTATCTCCCTAATTGACATATTCGACGCGTAAATCGACGGAAGCGCCACCTAGCGGCCAGCGTAAATATGCAACTAAGATACGACGGTGTAACAGACTTCCGGTGTATCTTGTTTTCTAAATACAGAAAAAAGATACGCTGGCGCAGAATAGACTTTGCGCGGCGTATCTATACATACGCCGATGTAAAGGCTATCTGAATCTGGCCCTCTGACTACAAATGTAAGATGTCACTGTTGGCAGCGACCCCCCCCCCCGAGGTCGGGATCGCCACTGGGTGTGTATAACGCTCCTCCACCCCTCTTGCCCATTGAAATAAATGGCCACCACGGTCGTACCGCGGGCAAAGTGCTGCTGCAGAAGCACTTTGCAGGTGGTGTTAACCCTTTTTCGGCCACTAGCGGGGGTTAAACGCGTGTGAAAGGGGCCTTAGGGCAACTTATTCAAGGTAAGCGCCGTGCAAACTGTTGGCGTTATATAAATCCTGAATAATAATAAAGGGCTGCCTGGAAAAAATGTGGGCGTGGGCACGCATGTCTGTGTGGATGAGCCCCTACAGACTGATTGGTGTAAACGATCCATCGGTAATGTAGAGGCATCAATGACAGTTATGCCCCCCCCCCCTGGGTTGACGGTTACCAAGGAGACAGGGTCGCTGTCACTAGGTGACGGTCAGTGGAGCACACAGCCGCATGCACTCCATGGTGGTCCCATCAGGAAGAAGGTGGTAGTGCAGGTGCACGATGTGTCCTCCTGGGGCACAGATGGGCACACAGACAATGAATGGGATCTCAGTAGCCGATCCTCCACGTTGGCCGACACTGCCCCTTTAATTAAGAATTGGTCGCCTGTCACGCCGGGGCTTTTAAACGCTGACGTCACCGTGAGTAAATCGTAGCCGCACCCCCCTCCCCCTGTGAGTGGTCGGTGATGTCAGGAGTGGGCGGAAACCCAAGCCCGGGCTTTAACCCAGCGCGGGGCCCCTCCTCTTAAAGGGGAGACGCTGCAGAGGGAGAAGGCAGGAGGGTGAGTGTCCGTCCGTGTGTGTCCCTTGTGTCTCCGGTACCGGGGCTCCTCCCCCCCTCCCTCTCACTGATCGGTGCCCAGCCTCCCCCACCCTGCTCATCGCACACACGTGTCCGGGATCTCTCCGGCCGCCTGCAGGATCTCCTATGAATGAATAGGGCGGATCCCCCCGGTCCATCTCCCTCCACGTCTGCCCGGTCCGTCCTCCTCCGATCCGGAGCGCCTTTGTGGCCGAGCTGTGTGTCTCCTCGGAGCCCCTCCCCGTCTCTCTCTCCCACTCACTGGTGCCATCATCACCCTGGCTTTGTTACAGGAGCTGTGGAGGCAATGTGAGTGTATGGATCTCTATTGTGTCTGTGCCACCCCAACCCTTCTCCTGTGCATGGCTGTGTGTGGGGGGCATCGCATTGTCTGCCCTGCCCCTGGATGGGTAATGTGATTGGCTGCTGGAAGCTTTTCTTCCCCCCCTGGATCCCTCTCTCCATCCTCCCCTCCTCCTCCATCCCTTCCTTCCTTCTCTGTGCTGGGGAGCTGGAATGGCTATGTGATGCCAGCTGGGAGAGATGGCACGCTGGGCATGGTTAACCTCTAGGGTCTGAAGATTAAATAGTTAAGGGAGATTGGGGCTGTGCTCCTTCCCCATGGTGCCAGGCTGGTTGCCCCTCCGAGCTCGGCTTGGGTGGGTTTAGATAAAGCTTTGCCTGCCGTTGTCATGCATGCCAGGGCAACCGCCCCCCCCTCCCCTCTGCCAGTTGGCGTGCCATTCCCCTCGCTGGCGCATGGCATTGAGGTTGGCAATGTTTATGAGTCTAGGCTGTGATAATAAAGCCTTGGGTTACGTTGTTGGCAGCGTCAGGCGGACGCAACATATGACACGCTTGGTTGTGTTATTTTGGAAGTCCCGGCACATCTACTAAATTGGTTTTTGCTTTCTCTGTTCATTCAGGTTGGGAAGTGTCTGATTCCTTGATGGCATTTGATTTACTCCCTGGTCCCTTGGTGGGGGCTTGGCCAATGCTGCTGGCATCTGAGATAGATGTATGGTACATATACCCATGTTCCCTTGGACCAAACCCACCCAGGTTTGGTCCATGCTGGGGACATCTAAGTTAGTTATGGTACTTGGTAGGGGGCTCTTGGTCGACGCTGTCAGAATCTGAGAAGGATGGGTACATATACCCATGTTACCTCTGACCAAACCCCCCTGAGTTTGGTCCATGCTGCTGGGATCTGAGATAGATGTATGGTACTTATACCCGCGTTGCCTTGGTAAGAGGGCTTGGTCTATGCTGGTGAAATCTAAGATAGTTATTGAGATATATAACTTACGGTACACATTTACAATGTTCCCTTGGTAGGGGTTTGGTCCATGCTGTCAGGATCTGAGAAGGATGGGTTCATTTACCCATGTTCCCTTGGACCACACCCTCACAGGTTTCGTCCCTGATGGGGACGTCTAAGTTAGTTATCGTACTTGTAACTTGGTAGGGGGGTCTTGGTCCATGCTGTGAAAATATATAATATGCACACGTTCCCTTGGGGGGTCAGGGTTTGGTCCATGCTGTCAGGATCTGAGATCCTATGTTACCTTGTTGGTGTTTTTGGTCCATGTGTGTAAAGGCAGGTGTGCCAGTACAGTGTGTGTGTGTATATATATATATATATATATATATATATATATATATATATATATATATATATATATATATATATATATATATATATATATATATATAATCTCACACACACACTTTTAATGCCATCCCAGTCTGAAGGCCCGTACACACAATCGGATATTCCGACAACAATTGTGTGACGGACGTGTTTTGTTGGATAATTTGACCGTCTGTATGCTCCATCAGACAATTCTTGTCGGAATTTCCAACAACAAATGTTGCATGGTCATGCTCTCAAATTGTCCAACAACAAATGTGTTCTGTTGGATTATCCGATCGTCTGTTTGGACTAAAATCCAAAGTACAAACACAGATGTTCTGAATCAATTCAATGCATAAGACAACATTAGCAGAAGTTGCCCAAAGGGGGGCGCTAAAGAGCAACAAGTTCATGGCCAACGCCTTTCGGACAAAAATCTATGGATTTGTCCGATAGACATCTGATTGTGTGTATGAGGCTTTAGTCCGTAGGGTTCAATATTAAGTTGGCCCAACCTTTGCAGCTGTAACGGCTTCAACTCTTCTGGGAAGGCTGTCCACAAGGTTTAGGAGTGTCTATGGGAATGTTCGACCATTCTTCCAGAACCACATTTGTGAGGTCAGGCACTGATGTTGGACAGAATGGCCTGGCTAACAGTCTCCGCTCCTTCTCAGGCCATTAATGTTCATCCATCCCAAATTCACACACTAGTGTCTTTATGGACCTTGCTTTGCGCACTGGTGTGCAGTCATGTTGGAACAGGAAGGGGCCATCCCCAAACTGTTGCCACAAAGTCGGGAGCATGAAACTGTCCAAAATGTTCTGATATGCTGACACCTTAAGAGTTTCCTTCACTGAGACGAAGGGGCCAAGCCCAACCCCACACCATAATTCCCCTCCACCAAATCATTTGGACAAAGTGCACAAAAGAAAGGTCCATAAAGACAGATGAGCAAGTTTGGGGTGGAGGAACTTGACTGACCTCAACCTGATAGAACACCTTTGGGGTGAGTTAGAGTGGAGACTGCGAGCCAGGCCTTCTCGAGCATATCTGTGCCTGACCTCAAAAAAATGCGCTCCTGGAAGAATGGTCAAACCTTCCCATAGACCAGCCTTTCTCAACCTTTTTACCGCTGGGGAACCCTAAAAATAATTCTCAGGTCTTGGGGAACCTCTTATAAAACACATTCATTGGGGGTCAGTGGGAACAATGCCCCTTACTTTGGTGGTCAGTAAGAAGAATGCCCTTTTTTACAGTAGTGGTAAGAATGCCCTCCTTACAGAGAGCTATGAAGATCATTGGTGTAATACCACTGGCTCCTCCAAGTGGAATTGGCTCAGAACTATGTAGGCACCATCAAACAGGAGGTAAATCAGCCACAGCTCAAGGAACCCCTAGCCACCTCTGGAGGAACCCTAGGGTTCCACGGAACCCTGGTTGAGAATGGCTGCCATAGACCAACCTTTTTCAACCAGGGTTTCTTCAGGGGTTCCTTGGTGAAATGTCAAAAAATTGGCCAAATATTGTACACAGGCAAGCAAGTGGATGAAGCCAACTTTTAGTTGTACAAAGCCACAGTTTTTATTTTATAGGGAACCATCGCAACCTTCTAACCACTGGTGTCCTAACAACCAATGATGTCATTGGTTGATGGGAAGGACATAGGGCACCTGAAGATGTCCTTGTTTGCCCCTCTTCATCAGAAGGAAGAGAAACATTAGAATACTAGTACTAGTGTATGTGGAAGAATAAATCGGCTGACGTTGGGTGTCCTACATGTATAGATGTTGCTGATTTATGTAAAACTATTAGTTTTTAGTTCTGTTTTTTTTTTTTTTTTTTAGATTGGGGTGCCTCAAGATTGTGCAGAATTTTAACAGGTGACTTGACTGGAAAAAAGGTTGAGAAACCTTTCCATAGACACTCCTAAACCTTGTGGGCAGCCTTCCCAGAAGAGTTGGAGCTGTTATAGCTGTAAAGAGCGGGCCAACTCAATATTGAACCCTACGGACTAAGACTGGGATGTCATTAAAGTTTGTGTGCGTCTAAATTTGGGTGTCCCAATACTTTTGGTATTCTAGTGTATATATCTCACAAACCTGTGTTCTCTTGGAGGTGGTTTTGGTCCATGCTGGGGGAAAGCTAAGAGACCGTTAAAGTGGTTCTAAAGCCTAATGCCCTGTACACACGATCAGATTTTCTATTAAAAAAACCTTAGATGGTTTTTCCGATGGAATTCCGCTCAAGCTTGGCTTGCATACACGCGGTCACGCACAAGTTCTGTGAACTTTCGGCCGTCAAGCGGTGACGTACAACACTACGACGAGCCGAGAAAACAAAGTTCAATGCTTCCGAGCATACGTGGAATTGTTTCCGAACGCCCGTCGGAATTTTGCGTGTCGGAATCGCCACAGACTTTCGGAAAACTTAAGAGCCAGCTCTAAATCTTTCGCTGGCGTAAATTCCGAAAGCAAAAGTACGATGGAGCAGACACATGGTCGGAATTTCCGACAAAAAGCTTGCATCGGACTTTTGCCGGTGGAAATTTCCAGTGTGTGTGTACGGGACATAAAGGTTCTTCTATAACGGTGATGGTGAACCTTGGCACCCCAGATGTTTTGGAACTACATTTCCCATCATGCTCATGCACTCTGCAATGTAGTTGAGCATTATGGGAAATGTAGTTCCAAAACATCTGGGGTGCCAAGGTTCGCCATCACTGTTCTATAACTTAATTCATTCTATGATGGAAAGGTCAGAGGTTTAATTTATGGTACATATACCCGTGTTCCTATGGTGTGGGTGTTTCGTCAATGCTGTGGGGATTTTGCATATATTTATGGTACACGTATTTGTTATCCCTTGGTAGGGGTTTGGTCCATGCTGGGGGGATCTGAGATAAGTTTATTGTGCACAGTGTCCTGTTCTCTTGGTGGGGGGTTAATACTTGCTGTGGAGCTCTAAGATGTGCATTCTGGTTTGTCTACCTGCTGCTGCAGCAGATCTCGGCTGTGGTCCTTTTGTCAGAAGCTTCGATGTCAAACGTTGCTGCATGTGGTCTCCACCAGCTTTCCTGTTATTGCCGCTGTTCTTTTAATAGCTATCAGAGCTTCTCTGCAGGGATTGCAGACTCCATCATAGGTGTGATTCTCAGCCTGGCTGTGCCTTTGGAAAGAATTATGATACTCTGGATGAGGTTGGTTCGGATAGAAGGCCAGCTCCGTACAGGGGGAACTTAAGGACATCTGCTACTACTTTTCTTATTGATGCTCTTAGACAGCTGTCACAACAGTAGGGGGGGGCCAAACGGAGTATTTCAGGTGCCAGCCTGGGTAAAGTTCACCAGGCCTCCACTGACTGTCATTACGTGGTCTATTTTCGGGCATTGGAGTGATATCTCCAAACAATGGAATTTATGATCTTCAGAACCATTACAAGTGGTGCTGGCACTCCTTGTTTCCATTCTCTATAGTAGTAGCACCATAATAAAATGTGTATTCCAATAATGGGCGCTTCCTACAGCTGGCTCTTTATTAGCCCCGTGTCTGAGCTGTTTAGCTGTTGATTGGATTTGGGGGTCTGTGTGAGGTTAGAACATTGGATTATTTTCAGTCTTTGCCAGCTAATACAGATATATATAAGAAGGCTGGAAAGAAGTTCATCATCTTCTCCCTTTCACTCATTTTCAGGGATTGTGGAAACAAAAATGCAGCACATTCATTTGGAAAAGTGTCCGAGCTCATAGAAATATGAGGCATATAATAAGGGTTGTATATAAGAGGCCAGAGATGGCTGCTAGTAGACTAATGAGCTACTGTGCCGGTATCAGATTGCTGTGCATCTTCAGTGTTCTTCAATTATGTAACACTTCATAAAAGCCGATATTTACTAAGTACTCACCTTAACTCAAGTACTCCATGACATGTGTGGTCAAAGCACTTGGTAGTGTATAAGTGGTTTAAAAAAAAATACCTTGGCAGCACTGTTGGGTTTGGTTTCTCATATATCTGTCAAATCAACATAGCTAGTAGTAGATGGTCACATTCAATTTAGACTTGGCCTTTAATGTTGAAAATGTTTCATTGCTCATCCATACACAGTCAGTCAGTGTCAGTGGGAGAGTAGGACGCTCCGGTCTTCCGCTCGAGTCTGCTCTCGCCAGGGACCAGACAGGCAGATAGTGGCTAGGCAGACTGCTAGGTAGGCTTGCTCTACCCCTCTATCCCTCAAGCAACTCACCGCCGGCTTTCCCCCGGCTCTACCTGGCCCCCCTGGCTTCCCTCCTTCACCCCTCTCCAGCAGGTAAGCCATCCACTGAGGTTGCAGGCAGCCGTCCTTTTCAGGACAAGCCACCGCTGCAACTTAAAGCCACGTCTCTCCACCCTATCCACACCTACCATTCTATGCCCCCACACTACTAGCCCCTCTCTAGCTAACCATCCGCCACCTATCCCTGCAATCCCTGCAATTTTCCGCCGTCTCGGGCGCTTTTTCGGTACCTCCGCGCCGGCCTGGAGGCAATCGCGGCAGCCGCAACTAGGAAAGGCCGCGGCTTCACCCACGGCCTAGCGGCGCGCCGCTTCTCACCCCCCCCAACCGTCACCAAAGCCCCAAAACGGACCTGATACCCACCCCTTACCCCCTGGAAAGTACCTCACACCCCTGTCTACCAGTCCTGGCCCCAACGGCAGCACCGATCCACCCAATCTGGGAGTTTTTTCAGCCTGGATCCTGCTGCCGATCGGCAGGTCATCTTACTACACCCAGCCCCAAATCTCAACTATTACAACTTGATCCAGGGTTCGCCGATCGCCTATCAAGGGGTCAGGAAGGAATTTTTTTCCCTGCCGCTGCATATTGGCGTAGCACGGTCAGGGTTTTTTTGCCTTCCTCTGGACCAAGCCAGGATTGAGGATTCAGTTAATCCTTGACAATCCTTAACCCCCCCCCCTCCCCCTGGTGTTTGGCTACCATGGTTAATCTGCAATACTCGGCAGAGGCCATTTGGAGTCTGAGGCGATTTGCCGCAATACTACCAGCCATTACCAAAAAAGCCCTTCAAACGGAGCGCCTATTGAGGATCAATCGAAGATCAATTGTCAAAGGTCTCAGCCGTTTGCCCCAACCTAAGCACATATCATGTGCCTTGATCAACACTAGATCGGCAGTAAAACACCGATTAGAAATCCATGATTTCTTATTGCAACATGACTTAGACTGCCTCTTTATTACAGAGAGCTGGCTTACAGCCGACTGTAACACCATTCTAGGTGAATTGGTGCCAGATAACTACCGTATTATAACGGAAAACAGAATAGGGCAAAGAGGAGGAGGATTGGCGGTGATCCATAAGACGCACCTTGCGATCACAAAACCAGTCCTTCAAAACCCTCTTCCATTCATGGAAACCCTTACTCTACAACTGCAAGCAAACTCCCAGGAGACAGTCCGGATTCTACTCTGCTATAGGCCACCCGGCCCAAAATCGCAGTTTCTCCCTTCATTGACGGACTTTATCTCCACCTATACCCTGAACAGCAAACACCTTTTGCTGCTCGGGGATTTCAACCTCTGGGCCAACTCCCCGCAAGACCCCGTTGCCGACGCCTGCATTGACCACCTGGAAGGATTAGGGCTTCAGCAACTAGTATGTGGGCCCACACATGCTTCAGGTCACACGCTCGATCTTATTTTCAGACATGATCTGGAAATAAAAATCTTGGGAAATGAACCATTGCCATGGACAGACCACCATGCAATTAAATTCATTATTCCCAATTTCCCCCCCTTAATAAAAACATCAAACCCAGTGACAACACACTGGACTAGATGTCAGAAGAAGCTCCACTCGGAACTCTTCAAAGCCACATTAAGGAAAAAAATAAAAAGAATTCAGCCGCATCAATCGGCTGAAGAAACACTGGATTCCATTAACACAGCCCTATTACAGTCAGCCGACTTAATAGCGCCGAAACGTAAAACCCACATCCGGAAAAATAACGCAGGCTGGTTCAACAACCAGCTGGCGTCACTGAAGCAAGAGCGCAGAAGGGCTGAAGCCGCCTGGAAGAGAAGTCCATCAGTTGAGAACCTCTCCATCTACAAGGCAATAACTAGAAAATACTACAAGGAAATTTTCGATGCCAAGAAAAATTATTTTTCTGAGGCTATCAACAGCGCCCTCAACCACCCCCGCGAGCTCTTCAAGCTGGTCACTCAGACCATGAATCCAGGATGTCTTGAAGCCCCCAATTCGGACACACAAGAATTTTGCAATGAATTGTCGGATTACTTCATTAATAAAATTGAGGGAATCCGGCAAAGCATTCAGCAGAACAACTCCCCCCGTAGCCCCCCCAGTAATTATTCACACAACACCGGCAGAAACTCACCACAATCAGGTAAGTTCACGCTGGAACCCGTCTGTACTCATGACATTAAAAATATCATCGGCGCTCTGCGTAACAGCACTGCGCCGAATGATATCATCCCCACTAAACTGCTGAAGGAATGTGCCGACTTCCTGGCGCCTCCGATCACGCAGCTTATTAACCAATCCTTTAGGGAGGGCATAGTGCCCTCCCAGTTGAAGGAGGGTATAATTCGGGTATAATTCGGCCTATCTTGAAGAAACCCACCCTGGACCCCAAGGATCCACTCCACCGCCGTCCCATAACAGGCCTAAACTCTCTTTCTAAGGTCATGGAGAAAGTAGTGGTACAACAGCTGCAACAGCATCTAGATACCCATAACCTACTTGATTCATATCAATCGGGTTTCCGGCCCGGACACGGGACAGAAACCGCATTGCTCAAGATATGGGACGACGCTCTCGAGGCCGCAGACGAAGGAGAATCTTGTCTCCTGGTTCTGTTGGACCTAAGCGCAGCTTTCGACACTGTAGACCACAAGCTTCTATTGACTCGGCTAGCTGAAGTAGCCAGAGTCGCAGAAGGCGATTTATCTTGGTTCTCCTCTTTCTTGGAAAACCGTTCGCAAATAGTGAAGTTAGGACCTTTCACCTCTGGAAAACGCACAGTATCATGTGGAGTCCCTCAAGGATCCCCTCTATCGCCTGTGTTATTCAACATCTATCTTCGTCCTCTTTTTGAAATCATCAGCAGTCAAAAACTGCTCTATCACTCATATGCAGATGACATGTAACTGTATTTCCGCATTTGCAATAAAAAGGATCACCACCTCAATCTAGAGACATGTCTCTCTTTGATAGAGGACTGGATGACCAAGAGTTATCTTAAACTCAATGGAGCGAAAACAGAACTTCTCCTGTTTCACGCCAAGCGTAGGAACCAACCAGCAACAACGTGGACACCCCCGCCCATTCTGGGCAAAATCATCACCCCTAGCGCCAAAGTCAAAAGTCTTGGTGTCATCTTCGACTCCCACATGACAATGGACGCACAAATAGGGTCAGTAGTCAGCGGATCTCACCATCTGCTGCGCCTACTACGCAGACTTATTCCTTTCATTCCTAAAGAAGACGTAGCAGTCGTGGTGGGAACAATTGTTAACTCCAGACTGGACTATGCAAATGCCCTTTACCTCGGACTCCCGAAGTACCAAATCGCTCGTCTGCAAGTCGTTCAAAATACGGCCGCCAGACTTGTGACTGGGAAAAAACCCTGGGAATCCATCTCATCTTCACTGAGAGCCCTTCACTGGTTGCCAGTGAAAGACAGAATTGCTTTTAAAGCACTCTGTCTAACGCATAGATGTATCCATGGGAATGCTCCCCGATATCTGTGCGAAAAAATAAAAGTTCATAATCCCAATCGCATCTTGCGATCCACCAACCAAAATCTACTCCAGATACCGAAAGCCAGCTACAAGTCCAAGGGAGATAGAAGATTCGCGGTCCAAGGTCCCAGACTATGGAACGCTTTACCAACCAGCATTCGGTTGGAGGAGAACCACCTAGCATTCAGGAGAAAGATCAAGACTCATCTCTTTTGATTCCAAAGGAGACAGGAACAACAAGCGCCCAGAGGCGATTTAGTTCGCATGTGCCGCGCTATATAAGTTTTCATTCATTCATTCATTCATTCATCCTAATAGCTCCTTCAGTTCTCACAATAAACTAAGGAAGCCTCTTGAATGAGTTGCAAAAAGTCTTCAACGCTGGGGAATGCTTTGCGTGAGTGGGAACAGGCCTTTAACACTGAGGAAGCTTCTTGAGTGAGTAAGAAAAGGTCTTCGACACTGAGGAAGCTTCTTGAGTGAGCGGCAAAAGGCTTTCAACACTGAGGAAGCTTCTTGAGTGAGCGGCAAAAGGCTTTCAACACTGAGGAAGCTTCTTGAGTGAGCGGGAAAAGGCTTTCGACACTGAGGAAGCTTCTTGAGTGAGCGGCAAAAGGCTTTCGACACTGAGGAAGCTTCTTGAGTGAGCGGCAAAAGGCTTTCGACACTGAGGAAGCTTCTTGAGTGAGCGGCAAAAGGCTTTCGACACTGAGGAAGCTTCTTGAGTGAGCGGCAAAAGGCTTTCAACACTAAGGAAGCTTCTTGAGTGAGCGGGAAAAGGCTTTCAACACTGAGGAAGCTTCTTGAGTGAGCGGGAAAAGGCTTTCGACACTGAGGAAGCTTCTTGGGTGAGCGGGAAAAGGCTTTCGACACTGAGGAAGCTTCTTGAGTGAGCGGCAAAAGGCTTTCGACACTGAGGAAGCTTCTTGAGTGAGCGGCAAAAGGCTTTCGACACTGAGGAATCTTCTTGAGTGAGCGGCAAAAGGCTTTCGACACTGAGGAAGCTTCTTGAGTGAGCGGCAAAAGGCTTTCGACACTGAGGAAGCTTCTTGGGTCAGCGGCAAAAGGCTTTCGACACTGAGGAAGCTTCTTGGGTCAGCGGCAAAAGGCTTTCGACACTGAGGAAGCTTCTTGGGTCAGTGGCAAAAGGCTTTCAACACTGAGGAAGCTTCTTGGGTCAGTGGCAAAAGGCTTTCGACACTGAGGAAGCTTCTTGGGTCAGTGGCAAAAGGCTTTCAACACTGAGGAAGCTTCTTGGGTCAGTGGCAAAAGGCTTTCAACACTGAGGAAGCTTCTTGGGTCAGTGGCAAAAGGCTTTCGACACTGAGGAAGCTTCTTGAGTGAGTGGCAAAAGGCTGAGGAAGCTTCTTGGGTGAATGCCAAAAGGCTTTCGACACTGAGGAAGCTGCTTGAGTGAGTGGTGAAAGGCCTTTGACATTGAGGAAGCTTTTTGGGTGAGTGGGAAAGGGCCTTTAACACTACAGAACAAGCCCAGTTAAATGGGATACTACTATACCATATCCTTATTAAATGAGAACCTCCACGGCACCTCACGCCACCCATAGAAATGAGATGACCGTCACTGGTTCTGGCTGTTTTGGGATGGAATTTATCACTGATTACCTCAAGATGGGAGTCTGCTTATGAAGAGGAAGGAATTGATTGGGTATACTGGAAAATGTGTCCGAACTACTCTATTGCTGATGACAGTACCTACTGGTATCGCTTATCTTCTCCTCCCATGTTGGTATAAACTTATTGTTTTTGGAGGGCTATGCTTGGGATGCCCTTTATGCCGAGGTCTAGGCAAGCAAATAAAAGCACAGGTGAAATACGTGTTACCTGTCTAGGGATTTGTATACCTGTCCCCCTGTCCCCCCCCAGTCTGTACAGCCAGATCCTAGAACTTCCCGCAGACTAGATTAGTTAAACCATCCACCATGTTGCCCACGCAGGTTTACATTAACAGCTGCTCATGGCTTCCCTTGTGTCTCCCCCCCCCCACCGCTCTGTTCACCCTATTAAAATAAAGAAATACATGCAAATCTGTCTCCTCATTTCTGTATAAAGTGCACACAAAGGGAAATGTTTACCAGGGAAGGGAGACTTCTTTGGAAACATGTAGACTACACATGCGTACACACAACCGTTTTTCATGACGAGAAACAATAAATTTTTATAATTGTTCGTGAAAAACTTTCGTGTGTATGCTCCAGAGCATTTTATTTTTTATTTTTTTATAACAAAGCTTTATTTTCACCAACAAAACTCATTCTCTCTTATGTAGCCCTATGACACCCTAGAGCAGTGGTTTTCACCTCTGTCCTCAAGTACCCCCAGCATTCCATGTTTTTTGAATTCCTCTTAGATAACATAGCTGTCCGAAATACCAAGCCATTGATTCTGATTTAAAGCACTTGTACAAGATAAAGGAAAACCTGCAAACATGGCCTGTTGGGGGTACCTCAGGACAGTAGGGGTGCAACGTTTCAAAAAACTCACGGATCGGATCGATCCTCGGATTGGGAGTCACGGATCGGATCATTTTTGGATCAGCGAAAAAAAAAATCTCCCCCACTGTAATATCCACATCTCTCCCCACGTAGTACAGGCAGATAGTGACCCCCCCCCTGTAGTACAGGCACACAGTGAACCCCCCCTGTAGTACAGGCACACAGTGAACCCCCCCCCCCCCCGTAGTACAGGCACACAGTGACCCCCCCCGTAGTACAGGCACACAGTGACCCCCTCTCGTACAGGCACAGTGACCCCCCCCCTAGTACAGGCACAGTGCCCCCCCCCCTAGTACAGGCACAGTGACCCCCCCCCCCAGTACAGGCACAGTGACCCCCCCCCCCCCCCCCAGTACAGCACAGTAACCCCTGTAGCATACTTGTGACATGAACAGTATCCTGGTGTTTTTTTTTTTTTTTTTCGCCGTACATACCGCTATATTATTTTCCCTCCGGGTTCTGGGTCCCGCGGGAGTGGGCGTTCCTATCCAGGAGGAAGATGATTGACGTCTGGTGAAAAACTTCCCAAGGCACATAAAGAGCGTCACCAGTTTTCCGTAAATAGCCAACCTGCGAGTCGGCTCTATACGGCGCTAACTAATATAGAGCCGACTCGCAGGTCGGCTATTTACGGAAAACTGGTGACTAGATTTATGCGCCTTGGGGAGTTTTTCACCAGATGTCAATCATCTACCTCCTGAATAGGAACGCCCACTCCCACGGGAATCGGAACCCGGAAGCCATGGGGAAAATAATATAACGGTATGTACGGCGAAAAAAATTAAAATACCAGCATACTGTTCATGTCACAAGTATGCTGGATGTAATGTTATATAATTGTTTTAGGGTGAACCTCCACGTTAAATTTATATTCGCCTGTGAAATTACGACAAACTTTAGGTACCTTTATATTTTCCATAGGCGCCGCTTTAAAAGCCCCCTATAGGTCATCAGTTTAGCATTTCAAAGGAGGTTTGGTGCTAGAATTATCGCTTTCATACCAGCATGCGCGGCGATATGTTTGTTTGCAAATGCGTATATGTGGGTGTGGGGGGCCTCAATTTTTTGGGGGGTATTTAAAGAGGAAGTAAACCCTTTAAAAAAATAAAAATGCTCTGCAAAACAAAGGCCTAATGAGCTAGTATGCATAGCATTATGTATTACTTGCCTCTGATCCACGTCTCCCCCAGCCGACATGTCATCCCGGAGTTACTTCCGGCTATCGCGGCTCCAGTGCTGTTATTGGCCAGAGCCGCGATGACGTCACTCCCACACATGTGAGCAGGACCGTGGGTAACTGCACGAAGACTGAAGGAACGGCACACTTCAGTTTGCCAGAGTGCGCATGTGCCAACTTGGCAAATAAACTGCCCGGCCCTCAGAACTACATGTGCATCCCTGCGCCTGATGCCAACAGTGAACGGGCTGACAAAAGCCCAGGCGCCAGGATGCAATTTGTAGTCGCCATGACAACCTGGTGCCTGGTATTTGTCGATTCCTGCAGTAGACCATCTTTAACTTTCCTGTAGTTATGTAGAATAAAGTGTGGTTTCATTGTGCTGCTTACATGTACTATAGCAATGCTGGGTTCAGACCGGTGCACTGTGGTTTGGGTGCAGCAGGATTGTATTGCGTTTTGCACTGGGTTTTAGTTGCGCTTCCTTAGACTGGGGGGCCTTTCCTTTGCTTAGTTGCGCTTCCTTAGACTTTTATTAGACTGGGTGTTTTCATAAAAGGCACATCCAATATGCTGCATCTTTGATGTGCTTCCAAAAAACGCATGGTCTAATAGAAGTCGATGGGAGCATGTAAAATACGCGTAAAATCCTGCTGCACCCAAACCGCAGCGCATTGGTGAGAACCCAGCCGAAGTGTATTTCCTGGCTAACATACAAGTTGGTCATATGTCAAATCCTTGCAGCTGTGGCACTACCCGGAAAGCTGAGTGTTGGCCAACTGCTGAGTACTCCTGTCTGGGTGAGGAATGAATACAGGATGTATACACCGGGAGTCGGCTCTCTAGTGAGGAGTTGGTAAGGAGATTGTATCACTGAGGCTGTTTCCATAGTTCCAGTTTAGGTCATACAGCTGTCCTAGTTACTGCCCTAGTTACTGCATACGATCCCAGCATACATCTCAGCTCATGTTTGCATGGTATGTATTGCTATTAGAATGAGGATAATTAGATTTTTCTCACTAATCCCCCTTTTTAAGTCAAATCATTTTGGCTTTTCTAAAACTTGACATGTTTAAAAGCATTTCTATTCAGACATGCGTTTACATGTTTGGTTGCTTGCACACTGATGTTTAGATCTGCCTGTATTGAGTTGGTGCTTGTGATACCCGTGCCAGTTTCGGAGGTCAGAGACTATAGCTGGCTGATGTAGCGTCACCTATAGGAACCCCTGTTCGCTTAAGTGAAGCAGGCCTAGTAGTACTTGGTTGCCCAGGGACTTGTTATATAGCCTACAGCAGGGGTGTCAAACTCTATTTCATCGTGGGCCACATCAGCATTATGATTGCCCTCAAAAGGGCCGGTTGTATCTGTAAGATTAGATGCCCAGCGCATCCCCTCCCCTTACGTTGGATGTCAACTCTCCCTTACATCACAGTGTACCCCCCTTTCCTTATGCTGCTGCTGGGAAGAAGCTGGATGCATTGCTTGAAAGCAGAAAGTAAGGGTCTGGAGAAGGGTTTGACAAATTTGCTTGGAATCTAGGAGCCAGCTAAAGTTAGGAGCCAGAAAACGTGCCCCGTCCAGACGAGCTTGCGCGCACACATACGTGAGTAGCACCCGCAATATGTAAACGGTATTCAAACTACACATGTGAGGTATAGCCGCGATCGTTGGAGCGAGAGAAATAATTCTAGCTCTAGACCTCCTCTTTTTAATTAAAAAAAGTCTAGCCCGCAAAGCCGCGGCCTCAATTACCGGCGGACGCCAGGTGATAATTTATTGTGATAATTGCGACCTGGCGCCCGGATTTTGTTGAGCCCTGGTCTGAAGGAGGACCAGAGGAGGGCTGAAGATCTGCAGGAGAGGTGCGAGGGCCACGTTAAATGGCCTGGAGGGCCGGATTCAGCCCGCGGGCCTTGTGTTTTACACCACACCTGTGGCTTACAGTATTTGGAAGTCTTTGTGACTGTTTTGATGTTGAATTTTAAAAGCATCAGTAAGCCTGCTGATCTCACAGGTTTGCTAATCTGACAGAACACCGCTGCTTTTATAATTCAACATCAAAACAGTTTGACGGATTTTTAAATATTTTTTAACTAAATAAACCCAGTTTACTGGTTAAATTAAGTGTGAAATGCAAAACTCCGGTGGGTGTAAAAAGATGTCCGCTTGGTGACTTCAGACTGTAGTTTACTGTGGATGAGTGCGGGTGTACCAAGATGGCCGCGACAGAATGTCACTAAGGTTGCGTTTTCTGATGGGTATTGGCTTTCTGATGGGGGGTTCCCACTCTGCTGGTTTATTTAAATTTAAATTTCGGGAGAATAAAACAGGTAGCACTAGTAGACTAGAAGATGATCGGAAATACCCAAAACTCCCAGGTGGACAGGAACAGTTGGGTATTATGGGAAGGAGATCTCACTGTTGGAGAATAAAAAGATTTATAAGAAACCTGAGGTTGGTCTAACACAGGGATCTCCAAACTACGGCCCACCAGTTGTTCTGGAACTACAATTCCCATCATGCCTAGTCATGTCTGTGAATGTTCGAGTTTTACAATGCCTCGTGGGACGTATAGTTCCGCAACAGCTCGAGAGCCGTAGTTTGGAGATCCCTGGTGCTCCATGTATACAGATGAAACTCCAAAAATTTGAATATCGTGCAAAAGTTCATTTATTTCACTAATGCAGCTTAAAAAATGAAACTAATATATAAGATAGACTCATTACATGCAAAGCAAGATAGTTCAAGCTGTGATTTGTCATAACTGTGATGATTATGGCTTACAGCTCATGAAAACCCCAAATCCACAATCACAGAAAATTAGAATATTATGAAAAGGTGCAATATTCTAGTCTCAAAGTGTCCCACTCTAATCCAGCTAATTAAGCCATAATACCTGCAAAGGGTTTTTGAGCCTTTAAATTTGTCTCTCAGTCTGGTTCAGTAGGAATCACAATAATGGGAAAGACCTGACCGTACAGTTGTGCAGAAAACCATCATTGACACCCTCCATAAGGAGGGAAAGCCTCAAAGGGTAATTGCAAAAGAAGTTGATTGTTCCCAAAGTGCTGTATCAAAGCACATTAATAGAAAGTTATGTGGAAGGGAAAAGTGTGGAAGAAAAGGGTGCACAAGCAGCAGGGATGAGCGCAGCCTGGAGAGGATTGTCAGGAAAAGGCCATTTAAAAGTGTTGGGGACTTTCACAAGGAGTGGACTGAGGCTGGAGTCAGTGCATCAAGAGCACCACACACAGACGGATCCTGGACATCAAATGTTGTATTCCTCTTGTTAAGCCTCCTGAACATCAAACAACGTCAGAAGCGTCTTACCTGGGCTAAAGAAAAACAGACTTGGTCTGGTGCTCAGTGGTCCAAAGTCCTGTTTTCTGATGGGAGCAAATTTTGCATCTCATTTGGAAACCAAGAAGCCGGAGTATGGAGGAAGAATGGAGAGGCACACACTGCGAGATGCTTGAAGTCCAGTGTGAAGTTTCCACAGTCTGTGTTGATTTGGGAAGCCATGTCACCTGCTGGTGTTGGTCCACTGTGCTTCATTAAGTCCGGGGTCACCGCAGCAGTCTACCAGGAGATTTTGGAGCACTTCATGCTTTCCTCTGCAGACGAGCTCTATGGGGATGCTGACTTCATTTTCCAGCAGGACTTGGCACCTGACCACACTGCCGAAAGCACCAAAACCTGGTTCAATGATCCTGGGATTACTGTGCTTGATTGGCCAGCAAACTCGTCTGACCTGAACCCCATAGAGAATCTATGGGGCATCGCCAAGAGAAATGAGGCCGAACAATGCAGAAGAGCTGAAGGCCACTATTGAAGCATCCTGGTCTTCCATAACACCTCAGCAGTGCCACAGGCTGATCGCTTCCATGCCACGCCACATTGAGGCAGTAATTGCTGCAAAAGGGGCCCAAACCAAGTACTGAGTACATATGCATGCTTCTACTTTTCAGAGGTCCGATATTGTTCTATGTACAATCCTTGTTTTATTGATTGCATCTTATATTCAAATTTTCTGAGATTGTGGATATGGGGTTTTCATGACCATAATCATCACAATTATGACAAATCACAGCTTGGATTATATTGCTTTGCATGTAATGAGTCTATCATATATATTACTTTCACCTTTTAAGTTGCATTAGTGAAATAAATGAACTTTTGCACAATATTCATTTTTTTAGTTTTACCTGTAGATAAAATAACAGACAGTGCAGCGCAACCAAAAATGTAGTATTATTAAAAGGAAAAATTGTCCATAAAGTAATAAAAAAAATGTGGGACAACAGTGAGTGACGTGGAAAAGCTCCTGACCCCCGGACGCATTGCGTAAGATAACTTCCTCAGCCCTGCAACGCGTCCGGGGGTCAGGAGCTTTTCCACGTCACTCGCTGTTGTCCCACATTTTCGATTGCGCTGCAAATTTTGCGATGTACATGCCTTATTAATCCTTCCAACATGTGAGTAGTCTGTACGTGTTTTTGTATTAAAACGATCTGAACCAAGCGGAAGCTCTTAGATTTCGTTTTATCTTCTTGCATATTTCGGTACATGCTTGTCTGGTGGTGTCACTGAGGATTTGAACATAATTGGGTTTCCTGGTCATACGGCTATCTCTTGGAGGAATATTGTACATCTCTGTCATCTGGTTTCACGTGGTGAAGATTCTTTCACAATTTGGTCACAGGATCTCATTCAATTTTTTATTTACATATACATATTGTATTTTACTTTTAATAATACTCAATTTTTGGTTGCGCTGCACTGTCTTTCTGTTATTTTATCACTATTTGGGATTTTGTGAATGTCCTTTTTTGGTGTTCAGCTTGCATCCGTATGAATTACGCTCTGGAAGCTGTTCTTCATTCTTACATTAGTTATTATATTTGATTCTCAATCTTTTGCGCTGATTGCAACCCCCACTATTGTTATCACCTGTAGATAAGATTCCACTTTTAAGGTATTCAATACAGGCATACCCCACTTTTAAGTACACAATGGGACCGGAGCATGTATATAAAACTAAAATGTACTTAAAGCAAAGCAATACATTTTTTCACTTCTAGACTGTAGTGTGGGTACCAGGGGCTGTAGTGTGGGTACCAGGGGCTGTAGTGTGGGTACCAGGGGCTTTAGTGTGGGTACCAGGGGCTGTAGTGTTTGGGCGCCAGGGGCTGTAGTGTGGGTGCCAGGGGCTGTAGTGTGGGTACCAGGGGCTGTAGTGTTTGGGCGCCAGGGGCTGTAGTGTTTGGGCGCCAGGGGCTGTAGTGTTTGGGCGCCAGGGGCTGTAGTGTTTGGGCGCCAGGGGCTGTAGTGTGGGTACCAGGGGCTGTAGTGTTTGGGCGCCAGGGGCTGTAGTGTTTGGGCGCCGGGGGCTGTAGTGTTTGGGCGCCAGGGGAACACTCGCATGCAAATAAGCTCATCGAATGCAAGAGGGGCCGCTCCAATTCATCCCCCGGACATCGCGATGTGCACAGAGGACAGTGCTGTGGAGAGGCTGGATTGCTTTCTGTGGCTGACAGGGAAGCCGGAAGAACCACTAAGTGGATGTGATGTCACTGGAGGTGGGGACGTGTCCAGGATACAGGAAGAGCACACTGGAACAGAGCAGGCTACGTGCTCAGAGCTTCAGTTCCATCTAGTGCAGGTGCATGGAGCGGGTATGTCCGTAATCGTGAGTGTACGTAAAGTGAGTGTCCGTAAAGCGGGGTATGCCTGTATGGAGCCTTTGCAGACATTGGATGAGTAAAGACAGTTGCACCCCTTGCTGGCCGCTGTTCTCTTCTCCCCGGCTACTTCTGGGTGCTTTTTCAGTCTCTTGATTGGTTAGTGGGGGAATGATGTCATCCTGCGCATGTGTAGCTCAGCATACATTCCATAGAAGAGCAGGCAGCTAAGTGTCTGTGTTATTGCACAAGAGACATGGCATGCCTACTACCATTTCTTGCAAGTTTAAGTTTTTCGTTTCACTTTAATGCTGCAGTCAAAACTGAAAATGAAACTTTTAAATGTGTACAGGAAGCATATTCTACTTCAAGTAGTTCTAAAGGCTCACTATGTTTTACCTTTGTGAATTCTATGTCTGCAACCTGTGTGCAGCAGCTCCCCTTAATACTTACCTGAACCCCATCGCAATCCAGCATTGTGCACGAGAACCTTTGCTCTCTGGGGGCTCTTTCTCCTCATAGGCTGAGACAGCAACGGGAGCTGCAGTGAGCCAATGGGAAGAGAGGGCACAGGGAGGTCCTTCCTTTTTGGGAGGCGACCAGTGACACACCTTAGTGCACTTTTTTGGGTGGTTCGTTTTTTTGTGTACCGCACCGTGGGCTTAAAATGAACCCCATCCCCCCCTTCCTGTCTGTCAGCGCCCTCTTTTTCTCTGCCCCGTCCCCCCGCCGCTATTATTGAAAATAAAAAACCTAAATACCATCACTGCCAGCCTCCCTATTAGAGGCTGGCATACCACAATGTATAAATATTTTCTAAAATCAAGCATTCTAAGTAGCTATTTTAGAGCTGTCTTCAGGCCGGTCACGTGACTTACGGCCGCTTTACAGCTCCGAGACAGGGCTTCTGCGGGAGGAGCCGAGCGGCCACGTGATCTCTGCGGCTGACGTCCAAGGGACATCACGGTCCCTCCTGCAGTAGCCATGTATCGGAGCTGAAAAGTGCCCGAGAGTCACGTGACCGGCATGAAGACTGCTCTAAGTAGCTATTTAGAGTATCATATTTTATAAAGTATTTACAGTGTGCTAGGCCAGCCTCTAAAGAGCGTCTGGCAGTCTTTAAAAAAAGCTTATCAAACACTTTAAAGTTTCCTACAGCTGGCAGCATAGCTATATCTGCCCTGGATTAATAATAGTTTAAAGGCGGGTGAATTGGACGGTACCCAGCTCACCCTGTGGGGTACATTTGTAGGATCTGGCTGCAGTTGGTACTTCACTCTCCCAATTAACATTGATTATTTTTAATCCTTATGTTGCTAGCATTAGTAAATGGATGGGAAAGTATATCATATTTACTTGATTTAAACTTTTTTTTTTTTTTTTTTAACATACCTTTAGTTACTTCCTGGTTTCTTGCCTGGGCAAATTATTTCATACAACCCAGGAGTCTTCAGGAGGAGGAGGGGAGATGGTGGGCGGGGGGGTTTCTCAGCTAAGCACACTCTCTTGCATGCATGCTTGAGCTAAGGGCAGATGGATTCCAGGAGGTAAATGCTACATGAATCATTTGCCATTACTCAATATGGCATGGGGCAGAAATGCTAGGGGGTGTGTGTTTCAAAGTGATTTAAATAGGAGAGATTGCTTTGCATATTAAAGAGGAACTGCAGTCTGCTCACATAATTTGTAATAAAAACATCTTTGCCATTCTGAAGCTTCCCTCCAACCACTTTGCATATTATTTTATATATACTGTGATTCTGTACTTGCCAAATATGCTTCATAAATCTCCCGCCGCCGAGCCTGGCTGCAGCCATTTTAACTGTGGGCAGCTGAAGCTGCATGAGTGGAAGTGACGTCATCGTGGCTCCGGCCAGTCACGGCGCCAGAGCGGCAATATGCGGAACTCACTCGTGGGGAGATGTCGCATACGGAGGAAGTTTCGTAAATCGCCGTACAACAATGCAGCAATCTTACACGGAAGTAGGAGTGGATGACGGGTATCTACTCTCCCCCCCCCCAGCCCCCAAAAGGTTCCAAATGTGGTGGGGGAGAGGGTGCGAACAAGCGGAGCTTCCACTTTTTCTTTAAAAGGAGTACTGAGGCAGGGTGTTATGTGTTCAGAAGGTTATGTACTAAGGTTGTACCAATACTAGTATCGCTGGCAATACCGATCATATGCACGAGTACCTGTGCAAATGCTCCAATGCTTGACCAAATACCTAGGCAGTCTGGGATGATCGGTGCGGTGGTGGGGACAGTTACAAGCACCGATCTCCCTGTACAGATTTCAATAAAGCGACCAACGGACGCTTCTCCTTAATGGCTTTCAGCTGCTAAATCTATACAGGGAGATCGGTGCTTGTAACTGTCCCACCACTGGTGCACCGATCATCTGTGACTTTCACCTGTTTGCTCCTCCGGTCCCCCTCTGTGCTCCCCCTCTGTGCTCCTCCGGTCCCCCTCTGTGTCCTCTGTGCTCCTCCGGTCCCCCTCTGTGCTCCCTCTGTGTCCTCTGTGCTCCCCCGGTCCCCCTCTGTGTCCTCTGTGCTCCCCCGGTTCCCCCTGTGTCCTCTGTGCTCCCCCGGTCCCCCTACGTGTCATCTGTGCTCCCCTGGTCCCCCTCTGTGTCCTCTGTGCTCCTCCGGTCCCCCTCTGTGTCCTCTGTGCTCCTCCGGTCCCCCTCTGTGTCCTCTGTGCTCCTCCGGTCCCCCTCTGTGCTCCCCCGGTCCCCCTCTGTGTCCTCTGTGCTCCCCCGGTCCCCCTACGTGTCATCTGTGCTCCTCTGGTCCCCCTCTGTGCTCCTCCGGTCCCCCTCTGTGTCCTCTGTGCTCCTCCGGCGGTCCCCCTCTGTGTCCTCTGTGCTCCCCCGGTCCCCCTCTGTGCTCCCCCGGTCCCCCTCTGTGCTCCTCCGGTCCCCCTACGTGTCATCTGTGCTCCTCCGGTCCCCCTCTGTGGTCCTCCGGTCCCCCTACGTGTCATCTGTGCTCCTCCGGTCCCCCTCTGTGCTCCTCCGGTCCCCCTACGTGTCATCTGTGCTCCTCCGGTCCCCCTCTGTGCTCCTCCGGTCCCCCTACGTGTCATCTGTGCTCCTCCGGTCCCCCTACGTGTCATCTGTGCTCCTCCGGTCCCCTTTTGTGCTCCTCCGGTCCCCCCTTTGTGCTCCTCCGGTCCCCCCTCTGTGCTCTTCCGGCCCCCCCTCTGTGCTCTTCCGCCCCCCTTCCCCTCTGTGCTCCTCCGGCCCCCCCCTCTGTGCTCCTCCGGCCCCCCTCTGTGTCATCTGTGCTCCTCTGGTCCCCCTCTGTCCCTGATCTGTCAGAATGAAAAGCATAGGAAGGAGCCGGTAAATCTGTGATTTACCGGCTCCTTCCTTTTCTGAATGCACAGTGTCAGTGATCACTGCCTCTGTCCATTCATAGCTGAGGCTGCAGAGAAAGGGACTGGGGAATCTGTGTCCTCAGTCTCTTTCCCTGCCTCAAAGGAGGAATGTTAGGAGTCTAAACCCCTGATATCTCACCAAAGTCCCCCCCCCTCCCCCCAACAGGGCTGATAAAATAATAATTTAAAAGGTAAAATTGAAAAAATAAATAAAACCTGACACACTGTCCCCTCCCCCAAAAAAATAATAATAAAGCATTGTTGAAAAAAATATGTAAATTTAAAAAAATAATATAAATAAATTGTAAAATAATAAATTACCGACTTAAAAAAGTATCGGTACTTCTACTCGGTCTTAAAAAAAATTGGTATCGGTGCAACCCTGCCATGTACAGCAGTCTTTTCATCTGCATTGCATAGAGAAGCACAGAGACCCAGTGATGATCTCATTGGGTCTAAAATAAATAGTATAATAAAAACAGAAAGGGTTTGTTTAAAATTCATGCTGATGGGAGAATGAGGGAGTGGGGAAGGTAAAATCTTAGCGTCAGGTGCTGCAAGGAATGCAGTGCTGTGGTTCTGCACGCCCGGCCTTGGGAATGTATAGGAACTCGGTCTGCAATCCAAGCCGAGTGTACACAAGGCACAGCAGACACGGCGGGGAGCGCCCGTCGGCCCGTAGAAGCAGCTGCACACCAGCTGTCCATGTGGATGTCTGTGTAAACAAGGAGCAGCAGCTGACAGGAAGACAGTTGTGTGTGTCTGTACTCGTTCTAGCTGCCGCCTTTCGCAGATGAACGCATGGACCTTGTCACTTCCTGCACACCGGCCTGTCTACAAGGCGACGCCGCATGCGTACAGGGCCCATTTTCTCTTTCACATTCCCCTTCCTCAAATTTCCTAGAACTTCCTGGCAGGCTGCGAGTTCACGTAGAGCCGGGCACAGAGGGGAAATCAGGCGTTTGCATCGTTCTAGCGAAAAAAGTGCCCAGCCGACGACGACTATGACACGCGCCGGGCATGTGACGTTCTGCCGTCCCGTCCGGACTCGTGGCTGAAGGTATTTTTTCACCCAGGTAGCTGGCTCTTTAAATGGGGGCGTGGCCGCCAGCTGAGTACTTTGACAGCGCTGCACTTAACCCTTGGGACACCGGAGGGGGACTAGGTGACACCGGTCTGTGATCAGGTGGTTGCTCGCGGCCCCGGGCCGCACACTTCGTAAGAAAGGGTTGTGGTTTGGCGAGGCTTTGCCAAGAGAGGAGATGCTCAGCCAAGCAATGATTAATACACAAGCAGGTTTCCAAGGGAGGATTTTTTTTTTAATGATGGCGAAGATTTGCGGCGTACAGGATGCAGTGACAGGGTTGTTATTTCACAGTATGGGGGAGCAATGCTCGGCAGGGTGCGGTGCATGTGTGCCATTACTCACAACTTATGTAAGCCTGTGTAATTCAACACACAATAGGGTGGTACTGAGTATACACCCAGCACAGCATCCCGCAAGACAGGAGATCGCTTCCAGGACGAGGACAACGCACAAGGTCGGTCTCTTCTAGTGCTCATGGACTTTGCTTTAGGACAGGGGTCTCCATACTTTTCAAGCAAAGGGCCAGTTTATTGTCTTTCAGACTTCAAGGGGGCCGGATTCTGACCAGTGGGGGTAGAAAATGCCCCAAGGGCTGAGCATCAGTGAGAATAAACACACCCCTAGTGCTGGTGGGCAGTAGGAGGAGGAATAGTGCCCCATTGCTGGTGTCATTATGAGGAATTGCCTCATATCGTTGGGAGCAATACTGCCCCAAGGTCCGGATGAAAGCTAGCAAAGGGCCACATCCGGCCCTCAGGCCGCAGTTTGGAGACCCTTGCTTTAGGATGAAGAAGCTGTGATTGGCTTGGTGTCCTGTGTTGGCAGGACCCGCGCTGTGCTTGGCATTGCTACATGTATCGCTGAAAAGCCTATTAACTGCTTGTTTGCGCTGAATGTTGCATGGATGTCGTTTTTTAATCATGGCAAATCTAGCTTGCAGGTACGCAGACCACTGCTGAGAAAACTTGTTATCTGGTACAAACAGCATTATTTATTCATGTGTCTGTCTGCAGACCCGTCTCCGATGTTCTGATTGTAGAAACCAATTTATTATTATTATTTCCTTGGTCTTGGGATGAAAGGGAGGATCTGATTGGTTGCTGTAGGGGATGCAGGGTGAGATCAGTGTTCCCATAGATCAGGGGTGTCAAACTCAATCTCATCGTGGGCCGCATGGGCATTATAATTGCCCTCAAGGGCCGTTTGTATCTATAAGGCCCTGTACACACGATCAGTCCAAACTGATGAAAACGGACTGAAGTTCAGTTTCATCAGTCCAAACCGACCGTGTGTACGGCCCATCAGACTTTTGTCATAAAACTTGCTTTAAAATCGGACTGATGACCGATCGGTCAAAACCGATGGTTAGTACGCAAAAGCATTGGTTCAAAACCCGCGCATGCTCAGAATCAAGTCGACGCATGCTTGGAAGCATTGAACTTCCGTTTTTTAGCACGTCGTGTTTTACGTCACCGCGTTGGACTCGATCGGATTTTGAACTGATGGTGTGTAGGCACATCAGACCATCAGTTCATAAGTTTGGACTGATCGTGTGTACAAGGCCCTAGATTAGATGTCCAGTGCATTCCCTCCTTGACATTAGATGAGCCCCCCACCATCAGAAGTTGTGTCCCCCCACTCTCCCTTACATCACAGTGTTACCCCCCCTTTCCTTATGCTGCTGCTGGGAAGAAGCTGGATGCATTGCATGAAAGCAGAAAGTAATGCCACGTACACACGACCGTTTTTCATGACGAGAAAAATTAAATTTTTTAAATTGGTCGTGAAAAGCGGTCGTGTGTAGGCTCCAGAGCATTTTTCTCAACGTGAAAAATGGGCATTAAAATTTTTCTCGTCATTTTTTCACGTCGTGAAAAACGGACGTGTGTAGGCTTTAACGACGGCAGAAAAAAAAACGTGCATGCTCAGAAGCAAGTTATGAGACGGGAGCACTTGTTCTGGTAAAAGTAGCGTTTGTAATGGAGATAGCACATTCGTCACTCTGTAACAGACTGAAAAGCGTCTCTCACCAAACTTTTACTAACACAAAATCAGCTAAAGCAGCCCAAAGGGTGGCGCCATTTGAATGAAACTTCCCCTTTTATAGTGCCGTCTTACGTGTTGTACGTCACCGCGCTTTGCGCGAGCAAATTATTATTATTTTTTTTCACGATCGTGTGTAGGCAAGGCAGGCTTGACAAGAATCACGCCAAAACTTTTTTTTTTTCTAAGACATTAAAAACGGTCGTGTGTACGCAGCATAATGCCCTGTACACACGATCACTTTTTGTGATGAAAAAAAATGTAATTTTTTGTCATGAAAAAAAACGACATTTTTCAAACTTCATTTTCAAAAATGACGTTGCGTACACACCATCATTTTTGGAAAATGATGAACAAAGTGACGGCACTCTAAAGGGGAAGTTCTATTTGCCTTGAGGCTGCTTTTAGCTGGTTACTTGTTAGTAAAAGACGATTCCTGCTTTTTTGTCTGTTACAGCGTGATGAATGTGCGATCTCCATTATGAATGGTAGTTTTACCTCCCGTCTCCTAACTTGCTTCTGGGCATGTGCGGGTTTAAAACGTCATTTTTTACGTAGTTTTGCCCACACACCATCATTTTTTATGACACAAAAAATTACATTTCGAAAAATGACATAAAAAATTCAAGCATGTTCGAATTTTTTTTTTGGTAATTTTTCAGAAGACATAAAATGACATTTTGGCCACACACCATCATTTTAACCACTTAAGGACCCCCGCACGCACATATACGGCCACAGAATGGCACGTACAGGCACAAGGGCGTAAATTTACGTCCCCGCCTAAGTGCGGTTCGGGGGTCCCATCGGGACCCCCTCCGCGGCGTGCGGGGGTCCCCCTGGCTCCGGGAGCGATCCGGGATCTGGGGGCGGATGTCGGCGAATACCCGCCCCCCCGCGATCGCTCCCAGCCAATGGGAGCGCGCTCCCAACCTGTCACTTCCTCCTCCTGTGTTTACACAGGAAGGAGGAAATGATGTATTCTCTCATCGCAGCGCTGTTTCCCAGCGCTGCTGATGAGAGAAGACATCACAAGTAAGTGTGCACCAACACAACACTGACACACACTCACATAGGCATATTAACCCCTTGTGATCGCCCCCCCCCCCACCCCCCTGTCACAGTGTCACTGAATGCAGTGATCTAATCACTGCATTTAGTGTCAGTGTGACAGGCAGTGTAAAAAACAGTTAGTGTTAGGTTCAGGATAGCCCCCCCACCCCCCTAATAAAGTTTTAACCCCCTGATCACCGCCCTAGTTAACCCTTTCACTCCCTATTGCCAGCGTCACTAAGCGATCATTTTTCTGATCGCTGTATTAGTGTCGCTGTTCCCGCTAGGTAGCTATTTTTTTTTATTGCGATTTTTTTTTTTTTTTTTACTAAAGACATGTGGCTAAATAAATTTTGGCCTAAATGTTTGACTAAAATTTAATTTATTTGATTTTTTTTTTTTAACAAAAAGTAAAAAATAGTGTTTTTTTTTCAAAAATGTCGCTCTATTTTTGTATATAGCGCAAAAAATAAAAATCGCAGAGGTGATCAAATACCACCAAAAGAAAGCTCTATTTGTGGGAAGAAAAGGACGCAAATTTTGTTTGGGAGCCACGTCGCACGACCGCGCAATTGTCTGTTAAAGCGACGCAGTGCCGAATCGCAAAAACACCTTGGGTCATTTACCAGCGTATTGGTCCGGGTCTTAAGTGGTTAAATGACATTTTGAAAAATGTCATTTTTTTTCATCACAAAAAGTGATCGTGTGTACGGGGCATTAGGGTCTGGAACAGGGCTGGAGCTTTCCTGCAGCTGCAGGAGAGGTGCGAGGGCCACTTGAAATGGCCTGGAGGGCCGGATTCGTGTTTGACACCTGTGACCTACGATATTTGAAAGTCTTTGTGACTGTTTTGATGTTGAATTTTAAAAGCATCAGTAAGCCTGCTGATCTCTCAGGTTTGCTAATCTGACAGAACACCGCTGCTTTTATAATTCAACATCAAAACAGTTTGACGGATTTCTAAATACTGTTTTTCACTATAGGATAGGTGCAAGGGCCACATAAAATGGCCCGGAGGGCCGGATTTGGCCCGCGGGCTTTGTGTTGGACACCTGTGGCATAGACTGTCTAGTGTGATTTTTAAAGCATCTGGCTATTGGGGGTTCAGGCAGAGAGGAATCTAGGATGGAAAAGGACCTGGGGGTCCTAGTAGATGGTATGCAATGCCAAGCTGCTGCCAACAAAGCAAACGGAATATTGGAATAAAAAGGGGATTAACTCCAGAGATAAAACGATAATACATTGGGGTGCATGGGGTGGGAGGGGCTACTCAAAACATAGCTGAGAAGACTTCCTGCCTGGAGTACCCTAAAAACCAGGGTTCCCCCAACACTAGAATATTTTTCTTCGATCACTTCTGATTTAGGTGGTAATTCTGGTCCAGTGCACCAGGACAGGGGTCTCCAAACTTTCAAAGCAAAGGACCAGTTTACTGCTATTCAAACTTTTAGGAGGGGGGGGGGGGGGGTTATACAGTGGAAGTAGGAAACGCCCTGGCATTGGTGGGAGTAAACCATGCCGCAGGCTTGGTGGTCAATGATGGTGAAAAAAATAATTACATCATTGGTGATAGTAGGAGGAATAGTGCCATGTCGTTGTCAGTGGGTGAATTACTTCCCCATCTCTGGTGTCAGTGGGAGGAATAGTGCCCCATCTCTGGTATTAGTGGGAGGAATAGTGCCTTGTCATTGGTGTCAGTGGAAGGAATAATGCCTGGTCTCTGGTGACAGTGGAAAGTATAGCGCCCATCAGTGGTGTCAGTGGGTGAATTAGTTCCCCAGCTCTGGTGACAGTGGGAGGAAAAGTGCCCAATTTCTGGTGTTAGTAGGTAAATTCGTTTCCCATCTCTGGTGTCAGTGGGAGCAATAGTGCCTCATCGTTGGTGTCAGTTGGCGGAATAGTGCCCCATCATTGGTGTCAGTAGAAGGAATAGTGCCTGGTCTTTGGTGACAGTGGGAGAAATAGTGCCCCGTCAATGGAAGGAATAGTGCCACATGGTTGGTGTCAGTGGGAGAAATAGTGCCTGGTTTCTGACAGTGGGAGGAATAGTGTCCCATTGTTGGTGTCAGTGGACTAATTAGTTCCCTCATCTCTGGTGTCAATGGGAGGAAAAGTGCCTCATCGTTGGTGATTGTAGGAGGAATAGTGCCACATCTTTGGTGTCAGTGGGAGAAATAGTGCCTGGTCTCTGACAGTGGGAGGAATAGTGTCCCATTGTTGGTGTCAGTGGACTAATTCGTTCCCCATCTCTGCGTTTCTAAATATGGAACCGAGGACTCATAATAAAGCTACAACCATGACAGCCAATTACGTTAGCATCCAATTATAAAAAAAAACAAGCCTGGTCTCTGACAGTGGGAGGAATAGTGGTGTCAGTGGAAGAAACAACGCCTCACTGTTGCTGTCAGCGGGTGGAATAGTGCCTCATCATTGGTGTCTGTGGGCAAATTAGTTCCCCATCTTTGGTGACAGTGGGAGAAATAGTGCCCCATCAATGGTGTCAGTGGGAGGAATAGTGCCCCATCATTGGTGTCAGTGGGAGGAATAGTGCCCCATCATTGGTGTCAGTGGGAGGAATAGTGCCCCATCATTGGTGTCAGTGGGAGGAATAGTGCCACATCATTGGTGTCAGTGGGAGGAATAGTGCCACATCGTTGGTGTCAGTGGGAGGATTAGTTCCCCTGTCTCTGGTGTCAATGGGAGAAATAGTCCCCCAAGGGCCAGATAAAGGCAAACAAGGGGCCACATCCAGGCCGCATATTTGATACCCCGGTGCATTGAATGGTGTCATGTATCTGATAACTTAAAAAAAAGAAAGAAGGTGTTTATAGTGTATGTATAGATTTATACACAAATATTTTTCCTTTTTATTCCCATATTAAACGGAACCGGTTGTATTACAAGGTACGGCTTCACATGTACTTTAAATGTTGTGAAACGTCAGTGCCGAGTGCTACAAGTAATAGACATTTTGGTTTGGTGCCAGGAAATGTTCAGGTTTTATTTTGTTTTTTATAATTGGATGCTAACGTAATTGGCTGTCATGGTTGTAGCTTTATTATGAGTCCTCAGTTCCATATTTAGAAACGCACACACCCTGGTCCCCGCTGAGCGACTCCTATACCGCTGACGCAACTGCGTGAAATGAGGATAATGTTCCGAATGGGGCTCCTCCACCCTGTGTCATCCATCCTGCCTCTTAATATCACATCAACGCTAGTAAGTGACTCGGGAACAAAAGGTTCCTTTGTTGTAGTCTGGGGTAATTGTGTGAAAATATGACAGCTATTTCTATTGCTGATCTCCAATCTACTCTCGGCCTACACACACTTTACCCATACAGCAAAGGCAGAGGGCTTCCCCTTCATGTTGTATGTGGGGGGCCTGAATTGGGGGTCAGCCAAAGTCCCCACAAAGTCTTTTAACTATACATGCATGCATTCATAAGTTATAAAAATCTGATAACTACGCTTCATGTATGAAGTTTGTAAGTTCTCTGATCCGAGTTTTCAATAGTCCATGCATGTCCGTTCCACTGCACTATAATGGACAATGTTTAACCACTTAAGCCCCGGACTATTCGGCTGGCCAAAGACCAGGCCACTTTTTGCGATTTGGCACTGCGTCGCTTTAACTGACAATTGCGCGGTCGTGTGACGTGGCTCCCAAGCAAAATTTACTTCATTTTTTTCCACGCAAATAGAGGTTTCTTTTGGTGGTATTTAATCACCTCTGCGGTTTTTATTTTTTGCGCTATAAACAAAAATAGAGACGACAATTTAAAAAAAAAAAAAAATGTTTTTACTTTTTTGATATAATAGATATGGCCAAAAAATATATAAAAAAACACATTTTTCCCTCAGTTTAGGCGGATACGTATTCTTCTACATATTTTTGGTAAAAAAAAGCAATAGGCGTTTATTGATTGGTTTGCGCAAAAGTTATAGCGTTTACAAAATGGGGGATAGTTTAATGGCATTTTTGTTAAAGCCCTAAAGTGGAGTCGCGCTGATCGGAACCCTCCCCCCCCTCCAGTGTCACATTTTACACCTTTCAGGGGGAGGGGGGTGCAGATACCTGTCTAAAGACAGGTATTTGCACCCACTTCCGGCCACAGCAGAGACTGGCAAAAGACGGGTTTTCCTAGCTTCCCGTCGCCCCCCCGTTGGGTGCTGGGAACTCTCGGCTCCCAGCACACAGCAGGAGCCAATCGGAGGGCGCAGCGCGACTCGCGCATGCGCCGTAGGGAACCGGGCAGTGAAGCCGGAGCGCTTCACTTCCTGGTTCCCTCACCGTGGATGGAGGGGGGAGCAGCAGAGACAAGCGAACACTCGTCTCTCTGCTGCGGACGCCGCTGGACTCCAGGACAGGTAAGTGTCCTAATATTAAAAGTCAGCAGCTGCAGTATTTGTAGCTGCTGGCTTTTAATATTTTGTTTTAATGGGCCATCCGCTTTAATAATAATTTTTTTATTAGTAATGGCGGCGATCGGCGATGTTGATCACGACTGCAACAGTATGGCGGACACTTTTGACGCCATTTTTGCACGTTATTTGATTACATTCCCATAACGTTTTTGTTCTGGTAAGCGGATTGTTTGCATGGTGGTGTGGTGTCTACACTGAAACTTCGGTGGAGGTTCTATATCTTCAACTTCATTGATGAACATATAATTTGTGGACTTTATACACATAAGCCCGGATTCACAAAGCACTTACGCCGATGTATCTCCAGATACGCCGCGTAAGTACGAATATGCGCCGTCGTATCTGTGCGCCGTACCCACAAACTTAGATACGCCTAAAAACTGACTTCATCCCACCGACGTAACTTGCCTACTGAGTGGGCGCATATTTATGCTGGACACATGTGGCTTTCCCATTGATTTTCTATTCATATATGCAAATGAGGGAGGTACGCCGATTCACGAACGTAATTGCGCATGATTTAAGCGGTTTGCGTAAGGTTTACGTTCGGCGTAAAGTTATTCCCCATAGATGAGGCGCAACTCATGCAAAGGTATGGACCAGGGTACACAAGCCTACGTATTGTACGTTGGATAGCGAGCATGCCGCCGGCGGAAAATTAAAGGTGATGTAAAAAGGGTATATAAAGGCGTGCGGCGCTCCTTAAGCAGTTAGGCTCCATTCACACCTAGGCTTTTTTGCGCCCGGCGCTATTGCAGCCTGAAATACGCTGGAGGGGTGATTTAACATTGTGGGCTATGGAGATGGTTCACATCTCCACGCCGTACGCCTGAAGCTCAAAACAAGTCCCGCCCCCTTTTTTTCAGGCGGCTTCGGCATTCGGCATAGCCGACAATGTTAAAATCTCTCTCCAGCGAAAACAAGGCTAAAAAAACGACGCGTTTTGTCACGGCAAATCGCGGTACAATACGCCGCGCTATAGTGTGAATGCAGCCTAATGGAATAAATATTCCAAAGTTGTAATGATCTATAGCCAGGACCTTGTTTCTGATTAGCTCCCCTTTACACGCTGTATAAGCCTAAGTAGATGGGCTTTTAGTCACTTCAGTCACAGTGTTTTGCATTCCAATACAGTCTATAGGAATGCAAAACCCACTTGAAGCAGGTCAGAAGAGATCAAATGCATCTGTAAAATTAATGCCTGCAAGGTAGACAGACAGAATAGTGAAATGATTCTGTTAAAAAAACGAGTAAATACCTATTAAATTCCTTCATCTATATCATCTCCGGCGTTCTAGTTTCTGTTCTCTCATTCACTTCCTGGTTTGCGGCGCTCGTTCATGTTAGAACTACATTTCCCAGTATGCATTGTGGCACGCCCAGTAATTCACACCTCCTTGAAGTCTCTAAAGCCGCGTACACACGAGGAGACATGTCCGATGAAAATGGTCCGCGGACCGTTTTCATCGGACATGTCTCCTGGGATATTTTGGTCTGATGTGTGTACACACGATCAGACCAAAATCCCAGCGGACAGACAACGCTGTGACGAGGCGGTGACGTTGACGCTGCGACGTCCGCAAACAAGGAAGTAAAATGCTTCCACGCATGCGTCGAATCAATTTGACGCATGCGGGGGATTTCGGTCCGCTGGTTAGGCGTACTAACCAGCGGACATGTCCGACGGACAGGTTTCCAGCGGACAAGTTTCTTAGCATGCTAAGAAACTTTTGTCCGCTGGAAACCTGTCTGCTAGGCCGTACGCAGACCAGTTTCAGCTGACATGTTCGATCGTGTGTACGTGGCCTAACACGTAGAGAGCGTCCTGCCGCACAGATGTAGTTCCCAGGAGGGGGCGAGCACGTTACTGACCACCGCAGTAAAGCCTCCCTTCACGGTGGTGAGTAACTAACAATCAGACAAGCAGGAAGTGAACAGAACAGAGAAGAAATAGAGCAACTTCTGAGCAAAAACGAACAGCGGCAAATTAGGATGGAATACCAGCTAAAAACAACCCAAAAGCTACCAAGAATACTTAAAAAAAAAAAAAAAAAAACGAGGTGGGAGACTGTACCTTGTGATGTCATCAGTGTGGTTCAGGTAGAATGCTATCTCTCAAAGGTTGCCTGCCTACACCCCCCCCCCCCCTTTTTTTTTTATATATAGATAGTCATACATGGCCACATCCAAGCAACAGATGCTTTCCATTTGTTATTGAATTAAAATTCATGGAGGTCCGGTCAAAGTTTTCTTCCCGCAGAGGTGTAAATCGCATGTTTGTGCGATGCTCAGATCCTTCACATCACAGCCCCCCTTCTCTTAGATCTCAGTCCCATTCTTGCATTAGTATCCTCAGTCCCCACTGCATATCACAATCCCCAACGGGGTGGGGGGATTGTGATCTGCCATTTAGTGATGTCTGCCCTAGAAGGGCAGTAATGTTACTGACCATCGGATGTTCCAGCTTACTGGAAAATCTCTGTGCTGCAGTTGACCCTTTTTTAGTGAGACGTCACCTATCATCTTACTGGGTGAGGCTGGGAGCAATGGGACAGGTTTGAGGATCGCCAGAAGTCCCCAGGCCTGTCTGTATTGACCAGTCTTAGGCCTCGTACACACGGGCCAGTATATCGTGAGGAAAATAAACGTTGTTTTTCCTGACGAGATTCTTGGCAAGAATCTCTTGCCGCCCGAGGGTACACACAGTCCTTTCAAAAGAACGGTGGTTCTTTTGAAAGGCAAGAACGCAGTGACATCATCGCGTACAACAAGCATGCGCTCGTCACATTCAGTGCCGTCGTCGCCATCTTGCTTCACCCTACATATGCCGTGGAAGCAATTGCGCATGCTTCAAAGTCATTTAGAGCATGCGCAGGTTTCCGCGGCAACAGGTAAGTATACCCGGAAACAGGCCGACAAGAATCTCGACGAGAAAATGCATAGCGGGATCTCTATTTTTCTCGTAGAGATTCTGGCCAGATTTCCAGACGAAAAACCTGAAAGCCTCGTACACACGCACGGTTTGCTCAGCAAGAAAGCTCTGCCAGCAGTTTTCTTGCTGGTTCTTGCCGAGAAAACCGAGCGTGTGTATGAGGCTTCAGTGGTACATTGCAGCTACTGTGAGAGAAAATACTTTTCCCACCTGTTTTGCCAGCAATTTAAGCACTTGGCTCGGAGTCAATAATAAGTCTATGGCTGTCCCAAACAGGCCATATGACCCGTGACTGACCTTCCTTCAAACCCGAGTGAAAACAGACATCAAAATGATTTTTCTAAAGCCACAAGCCTCAGTCTGTTAAGCATTTACCGCTTGCGTTTGTTGACAGAAACGCTTAGTGCTTCGTACATAGCCTAGAAGGCAACAGAACACTTGCCAAAGTGTCTGGGCAGTGCAGTCATTGACTGGCCCGCTTCTGCACCTGCCTGGTTTGTATTAACTCGAGTACGGTAATTACCATTTAATGTTTTGGTTTTTAGTTTAAAAGAGGCTTTTGGTCGTTAACTTGATGCCCTGTGCAGGCTCGGGCCTAGCTTTGTTGCCATAATAACAAAGGAGTGAAGAGGACAACGCTTAGCTGAGTGTCGCCACGGCAACACCGTGGAAATGGAGCCGTTGCTATGAAACCATCGTCTGAGGCCTGGCGGCCATTTCCTGGAGAGTGATGGATTGGGGGACTAAAGGCAAAACTTTGCCTTGGTATTAATATACTCTGCATTAATACACACCGTATTAATAGAAAGTATTACTCCGAGGCTTGAAAATAAGTCTTCGTTTCAGATTTCTGCAGCCTTGTAAAACACGGCCATGTAGACAGACATTGGTTTGTCGTAAAAGTAGGCTACACTCCTTTTATTTTGAAGAAGTAAAATTTTGAATAAAATCGGTGCTGTAGTTTGGGAATCGTGGTGATGACGGACTTTTTTTATTTAATTTAATTTTTCATCTCCTTTTATCCTGTTTGCTGGGTTACCCTCATAATATACACGTATATGTTCAGCAAATCCAGCATTGCAATGCTGGGTCCCACGCTGATATCTACTTTACATACATCACCAATGGGCAGCTGTCTTTTGGGGGCCTTGCAGCCCTGATGGGGTACAATGTGCCTTGGCAAATCATCATGGGGCTGGCTGCATAAACCAGGAGAGACTACTGACACCTGATTAAATGATTTTTTTGAGTTAGGCCCCTTTCACTCTGCCGCAACTTAAAAGTAGCGTGATGTTACTGCGATTTTTGCAGCCGCGATTTTGCCACAAAATCCATGAACCTCACCTCGCATGAAAGCCTGACAAAAGTAGTACAGGGACTACATTGAAGTCACATACAGTATATGAATGGTTATCATTAGAGTTCGACCGATATGGGTTTTTCTCTGGCCGATATTTAGAAATTGCGGCGGCCGATGTCCGATATATGATGCCGATATGTTAGGCCGATTAAAAAAAAAAAAAACCTTCATCTCATAAAATCTAACAGTTGGACCCCTTTCACACTGGGCACGCCGGCGCCAGTGTTTTTTAGCGTTTTTTTTTTTTATCCATTTAAAAAAAAAAGGAGAAAGCCAAAGTACTTGAATTTTCAGAAGTTGGGCAATGGCGGCCTCCATTTATGGCTCAGTATGGTTTGCTGGCCAAGACCAGGCTTTATTCTCTTCCTGTGATCTAGTTACTAGGACAATAAACTGGCCCTTTGTTTTTTAAAACTTTGGAGACCCCTGTTCTAGTATATTCATTGTGCTTGTGCCAGCATCTCAGACTGTGATGTTTTTTTAGCACAAATTAAAGTGGAGCGAGCAAGCGCCCGTAACGCGTATGCTTCATAACACAAATACGGGTGATGCTTTGGTCTCGGGATGCAACCTGGGACACCGCTTTCATCTGAATTTTTTTTTCCAGATGCGGGACTGTCCCAGCAAGCCTGGAACAGTTGGCATCTATGGAGAAAGCCAAAGTACTTGCATTTTCAGAAGATGGGCAATGGCGTCCTCCATTTATAGCTCAGTATGGTTTGCTGCCCAAGACCAGGCCTGATTCTCTTCTTGTGATGTCTAATATATTCATTGTGCTTGTGCCAGCATCTCAGACTGTGATGTTTTTTTTTAGCATGAATTGAAGTGGAGCGAGCAAGCGCCCGGAACACAAATACGGTGATGCTTTGATCTCGGGATGCAACCTGGGACACAGCTTCATCGCAACAAAACCTCTAGTTGCGGGACTGTCCCAGCAAATCCGGGACAGTTGACATCTATGAAGAAAGCCAAAGTACTTGCATTTTCAGAAGATGGGCAATGGCGGCCTCCATTTATGGCTCAGTATAGTTTGCTGCCCAAGACCAGGCCTGAGTCTCTTCCCGTGATCATGTTCTAGTACAGGGGTCTCCAAACTGTGGCCCTTTGCGAGCCTTTATCCGGCCCTTGGGGCACTATTCCTCCCACTTACACCAACAATTTCTTCCATCGATACCAATGATGGGGTACTATTTCTCCTTCTAATAGGGGCACTACTCCTACTACTGACCACCAACCCTGAGGCCATATTTATTTTTACTAATGTCGGGCCCGGGACATTTCCTGCTCCCTGCTGGCCACAATCCAGCCCTCCTAAAGTCTGAAGGACAATAAACTGGCCCTTTGTTTGAAAACTTTGGAGACCCCTGTACTAGAACATCACGGGAAGAGAATCAGGTCTGGTCTCGGCACCAAACCATACTGAGCCATAAATGGAAGCAGACCCGTCTTCTGAAAATGCACGTCCTTTCACTTTCTCCATAGATGCCAACTGTCCCGGATTTACTGGTTCTAGAGGTTTTGTTCCTATGAAGCCGTGTCCTGGGTTGCATCCCGCTATCTAAGCATCACCCGTATTTGTGTTATGAAGCATACATGTTGCGGGCGCTTGCTCGTTCCACTTCAATTTGTGCTAAAAAAACATCACAGTCTGAGATGCTGGCACAATGAATATACTAGAACAGGGGACTCCAAAGTTTTCAAACAAAGGGCCAGTTTATTGTCCTTCAGACTTTAGGAGGGCCGGATTGTGGCCAGCGGGGAGCAGGAAATGTCCCGGGCCCGATATTGGTAAAAATAAATATGGCCGTAGGGTTAGTGGCCAGTTGTAGGAGGAGTAGTGCCCCTATTAGTAGGAGAAATAGTACCCCATCATTGGTATCGATGGAAGAAATTGTTGGTGTAAGTGGGAGGAATAGTGCCCCAAGGGCCGAATAAAGGCTAGCAAAGGGCCACATCTGGCCCTCAGGCCGCAGTTTGGAGACCCCTGTTCTAGTATATTCATTGTGCTTGTGCCAGCATCTCAGACTGTGATGTTTTTTTAGCACAAATTGAAGTGGGGCGAGCAAGCGGAGTCGCGTTGTTGCTGCGTGCTGAATCGGTAGGCAGGGATATGTCAACGACTGATGAGAGAAGGAAATGTAGGTCAGACATCAATGGAAGCAATCAGGATACAGAGTCAGACACTAATCCCTGCAAGTGTCTGTGCTGGGTGTCTGCATATGTGCACTATGCGGAATGTAATACTATGTGTCTGCTATGCACACACTCTGGTATGTTGTATGACATTGTCACTAGCTGTATAGCTTGCTGTCTGTTTTGATTATTGCCTGTGCTTGTGTAATTATACATTTAGCTGCGGCGTGTGACTGGTGCGCGCACATTCTTCAAGTCAGCGTGGCATTCCGAGAAGTAATTGCAGGAATCCAAATCTTCCACCCGTCTTTTCCTCTGCTGCTGCATGCTTCAGTTTTTCCACCAAGTGTATATTCTCCCGCATGTGTCATCATTCATAGAGGGACTTGGCTTCTTCCTGCGCTGAACCTTATAGGGATATTACTGTCTTTTATTGCACTCATGTCTAGGTATGCCAAGTGCTTTACAGACCTTAATCCATGTATGTCTCTGACTGTTCTGTGTCTGTCGTTGGAACTCAGTCTGGGGATTTCAATGTAAAATTCAAGTTCTAAGCGGCCATTTCGTATTTTGGGAAGTTTGAAAAACTGTGCTAATCTTTAAAGCGGAGGTTCCGCCAAACCTTTAAAAAGCCAGCAGCTACAAATACGGCAGCTGCTGACTTTTAAAATATGGACACTTACCTGTCCAGCGCGCCTGCGATGTCGGGAGCCGAGGACGAGCAATCGTTTGTCCCTCGGCTGCACCCGCCGCCATCCTCGGTGAGGGGATCGGGAAGTGAAGCGCTGCGGCTTCACTGCCCAGTTCCCTACTGCGCATGCAGGAGTAGCGCGCCGCGCCATCACTGGTCCCCACTCTCTCCTGGGAACTGTGTGGAACTGTGTGTAGGAGCGTGGCTGCTGCAGTAGTGTATTCACGGATGTAGGTGCAAATACCTGTCTTAGACAGGTATCTGCACCTCCCTCCCCTGAAAGGTGCCACATGTGACGCCGGAGGGGGGAGCATTCCGAAAAGCAGAAGTTCCATTTTGGGGTGGAACTCCGCTTTAAGGCAAGGTTCTCATCTATGCGTCTGCAGTTGATGTGTTTTTGCGGTGCGTTTTCTTGCTGGGTTTTGTTTTGTAGGTGGAAATTGCACTGCAGCTGCTGGCTTTTAATAAATGGACACTTGCTTGACCTGCTGTCCCTCGATGTCGGCAGTAGGGTTCCCGGCGTGAAGCCGAAAAGGTTACACTGCTGCCACGATTGCGGGTAAGGGAACCCGACAGTGTAGCCTTTTGGCTTCACGCCGGGAAGCTACTGCGCATGCTCCGCTCCTCTCTCCTATTAGCCCGGCAGCCAGGGGTGAAGGAGGAGGGAGCCCCACGGTGACGTCACGGCTGCCGCCGGACTCCCGGAAGTGGGAAAGGATACCTGTTAAAGACGGGTATTCTCCCCCCCCCAAAATTGTGGCATCAGAAGAGGGGGGGGAATCTGATGAGCGGAAGTTTATAAAATCATTTTCAATGGTGCCCATTCACATCACATCAATGCGACTCGGCACAGAGTGTTTTTGGAAACGGTTCCTATTCTACTTTGGTGCGATTCCACAACGATACAAACCTTATCAAAGCGGGACAGTATGAAGTTAATTTTAACTTCTTGCCATCCATGTAATGCAAATTTTCAGTGGCAAAGAGGGTGGGCTTTAAGGTCTACAAGCCACACATATGTGTCCATGGGTGGCAGATGTTTCTATGCTGAGAACGCGCTCGCTGTGAGCTCCCAGCATAGAGACTGAGCTGTCAAAGAGGGCTTCCGATCCCTGTGACAGCCAATCACAGTGGTCACATGATCTGGGACACCTTTCGGCCACCCAGGGGTAATATCCCAGTTAAAGGGGACACTGGGGACTGGGTGGGAAGGGGTTAAAAAGAAGGTGAATCGCAACCCCGTACAAGTGTATGTTGGCAGGAAAAGGTCTCCTATTCATACTTTGTCTAATGCATCCATGAGAACTTTTTCAAATACATTTGTATAAATCGGCACCATATTCAGGTACAGTCCTTTGTAGACTGAAATGGGTGCTCTCTGCGGGTATAACCTCTAGAGTAGTATGTTTCATGGTCAAATGTAGGACTGGAGAGTTGGTTACATATTTGCTACAGTTGTCCCTGAATTTCTAGGAGAGGTCGTTGGTTTGTTTAGAACTGCACCGCTGTATTGGAGTGTGTAGACGACGTCTCTGATTACTGCCCACATTAAAACGTCTTGTTTTTTTTCTTTCCGCAGGCTCCTCTTGTCTGGTGGGTTACAAGAAGACCCCCCCGCCGGTCCCCCCTCGCACAACCTCCAAACCCTTTATATCTGTGACTGTACAAAGTAGTACAGAGTCTGCCCAGGACTCTTACCTGGATGCACAGGAGGGGCAGAGTGAAGGCAACAGCCAGTCGGGGCTCAGCACCTCCACTGAGAGTCTCGAGAGTACCCGGGCACCCAGTGTTACCCGTGTGGGCCCCCCGACCCCCATCCGGCAAATCCCTCCTGAAGTCCCCCCAAAAAATGCAGCCGTAAAAATTGTCAGAGAAGAGCCTCGTGCCCCAGACCCCCTCCCAAAACGCAAGCTATCCTCCATTGGAATTCAGGTGAGAAAATTATGTATTACCGTATGAAAAAATTCCCCTAGAATAGCTGGTATTTTAAAGGAGTTGTAAAGGTACAATTTTTTTTTTCTTTCCCCTAAATAGCTTCCTTTACCCTAGTGCAGTCCTCCTTCACTTACCTCATCCTTCCATTTTACTTTTAAATGTCCTTATTTCTTCTGAGAAATCCTCACTTCCTGTTCTTCTGTCTGTAACTCCACACAGTAATGCAATGCTTTTTCCCTGGTGTGGAGTGTCCTTCTCCCCCCCCCCTCCCTTGGACTACAGGAGAGTCAGGACGCTGTCTACGTTGCAGATAGAGGGCCAGATTCTCAGAAGAGATACGACGGTGTATCTCCAGATACACCGTCGTATCTCTATTTCTGTGCCCGGGTATCTATGCGACTGATTCTTAGAATCGGTTACGCATAGATACGGCGTAGATCCGACTGGCGTAAGTCACTTACACCGGCGGATCCTAAATGCAATACTACGCTGGCTGCTATGTGGTGTATATGCAAATGAGCATGATATGCCGATTCCCGAACGTATTTGCGACGCGTCGCCGTAGTTTACGTTGTTTCCGTAAGCGTAAGGTTACCCCTGCTATATGGTGGTTTAACTTTGCGCACGCCATGTTAAGTATGGAAGTCGGGACAGCGTCGTGTTTTTACGTCGTTTACGTAACTCGTTTGCGAATAGAGCTGTGCGTTTCACGTCGAAACCAATGTATTTGTGGCGTATTATGGAGCATGCGCACTGGGCTACGTTTACGACCGGCGCATGCGCAGTTCGTTCGGCGTGGGGGCACGCTTAATTTAAATACACGACGCCCCCTTTGAATTACGCGGGGATACGCCGGGCCATTTACACTACGCCGCCGCAAATTACGGAGCAAGTGCTTGGAGAATACGGCACTTGCTCCTGTAAGTTGCGGCGGCGTAGTGTAAATAGGAAACGCTACGCCACCGCAGATCTACGTGAATCTGGCCCAGAGAAAGGAGCTGTGTGTTAGTGGGAGTCCTGACTCTACTGTAGTCCAAGGGAGGGGGCGAGCGCGACACTCCACACCAGGGAGAAAGCCTCACATTACTGTGTGGAGTTAGACAGAAGAACAGGAAGTGAGGATTTCTCAGAAGAAATAAGGACATTTAAAAGCAAAATGGAGGGATGAGGTAAGTGAAGGAGGACTGCACTAAGGTAAAGGAAGCTATTTAGGGAAAAAATTGTCCCTTTACAACCCCTTTAATGTTAGAAATGTTGACGCTTCACTATGTTGTTATTTTTTTTCTGATAATAAATGTTTTGCCCCCCCACATTTAGATCTTCCCTTTTAGTATTGTTAGCCAGCTCTTCAGACGAGGGCCATGGTAGTGAGACAATGCATTCCTCACTTGAACTATTGCTTGTTAATGGTCCTAAGATGCCTGCAGAGTCACTGGCTTGTTTCCAACTGCCGTTCCAATGTTAATTTCCAGGAATTATTTCAGTGTTTCTTTGAGTATGTCTGAACCTTAAAACAAAAATGTTAATATATTGCCGATTTACTGGTCTTTGGATGTGGCAACCTTTATTTTCACCTGATTATCCTGCTAGTAAGACACTTCCTGTCCTAGGGTGGCAACGCTCACTCACTGTACTGTATCTATGGAGGAGCAGCATTGTCCCTTTAGGATAGGATGTATATTGGTAATAAAAAATACCTCTATATCTCATATTCTCCAAAAGGAGAGAGTTGCTTTCTAGTTCATGGAGTCGCCCTCGGCAGGACGGTGACAGTGGTTAGTAGAATGCTGCAGAGGGCACAGGACGTTGCCAGACACATGGGGAATAGGATCGCCATCCGTCTGTTTTTGTCAGACAGGATCAGATGGTGGCTGACATCCGCAGCTCCATAGATGAGACTGGAGGAGATCCAATCGTGTCTGCCTGAAAAACAGGTGTACCTCATCGGACAAGGGGCCTAATACATCTTTTCAATCTTCTCCATATCCAGCTGTCACCTTCATTAGGATCTTAAGTGATGCAAGAAAAAAAAAACATATCACCACATGTTTTAATTCCATTAAATCTTTCCCGTGTTTAATAAAATTAAAACTTATAATAATAATAATTAAAAAAAACTTCTATTGTGCTCTGAAATGAAGAAAAAATCTCCCAGCTAGACCCAGGAAAAGCCTGAACGTGGCCTTAACCATTCCCCACTATCTAAAACTAAAAAAAAAAATGTTTTGGCTTTACATACACTTTAGACACCCCCAATTGTTAGATCCCGTATTTATCGGGGTATTGCGCGCTCCGGCGTATAGTGCGCACCCCTAATGTGGACCTGTAAAAAAACATTTTAGTACTTACAGTTTTGGTGTCTTGGGCGGCGTCCATCGGTGGCCTTGTCCAGTCCGGCGTCCGTCTTCGGCTTCAGTGGTGTCCTCCCGGCTTCTCCAGTGCATGCCTCGAGTCGAATCCCCGCTTCCCGCGCTCAGTTTGAACTCCTCCGCCGACATATACCGAGTGCAGTACACTCGGGTACATTCGGCCAGGCTCGGCTTCGCTTGTGCTCACGCTCTGTAACGTTTACGCGTGAGCACGAGCGAAGCCGGGCCTGACCGAATGTACTGCACTCGGTATATGTCGGCGGCTCAGTTCAAACTGAGCGCGGGAAGCGGGTATCGGCGTATATCGCGCACCCACGATTTTTCCCTTGTTTTAAGGGGAAAAAAGTGCGCGGTTTACGCCGATAAATACGGTAACTCCCAGCATACTGGCATTTACCCGCAACAGATTTTTTATCGGAGAAATACTTCCAGTACATGTAGTGACTAGATACAACAAAAGTGCATACACTTCATTGTGGGGCAGTGTAGTATGCCTTGTATTTATTTCAGGTATACTGTATGTAATGAGAAGTCATTTTCGGCCCCTCACCCCGCTTCTTAACTCGCTGGCTGCATGGGAGAAGAGGTAAGAAGTCCGCACCCTCCGCTTCTCACTTTAATGTTAGATGTAACTTTCGCCAGCAGAACACCCCCTTCCCGCTTCTCAATTTGACATTCATTTTGCTTAGGGTCCCAGGGAGGTCAGGATCGGCACTGCCTATGTGATCCCATTTCTGCACCATTTGATAGTTCACACCGCTATCTGCAAACCGATCTGGGGGTATCATTAAAGGAGTTGTAAAGGAAAAAAATATTTGCCTAAAATTAATGTCTGCAAGGTAGACCGACAGAATAGTGTAATGATTCTGTTAACAAACAAGTAAATACCTATTAAATTCCTTCATCTATATCACCTCCGGCGTTCTAGTTTCTGTTCTCTCATTTACTTCCTGGTTTGCATCACTTGTTCATGTAAGAACTACATTTCCCAGTATGCATTGCGGCACGCCCAGTAATTCACACCTCCTTGAAGTCTCTAACATGTAGAGAGCGCCCTGCCGCACAGATGCAGTTCCCAGGAGGGGGCGGCACGTTACTGACCACCGCAGTAAAGTCTCCCTTCACGGTGTTGAGTAACAATCAGACAAGCAGGAAGTGAACAGAACAGAGAAGAAATAGAGCAACTTCTGAGCAAAAATGAACAATGAGGAAGTGAAAAGAGGAATGTCTGCAGGTAAATGGTGCTTTATTATGGAAAAAAAAATGTCCTTTACAACCCCTTTAACTTTTACAATTGAGCGGTTCGCAGATGTCGGTGTGAACCAGTGTGCGATTCAGGTGCAAGGTGGGAACCAGCACTGAATCGCAGGGTTTCCCGCATCACACCAGTGTGACCCAGGACTAGCCTACCCGTATATTACCCTCCCATACCTGAGATTAGGGCTGGGAATTGTCGTACTTGTAGAATGTTGGTAGTAGTAGTATATTCTGTGTTTGTATATACCCTGCTCAGTGCAATTTTCTTTACATCAGGTGGATAGTATACAACCAGTGCCTATTCCTGAGCCGCCCCCTCCTGCCAGATTTCAGTCCATTGGGGTCCAGGTGGAAGAGGAGTGGAGGTAAGTCTCATCTATAGGACCATGGAATGATTGTACAAAATAGGCTTCATTCACAAATCTAACACTCGTGGATAAGGGGCTTTATTTTGTAAAGTGACAGTTATTTTCAGCTTAGTCTGATGAGCTTTGAAAAATCAGACACATGGCTAAAATAAAGATCCTTATCTTTTGTGCTAAAGCTTTGCGAATTGAGCCTAATGACTCTGTAACACAAGTTAACAGGTAGCGGCTATGTGGTGTGTGATTTACTCGGATTTGTGCATGATCTACAAATGAGTCTTCAAAGGGAGAAAAGATCTTACCTACTTTAAAACCGCTCTGGGATCAGAATTTTGCAACTACTTGCCACCCAGCCCAATTCTGACATTTCTCACATATATGCAAAAATCTGGAATTTGTTTTTTGCTAAAACATTACGTAGAACCCCCAAACATTATTCCATTTTATTTTTTTGCTTAGAGACCCTGAAGAATAAAATGGTGTGTGTTGCATTTTTTTTTTTTGTTTTGATTTTTGCTCAGTGGGCTTTCAAACAAATTTTTTTGGGAAAAAATGCACTTTAGGCATTGTGCGTCCTGTGCGTTTTTGGCTCGGTTCAGGTCGCAATTCAGGCAAAAATTTGGGCCTGATTTGCCACAGAAACCGAGAACGGGGACGCAGCGGACCCCTGATGCGAGCCGCATTTTTTCGTAAAATATAAAAAATGTTACACTGAGTAAATGGTTACAAACAAATAGATATAGAAACAAATAGAATGGAATGGTGACAAATTACTGTAGTTCAAATAAAAAATCTCCATCGGCAGCGCTTTACAGGTAACTAGTTTAATGTTCACACGGGAGGTCTGATGCTAAAATTATTACTGTCACTCTCACTGACATGAACGCTTATATCTAACGTGTGGTGCGATCACCATTTACGTACGCGTGCACGTCCTACGTGTGCGTTCATCTTTGCACGGGGGTTGGGTCACTTTTATCTAGTTTGTATTATGTACAGTGGCACCTTGGTTTACGAGGATTTTGAAAGACTAACACTTTTTTTTTTTTTCTGACTCTGTTTGCGAGTGTTGTCGGGCAGAATTCAAGCTAAAGGGGTGTGCAGTACCGCATTTGACCAGAGGTGCATGGGCGCTGGTGACACTCGGAAGGGTTTGGAGCTGTGTGGAAATACTCCAGGCTTTCCGAGGGTTTCCGAGATCAGCTGAGGTGGCTCAAAATATTTCTGAGGCCCCCCACCTCTGGCCACATGCGGTATTGCATGCCATTGAAGTCAATGAGGAACAAATTATTTTTGTTTCCATTGACTGGGGAATGGGGAAACTCACTTTGATATGCGAGTGCTTTGGATTATACTCGTAATCCAAGGTTCCAATGTATTCTTTTTTTTTTGTTAAACTTTAGTGCGATTATAAGGGATAAAAAAAGATTCAATTTTTAAACTGAATTCTTGCCTTTTTCTGTCTAGGGTACCTTTCCCCCCCCCCCCCCCAAGTTATAGTTGGAGGTCTAAAGAGCAGTTTTAGAAGCATGGAAATATTTTTCATGGAAGAAGAGTTCTTCCCTTTTTTTTTTTTTCTTTTAAATAGCATTTTTTTTTTTGTAATAAAAACTAAAAAAGAACATACAAAGATATGAAAAAAAAACACAATGGCCCGGATTCACAAAACACTTACGCCAACGTATCTCCAGATACGCCGCGTAAGTACAAAAATGCGCCATCGTATCTGTGCGCTGGACCTACAAACTAAGATACGCCTAAAAACAGACTCCATCCCACCAACGTAACTTGCCTATGCCGGCGTAGAGTGGGCGCATAGTTACGCTGGACGCATGTGGTGCTCCCATTGATTTTCTATTCAAATATGCAAATGGCAGATACACCGATTCACAAACGTACTTGCGCCCGGCGCATGATTTAAGCAGTTTGCGTAAGTTTTACGTGTGGCGTAAAGTTATTCCCCATAGATGAGGCGCAACCCATGCAAAGGTATGGACCAGGGAACACATGCCTACGTATTGTACGTTGGACGTCTGTAAATATGGGCCGACGTGGGTCTGGCTGGGCGTAGGTTACGTTCACGGTGTACACAGTCATCCGGCGTATCTTAGGCAGTTTTTCCGACGTGGTTGTGCGCATTTTAAGTACTTGTCTGGCGCCCGGCCCTTCATTTGCATGGGGTCACGCTTCAATAACATGGATCACGCCCACTTCCAGCCTACTTCCACTTACGCCTATGAAATATACGCTACGGCGGCGCAGAGTTGGGAGCATTTGTTTGTGAATTCCATGCTTGCCTCTACGCGCTGTGTCGGCGTAGCGTAAAAGAGATACGCTACGGCGGCATATATATGCGCCGATGTATGTGAATCCGGGCCAATGTTTATAAATAGCACCTACTTCGATTTTTTTTTTTTAAATAGGCGCATGGTTTGGTAATCGCATACAATATAATATTGTATGCGATTACCATACCTTGCGCCTATTTTTAGTATTATGGGACTGTGGTACTACTATGTTCCACTGGCAATTTTGCTTCAGCAATATATTCCCTACCTTTGCTAGAGCAAAATTTGCTAATGGAACACTGTAACATTGTGTAGTATCATTGACATGAAGGTATTATAGTGTAAAATAAAACATAAGTAACACAGATCAGAGAAAGTGAGGTAACGTCATAGTGGCCTATGTACTGGTTCAATGTGGGTCCTCCTGGAGATACCATAGGTCCCAGACATGATTGTGGGCTTCCATTCTATCTTGTAGGAGATCCTTTTAACCGATTGCCGCCCGCCGCACGCAGATATACGGCTGCAGCATGGCACGGGCAGAAAAAAGGACGTACCTGTACATCCCCTTTAAGAAGCGGTTGATGCGGGCGTACACGCACGCACGCGCCTGCCGCAATCTCTGTGAGCTAGAGATAGAACAGGGGGATTTTAGTGTAAACGCAACATCTCCCCGTTCTGCCTAGTGACACTGTCACTGATCTTGTTCCCTGTCATAGGGAACACAATCGGTGACATTTCACAGCAAGCCACGCCCCCCTACAGCAAGAATCACTCCTTAGGGAACACTTAACCCCTACAATGCCACCTAGTGGTTAATCCCTTCACTGCCAGTGTCATTTTCACAGTAACCAGTGCATTTTTATAGCACTGATCGTGGTAAAAATGACAATGGTCCCAAAAATGTGTCGGCCATATGTCGCAGCCGCGATAAAAATCACTGATCACCGACATTACTAGTAAAGAATTTAAATCTTTAATAAAAATGCTATTTTGTAGACTTTTATAACTTTCGCGCAAACCAATAAATAAACGCTTTTTTTTTTTTTTTTTTAACAAAAATATGTAGAAGAATACGTATCGGCCTAAACTGAGGGATTTTATATATATATATATATATATATATATATATATATATATATATATATATATATATATATATATATATATTTTGGGGGAAAAAAAGGACGTCAATTTTGTTTGAGAGCCACGTCGCACGACCGCACAATTGTCAGTTTAAGCAACACAGTGCCGAGTCGCAAAAAGTGGCCCGGTCATTTAGCAACAAAATGGTCCAGGGGTTAAGTGGTTAATGAGCCATTTTGTATCTAACTTTCCACCTTTTTTTTTTTTTTTTTATTACTATAGAGGCAGATGACTTGCTCAAAGATTATGAAAGTAAATTTTAGCGCTGATTCCTGAACATTTAGACAGTGCTGTTGCTCGATATTATAGATCTCTCCTTCTGCAGACACTCAGATCTTCTTTTTATCTCCTGAACAGGAATAGCCGCTCCAGCAGCATGACATCCAAGCAAGAAACGGACTCTGACACCCAGGAGCCCAGCAATTCGTCTGACAAGAGTGTTCCGGACTGCCCGCCACCCCGCCAGCCTACACCAGGCCCTCCAGTACCCCTCCCTAAAAAGCACCTCTCCTATGGAGATGGTGGGGAAATGGAGGCCTCTGCCCTTCCTCCTCCTGACCCCTGGCTGGACTCTGCAGCCTCCCCCCCTTCTTCAGAGCCAGCCCAGACAGGAGCTTGCCGCAGGGATGGACATTGGTTCCTGAAGCTCTTGCAGGCTGAGACAGAAAGACTTGAGGGCTGGTGCAAACAGATGCAGAAGGAGACTGGTGACAACAACATTTGTGAAGAAGGTATGTACAATTCCATCGGATCATGTGCGGGTCATTGTCCTCCAGCACAATGGAACCAATGCCGTTTGAAGTTCTTCACCTAGGGTTTGCCAGGACAGGGAATGGGGGGGGAAAACGCACGATCCAAAATGTGGTCACATTTTGTTTTTTTCATTGATTTGGGGATTCCAATATCTGCATGGTCAACTCCACCCAAAATTCCTATTTCAATCAATTTTGCCGCCATGCACAACCATAATCTTATTTGTGGGATTACAAAAATGTGAAGTTGGCGTTATCCCAAATTTTCTGCAAAGGAGGAAATTCACTTAAAGCATCTTAACGCAGGGTTTGACAAACCCCAGGTGCCAGGTCGCAAGTACGACTAGAATTGGCGATCTGGCACCTGTGGTGGCACAGCTGGGGTATCGTGTGTCTCCGTGAGCCCCCATTGCACGGGCCGGTAATTGAGGCTGCGGCCTTCTGCAGGCCTATGCTTCCTTTTGTGATCTGACGCCATCTTGTGGTGGCCGTTGGTATGACAAGACAACCAGCAATGCTAATAGAGCTTCCCCTGTCTGTTTTCACTGCCATCTCCTGCCCTCTAATTGGAACCCCCAAACATTATATATATTTATTTATTTTTTATTCTAACACCCTAGAGAATAAAATGGCGGTCGTTGCAATACTTTCTGTCACACTGTATTTGCACAGCAGTCTTTCAAGCGCACTTTTTTTGGGAAAAAGTACTCTTCTTTTCTTTTCTTCTTCTTTTTTTTATAAAAAAATAAAAATAAGACACCAGTAAAGTAGCCCAACTTATTTTATATTGTGAAAGATAATGTTACGCCGAGTAAATTGATACCCAACATGTCATGCTTGAAAATTGCATCCGCTCGTAGAATGGCAACAAACTTTTACCCTTTAAAATCTCCATAGGCGACGTTTACATTTTTTTTAGAGGTTGCATGTTTTGAGTTACTGAGAAGGTCTGGGGCTAGAATTATTGCTCTCGCTCTACCAATCGCGGCGATACCTCACATGTGTGGTTTGAACACCGCTTTCATATGCGGGCGCTACTCACGTATGCGTTCGCTTCTGCGCGGGACAGGGCGCGTTCCTGGCTCCCAACATTTTTAGCTGGCTCCTAGATTCCAAGAAAATTTGTCAAGCCATGTCTTAACTTCTAAAAGAATAATCTCCCCCCACCCCCCATACCTTCTTTTCTCCCTTATCTATCCTGTGGCAGTGCTGCTGGCTCTAGATAGAATGCATATGGAGAAAAGCATTGTGGGATACAGAAAACGTGAAAAGTTGTTCTCCACCACCAGGATGTCGACTTCAGGATCTGTGCGGAGTTCTGGTAAAGGCAGAAAGCCAATTAAATGGGCAGCAAATTGCTGATTAATAATATGCTATGGTTGCAAGTAAGGGGAAACTTTTGGAAGACGTAGAAATGTATGGTTGGTATATTGGAATGAATAGCCAACATTCAGGTACATAAGGTACAAGGAAAGTGCCTTAGTTATAGCATTCCTTAGCAAGACAGGATTTTCCTTGGAACTTAAGAATATTGAATATTAGTTATTTTAAATGCGAAAATCAGTCGACAAAAATCGCTATCGGAGCAATCATACGTTCATCTGATCTAATCTTTTTAGAGCCAATCACGAGAGTTCATGCAATATTTTCCGACAAGCACGCAAATGATATATGTTAAAGTGTTAGTCCACCCTAAAAAAAGACCCCATTCACACTGAAGCGTTTTTACAGCGTTTTAGCGTTAAAAATAGTGCTATTAAAACGCTCTCCATGCATCTCAATGGACCCTTTCACACCGAGTCCTGCAAGCAGCATCTTTGGAGGAGCTTTTGGGGGCGCTGAAAAAAATGCTCCAAAAACGCCCCTCTCCATTGAAATGTATTAAAAGCACTGTAAAAACGCCTTACCCTTTCACACTGAGGCGTTGCACTGGCGGGGCGTTGAGAAAAGTCCTGCAAGCAGCATCTTTGGAGCAGCTTTTGGGCGTTGAAAAAAAACGCTCCAAAAAATGCCCCTCTCCATTGAAATGAATTGAAAAGCGCTGTAAAAACTCCTTACCCTTTCACACTGAGGCACTGCAAAAACGCCCTAAAATGTTTTGGGCACTGGTAGTGTGAAAGGGCTCTGAAAGCACTCGGGCTTTCACATTGAGATTGCAGATTAGGCTTCGCTCGAATAACGCTCCAATAACGCTCCAGTGTGAAAGAGGCCTAACACACTCCTTTAAAAAATAAATAAAACGTTTGAAAAAAATATATATATTTTTTTTTACTTACTAGAAACGCCTGTTGCTAGGCAGTCGTCCTAATCTGCCACTTCCTTCTCCGCAGAGCTCCTTGTTCTCGTCCTCCATCGCGTTGTCTCCCGGGAAATGGGGCGCGCCAATCACAAAGCGACACGTGACTCGCACATGCGCAGTAGGAAACGAGCAGTGAAGCCGCAGGGCTCCACTGCCTGTTTCCTTTACTTCGAATGGCGGCGCAGCCAATCTGATAGACGGCATCGCAGGCTTCCTGGAAAAAAAAGTGTCCTTATTAAAAGTCAGCAGTTTGTTTGTAGCTGCTGACTTAAAAACACGCTTTAAGTACGTTTATTAGTAAAGAAAAAGGGCCAAAGCAGAAACGTAAAAAAAAAAGAAATGTTAGTCTATCATTTGTGCCATTTGAAACTACACTAAAGTTATGATTCTGGTACAATGCACTGTAAAGTTATTTAAAAATGTAAAAAAAGTTGTGTATTTTTATTTTACAATTTTTTTATTTTTTTTTGCTTTTGTCAAATAAAAAAAAAAGTATACATTTTAATGGTTAAAAAAAATGTAAAAATAAAACTAGCAAGAAAATAATAGTTAAAGTGGATGTAAACCCATTCTTTACACTTGTATCAGCTTACCTGTAGGTACTTTTAATATCTTGTAAACCTTTACGGTTTAGGAACTATTCACATTTAATGCAGCTGGTGATGTCACCAACACATGCGCTCTGAAAGGGGCGGTATACTCGTGCCATCCCTTCAGAGGTCTGTGACTCCCATGCGCATGCACAGGAGGGACGTCATCACGGTACGGCCAATCAGACGGCCAGAGGGCGCAAACCCGGAAGGAAGACCGGGTAAAGATGGAAGCGTCTGTCAAAGCTCACAGCGCGGTGGTGCAGAGCTTTGTTCTAAGGTAAGCATTTCATAATGTGCTAGTATGCAACGCATGCTAGCACATTATGCCTTTACTTTGTAGGTTTAAAAAAAAAAAAAACTTTCGTGTGGTTTACTTCCGCTTTAAGGGGTAATTTTAGGCTGATTAGGGTGAATTAAAGGATTAATAAAGGAAAAAAATGTTTTCCTTTTTAAAATAACAAACATGTTATACTTATCTCCACTGTGCAGTTTGTTTTGCACAGAGTGGCCCCGATCCACGTCTTCTGGGGTCCCTTGGCGGCTGTCTCTAGTCCTCCCTGCAAGAACTCGCCACAGTCATGCTAGAGCGCTCGCATGGTGGTGAGTATTTGCGGGCGCGCTCCCGTGATACAGTGCTCACTTTATCACTCGGCCCCACCCCTTAATCCATCCGCTCTAGCCAATCAGCGGCCAGGCTGAGCGGCGAAGAGGATCTCAGTACTGAGCGCGGGACTTTTGAGGGGGCAAGTAGGTAAACGGGGGTGGGCGCTAATCATCGGATGTTTTTCACCTTAATGCAAAATGGAACTTCCGCTTAATCCCCTCTCCTCCCCCTTACATGCCACATTTGGCATGTAATTTTTTTTTGGGGGGGGGGGGGGCTTCAGTAGGAGTGGGACTTCCTGTCCCACTTCCTGCTTCCGCCGAGGGGCTGGTAAGGCGATTAGGCCTAATCGCCTTACTGCAGCCCCTCCCTTTGGCGATCGTCTAGGACACTGACAGGTCCTAGACGATCCCCTGTCCAATCAGCGGCGAGCCGCATGCGCAGTGCGACTCGCACATGCGCAGTGGGTGCCCACAGTCGCAATGAGGATGCCGGCCGGGGAGGGGGGGAGAGGAGCGGAGCGGAGCCCCGGTCGGCGCGTCGCTGGAACGTGGAGAAGGTAAGTGTCTGTTTATTAAAAGCCAGCAGCTACACTTTTTGTAGCTGCCGACTTTTAATAAACATTACATTTGGGTGCAACACCCCTTTAAGGTGAAATATATATTTTTTCACCTTAATGCAATGAAAAAAAACGATTAGCGCCCGCCCCCGTTTACTTACCTGACCCCTCGAAAGTCCCGCGCCATGAACGTGCTTCTCAGCTGGGGTTCTCGGCTCATTCATTGGTTGATTTGAAAGCAGAGTCATTGGCTCGCGCTGCTGTCAATCACATCCAATGACGCGGGGCCGAGTGATACAGTGAGAGGCTCTATCACAGGAGCGCGCCCACAAGAACTAACCACCATGCGAGCTTGCATAAAGGTGGTTAGTTCTTGCGGGGAAGAGCCGAGGGACCCCAGAAGACTGGGTTCGGGGCCACTCTGTGCAAAAAGAGCTGCACAGTGGAGGAAAGTATAACACGTTTGTTATTTAAAAAAGAAAAAATTAACTTCTAAAATATTACTACATTTTAGTATTTTTTTTTACTTTTTTGTTTGTTTTAACTTGTCCGGTTGCTTTACCTTACATCATATGGGGATGGAAGTCCATTACTTTGATCTGCAATTATATGAAACAAAGTAGATACAATAAATTACAAAAAATATTACATTTTTTTTTTTGGGTGTCTTCTGTGCACAGCTGGTTAATCGTCTTTTGTTGCAATAATTTTTTTTTTTTTGCTAATCTAAAATCCATACACATTCCAAACAATAAAGAAAAGCAATTACAGTAAATAATGGACACCAGATTGGTAACCACCCTTTTTTTGTATTCCGCTCATCATTATTTATAGAATGCGACGGCACAATGTTCTGGGCTAATACAAATGTCCAGAAACAAAAATAAACTGGCTAAATTATTCACCAACTGCTCCTTCATGTGCTGCATATTCTTCATTCAAATGAGTGTAGTGCTGAGAAATGGAGAAATAAGTTTACTGGTAAAACTTCTGCTTCTGTAGAAAACGGATGGAAAAGCAACCAATTACTTGCTGACCTGCTGCTTTAAAGTATCCCAAGAACAAAAATGGAATACATTGCAATTTACCGGTCCCAAGATGTGTTTAAAGCTTTTTTTTTATAAAGGGGTTGTAAAGGGGAAAAAATGTTTTCATAATAAGCATCCTTTACCTGCAGACATTCCTCTTTTCACTTCCTCATTGCTCGTTTTTGCTCAGAAGTTGCTCTATTTCTTCTCTGTTCTGTTCACTTCCTGCTTGTCTGATTGTTACTCACCACCACCAGGGAGGCTTTACTGCGGTGGTCAGTGATATGCTCCCCCCCCTCCTGAGAACTACATCTGTGCGGCAGGATGCTCTCTACGTGTTAGGCCCCATACACACGAGCAGACAGATTTGTTCAAATCGGTCGGACAGACCGATTTAAACAAATCTGTCTGCTGGGGACTTATTGGTTTGATCGTGTACACACGATCAAACCAAAATCCCTGCCGGCAGACGGCGCGGTGACGTGGCGATGACGTTGACGCCGCCACGTCACCGCACCAGGAAGTAAAACATTTCCGCGCATGCGTGGAAACCATTAGACGCGTGTGCGAGAAGATATGTCTGCTGGTTAGCGTACTAACCAGCAGATATTTCGGGCGGACGGGTTCCCAGCCGACTGATTTGAAAGCAGGCTTTCAAATCTGTCGGCTGGCCAAATCCGTCGGCTCGCCCGTACACACGATCGAATCTGGATGTGCCACAATGCATACTGGGAAATGTAGTTCTTACATGAACGAGCGCCGCAAACCAGGAAGTGAATGAGAGAACAGAAACTACAACTCCTTTAAGGCCAAGTACATATTCTGAAGGTACATAAAATGCCAGTTGACCCTTTTAGAATTTCAGTATTCTTGTGAATCACCTAAACTGAAATCGCAAGAAATGTCCTTCATATTTTGCAGCTAACGTCTATGATATACAAAGCAACCCAACCCTCTATAATGAAGCAGAAGGGAAGGCATTTGTAGTCCAAAACAGGAGAGACTGGATCACCAGTGGCGGCTGATGCTCCATTTTCTTGGGGGGCGGCCCCCGCCCTGCCAGCCACACCACCAACCGCCCCCTCCTTCTCTTAATGGGTCGACGTTTCCCCCACCCCCCTCCGTCTCGGTCGATTGCCGCTTCGCTCTCCCATTGCCCGCCAGGCTCCCCCGCCAGCACCGCACTTACCCTATCCAGGTCAGGGCTTTCCCCGGCGAGTCCTGGTGGTCGCTTCTCCTCCTGGCCAATCACGACTTAGGACTCATGGCCAGTCGGGTCTTAGGACTCTGGACCCGCTTCCTGATTGGCCAAGAGGAGGAACACTAAGAATATCAAATAATAATTTGCTAATGTCACACAACTTGGTGAGCTCAGGGAGCAGTGCTCTGCACCCATGAGCCCACCATTTTTGAAGCCAGCTTTAGGCTCTAATCGTGTGATTAAAGCGGAGTTCCACCCAAAAATGTAACTTCCGCTTTTCGGATTCCTCCCCCCTTCCAGTATCCCATTTGGCACCTTTCAGGGGAGGAGGGGGGGGGGAGCAGATACCTGTCGATACTCCGCAATCCAATCCTCTCTTAACCACTTGATCACGAGCCTTTTCAGATTCTGTGTTTATGAGACTAAAACTGTTTTTTTTTGCTAGAAAATTACTTAAAACCCCCAAACATTATATATATTTGTTTTCTAACACACTAGAGAATAAAATGGCAGTCATTGCAATACTTTTTGTCACACCGTATTTGCGCAGCGGTCTTACAAGCGCACTTTTTTGGGAAAAAAATCACTTTTTTGAATTAAAAAATAAGACAACAATAAATTTGGCCCAATTTTTTTATATATTGTGAAAGATAATGTTACGCCGAGTAAAATGATACCAAACATGTCACGCTTAAAAATTTCGCCCGCTCGTGGCATGGCGTCAAACTTTTACCCTTAAAAATCTCGATAGGCGACGTTTAAAAAATTCTACAGGTTGCATTTTTTTGAGATACAGAGGAGGTCTAGGGCTAGAATTATTGCTCTCACTCTAACGATCGCGGCGATACCTCACTTGTGTGGTTTGAACACAGTTTTCATATGCGGGCGCTACTCGCGTATGTGTTCGCTTCTGTGCGCAAGCTCGTTGGGACGGGGCGTTTTCAAAAAAAAAAATTGTTTTCTTATTTATTTTAATTTAGTTTATAATTTTTTACACTGAAAAAAAAAAAGGAATTGATCACTTTTATTCCTATTACAAGGAAAGTAAACATCCCTTGTAATAGAAAAAAGCATGACAGGTCCTCTTAAATATGAGATCTGGGGAAAAAAAAAACTCAGATCTCATATTTAGACTTAAATGCAAAAAAATTAAAAATTTAATTAACCACTTAAGGACCCCCGCACGCACATATACGGCCACAGAATGGCACGTACAGGCACAAGGGCGTAAATTTACGTCCCCGCCTAAGTGCGGTTGGGGGGTCCCATCGGGACCCCCTCCGCGGCGTGCGGGGGTCCCCCTGGCTCCGGGAGCGATCCGGGATGAGCGGGCGGATGTCGGCGTTTACCCGCCCCCCCCGCGATCGCTCCCAGCCAATGCGCGCGCTCCCAGGTCCTGTCACTTCCTCCTCCTGTGTTTACACAGGAAGGAGGAAATGATGTATTCTCTCATCGCAGCGCTGTTTCCCACCGCTGCTGATGAGAGAAGACATCACAAGTAAGTGTGCACCAACACAACACTGACACACACTCACATAGGCATATTAACCCCTTGTGATCGCCCCCCCCACCCCCCTGTCACAGTGTTACTGAATGCAGTGATTTAATCACTGCATTTAGTGTCAGTGTGACAGGCAGTGTAAAAAACAGTTAGTGTTAGGTCCAGGGTAGCCCCCCCACCACCCCTAATAAAGTTTTAACCCCCTGATCACCGCCCTAGTTAACCCTTTCACTCCCTATTGCCAGCATCACTAAGCGATCATTTTTCTGATCGCTGTATTAGTGTCGCTGTTCCCGCTAGGTAGCTATTTTTTTTTTTATTGCGATTTTTTTTTTTTTACTAAAGACATGTGGCTAAATACATTTTGGCCTAAATGTTTGACTAAAATGTAGTTTATTTGATTTTTTTTTTTAACAAAAAGTAAAAAATAGTGTTTTTTTTTCAAAAATGTCGCTCTATTTTTGTATATAGCGCAAAAAATAAAAATCGCAGAGGTGATCAAATACCACCAAAAGAAAGCTCTATTTGTGGGAAGAAAAGGACGCAAATTTTGTTTGGGAGCCACGTCGCACGACCGCGCAATTGTCTGTTAAAGCGACGCAGTGCTGAATCGCAAAAACACCTTGGGTCATTTACCAGCGTATTGGTCCGGGTCTTAAGTGGTTAAACTCATTTTTTCAAATGACAAAAAAAATAATGTTTCTTTAAGACGCTGGGCGGGACTGACGTTTTGACGTCACTTCCGCCCAGCAAAGCTATGGGGACGGGTGGGGGCGATTTTTTTATTTTTTTTTCCCTCAGTCGCATCTCCGCTGAGGAGCCGAACAGACCCGATCGCCTCCACCGCTACCGACAGCTACGGTAAGCGGCGGAGAGGGAGAAAGCACAAAAGAAGTCTGATAAAGTCACGTGACTCGTGACGTAACGCCGTAGGGATTTGGGTTTACTTGCTTACATCGCTGCCGGAGAACAACGGATAGACGTAAGACGGCGCTGTATACGCTGCGTCCTATTTGCGATTTCACCTTTGATGTAAGAGTCCATTTGTCTTTTATAAAATGTTGTTGTTCTTCTATACTTCACCATTGGGGCATTTCTTTTTCTACTAGGTTTTTGTGTCTCTACAATAAGTTATCACTGATTCTACTACTATCATTATCTTTTTTTTTTATCCCAATCAGGGTGGAACTGTGGTATTCTCTAATTTGCCTTTGTCTCAGTGTTCGCGCTTATCACCATTTATTCTCATTAGACTTTGTGTATTTAGTGAACACAACTAGATTGAGCAGCTTTCACGTCACTATTTGTTTACTCCTTATTCACTTCCAACGATTTCTTTATTCACAGTAGCGCATTAGTTTTTCACCTTTCATATCCAGGTATTTGCTCCCACTTTCGAGCATAGATATCTATGGATAGCTACGCCATGACCAGCGCCTCCTCTGTCCCCCCGCTGTCTTCTGGGAGACACACAGGTCCCAGAAGACAGCATTGACCATTCAAGATCGCGCAGCTGCAGTAGGGAACCAGGAAGTGAAGCCAAAAGGCTTCACTTCCTGATTCCCTTACCAAAGATGGCGACAGCAGCACCTAAGAGCCGAGGGACAGATCGGCTTCGGTAGTCCAAGGGAGGGGGCGAGCACGACACTCCACACCAGGGAGAAAGCCTTGCATTACTGTGTGGAGTTACAGACAGAAGAACAGGAAGTGAGGATTTCTCAGAAGAAATAGGGACATTTAAAAGCAAAATGGAAGGATGAGGTAAGTGAAGGAGGACTGCACTAAGGTAAAGGAAGCTATTTAGGAGAAAAAAATTGTACCTTTACAACCCCTTTAACTGGTTGCGGACCGCCGCATGTACATTTACGTCAGCAAAATGGCACAGGCAGGCACATCAACGTATATATACGTGCCTGCCTTGCCGTGGGTCGGGGGTCCGATCGGGACCCCCTCCGGTACATGCGACGGTCTGTTTTGCCGTGGGAGCGATCCGGGACGAGGGGTCGCGGTTCGTTTTTGTCCGCCCCCTCCTGATCGCTCCCAGCCAATGCGCGCGCTCCCTCCACTCTGCACTTCCTCCTCCTGTGTAAACACAGGAAGGAGGAAGTGATGTGATCTCTCCCTCGGCGTTTTTTTCAACCACCGCTGAGGTGAGATCACATCGCACAGTAAGTGTACACAACACTACACAGACACATAGGCACATTTAACCCCTGCGATCGCCCACCCCCTCCCCCCTGTCACAGTGTCACTGAATACAGTGATCATATGTATGATCACTGCAGTTAGTGTCAGTGTGACAGTCAGTTAGTGTTAGGTCCAGGGTAGCCCCCGTACCCCCCCTAATAAAGTTTTAACCCCTTGATCATAACCCTAGTTAACCTTTTCAATCCCTATTGCCAGCGTCACTAAGCGATCATTTTTCTGATCGCTGTATTCTTGTCGCTGTTCCCGCTAGGTAGCTATTTTTTTTATATTGCGATTTTTTTTTTTTTTTTTTTTTTTTTTTTTTACTAAAGACATGTGGCTAAATAAATTTTGGCCAAAAATTTAGTTTATTTGATTTTTCTTATAACAAAAAGTAAAAAATATATATATATTTTTTTTAAATGTCGCTCTATTTTTGTATATAGCGCAAAAAATTTAAATCGCAGAGGCGATCAAATACCACCAAAAGAAAGCTCTATTTGTGGGAAGAAAAGGCACGACCGCGCAATTGTCTGTTAAAGCGACACAGTGTCGAATCGCAAAAAGGGGCCTGGTCATTTACCTGCATTTTGGTCCGGGTCTTAAGTGATTACAGTGGTAGTAAACTCTGTACTACCACTTTTACCTACAGGTAAGCCTATAAGAAGGCTTACCTGTAGGTATAGAGAATATCTCCTAAACCTGTACGGTTTAGGAGATATTCCCCTCGCAATGCGCCGCTGATTGCAGCGGTGCATGCGCAACGGGGATCCTCGGCTAAAGGCCCGGCAGCCACCGCGGACCTTGCCGGAATGAAGTCTCTCGAGTGCATGCGCAGTAGTGACGACACCGCCGCTCCTGCCACAATCGCAGCGCTGGAGCGTTGATACCTGGAAGATACGGCGTGGCAAGATGACATCTCCCTCGGCGTGGACCAGGTAAGTTCTCCACACCTCGTTCCAAGGTAAGTATTTCATAATCAGCTAGTATGCGGTGCATACTAGCTCATTATGCCTTTTAGGTGTAAAAGGAACAAAAAAAAACAACTGTTGCGGGTATACAACTGCTTTAAAGTAAATGTAAACTCTGTCTCTAACATCTCCTCTAAACTTTACATGTCGGTGTGATTTCAGTAGTCATTTTCAATCTTAAATGTTTTTAGATCTGCAGCTATTTAAGAGAATACTTGACATTCCTGGCATGAAAGTCACTTCCAGTTACAGGGTAACAAAGCTCTGTCACCAAATTTTGCACCTGCATTATCATACAGACTCACAATGGAGACCCTGAGCGGCCGTGCCAACACTCAGGCATAGGCATAGTTAAAACCAGGAACCCCACCCTGAAAAATCTCATGCAGCCATCATGTAGGAAGGAAGTGGCTGCAAAGAGACTGCAGGGGATTGGCAGTGTTGGTAGGCAACAAAGAAATGATAACAGTATTTTAGTAACAAAAAGACACGACGGCTGTTAATGATACATGTTACTGGCGTTTGATTATGGGTTACATGTTCTTTAAGCCTCTGAGATATTTCCAAACACGTCCACTCCCTCCAGTGCCCTGCACTTGACAGAGGAAAATCCTGCTCTGTCACCGGGGACCAATTAGAGCGTCTCCTGGGTATGTGATCACTGGAGCAACCAGTTGTAACGATGGTTCAGTGTGATGTCTGAATAATCCTTATGAAGTTACAGCTCTGCTAGTATAGATCACAGGGGTATACTGTCATCTTTTCCGGATAGAAGCTCCACCGACTCCCTATAATGATGAAGAGATATACACTATATAATATTTAATTATAGGAATATTGATTAATATTCCTTATTAATCAAAATGTTCTCCTAATTTACCTGTCTTCCCAATTGTGGCCATAACTAGCCACTTGCCGACCGACTTGTGCTGATATACATCGGCACAATGACTCGGCTGCACAAAGCAACGTACCTGTACATTGCTTTGAATTTGCCGCCGTGCGGGCGCGTGCCCACCGCGTGCTCTGTGCCCGCTGCACCCGCTAACTCGATGTCCGCAGGGTGGCGTGTTCGTGTCACGGAGCTGCAGAATGGAGAAATGCCAATGTAAACAAGGCACTTCTCTGTTCTTCCTAGTGACAGGACACTGATCTACTGCTTCCTGTCGTGTCACTTGTAGCCCAGCCCCCCCCCCCCCCACAGTGAGGCCCCATACACACAAGCAGACACATTTGTTCAGATTGGTCGGACAGACCGATTTGAACAAATCTGTCTGCTGGAGACGTATTGGTTTGATCGTGTTTGAACCAAAATCCCCACTGGCAGACGGCGCGCTGACGTGGCGTTGACGCCGCACCAGGAAGTAAAACCCTTCCGCGCATGCGTCGAAACCATTCGACGCGTGTGCGAGAAGACATGTCTGCTGGTTAGCATACTAACCAGCAGACATGTCGGGCGGACGGGTTCCCAGCCGACAGATTTGAAAGCATGCTTTCAAATCTGTCTGCTGGCCAAATCCGTCGGCTCGCCCGTACACACAATCGAATCTGTCTGCTGGGACGGTCGGGCTGACTGTTTCCAGCAGACAGATTTGATCGTGTGTACGTGGCCTTAGAATCACTCCCTAGGACACGCGTAAAGGGGTTGTAAAGGTTTCCCCCCTAAATAGCTTCCTTTACCCTAGTGCAGTCCTCCTTCAATTACCTCATCCTTCCATTTTGATTTTAAATGTCCTTATTTCTTCTGAGAAATCCTCACTTCCTGTTCTTCTGTCTGCAACTCCACACCGTAATGCAAGGCTTTCTCCCTGGTGTGGAGTGTCGTGTTTGCCCCCTCCCTTGTACTACAGGAGAACCGCAGAGGTGATCAAATACCACCAAAAGAAAGCTCTATTTGTGCAAAAAAAAAGGACGTTAATTATGTTTGGGTGCCACATCGCACGGCCGTGCAATTGTCAGTTAAAGCGACGCAGTGCCGATTCGCAAAAAATGGCCTGGTCATTGGGCAGCCAAATCCTCCAGGGCTGAAGTGGTTAAGGCTCCATTCACATCTAGGCGACAAAACGCCCGACGCTCGTGCCGCTGGAGGGGCGAATTTCCATTGATGTCTATAGAGATGGTTCACATCTCTGAAACGCTGTACGCCTGCCGCCTGAAAAAAAGTCCCGGACTCTTTTTTTCAGGCGACATTGGCGTTCGGCCATAGACATCAATGGAGAGAGTTTGTTAAAAAAAAAAAAAATGAATCGAATCGCGGCAAGTAAAGCCGCGTACGCGGCGTTACTTGTCGCCTAGATGTGAATGCAGCCTAAGAACATTCAATTACAATATAACTTGTGTTGCAATTGTATATGCTACAGGTTTTTTTTTTGCACATTAGCGTTAGCGTAAGCTTACACAAGCTCATAGCACCTTTTTTTGTGAAAAAGAGATTTTAATTGGCTACAACTTTAGCACACTGGAATTCATTCTAATGCCAATGCAGAGATGGCCCAAGTAGTTAAATCCTGGGTGTATTTGCCAATGCAGCCCTGGCCTCGGGTTAGATGGGCCGTATGCTAATTGGATGCTACAAGGGATAATTTGCCAGCAGCCCACATGGAAAAACTAGATGAATTATTTCGGAAATGTTTACAGTTTGTTTATACTAACTCCTGCCTCTTACTTGCAGTGATCGGGAAGCTTCTCAGTGCTGTCGGCAGTGCCCAGCTTCTGATGTCACAGAAATTCCAGCAGTTCCGTGGCCTGTGTGAGCAAAACCTGGTAAGAGATCCATGAACCGGGAAACAATTTTTAAGTAATGTGCATCCCTCACATATACAGTATTGCAGATCTATTAAGTAATGTATTAGTCCTAAAAAGCCTTGTTTTAGACCTACGTTCATTTTAAAGCTAAACTCCAGGCAAACCACAAATAGTATATGGAAGCAGTTTTAACTACTTGCCCACCGCAATTATACGGTGGGACGGTGGCACTGCTGGGCGAGAGCACGTAGCGCTACGTCCTACCTTAAGCGGCCGCTAGGGGGCGCGTGCGCGCCGGCGGCGGCCCGCTCGCGTGCCCGGCGGGCACGATCGCCGCCGGAAACGCGCGCTCGTTCGTTACAGAGCGGGGAACGAGAGCTATGTGTGTAAACACAAAGCTCTCGTTCCTGTCAGCGGGGGAAACGCTGATCTTCTGTTCATACAATGTATGAACAGAAGATCAGTGATTTCCCCTAGTGAGGCCACCCCCCCATACAGTTAGAACACAAGCAGGAACACACTTAACCCCTTCCCCGCCCCCTAGTGTTAACCCCTTCACTGCCAATGGCATTTTTATAGTAATCCAATGCATTTTTATAGCATTGATCGCTATAAAAATGCCAATGGTCCCAAAAATGTGTCAAAAGTGTCCGATGTGTCCGCCATAATATCGCAGTACCGAAAAAAAACGCTGATCGCCGCCATTACTAGTAAAAAAAAAATATTAATAAAAATGCCATAAAACTACCCCCTTTTTTGTAAACGCTATAAACTTTGCGCAAACCAATCAATAAACACTAATTGCGATTTTTTTTTTTTTTTTTACGAAAAATATGTAGAAGAATACGTATCGGCCTAAACTGAGGAAAAAAAATATTTTTATATCTTTTTTGGGGATATTTATTATAGCAAAATTTAAAAAATATTGCATTTTTTTCAAAATAGTCGCTGTATTTTTGTTTATAGCGCAAAAAATAAAAACCGCAGAGATGATCAAATACCACCAAAAAAAAGCTCTATTTGTGGGAAAAAAAGGACGCCAATTTTGTTTGGGAGCCACATCGCACGACCGTGCAATTTTCAGTTAAAGCGACTCAGTGGCGAATCACAAAAAGTGCTCTGGTCTTTGACCAGCAATATGGTCCGGGGGTTAAGTGGTTAAAGATTTTTTTTTTTTTTTTTTTTTTTTTTTACTTTTCTGCAGTTCAGTAAATGCTTACAGGTCTTGTGCCATTTTAGCACCCTGTCCCAGGTCTTCTTTCAAGAACCCGCATGAGTGCATGAGATTGGTGAATTTTTTTTCACAATCTCATGTGGACATCCGCGATTTCGGCTTTGTTTACTTTTTGGTACCTTGGGCGTGACGTCATAACGTCGCGTCCGGACCTTCGACGTTCATAGAGATGACCGGTGACCATGTGGTCACCGGAAATCTCTATCCTCGTCATCTGGTGCCGGCTGATTCGTTCTCCAAGCCCCTGATGGCACGGGAGAGCCCGGAGAAGCATCGAATGGTGGCGGGAGGGGGGGTGTCCCCTCCCGCCGCCTTTACGAACGATCAAGTGCCGGAACTGCTGCTATGATCGTTCTTATAGTGCACAGGATCGCCAGCTTTGATGCCTGTAGCTGCAGCCATCATTCAGATATCCCCCCATCAATACCAGGACGTAATTTCTTCTTCTTCTTCTTTCTTTCTTTTTTTTATTTTTATTAATGCTTGCACCTTGTACAGTATAGGATTTTGTGTCATCTGTACCCAGTCTTGCCACGAAGAGTTAATCCAGCTCTGAGCAATCCTTTCTTTTTTCAGTGAGATAAAAACTGACACAGAGAAATAGGCGTGAGTTCTTCCCCCTTGCTGTGAGTGACAGATGATTTACATATCTCATGCACAAGCCTGAGAGAGACATTCTGTGTACTTCAGATCCCCTCCTCCTTTCTTCTCCAGCTCTCCCAGGATTAGCTGCTCCACACCTCAGCATGATTGGGCATGGTGAAGTCCTGTGGTGACATTTCTGTGTTTTGACTGGATGTTAGTGATCATAGCAGAATTTAGTGTAAGAAATACACAGGAGAAAATACATGTTGACAAAGGGAGTGTAGGGGTGGACGGGGAGTCTACTGACATCACGACTCCACCCACAAGCGTAGAACAACAGACCCACCCACAGAATCTGCAGTTTTTCAGTTCTTATAACAGACAGAGGGGAGACATTTGACAGGTGAGGATACATGCAGGAGGCATCTATATCCTTATAGATCAGCACTATGGCAGTAGTTAAAGTACTTAAAGTGGATGTAAACCAACTCTTATCCTTTCTAAAGTTTTAAAGTTTCACCAACTTTATTTACGTGAACCAGGAGCTCCAAAGACCTTCTCTAGTTAAAGACGACCACAGACATTCTAGAAGAAGTTGTACAAAAACTGAAATTCTTTTGGATGGTTTTAACTAGGGTTGTCCCGATACTAGTATTGGTATCGGGACCGATTCCGAGTATTTGCGGGAGTACTTGTACTCCCGCAAATACCCCCGATACCCAAATAGAATACTTCCTTGGGGCATGTCCTGGGGGACATGGCTGCAATATGTGGGGGACATGGCTGGAGGGACATGGCTGCATATGTGGGGGACATGGCTGGAGGGACATGGCTGCATATGTGGGGGACATGGCTGGAGGGACATGGCTGCATATGTGGGGGACATGGCTGGAGGGACATGGCTGCATATGTGGGGGACATGGCTGCCTTTGCGGACACATTTAAAATAAGTAACGGTATTCGGTATCGGCGACTACTTGAAAAAAAGTATCGGTACTTGTACTCGGTCCTAAAAAAGTGGTATCGGGACAACCCTAGTTTTAACTTTTTCGATTTCTTTGGGAATCAAGCATGATACAAACTAGTGATTGATTTTCCATCTCGCCAGTAAGATGTTCAAATTTTATATTTCATATTTCCATTTGCTTTTTGTCATAAGTAGTGATGGGATAAAATCCAGACTGCTTGATTTTGGTTTAAAAGATGGCTGAAAGTCGCAGGAAGCATCAGAAGGATCAGCTTTGAGCTGCGATGGGTGGTAGCGAGATTATGGGATTTGTTGGAGTCTGTGGATGAAGTTCCGGGAGAAAAGCTTTGAGTCACTTAGAGGATTTACATATTTAATAGATGAATATTATGTGGATCAGGCCTATGAGTTTTGCATGGACAGCGGACGTGTTTCGTTTGAGGAAGTCATGGCTTTTATGTTGTTTTATGGGACTGGAGGAGGAAGGAGGCCACAAGTCTGGAAGTTTCAGTTGTCCAGTGAAGTTGAATTCATTCTTGAGAACAGAAAGATTGTCTGGACAGTCACACTCCAAAAATAAATGCCTTTTATTAACCACTTAAGACCTGGACCATTATGCAGCTTAAGGACCTTGCCCCTTTTTGCGATTCGGCACTGCGTCGCTCTAACTGACAATTAATCGGTCGTGCGACGTGGCTCCCAAACAAAATTGGCGTCCTTTTTTCCCACAAATAGAGCTTTCTTTTAGTGGTATTTGAACACCTCTGCGGTTTTTATTTTTTGCTCTATAAACAAAAAAGTGTGACAATTTTGAAAAAAAATCAATATTTTTTACTTTTTGCTATAATAAATATCCCCCAAAAAGATCTAAAAAAATATTTTTCCCTCAGTTTAGGCCGATACGTGTTCTACCAATTTTTGGTAAAAAAAACCCGCAATAAGCGTTTAACGATTGGTTTGCGCAAAATTTATAGCGTTTACAAAATAGGGGATAGTTTTATGACATTTTTATTATAATTTTTTTTTACTACTAATGGTGGCGATCACCTTTTTTTATTTTTTTTCGTGACTGCGACATTATGGCGGACACATCGGACAATTTTGACACCATTTTAATTTTCACAGCAAAAAGTGCTATAAAAATGCATTGATTACTGTGAAAATGACAATTGCAGTTTGGGAGTTAACCACTAGGGGGCGCTGAAGGGGTTAAGTGTGACCTCATATGTGTTTCTAACTGTAGGGGGGTGGGGCTGGACGTGTGATGTCATTGATCATCTCATCTTTACCTATATCAGGGAACAGACGATCAATGACACTGCAACTGTGAAGAACGGGGAAGGTTTGTTTACACTCACCTCTCCCTGTTCTTCAGCTCCTGTGACCGATCGCGGGACACCGGCGGCGATCGGGTCCCCAGCCGCAGAGCTTCGGACCGGGTCACGTGCGTGCGCCGGCGACCCACGGCTGGGCTCTTAAAGTACTCTTAAAGCTCTTGCATGTACGTGCATGTGCCCAGCCAAGCCATTCTGCCGACGTTAATGTTCAGGAGTCGGTCCTTAAGTGGTTAACATGGTAAACGGGTCACATCCCCTAAAATCCCTGGGGGGGGGGGGGGATTTATTTATTCCAAAATCTGGCTCAGCTCTACATAGAAACCGATCCACATCCAGATTTTATCAAAGTTTAATTGAACAAGTTGAAGTTAGAAGCTGATTGGCTACCATGCACATCTGCACCAGATTCTAAGTGCTCCAGATTTTAGTAAATCAACCCCAAAGCGTTGTAGTTGCTCATTGGAATTTGATTTGTGGTATTGCAACAAATGGTGGAACTTGCAACAGGTTTATGTACATGTTTTTGCCGCCATTAAAGTGTATGTAAAGGCTTAAAGAGGAAGTAAACCCTTCTAAAACATTTGCTAAAAAAAAACCTGCAAGAGAAAGGCATAATGAGCTAGTATGCATAGCATTATGAATTGCTTACCTGAGAACTAAGACCCTGCATCGACCCTCGTTCCTCTCCTGCACCTCCTTTACCCGAGTGACTGCCGTCAGGTGGACCAAGATGGCTGCCGGTCCGTTAGCTAGGCCAAAGCTGCGGCCTTTCCTATGGCCGAGGCAGTAGCGGAGCTCTGCGGATCACGTGGTGTGCCGATCCAGTTCGGATCATTTACGAAGCTCCGTGACTGGGACCCGATCACCACTGGAGTGCGGCGATCGCTCCCCGTAGCTAAAGAACGGGGAGAGCCGTGTGTAAACACAGCTTCCCTGTGCTTCACTGTGGCGGCAGCATCGATCGCGTCATCCCAGTTATAGGGGGACGCAATCGATGACGTCACACCTACAGCCACACCCCCCTACAGTTGTAAACACACACAGGGAACACATAACCCCTACAGCGCCCCCTTGTGGTTAACTCCCAAACTGCAAATGTCATTTTCACAGTAAACAATGCAATTTAAATGCATTTTTTGCTGTGAAAATGACAATTGTCCCAAAAATGTGTCAAAGTTGTCCGAAGTGTCCGCCACAATGTCGCAGTCATAAAAAAAATCGCTGATCGCCGCCATTAGTAGTAAAAAGATATTTTTTATAAAAATGCAATAAAACTATCCCTTATTTTGTAAACGCTATACATTTTGCGAAAACCAACCGATAAACGCTTATTGTGATTTTTTTTTTTTACCAAAAATAGGTAGAAGAATATGTATCGGCCTAAACTGAGGGAAAATAATTTTTTTATACATATTTTGGGGGATATTTATTATAGCAAAAAGTAAAAAATATTGCATATTTTTCAAAATTGTCGCTCTATTTTTGTTTATAGCGCAAAAAATAAAAACCGCAGAGGTGATCAAATACCACCAAAAGAAAGCTCTATTTGTGGGGAAAAAAGGACGCCAATTTTGTTTGGGAGCCACGTCGCACGACCGCGCAATTGTCAGTTAAAACGACGCAGTGCCGAATCGCAAAAAGGGGCAAGGTCCTTTACCTGCACTTTGGTCCGGGTCTTAATGGTTAATCTTTAATTTCCACAGCCCTAGTTAATTTTCCTTGCATGTGATTGGATATTCTTTGCATAGTGAATTTCTACAGCATTTTCTAAGCTAAGAGAAAATTCCTTTGCAAAGTATTATTTGCCTTTTAGTAAATCAACCCCATTGTTTCCAGTCTTGTGACTTTCTATATCAGGTTTAATATTTCGATGTGTCGGGCAGTATTGTACTTCTTCTTCCAAGCTAAGGTAATACATAATCCATCTGATTTTCATAAATTTGAGAGTGTAATGCAAATCAAAAGATTTGGAATCATCTACTGAACAGCGCATGTTGTGGGTAAAAGACGGGCCGTCCGGGAAAACAAAATTCTGCTGTTCAGCAATGATGCTGCCTACAGAGACATGATCTGCGGGGCTGTGTGAAGCATTTCTGAATGGTTTGGGATAAGAGTATTGGAGCCGATGTTTGATAAAAATGTATCTAGACCCAAAAACAAATGTAAAATATTGCAGCTTGGGCCCTTTTCACAATTGTGCGGCTGCAACGTAGCATGACGAGTCGTACCCCGTGATTTCCAATGAGTACCATTCATATCTGTGCAACTTCAAGTCACACTGACTTCAAAGTAGTCCCTGCACTACTTGGGTTTCTGACTTTGATGAGAGTTACACAGGCATTCCCTTAAATTACGTCAAAATCGCACGACTTTGAAGTCGTGGTAGTGTGAAAGGGGCCTTACCAGTTCAGCAGGTGTTGAACTTCTGAAACCATACATCTACACACTAAAGGCCTGTACACGCGATCGGATATTCCGCCAACAATTGTGTGATGGACGTGTTTTGTCCGTCTGTATGCTCCATCGGACAATTGTTGGCGGAATTTCCTGCAACAAATGTTGGATAGCCATGCTCTCAAATTGTTCGACAGCAAATGTGTTCTGTCGGATTTTGCGATTGTTTGTACACAAGTCCATCAGACTAAAATCCAAAGTGCAAACACGCATGCTCCGAACCAATGCTAACCATAAGACAACATTAGCAGATGTTGCCCAAAGGGTGGCGCTAAAGAGTAGAAAAAACACATAGTTTCCAGTATGTTAGCTGAAATAGTTCTGCCGTCTGTATGCAGAACAAGTTCACGGCCAACGCCCTTCGGTCAAAAACCTGCGGTTTTGTCCGATGGAAATCTGATCGTGTGTACGAGGCTTTTAGGCCTTCACACAGGCATAGCAACCCATGTGGGTCTGATACATGGATCGGGCCACTGCATTCTGTTGTGTTCATCAGACCCACACAGATGTACACTCCAGGATGCACGTGGATATCCATGCAGTGCAGGCGGAGATCCATGCAGTGCAGGCGGAGACCCGTGCCGTGCAGGCGGAGGAGACCCGTGCCGTGCAGGCGGAGGAGACCCGTGCCGTGCAGGCGGAGGAGACCCGTGCCGTGCAGGCGGAGGAGACCCGTGCCGTGCAGGCAGAGGAGACCCGTGCCGTGCAGGCAGAGGAGACCCATGCCGTGCAGGCGGAGGAGACCCGTGCCGTGCAGGCGGAGGAGACCCGTGCCGTGCAGGCATGCAATGCAGGCGGAGAAGATGCATGCAATGCAGGCGGAGGAGATGCATGCAATGCAGGCGGAGGAGATGCATGCAATGCAGGCGGAGGAGATGCAGGCGGAGAAGATGCATGCAATGCAGGCGGAGAAGATGCATGCAATGCAGGCGGAGAAGATGCATGCAATGCAGGCGGAGAAGATGCATGCAATGCAGGCGGAGGAGATCCATGCAATGCAGGCGGAGAAGAAGCATGCAATGCAGGCGGAGGAGATGCATGCAGTGCAGGCGGAGAAGATGCATGAAATGCAGGCGGAGAAGATGCATGCAATGCAGGCGGAGGAGATCCATGCAATGCAGGCGGAGAAGATGCATGCAATGCAGGCGGAGAAGATGCATGCAATGCAGGCGGAGGAGATCCATGCAATGCAGGCGGAGAAGATCCATGCAATGCAGGCGGAGAAGATGCTTGCAATGCAGGCGGAGAAGATGCTTGCAATGCAGGCGGAGAAGATGCATGCAATGCAGGCGGAGAAGATGCATGCAATGCAGGCGGAGGAGATGCATGCAATGCAGGCGGAGGAGATGCATGCAATGCAGGCGGAGGAGATCCATGCAGGTCTGTGCAGCAGCCCGCCTGTCATTGATTTGAGCATGTTGTTTGCATGGAGCATATTTTTGGGATAAAATATAGGAATTCTACAACCCCAACCCAGGGAGCTCACGTTTAAGGGATCATTGTATACAGCACAATGGCTGTCAAGACCTGTGCTGATTGCACGGGTCATGTACAGTGCACAGGAGTAGAGCAGCGTGTTTTTCTGCTTAATAGCCTGTCATGGTGAATACTTCCATTCCTCGCAAACGCATCCACGTGACCTTCCAATGTATTTATGTATGAGCTGCTAATCCCCTCGGAGCACATTTTTCTATTACAAGCCTCCATTTCCAGGGAGGAAGGAGAGTTTTACAAGCAATCGTTCCTAAAACACATTTTTCTTTCTAATGGGTTGCTGTTGTTGTGGCGTAATGAAGTATGACAAGTATGCCGTCCACTAGGCCATCTGTCACCGGCGTCCTACAGAAGGAATTCCTCAACTACATGCCGGCCACCTGTCATAAACCCAAAATGCAATTGGCGCAAGTTACCTTCTGTAAAACGCTAGAAGTCTCTGTGCACAACTTTATTTACGCAAGTTGTCCAACATACAATACATAACAAGAGATTACAATTATTTTTTTATTTTTTATGGGGCCCTTCACACCTGTGCGTTCCTCTTGAAAAAAGTACAGGTGTGTTTTTTTTATTTTATGACAATATGCGTTTTTGGCCCATGGACTTCAGTTGGAGGGCATGAAACCACAGGTAAATTTTATTGCATCAGAAATACATAAAATGCATGAAAACACACAGGTGAGAACCTAACCTTTTTGTGGATGTCTCTACCAGCTTTGCACATCTAGTGAGTGACATTTTTGCCCATTTTTCTTTTGCAAAATATCTCAAGCTCTGTCAGATTGGATGGAGAGTGTCTGTGAAGAGCAATTTTCATGCCACAGATTGTCAATTGGATTTAGGTCTGGACTCTGACTGGGCCATTCTAACACATGAATATCCTTTGATCTAAACCATTCCATTGTAGCTCTGTTCACCTTCCTGCTGGAAGGTGAACCTCCACCCCAGTCTCAAGTCTTTTGCAGACTCTAAGGCCTCATACACAAGAGGGGATATGTCCGCTGAAAACGGTCCGATGGACCGTTTCAGCAGACATCTCCGCTCGTGTGTATGGGCTAGCGGACAGATTTCTCCACCCAGCAGACATGTCGTCCCCCACCGCCGCCGCGCCGCCGCCGAATGGATTCGGCGCATGCGCGGAAGTGTTTTACTTCCTGGTGCGGTGACGCGGCGGCGTCAACGTCACCGCCACGTCACCGCGCCGTCCGGCGGCGGGGAATTTGATCCGATGGTGTGTACACGCCATCGGATCAAACTCCCGATCGGACATATCCGATGGAAATGGTCCGCGGACCGTTTTCATCGGATATGTCCGATGGTGTGTACGCGGCCTGACAGGTTTTCTTCTACGATTGCCCTGTATTTGGCTCCATTCATCTTCCCATCAACTCTGACCAGCTTCCCTGTCCCTGCTGAAGAAAAACATCCCCACAACATGATGCTACCACCACCATGTTTCACAGTGGGGAAGGTGTGTTCAGGGTTATGTGCAGTGTTAGTTTTCTGCCACACATAGAGGTTTGCTTTTAGGCCAAAAAGTTAAAATTTGGTCTCATCTGACCAGAGCACCTTCTTCCACATGTTTGCTGTGTCCCCCACATGGCTTCTCACAAACTGCAAACTGGACTTCTTATGGCTTTCTTTCTACAATGGCTTTCTTCTTGCCACTCATCCATAAAGGCCAGATTTGTGGAGAGCATGACTAATAGTTGTCCTGTGGACAGATTCTCCCACCTGAGCTGTGGATCTCTGCAGCTCCTCCAGAGTTACCATGGGCAGGAGAGCTGCTGACTGACAGCCAGCAGTTCTCCACTTAGGGATCTATGAGAACTGGCTTGGTTCTCAGTAAAGAGGCACCGGGGACAGATGCAGCATCTTGGCTGTTTCTCTGATGAATGCTCTCCTTGCCCGGCCTGTCAGTTTAGGTAGACGGCCATGTCTTGGTAGGTTTGCAGTTGTGCCATACTCTTTCCATTTTTGGGTAATGAATTGAACAGAGCTCCGTGAGATGTTCAATGCTTTGGATATTATTTTTATAATCTAATCCTGCTTTAAACTTCTCCACCCTGGACCCCAAGGATCCACTTCACCGCCGTCCCATAACAGGCCTAAATGTACTCTCAAAAGTAATGGAAAAAGTAGTGGTACAACAGCTGCAACAGCATCTAGATACCCACAACCTACTTGATCCATTTCAATCGGGATTCCGGCCCGGACACGGGACGGAAACCGCATTGCTCAAGATATGGGACGACGCTCTCGAGGCCACAGACGAAGGAGAATCTTGTCTTCTGGTTCTGTTGGACCTAAGCGCAGCCTTCGATACAATAGACCACAAGCTTTTATTGACTTGGCTAGCTGAAGTAGCCAAAGTCGCAAAAGGCGATTTATCTTGGTTCTCCTCTTTTCTGGAAAACCGATCGCAAATAGTGAAGTTGGGACCCTTCACTTCTGGAAAACACACATTATCGTGCGGAGTCCCTCAAGGATCCCCTCTGTCGCCGGTGTTCTTCAACATCTATCAGGCTGATTTTAGGCTGATTTTCACAGTTTCCTTGGTATGTAAGTGAGAGGGTTTGAATTTGAAGTGCCAAACTGAAACTTTATTGTCCAGATCTAGATTTATTCGAAAATGAGATAAGACTTTATCTTGAAGCCAGCCCGTCTCAGAGGCCAGAGAACACCTCTTCATCATGGCATGGGAGTAGCTCCATCTAGTGGCCATAACCTGTTTTTTTTTTTTCCTGATTCATTCGATCTGCATTAGTAACATTCCAACTGGAAAGAAAATAGCCCAATAAAAGGCAACTCTCTTGCCTGTAGTAAATCAACCTTAAAGTGTGTCTAAACTCAAGAGCAAACATTGATAGTAGTGCAGCTTACTGGTCCTTCGATGGTGATGGCTGCATTCGTTTTCTTTTTCACTCTTTTATTTCCCATTATTTTACCCGGTAATCCTGCCATTAATACACAGTTCAGTAGAACCATACTGAGCAAATCCCTTAAAGTAGTACAGGAACCTTTTCTAAAGTAGTGCTAATTAACTTGGTTGTAAACCCAGTTGCAACACTTTTGCCTACAGGTGAGTCTATAACAAGGCTTACCTGTAGGAATATGTCCTAAATCTGCACAGTTTAGGAGATATTCAGTATATGCGCTGCTCCCGACATCATCAGCACATGCACACTAAAGAAACGAGAGCGTTGGTGCCATTTCTTTAGTAGCTGTGCTGTGACTAGTGGCTTCCGCAGGCATGTGTGTGACATCATCGTAGCTCCGGCCAATCACGGCACCAGAGCCACGAAAGTGGAAGATATCTACCCTGTACTCAGAGAGCGGACGCCGATCCAGGGCATAATTCTAAGGGAAGCATTTCATAATGAGCTACAATGCATACCGTACTAACTAGGGGTGCAACGGATCAAAAAACTCATGGATCGGATCGATCCTCGGATCGGGAGTCACAGATCGGATCATTTTCGGATCGGCAAAAAAAATAAAAAATCTCCCCCACTGTAATATCCACATCTCTCTCCCCCCGTAGTACAGGCACAGTGACCCCCCCCCCCCAGTACAGCACAGTGACCCCCGTAGTACAGCACAGTGACCCCCGTAGTACAGCACAGTGACCCCCGTAGTACAGCACAGTCACCCCCGTAGTACAGCACAGTCACCCCCGTAATACTTGCAGTTACCCCGTTAGCGGCGTGTGTGTGCACCGCGAGCGCGGGTTCCTCCTCTGTTTACACCAACAGAGGAGGAGCCCGCGCTCGAGGCGCACACACGCCGCCTGGTGTACCAAGATGGCCGCGGCTCCGGAGCTAGGCTGAAGCCGCAGCCTTTCCTAATTCTATGCCGGCGGTGGCGATCCGCAGATCGCATAGCGATTCGAAGGGGGTGCCCAATTCGCATCACGGATCGGCAGTGATCCGTTGCACCCCTAATACTAACTCATTATGCATTTGTCTTGCAGGTTTTCCCTCTCCCCCCGAGGTTCACAACCTCTTTAACCACTTCACATCCACACTATAGCTGAATGATGGCTACAGCGCAGACCTACTTTGCCGGGAGGGCATCAATAGACGTCCTCCCGTGCTCGAGCGGCCTGTGTGCGCCCTGCTCGCTCTGTGATCAGTGAGTCTGAGACGATCCCGACCCCTTACCACGTAATCAGCTGTCAGCCAATGACAGCTGATCATGTGATGTAAACAGAGTCAGTAATCGGATATTCTTTCTCCTAGCGCTGATAGCGTAAGAAGGAAAAAAAAAGCCGTTCACCGGCAGCTGACAGACAGACATCGATCCCGATCAGGGAGAGCTGCCGCCAGCTCATCTGTGCCCATGTGTGTCATCCACCAGCGCAACCCATTAGTGCCCATAGTGCCACCTATCAATGTCACCAATCGGTGCCTCATGCCCATCAGTGTTACTTACCAGTGCCCATTAGTGCCAACTATCAGTGCCAATCAGTAACGCCTATCAGGGCCTATTGTTGCCGCCTCCTTATCTGTGTCCATCAGTGCCGCCTTATGTGTCTATCAGTTCCCATCAGTGCAGCCTATCGGTGCCCATCAGTGCCTGCGTCATTAGCGCATTTCTATGAAGGAGAAAAATTACCTGTTTGCAAAATTTTATAACAAAATAAATTATTTTCCATCTTTTTTTTTTTGTTTGTTTAGCAAAAAAACCCAGAGGTGATTAAATACCACCAAAAGAAAGCTCTATTTATGTGAAAAAAAACTATAAAAATGTCATTTGAGTACAGTGTTGTATGACCGCGCAATTGTCATTCAAAGTGCATCAGCGCTGAACATTTATCTGGGTAGGAGGGGGTTTAAGTGCCCAGTAAGGAAGTGGTTAAGAGAGCTCTTCTCGTTGCCTAACATGGCATTTCACATGTCAGGCGACTTGGGGTCTCACAAGTCAGATCCTAAGTTTGAACCAAGCCTGAAGGAACAAGTTTTTTTATAATTCACTTAAAAAATATACAGAATTGATTTTATTTACGGCTGTAACTGATTTACGTGAAGTGTCAATTTTAATAATAGACCTTCTTTAGGTCTTCTCGCTCCCTCTACTGGCCCATTTGTGTGATTACAACGAACAAGTTTGATGGCTCCCAGAAGTATAGGGAGCGCGGATACTGAAGCATCTTTGGCCCAGTTCAGTCCTCTTTCTGATTGCAAGCTTAGTGGTGTAAAAAGTAGATGTAGTGCATTTGTATCACTAGACATTTACACTTTTTGCTAATGTGTACTACACTGTACTGTACAGAAACCTTTTTTCTTAGACCTCGTCAGCAAGACGTAATTCAAGAGGTGGTTTTATTTTATATATATATATATATATATATATATATATATATATATATATATATATATATTATAAAAAAAATGGGAAACAAAGTAACTGGGTGACTGTTCAGGTGAAGAGTGCCCCCCATCATTTAGGAAGCGCTGCGTACACCAGCATCCTGAACATTCCACAATAATCAATAATTACATTGATTTACCGTTTTCTTTGCACTACCGATCACATACGGTTAAAATCACAAAGGCGCAATGCTTGCAAAATTTTCATTACTGGCCTTTTTCTTTCTTTTTTACGCAATCAATAATGGATTTTTTCAATTCACTGAAGATATTACGGCTCGGATCAGTTGAATTTATCAAATGCCGGCTATTTCATCTACATTTAATTCAACGAATTTCAGATGTGTAGAATACCACTAGCTTTACACTGGAGATGACTGTGAGGGGAGTGGGATAAAGAGCTGTGTGCCCTGGTGATAAAAAGAACACTTCTGTCAAATAAATTAATTGCTGTTGAAGATATTTTAGTCTTTCAACAATTAAAGAAAAAATTAGCATTTACAATCACTTTATTTTTATTAAAATAACCATATTATACTTACCTGCTCTGTGCAAAAGTTTTGCATGTAGCAACCCTCGATCCTCCTCTTCTTGGGTCTTCGGCTGGCACTTTTGGCACCTCCCAAGCCCCAGCATGGAAAAGGGCCATAGACACTCCCCCCCCCCCCCCCCCCCTCTGTTTTTTGCTTCTTTAATGGATGAAAAGCATGTATTGGAATATGCAAACTGCATAGGTGTGAATCGGGCCCATTGCGGCTGGTGACATTTTTGGATGATGGGCGCCAGACCCTGCCCTTTTTGACCCCTTCCACTTCTAAGCCCCCACTCACTCCATCCCCTGTACTCCACTTGCTTCTACCCATAGTGTCAGGAGTATACAGCCCCGGAATGACAGGACAGGGTATACAGCCCCAGAATGACAGGACAGGGTATACAGCCCCAGAATGACAGGACAGGGTATACAGCCCCAGAATGACAGGACAGGGTATACAGCCCCAGAATGACAGGACAGGGTATACAGCCCCAGAATGACAGGACAGGGTATACAGCCCCAGAATGACAGGACAGGGTATACAGCCCCAGAATGACAGGACAGGGTATACAGCCCCAGAATGACAGGACAGGGTATACAGCCCCAGAATGACAGGACAGGGTATACAGCCCCAGAATGACAGGACAGGGTATAGAGCCCGAGAATGACAAGGCAGGGTATAGAGCCCGAGAATCGCAAGGCAGGGTATAGAGCCCGAGAATCGCAAGGCAGGGTATAGAGCCCGAGAATCGCAAGGCAGGGTATAGAGCCCGAGAATCGCAAGGCAGGGTATAGAGCCCGAGAATCGCAAGGCAGGGTATAGAGCCCGAGAATCGCAAGGCAGGGTATAGAGCCCGAGAATCGCAAGGCATGGTATAGAGCCCGAGAATCACAGGACAGGGTATAGAGCCCCAGCATCACAGAACAGGGTATAGAGCCCCAGCATCACAGAACAGGGTATAGAGCCCCAGCACCACAGGACAGAATATATAGAGCAGCATCACAGATCAGGGTATATAGAGCAGCATTACAGATATGGCAGATAGGACTTACAGCACTGCCCATATCCCCCGCAAGCCCCCCCTCCCCTGCCACAGGGTCTCGCGACACCCACAGCACACCCAAGCCTAAAAAAGAAAACAAATGCAGCCATTGCATCTAATGATTGGTAAGCAGCAATATAAGTTTTGCTTTTGGGTTTAATACCCCTTTAGGTGTCTGCTCCCAACTGGTTTTCCTTTTCCTCCCCCCAGGCAAAATGAGCATTTAAATGTATTTATAACATACGAGTGTAAGGCAGATCAGCTATGCAGGATATTATACTTGTCCTTTGTATGGCTCATCCTGACTTATAATCTTGTGTGTGTCCTGGGAGGAATGATCTGAAATCCCTGGAGGCAGACAATAAAAGTGATATGTACTGTAGCTGTACTGTAGGCCTTCTGCAGGAAGATGTCTTGAGCTTCGGAGTGTCAGGAGGAGGTGATACACAAAGGGGGAATATGGAACCACCAGGACATTTTGAGGACATTTAAAACCCACGGCACATTCATCCGCATGAGACGCTGGCTAAAGGAGTGTGCAGCTGATGTCACTTGGCTTGCGGGGATGTTCTTGTTGGAACATGCCGAAGATGTTATTTTGGGATTTAGGTCTTGATACTGGAGAGGAAAGTACTAAATTAAATCAGATGTAGAAAAAACAAAGGTCAGAAAGTGTTTGGGTAATGGCAAGTAAGTGGAGCCTTTACTTAAAGCGTATCTAACCCCAACATCTCAAATATTGCAGCTTTCAGCCTTTAGAAGTGGTGACTGTGTTGGTTTTCTTTTTTCAGACTATTTTTACCTGTTAATCCTTCAAAGAAACACACTTGTGTCCGAGGATGACCGCGCTCACTCACCTTGCTGTGTCTATGGAGGAGCAGCATTGTCACCGTAGGCCAGGGGTCTCCAAACTACAACTCCCATCATGCCTAGTCATGTCTGTAAAATGTCAGTTTTATAATACCTTGTGGAATGTGTAGTTCTGCAGCAGCTGGAGGGCTGTAGTTTGGAGATCCCTGCCGTAGGCCATGGGTGCTCAATCTGTGGCCCTCCAGCTGTTGCGGGACTACAAATCCCATGAGGCATTGCAAGGCTAACAATTACAGGCATGAGTTCCAAAGGCAGAGGTATGATGGGACTTGTAGCTCTGCAACAGCTAGAGCAGTGATGGCGAACCTTGGCACCACAGATGTTTTGGAACTACATTTCCCATGATGCTCATGCATGCTGCAGTGTAGCTGAGCATCATGGGAAATGTAGTTCCAAAATATCTGGGGTGCCAAGGTTCGCCATCACTGAGCTAGAGGGTCACAGGTTGAGCACCCATGCCGTAGGCCAGGGGTAGGCAACCTCAGCCCTCCATCAGTGGGGATCCTACAAATCGCATCATGCCTCTGCCTCTAGGAGTCATGTGATTGTCAGGGTCTTGCAGTGTCTCATGGGACTAGTACAGTGGAACCTCGGATTGCGAAGAGCGTTTTTGCAATATACTGTATGTTTAAAAATTGTAACTTGGTTTGCGAGTGTTGTCTCCCCCAAACGAGCACGATTCAGGCCGAAGCGGTGTGCAGTACCGCGTTTGGCCTGAGGGTGGGGTGGGTGCTGGAGCCGATCGGCGCCGTTCGGAAATGTACGCAAAGGTACGAGGACACCTTGACGAATCTCGGGATCAAAGTCTTTCCGAGGCTCTTCGGCACCCACCCCTGGCCATGTGCGGTATTGCATGCCATTGAAGTCAATGCAGAACTAATTATTTTTGTTTCCATTGACTTTAATGGGAAAACTTGCTTTATATTTATGCAAGTACTTTTGCGAGATTTACTAGCATTCTACTGGAGTTTCTAAACCGCTAGATGGTCGAGGTGTCCTACCATTCCCGTAGGCTGTTTCACGCATTTGGACTACAAGCTCCTCACCTCATCACTGTTACATAGGGGAAAGGTGTTTTGGTAGTTTACAGTAGATGACCATGCTATCTCAGGATCAACAGCACCTAGAAATACGGCGGGCGCAGAAGCAATTAAAGTAATTCTAAAGGCATAGGGCCAGATCCACATACCTTGGCCGCCCGCGCGGCGTGTCCTATTTACGCTACGCCGCTGTAAGTCACAGCGGCGTTTTCCTTATCCTCAAAGAAATGCCGCTATAACTTACGGCGGCGTAGCATAAATGGGCCGGCGTTCGCAGGTGTAATTCAAATTTACTAGTAGGGGGTGTGTTTTATTATAATTATGAATGACCCAACGCAAACAACGCTTTTTTTACACTGCGCATGCGCCGGCCGTGGACGTATACTAGTGCGCATGCGTGAAATCACGTCGCAAATAGTCAATGAAAACGACGTGAACATAACTTACGCCCAGGCCCATTCTGGATCGGCAGAGGTAAACGACGTACAACACGACGCTGTCCCGACGTCCATACTTAACATTGGCTGCGCCTCCATATAGCACGGGTAACTTTACGCCAGAGATACACTTACGCAAACGGCGTAAATGGAATGCGCCGGCCGCTCGTACGTTCGTGAATTAGCGAAACTTGCTCCTTTGCATATTCGACGCGGAAATCCGACGGAAGCGCCCCTAGCATCCAGCGTAACACTACAACTAAGATATAGTACTATATCGGTGTAATATGCTTACGCCAGTTGTCTCTTAGCGTAATTCCGGCGTATCATGTTTTGTGGATACAAAACAATGATACGCCGGCGGGAAATTAGAATTATGCCAGTGTATCTGTAGATACGCCGGCGTAATTCTTTGTGGATCTGGCCCATACATTTTATTTTAAATACCAAACATGTTATGCTTACCTGCTCTGTGCAATGGTTTTGCACAAAGCAGCCGTGCCTCCCGCTCTCTTCTTACTGGCTGTGATTGACAGTAGCAGGAGCCAATGTGCTCACGCTGCTCCTGTGCACAATGCTGGATCAAGATCGGGCTCAGGTTAGTATTTAGAGGGGGGGTTGGGAAGGAGCTGCATGCAGAAGGTTTTTTTACCTTAATGTTCAGAATGCATTAAGGTAAAAAAAAAAAAACGTGCATTTTTTTTTAGAACCATATTAATTGCTTTTTTAATATTGACTTACTGAAAGTCGGCCCACAGACACACCCCCACCCCACGTTGCACAAAGCTGTACTAGAGACTCAAAGACTTGTCACGTTATCACATTGTGGGGTTCATTCCTATTCTCTGACAAAGGAATTTGTCTCTTACGCTTTCACATGCGGGGGCCCTTTAGGGCACCTATAACAGGAGAGGTGCGGGGGCCCTATCAGGGCACCTATAACGGGAGAGGTGCGGGGGCCCTTCAGGGCACCTATAACAGGAGAGGTGCGGGGGCCCTTCAGGGCACCTATAACAGGAGAGGTGCGGGAGCCCTTCAGGGCACCTATAACAGGAGAGGTGCGGGGGCCCTTCAGGGCACCTATAACAGGAGAGGTGCGGGGGCCCTTCAGGGCACCTATAACAGGAGAGGTGCGGGGGCCCTTCAGGGCACCTATAACAGGAGAGGTGCGGGAGCCCTTCAGGGCACCTATAACAGGAGAGGTGCGGGGGCCCTTCAGGGCACCTATAACAGGAGAGGTGCGGGGGCCCTTCAGGGCACCTATAACAGGAGAGGTGCGGGGGCCCTTCAGGGCACCTATAACAGGAGAGGTGCGGGGGCCCTTCAGGGCACCTATAACAGGAGAGGTGCAGGGGCCCTTCAGGGCACCTATAACAGGAGAGGTGCGGGGGCCCTTCAGGGCACCTATAACAGGAGAGGTGCGGGAGCCCTTCAGGGCACCTATAACAGGAGAGGTGCGGGGGCCCTTCAGGGCACCTATAACAGGAGAGGTGCGGGGGCCCTTCAGGGCACCTATAACAGGAGAGGTGCGGGGGCCCTTCAGGGCACCTATAACAGGAGAGGTGCAGGGGCCCTTCAGGGCACCTATAACAGGAGAGGTGCGGGCACCTTTGGTACCTGTTCTGAAAGTTTTGGGTTTATATTGTTTAATGTTAAACTTTCTCACTGCATTGGAAGACTGCTCTTCTCCGGGGTCTGTGGGTAACTGTTCCCTATTCTATAAATCGGCTTCTCGCAGACGGCAATGTTCACGTTTATGTTTATTTTTTTCCACGTAGAACCCGAACTCCAACCCTCGCCCCTCAGCGCAGGACCTGGCCGGATTCTGGGACCTTCTTCAACTTTCTATAGAAGACATTAGCATGAAATTTGATGAACTCTTCCAGCTCAAGGCCAATGGCTGGGCATTGAGCGAAACTCCTGATAGAAATGTAAGTCCTTGTGTGCACTCATCTATTGTGTTTTATATACTAAGGAATTGTAATCTGGCTTGGGCTCCATTCACATTGTGTTATACCTGAAGGGTTCCACATGTAATGTCACTTTAAGGCTGGCTCCACCCAGCAGTGATGACAAGGGGCATAGTAGCCATCTTGGAGAGCACATGTAAAGAAGCTGATAAAATGTACTGTCCTGAGATGCATGTTGCAGTGTACAGATGACCTGAAATAAACATCCATTGTTCCAGACCAGAGTCTTGTGTCTCTCACAACACAGAGGATATAATACATTGGAGTGCAACTTTGGATGGATGCGATTTGGATACAACTTTGGCTTTGAGCAGTAGTAATGGATAACTGTTGTATAACATTCAGTTACAACTTTTGTGCAACTTTTGAGGGTTAACATTGAAGTCTATAGCCCTCAAGTTGCATTAAGGTTGTAACTAGGGTTGTCCCGATACCACTTTTTTAGGACCGAGTACAAGTACCGATACTTTTTTTCAAGTAGTCGCCGATACTGAATACCGATACTTTTTTTAAACGTGTCCTCAAATGCAGCCATGTCCCCCACATATTGCAGCCATGTCCCCCACATATTGCAGCCATGTATGTCCCCCCACATATTGCAGCCATGTCCCCCACATATTGCAGGCATGTCCCCCCACATATTGCAGCCATGTATGTCCCCCACATATTGCAGCCATGTCCCCCCACATATTGCAGCCATGTCCCCCCACATATTGCAGCCATGTATGTCCCCCACATATTGCAGCCATGTATGTCCCCCACATATTGCAGCCATGTATGTCCCCCACATATTGCAGCCATGTCCCCCCACATATTGCAGCCATGTCCCCCCACATATTGCAGCCATGTCCCCCCACATATTGCAGCCATGTCCCCCCACATATTGCAGCCATGTATGTCCCCCACATATTGCAGCCATTTCCCCCCACATATTGCAGCCATGTATGTCCCCCACATATTGCAGCCATTTCCCCCCACATATTGCAGCCATGTCATGTCCCCCACATATTGCAGCCATGTCATGTCCCCCACATATTGCAGCCATGTCATGGCCCCCACATATTGCAGCCATGTCATGTCCCCCACCTATTGCAGCCATGTCATGTCCCCCACATATTGCAGCCATGTCATGTCCCCCACATATTGCAGCCATGTATGTCCCCCACATATTGCAGCCATGTATGTCCCCCACATATTGCAGCCATGTCCCCCCACATATTGCAGCCATGTCCCCCCACATATTGCAGCCATGTCCCCCCACATATTGCAGCCATGTCCCCCCACATATTGCAGCCATGTATGTCCCCCACATATTGCAGCCATTTCCCCCCACATATTGCAGCCATGTATGTCCCCCACATATTGCAGCCATTTCCCCCCACATATTGCAGCCATGTCATGTCCCCCACATATTGCAGCCATGTCATGTCCCCCACATATTGCAGCCATGTCATGTCCCCCACATATTGCAGCCATGTCATGTCCCCCACATATTGCAGCCATGTCATGTCCCCCACATATTGCAGCCATGTCATGTCCCCCACATATTGCAGCCATGTCATGTCCCCCCACATATGCAGCCATGTCATGTCCCCCCACATATGCAGCCATGTCATGTCCCCCCACATATTGCAGCCATGTCATGTCCCCCCACATATGCAGCCATGTCATGTCCCCCCACATATGCAGCCATGTCATGCCCCCCCACATATGCAGCCATGTCATGTCCCCCCACATATGCAGCCATGTCATGTCCCCCCACATATGCAGCCATGTCATGTCCCCCCACATATTCATCCATGTCATGCCCCCCCACATATGCAGCCATGTCATGTCCCCCCACATATGCAGCCATGTCCTGTGCCCCATATTGCAGCCATGTCATGTCCCCCATACCTCCGCCGCTGCTGCAGGGTTAATCCACGTGCAACACATACCAGCGGCGCCATGTATAGACACGCGACACGTATCCGTGTATAGACACTCCCCCCTTGCTCGCGATTGGACGGATCCGTCCAATCGCGTGTCTATACATGGCGCCGCGGGTATTACAAGTTTACAAGGTGCACGGGGATTAGCGGCGGCGTGCGGCGGGGGGGGGGAGTATTCTATTTTGGTATCGGGGGTATTTGCGGGAGTACAAGTATTCCCGCAAATACTCGGAATCGGTCCCGATACCGATACTGGTATCGGTATCGGGACAACCCTAGTTGTAACTGAATGTTATACAACAGTTATCCATTACTACTGCTCAAAGCCAAAGTTGCACTCCAATGTATTATATCCTCTGTGTTGTGAGAGACACAAGACTCTGGTCTGGAACAATGGATGTTTATTTCAGGTCACCTGTACACTGCAACATGCATTTTAGGACAGTACATTTTATCAGCTTCTTTACATGTGCTCTCCAAGATGGCTACTATGCCCCTTGTCATCACTGCTGGGTGGAGCCAGCCTTAAAGTGACATTACATGTGGAAAGTATTACATGAACTACTTTGAAATCACTGCAACTTTAAGTCGCACGTATATGAATGGTTATCATTGGAAAATATGGGGAATGACTTGACATGCAACTTTGATGTCCAAATTTGCATGACAAGTTGCACAAGTGTGGATCGAGCCTAAATCATGGGTGCTTAACCTGGTGTCGCAGAACTACAAGTCCCATGAGGCATTGCAAGCAAGCATGACTCCTAAAGGCAGAGGCATGATGGGATTATTAGTTCTGCAACAGCTGAAGGGCGACAGGTTGAGCACCCATGGCCTGAATGAAGACCTCCACCAAATATTACCAGCTTCATGTTTTGAAGGATGATGGTGCCCTGATATGAAGATTAAGGCTGGCCAAACATTATACAATTTTTTTGTGCAACCTTCCTTTAGATTTACCTAAAAAAAAGTTCCATCGGGAACTCCGCTCGTCTGTATGCAATTCCGACGCGCAAAAAAAGACACGCATGCTCAGAATCAAGCAGAAGAGCCAAACTGCCTATTGAACTTCATTGATCTCAGCTCGTCATACGTCTGCACTTTGGAATGGAGATGGGCGGGGCAGTAAATACAGGCAGAAATCCCCATTAGTATTGCTGGTTGTCTCTTGTCATACCAGCGGCGACCACAAGATGGCGCCAGACTACAGTAGGAATTGTAGGCCGCAAAGCCGCTGCCTCAGTTACCGGCCGGAGCGGCGCAGGGGGGGAAAAGAGACGCAGGATACCCCAGGCGCCAGGTTGCTAATTCTATTCTCAATTGCGACCTGGCACTGTGAATTAGTACTATTGCCTTGGCTACAAGGAAAAGCACTTTGAATTTTTTGGGCAGTTTTGTGGAAATTGAGACTGTAGATTGAAATACAAAGCAAAAGTACCGTATATACTCAAGTATAAGCCGAGTTTTTCAACACATTTTGTGTGCTAAAAAAGCCCCCCCCCCCCCCCCCGGCTTATACTCAAGTCTCTCTGCCTCACTATGGCCATCTGCAGCTTCATGTACCTGATCTCCCGGCACTGTGACATACAGTCTAGTCGGCGGCCTTCCAGTGTAACAAAGCCCCGCCTTCTCCTCATCCTTGTCCGTGATTGGCGGAACACTGACTCACTGCTGGGAAACTGAATCAGTGTTCCATCACGGATGAGGAGGAGGAGGTGGTGGGGCTTTCTTACACTGGACAGCCACCAACTAGACTGCATGTCACAGCGCCGGTGTAATGGAGATCAGGTACATGAGGCCTCGGATGGAGACAGGGAGATGGGCACAGTGAGGCTGCAGATGGGCATTGTGTCACATGAGGCCTCAGATTGACACAGGAAGATGGGCACAGTGAGGCTGCAGATGGGGACAGTAAGGCTCCTAATGGGCACAGTGTCACATGAGGCCTTTAGATGGACACAGGAAGATGGGCACAGTGAGGCTGCAGATGGGCACAGTGAGGTTCCAAATGGGCACAGTGAGGCTGCAGATGGGCATTGTGTCACATGAGGCCTCACATAGACACAGGAAGATAGGCACAGTGAGGCTTCAAATGGGCACAATGAGGCTGCAGATGGGCATTGTGTCACATGAGGCCTCAGATGGACACAGGAAGATGGGGACAGTGAGGCTGCAGATGGGGACAGTGAGGCTCCTAATGGGCACAGTGAGGCTGCAGATGGGCATTGTGTCACGAGGCTTCAGATAGACACAGGAAGATAGGCACAGTGAGGCTGCAGATGGGCATTGTTGACCTTTTTTCCCTCTTTACATTAGCTGCTGCATTTTCCACCCCCTAGGCTTATACTCGAGTGAATACGTTTGCCAGTCTATTTTCGGGTCGGCTTATACTCGAGTATATACAGTAAGTTTTAATGTGTATCTTATAGTATGTATCTTTTGTATTCTTATTTTTACAAGTCTCCTTTCTCTGTTGGACAGGAAGTAAAGAGGCCCCCTCCCCCTGTGCCAAAGAAGCCAGCCCGGCCCAAGCCCCCGCTGAGTCGCGACAAGACCCCAGGCGCCTCCAACAGTGACAAACAACGGCAAGAAGCCCGCAAAAGGCTGATGGCAGCCAAACGAGCAGCCTCGGTGCGCCAGAACTCGGCAACCGAGAGCGCGGACAGCATCGAGATCTATGTGCCAGAGGCACAGACGCGGCTCTGAGTGATGGAGCCTCCCGTGCCAACTATGGGAAAACGGAGGGCATTGGCAGAACGTAGACTTGCTGAGAGACTGAATTGGGAGACGAAGGGAGGAAGGCACAAGAGCACGTTCGGTCTAGGCTGCGTATCCTGGCAGTGGCGTGCTTCTGCGAGGAAAGCGCCACGGAGAGCGTGCTGGAACTTTTCAACTAAATATTCTTAAAAAAAAAAACAAAGGAGCTTTTTTTTTCATGTCTTTGTGGGGAAGAGACCCAAAGTGGAAGATATTCAGAAGGGGTATACCTGTTATGCAGCCTCCCCCGCCCCACCCCCCTCCCCCACACTTTCCTCTCCTTGTATGGGCCGAGGCAATAAGGCGCCCCAAAATCTACACAATTGCACAAAGACTGCACCCTGGTTTTGGATGGTATGCCATCTTTGTATCACCCTCCCCCTTTCGTCTGTATAAGTAGCACCTATTGCAATAAGGAACAAACTCCACCCTTAGCATCCCTCTTCCTCCTTGAGCAGGAGCATGCAGATTTGTATGGTGGTTTTGATAAACACTCAGCTCATACAGACCCCAATTTCATGTGACGAGGATAGAACAGGAGCTTGCAATGCATTGTTCTGCACACAGCGGGAAGTAACATTTATTGATGCGGTGCTCTGCTCCCAGTAGAGGGCAGCAGTGAGCAGCTTTTGCACACTGGCAGGCTCTGCACTGCAATGTGTTGCTGAGATTACACTCCCCCTCCCCCTCCCTGTTATTTTTAATGCTGATTTAGGCACCTATATGAAATGGAGACGAGTATTGTAGAATTTGTTTACCAGGTAGGCCAGCAACTGAATATTAAACAAAGCACACTGTACTATAGAATTAGAGATTATAGTTCCCGCTCAACACGCTAAGCTGTGCGCAGGTACACAAAGGCGTTTTTTATTTTTTTACAGACCGATGCAAATGTTTCAGCAGCCCTGATCAAAGTGCATGTATCGTTGGCTTCCTTAGGGCCCATTCACATGGTGTACGTTGGGCGAATTTATCCAACTGAATCCCAGTTTGCCTTATGCCATTTTAGTTCATTTTATAGTAGTGTGCGCAAAAAAATAAAAAAGTAGGACATGTATCATTTTACGCGATGTAGCGTATTACAATAGCGCAACGCAACATGGTGTGTAAAGATAAATGTGGCATTTAAATCACATTTAAAAAAAAATGTAAGGTAAAAAGCGCGATGCGTTTGAACAACGCCTTGCACCGCTTCTTCACAAATGACACCAGTGGCTGCACGTTATATAGAGCATGGGTGCTCAACCTGGGGTCCTCTAGCTGTTGCAAGACTACAAGTCCCATGAGGCATTGCAAGGCTGGCAGCGACAAGCAGGCCTGCCATCAGGGGGGGTACAGGCAGTACACCTGTAAGGGGCCCAGTGGTCCCCAGGGGCCGGATGGCATCCCCCTTTATTTAAAAAAAAAGTTGTCAGCACCCAAAGCCCCCCAACCTGTAAGGGGCCTGGTGGTTCCCAGGGCCCCGGATGACATTCCCCCTTTTTTTTTTCCGTAAGCACCCAAAGCCACAGGCAGTACACCTGTAAGGGGCCCAGTGTTCCCCAGGGGCCCGGATGGCATCCCCCTTTATTTTTTATTTTTTTGTCAGCACCCAAAGCCCCCCCACCTCTAAGGGACCCGGTGGTCCCCAGGGCCCCTGGATGGCATCCCCCTTCTTCTTTTTTTTTTTACAGCACCCAAAGCCCCCCGACCTTAATTTGCAGCGGCTGCCCCTCCTGCTTCTCGATTCGTGGCGCCCCCCCCACTTCTCAACTTACGACAGACCCCCGTCTTTCAATTTACGGCAGCAGCACCACTCTACGGTTCTCTGCTCCAGGGGGCCCATGCCTGAAGCTGTGTAAGGGGCCCCAAAATTGCTGATGGTGGCCCTGGCGACAAGTATGACTCCCAAAGGCAGAGGCATGATGGGACTTGTAGTTCCGCAACAACTAGAAGGCCACAGGTTGCGCACCCATGATCTAGAGTGTAACGTATGCTGCTGATGTGAATGGGCCCTAAGAGGAAAGACAACCTCTGCCAGAAGGAGATGAAAACATTCGCTGATTTTATCAAAGTTCAATGCGTAGCTCTTAATTTTCTGAATGTAATGTGTTTTTTATTTACATTGCCTTAGCCGTAACAGTGGCGTAACCCATAGCACCCAATCAGAATCCTTAAAAAGCTCACCACACATATTACAATCGATGTACGATCTACTTTAGATTTACCAACCACTGTGTAGTGCAGGCGCCTGTGTTTTGTCAGGTTTGGCGACCCGTCAGACTTGGTAACGGAAGTGACTTTTCGTCGCCGCCATCTTGCTACACCCCACACTTTTCCATAGTAAGGATACTCTGAGAAGGGGAAAGCGGACGTCTTGTTACACCCAGCGCTGTCTAAATAGCATCATGGGCCCCTGGGAAAAGTAATGCTCTGGGGCCCCTACAATGATGACAGTGCAGGTAAACAGACATCAAGTAGGTAGGAGGCAGATTGCCTCCCCTGTTTATCTATCACTCTCAGTGCCATCATGGGGGGCCCCCAATTTCGTTGCAACGTGGGCTCAAGGACCAGCTTCTTTGGGGGAAAAACAGGGACCCCCCATGCAACTGGGGCTCCTGGGCAGTGCCCTCTCATTAAGACAGTCCTGGTTACACCCACCGGAGTTTTGCATTTTATATTTAACAGTAATCAGTTATTTACTGAAATCCTGAACTTAGATCTCCGTCTGACTGTTATGATGTTGAATTTTAACAGCAGCGGCAAGCCTGCTCATCTCACAGGTTTGGTAATGTCACAGAAGTTCGCTGCTTTTAAAATGTAATATCTAACCAGTCAGACGGACTTTTAATTACTGTATTCCCCTATGTTAAGTCACTTTCCTGTTAAAAATAAGTGTAAAATGGAAAACTCTGGTGGATGTAACAAGATGTCCGCTTTCCTCCTCTCAGTGTATCCTTACAATGGAGGAGTGCGGGGTGTAGCAAGATGGCGGCAACAAAACGTCACTTCCGTTACCAATATCGTTGCCATATCTGACGAAACACCAGCCTGATTAGATGCAGATTGGTTGGATAATTTAGGTAGGTCTTCATATTACCTAGTTTTGGTCAATCTCGGGGGCCACCATACACATTACAAGTGGTGGACTATACCAGTGATGGTGAACCTTGGCACCCCAGATGTTTTGGAACTACATTTCCCATGATGCTCGTGTACTCTGCAGTGTAGCTGAGCATCATGGGAAATGTAGTTCTAAAACATCTGGGGTGCCAAGGTTTCGCCATCACTGGACTATACAATCAAATAATATAGGCACCTGGCTATTCTATCCAATCAGTTTGTATCCAAACAAGCAGGCACTACATAAGATGGTGGATCTAAAAGGAGATTGTCCAATCAGACGGTAACGTGGGTTGTGAGCTTAAAGGGGTTGTAAAGGTTTGTTTTTTATTTTCTAAATAGGTTCCTTTAAGCTTGTGCATTGTTGGTTCACTTACCTTTTCCTTCGATTTCCCTTCTAAATGTTTTTTTTTCTTTGTCTGAATTTCTCACCTCTTGTTCCTCCTCAGTAAGCTGTTCTGGCTGACTAACCCCCAACCAGAATGGCTCGGATGATGGTGGCAAGTTTACTGAGGAGAAACAGGAAATGAGAAATTCAGACAAAGAAAAAAAACATTTAGAAGGCAAATGGAAGGAAAAAGTAAGTGAACCAACAATGCACTAGCTTAAAGGAACCAATTTAGAAAATAAAGGGGTTGTAAAGGTTTGTTTTTTAAGACCCCTTTCACACGACTGTTCTGATCAGGTCCACCAGGCGGATCTGATCAGATGGTCTATTCATTATATACCGGTGGGTGTAAATGTATGTGTCCGTTTACACCCACTTACCTCTGATTTGATCTAGACTGCTAAAAACAAATGGAAGGGGGTCCGTTCCTCCTCTGTGTTGGGGGATCGGATCCGAAGGGCAGTCGGGTGTAAACAAACAGCAGTCCGTAGAACAGAACGGCCTCTGTCCGTATCCACTCTGCTTAAAGGGGTTGTAAGGAAAAAAAAATCATAATAAGCATCCTTTACCTGCAGACATTCCTCTTTTCACTTCCTCATTGTTCGTTTTTGCTCAGAAGTTGCTCTATTTCTTCTCTGTTTTGTTCACTTCCTGCTTGACTGATTGTTACTCACCACCGTGAAGGGAGGCTTTACTGCGGTGGTCAGTGACGTGCTCGCCCCCTCCTGGGAACTACATCTGTGTGGCAGGCGGCTCTCTACGTGTTAGAGATTTCAAAGAGGTGTGAATTACTGGGCGTGCCGCAATGCATACTGGGAAATGTAGTTCTTACATGAACGAGCGCCGCAAACCAGGAAGTGAATGAGAGAACAGAAACTAGAACGCCGGAGGTGATATAGATGAAGGAATTTAATAGGTATTTACTCGTTTTTAAACAGAATCATTACACTATTCTGTCTGTCTACCTTGCAGACATTCATTTTAGGCAAAACTCCTTTACAACTCCTTTAAACTGAGCGAACCCAGACCGGTCATCTGCCTGCTCCTCTCTGATCAGTAGGGGGATCTATGAGTGGATCTATGAGCGGATCCCCTGCTGATTGGAACAGAGTCTGTCCTCTATAAAAGGGGCCTTAAACTCACCAAAACTATGTACAGTGAGGACCTACCTAAACCATTCATTGCGTTTGCATCCAATCAGGAAGGCCCTTGTGCTACATAGTGACTAGTGGATGTTGTATAATGTAAGGTCAGCCTAAAGTTAATTGTGTAAAGTTTTTTTCGGATTGTAAAGTGTGTGGTGAGATTTATACTGGTTTGATGTCAGCAGAGTAAATTCTGATTGGTTTCTATGAGTTACCGCCCCCGAAGATCTCTTCATTGAATAAGGCTGGAAATGTGACGGCGGACTCTGTGTTTAGTCTACCCAGTTTGCTAGAGAGGACAACCTCCAAACAGTCTTTGTCTTCTGTAGGATACATTTTTCTGCCCTTCCTGGGCAAACCACGTTAGTTCAAAAATGTTCTTAGGTCGTTTTACATGTAATGTATGTCTGACATCTAAAAATAAGGTACATTAAGCTACATGTATGTGGGCACATGTGCCCATGCAGCACGAGCCCTGTGTATTTTCGGTGCCCAGTATGTCCTGGGGAATACTTATAGCCACCCATAGACATAATTGGGTGAAGGTGGCTGTACGCAGCTTTGTGCAGCTAATTGCGTAAAGTAGTGCATGATAGGGCTGGGGAATTTTTTTATTATTATTATAATTGATTTTTTTTTTTACATAGGACCGGCGCTCCATGGACTAGGCCGAAGCCACGGCCTTACCTAAAAAATCCTGCCCGCAGCTCGCCACTCGCGGATTTTGTAGGCGAGGCCGCGGCTTCGGCCTAGTCCGGGGGCTTTTCCCAGGATCATGGCGGACTAGGCCGAAGCCGCGGCCTCACCTAAAATCTTAGGACCGGCGCAGTGTCCATCAGGCAAAAAAAACTTGATTCGAATCGTGATTTTTATTTATTTTTTTTTAAATTGCAGATTTTATTTTTTAAATCGCAGATTTTTTTTTATTTTTTTAAATTGCAGATTTTTTTTTTTTTTAAATCGCAGATTTTTTTTTTTTCAAATCGCTGATTTTTTAGGGGCCAAAGTCTCCCAACTCTAGTGCATGCGCACAGATCTGAAGTTGCAAACACGGGTCGTGTGTGTGTGTGTGTGTTTGGGACATTACATCCGTGCGCTTGCCCTACTTTATGCTCTTAGCAGTACATAGCTGCCTTCACTCTATGGGCGGCTGTACGCAGCTCCAGAACATCGCAGACACCAGAAATGAGCAGAGTGTTTACGCTGCACGGGCAATTGTGCCCATGTTCACGAAGCTGTAAATTATAGAGAAATGTGCAACACTTTTAAAGTGTAAATACAAAGTGTATTGGGCTGTCAATAAATGGTGCCAGGCTTCACAATCCATCAAACATATGTACACCTTCAGTAATCCATTTTGTATTGTAGTAGCCAATGCAAAGCCATGTTTTATCTGTGCTGCGCTTTGCTTTGGAGAGAACGTGTGTGTGTGTGATAGTGGTGCAGATCAGAAGTGACCTGGCCAATTCTGAGCCAGCCTGTCCTCTGATCTGTATACCTGGCTTTACTTGGCACTGCACCTTTGTCTGAAGCTATTAAAGCCGGCCATAGTCGGTTCAAACTTCGCCAGGTTTAGCAGGGACCTGCTTATATGCGAACTAGGGTTGCACCGATACCACTTTTTAAGACCGAGTACAAGTACCAATACTTAAGTACTCACGATAACGATACTGATACTTTTTTGTATGTCCTGTGACAGTGGCACTAATATGCAGAACTGATAAGGCGTGAACTGTCAACTTTTTTTATATATTTTTTTATTTCTTTTACAATTATATATATATATATATATATATATATATATATATATATATATATATATTTCTCATTTATTGATTTATTGTAAAAAATGTTTACAATGCTCTCTTCTTTTTTTGGGGTGGGGGTGGACTGTCCAGTGTTGTGTGTTTGTATTCTGTATTTTTATATCTTATATATAAGAATAAAAAATAAAAAAAACTGTATACAAACACACGATTCTCATTTGTTGTGATTTTTTACAATGCTTTCTTTTTTTATAAAAATATATATATGTATATATAAAAAATAGAAAGCATCATAAAAAAGCACAAAAAATTAGATTATATATATATATAAAAAAAATAGAAAGCAATATATATAATTTCTCATTTTGTGATTTTTTTTTTTTTTTTTTTTTTCACGATATATATATTATAGAAAGCATCGTAAAAAAAAACACAAAAAATTAGAATATATATATATATATATATATATATATTCATTCTAATTTTTTTCTTTTTTTTACGATGCTTTCTATTTATATATATATATATATATATATATATATATATATATATATATATATATATATATATATATAAGCATTGTTAAAAAAAAACACAAAAAAATTTGAATATATATATTTTTATATTTATATATATATATATATATATATATATATATATATATATATATATATATTTATATATAAAATAATACATTTCTAATTTTTTGTGTTTTTTTTTAACAATGCTTATATATATATATATATATATATATATATATATAAAGCATTGTTAAAAAAAAACACAAAAAAATTAGAATATATATATTTTTATATTTATATATATATATATATATATATATATATATATATATATTTATATATAAAATAATACATTTCTAATTTTTGGTGTTTTTTTTTTACGAAGCTTTCTATTTTTATTTATATATATATATATATATATATATATATATAATATAGAGATATATATATATATATATATATGTGCATTGTAAAAAAAAAAAACACAAAAAATTTGAATATATACATATATTATAATAAATTTCTAATTTTTTGTTTTGTTTTTTTGTTTTTTCATTATTATTATTTTTACAATTTTACTTTAAAAATATTTATTTATTACAATGTTTCTCTCCTTTTTTTATTATTTTTTTTCACCCTGTAGGGGGGCTTTGGTGAGCTGTCAGCGGTCTAAACAGACATGGAAAGGGACTGAGGATAGAGATTTCCCAGTCCCTTTCTCAGCAGCCTCAGCTGCACTAAACATGAATGGACAGGAGACAGAGGCTCCTTTCCATTCATAAACTGAATCTTTGTAAAGACAGTTAATGAATGGACAAAGGCAGTGATCACTGCCTTTGTTAATTCTGAAAAGGAAGGAGCTGGTAAATTACATTTAACGTCTCGTTCCTCCGCTCTCCATCCTGAAGCATCTGGGATGGGAGGAGGGGACCCGAAGGAGCACAGAGGGGAGATGGAGGATACAGGGGACACTCGGGAACGATCGGTGCTGCTGTGGGTGAAGTTATAATCATGATCTGTGTGGCTTTTCAATAAAGCAGCTGAAAGCCGCGTAGGGGAGTGCAGGAGAAGCAGCTGTCAGCTGCTTTATTGAAAGCCACACAGGTAGATCGGTGACTATAACTTCCCCCCACTGCACCAATCATCCCTGAGTGTCCAGTTATCGGACTAGGCATTGAGAGCTTTTGCAGGAGTACAAAAGCTCAGTATCGGTATCGAAACTGGAATCGGTGCAACCCCATCTCTAACCATGTTTGGGCAGATTGATAGATTGATTAATCAGCTTGGGTACAACCAGCCTGTCAGATTTTTTTTAGGCAATTTATTGTTAGTGGCACCAGCCGTTTGCAATAATCACTGTGTGTTGTGCCCGCAAGGAGGGATCTCTCTGCCCAGAAAACACAATAGCTCTGTGGGACGAATTCCCCCATCAACACTGACTGTGGCCCACAGTTGCAGGAAAGACAATTGCACCATCTATGGCCAGCTTGAGGCGGCGTACACATGATCGGTTTCCTCAGCAAAATTCATCAAGAAACTCGATGGGAGACGTATTCTGCCGAGGAAACCGGTCGTGTGTACGCTTTTCGCGGAGAAACCCGTCGAGGAACTCGTCAAGCCAAAAAGAGACGATGTGTTTCGCCCGACGAGTTTCTCGGTCGTGTGTACGCGGCCTTAGCCATTAAAGTGTGTGTGTGTGTGTGTGTGTGATCCCTGCAGAGGTTGTACAACTTTTGTTCCCTACTGGGGAAAAATAAAATCAGCAAAATGTCATGATCAGGGGTGCCTAAACATTTGCATATAAACCAGAACAAGTAGACACCATTTTAGTGCTGAATAGAAGGGTAAAGCTGAAACCTGAGCAAAAATTCCATCATCTTCTGCTTAAAGCTGAACTCCAGCCAAACCGTTAAATACACACATATAATACATTTAGGGGACCTGTCTAAGGATTTGTATTTGTCCATGCAGCTCTGAGAATCGCAGCTCCACTATACAGCAGAGACAGGTCTGGCAGAGCGGGAGACTAGATTTTTTCTCTGCTACATGTTGGTAATTCTTACAGGTCTTGTCCCTCCCCCAGACTGTGACTGGCCAGTGAAAGGAGACGCTCATCTCTGTCACTCTATCTCCTCCTATCACTATGTCCCTTGTTAGCACTGCAGCACAACTTGTTTGGATCCTTGGGCTGCTTTTTTCTACGCCAGTCCGAGCTCTGCTGTACTGGGACTGATGCTAGGTCTAATTCAGGTACTTCAACTGATTGCAAAAAATTACATTAATCGATATATTAGCTGCATTTCTTTTTTGCATGTTATACTTGCCTGGAGTTCAGCATTAAGATTTAAAATTAACCTCTTTATGTATTGTCTTTCCTGACAAACAGTAAGGCAATGCAGAATGCTGTGATAGTGGATTGTAAACCCATAGCAGCCAATCAGATATGGCCATTTTCCTTATTTTACACTAAACTAAAAGAGTCGCCTTATGGCTGTTGTAACTTCAGTATGATTATGACATAAACATAATGGATCCCACACAACAGTAGCAATGGGAAAACTCCATCCAAGCTGAGTTAGGCCTCCTGGTTGCTATGGGTGACTGCAATTTTTGCACATAGTCACTACTTTTTTTGCACTACGTTATTAATCAAACGTGAAATGCAGTAACCTTTTGCAACCAATTGACAATCCCCTTTAAATTTTAAGGATGAAATCCAGGACAAAAATCTTTCATGTGCCTATATAGCCACAGAGGATAAAAATCCACTTTCTGTGTACTAAATGCTTTTAGGCTGGGTTCACACCTATGCGAATTGAGTGCGACTTAAACCGCATTTAACACGCAGAACATTTCTAAATACATTGTTTTCAATGAGGCTGGTTCACATATGTGTGATGCATTCGCACTGCGCATTGCAGAAAAAACGTGTGCAGATTTTATGCCTTGCGGTGTGGTTTAGGTGCGAATTCAGTCCCATTATCTTCTATGGGTACGCAGCTGATTCGCAGATGTGTTCATTTCTCTTCAGGAATTTCTCTCATTCAGCTCAATACATTTCCCCCCCACTCTCCTCTCACCCGGAACTTCTCCCAGGTCTCCAAATTCGCAGCAAAAATGGAGCTAATCTGCTGAACACTTCCCTTATCTATCTGCAGAGATTACAGAGCTGAAATACGCACCGCACAAGTGTGAACCCAGCCTCAAACTCAAGATATTTCCATGTAAATGTAGAAGTGATTTGGTATTGCTCTTCCTGTGCCGAGAGCAGAGCTGTGGGAGGGACCAAACAGGCCCCACCTCCTACAGGAGGGGGCGGATACAAGACCAGTCACCCCGCACAAGGAGAGAGTGTATCAGTGACCGGTCTTTATTACATGAGACCTCTGCAAAAACAAACCTGCTCAATTACTGCACAGTTCTGCAAGAAATGCACAAGGCATAACAAGAGAAAAGTAAGAACACACATGGATCTTGTAATTACATAATACAGTGGAACCTCGGATTACGGGCATAATCCGTTCCAGGAGAATGCTCGTAATCCAAAGTACTTGCATATCAAAACGTGTTTCTCCATTGAAGTCAATGGAAACTTAAATAATTTGTTCCGCATTGAATTCAATTGCATGCAATACCACATGCAGCCAGAGGTGGGGTGGCACTGGACTGGAGCGCCTCAGTAAAAGCCCAAGGACAGCTTGGCTGACCTCGGAAAGGCTTGGGAACTGAGCATTTCCGAACGGCTCCAGCGCCCCCCACCACCTCAGGCTAAACTTGGTACTGCACACCAATTTGGCCTGAATCCTGTTCGTTTTGCGAGACAAATCGAGTTAGGATTTTTTTTAAATACGGTGCTCATATTGCGAAGCGCTCGTTAATTGAGTTACTCGCAATCCGAGGTTCTACTGTATTTGTTTAGCCTGGATTTCAGCTTTAGCTTTTTAGCTAATATAAGGTGACATCTTTTTGACTATGGGTTACTGTCTTTTGCATATCACTATTACGCACTGCACTTACTTGAGTGGAAATGACCAAATACACAGTTGAATTAAATATATGTGAACTGTTTTTATCTACCAAAGGATTAAATTCTGTTCAACCAGTCTTGTGATTCACATATGTCTGCTATACTACATAGCCAGGTCGGTTCTACTTTGTAGCGCCATCTGTCTTCTAGTCGGATCACAGTGCTTCCACTGCTGTTTTGTTGGCCAGTGAGCAGGCAGGAGACACGGGAAGCTGTTGAATCAACTTTAGCAGTATGTGAATCTCAGGAGTGACTGAACAGAATGACATGTCATTCATCCGGTAAAAACAATCCATGTATACATTGATAATGTTGTTGTTGATGCGGAGTATCCCTATACATTACCAGGGAACATGCTGTGCTGTATAATGATGCTGAGTATCTGTTCAATAGTTATATGCAAACATGTATAAAGATGTTGATATTCTATACACTAATGAACACACTTGTGGGTAACGATACCAAGTATCTATATACTGAAGATATGCACACATGTATAGTGATGCAGAGTATCTATGTACTAATGGGACACATGGTACTTGGTATGGGGATGCCAAGTATCAGTACAATATTGATGAGCAGGTTTCGTGCTGATCCACAAGGACTGTTGCAAAGAACCTATAGCTGTAACTAGGGTTGTCCAGATACCGATACTAGTATCGGTATCGGGGCCGATACCGAGTATTTTTAGGAGTACTTGTACTCGCGCAAATGCTCCCGATACCTAAATAGAATACTTTTTTTTGTATTTATCAACATGTTCTGTGAAAATTCTTTGAGTTTTTACTACTGCGTGACAAGAAAATAAAACATTTTTATTCATTTTTATTCTTTTATAATGTCTTGAGTTAGAGTTCTTCATAATTCTAAAGATAAGATCCTTAATCTGTATTGTGGTTTGAACATGACATTTAAAAAAAGTTTCGGTATCGGCGAGTACATGAAAAAAAGTATCGGTACTTGTACTCGGTCCTAAAAAAGTGGTATCGGGACAACCCTAGCTGTAACTGAAGCTGATCAGAATTCAAATTCTAAAGAGAGAACAGTGTTATGTTGTATGTTAAAGCATACCTGTAATAAAAGAGGTTGTATAGGATTTGCTGCCTCTTTTGCTTCTCCCTGGCCACTGCCAGTATTGCACACGCCTGGGTGTGTGTGGAACACCTGCTTCCCCCCCCCCACTGCACACTGTGGTTTCTCCCACTAGTTTATCCATCACTACAGGACATATGAGCTGGCGGAAGAAACCACTGAGTGCTGCAGGGGGAAACGACAAATACTTATAGCGGCTGGGGAAGGGGTTATGTTTGATAATATATATATATTTTTTAAAGGGTTCTGGTTGCTTGTGGGTTGTTCTGGTCCGCTGCTCTGACGTTGTTTGCACCAGTCTTATTAGTTCCACTCAGCACTGTATAATGATACTGACATACTCGGAGGACAACTGGCCCACCCTGCATCTTTGATTGACAATGCCACCACCAATTTTAGGTTTCTTCCCCATGCGACACAGACCGCAAAGAACTTCACATTTTGCCGACGCAGAAACTGGATTTTTGGGACAGACAAAAATAAACTTAAATGAAATATAGATGTTTTGAAATTTTGGAAAACATTTAAAAAAAAAAATATCTATTCCTAGGGACGCACCCAATAAAGAGCAATAGAGCCTGATTTGTGGAATTTTATTATGTTTTCAGAAATTGTTTAAATTAAGCTGTTTATACCAAGAGCAACAGGATGGCTAAAGATGATCGTGCTGATTTTATATGCGCTATATGACCAGATGTTTGGACACCTGACCATCATTCCTATATACTGGATGTATGGTATGAACCTGCGCTGGGACTACAAGTCTAGGCTGCTGCCCCCCTAAGCCTAGCCCCTCAGAGAGGGGGTAAGTAAAAATAGGTATTGGAACGAATGGGGGTATTCCTATAGAACACCCATTGTGCACCTTGTTTAGAAATGAACATGGCTTTGACCTATCTTTGGCTAAAAGAGCCTCCACTCTGCTGGGAAGACTTTCTACGTTATCTTGCAGTGTGCTTGTGGGAATTTGTGCCTATTCAGCCAAAAGAACCTTTGTGAGTAGGGTTGCCACCTCATCCCTTTAAAACAGAACACCTATTAATTACACAGGTTCTGTGGCAGATTAAGGCTTTAATTAAACTAAAGTAGTGCCTTATTTGCATTAAATTAGCCTCAGAACCTGTGTAATTAACCACTTCCTTACTGGGCATGTATACCCCCTTCTTGACCAGGTGAAATTTCAGCTTGCGGCACTGCGTCGCGTTAACTGACAATTGCGCGGTCGTGCGATATGGCTCCCAAACAAAATTGGCGTCCTTTTTTCCCCACAAATAGAGCTGAATTATTATTTTTTGTTATTTATTTTTTTACTAGTAATGGCGGCAATCTGTGATTTTTATTGCGACATCATGGCGGACACATCGGACACTTTTGACACATTTTTGGCACCATTCACATTTATACTGCAATCGGTGCTATAAATATGCACTAATTACTGTATAAATGTGACTGGCAGGGAAGGGGTTAACACTAGGGGGTGAAGAAGGGGTTAATGTGTATCCTGCATAGTGTTCTAACTGTGGGGGGAGGGGGGTGACCGATCTGTGTCCCTATGTACAAGAGACACAGATCGGTCTCCTCTCTCTACGACAGGACGCTGTCATTGTGAGAGCCGGCAATGAGAAATGATCTCATATGTATGATCATCTCTCATTCGCCGCACAGATCGCATCGCAAATGGCCACTCTGATTGGCCGTTCACGGCGATCTGTGATTGGCTGTGTCCAAGGGACACAGCCAGTACAGAAGTTCCCTGCTGCGCACGCTGGGAACGAAGAAAGGGGGCGCCGTGAAAACACAACGGCCCGGAGAATTAGAGCCACCCTGCGGCCGTATATGGTTGTACGGCCGTAGGGAAGTGGTTAATAGGTGTTCTGTTTTAAAGGGATGAGGTGGCAACCCTATTTGTGAGGTCAAGTAATGATAAAGATCTGGCTCTCAGTGTTCCAGTTTTTTTTTCCAGAGATGTTCAGTAGGGTTGAGATCAGGGGGTCTGTCTAGACCAGGGGTGTCCAACCTTTCGACCTTCCTTGGCCAGCATTTGAAGAAGATATATTGTCTCTGGCCACACAAAAAAACACTAACTATAAGGATAGCTGATGAGCAGAAAAAGTCAGACAGATCAAGTTGAAGTTAACTCCTATATATGGCTTTATCCCTATAGTTAAGCCTATAAAAAGGCTCACTTATAGGTACAGTAAATATCTCCCAAACATGTACTGTTTAGGAGAAATTTACTTTACATGCAGCCGGCACAAGCGCTCTAAAAGAACGGCATACCTGTGCCGTTCCTTCGGAGCCCTGTGCCGTAAACGATGGCTCCCCTGCTCATGCGCGGGAGTGACGTCACCCCGGCTCTGGCCACTCATGCAGCCGAAATCCGCAAACCCAGAAGGAAGACTGGGTGAAGATGGAAGTGGCCTGCAGTGGCGACAGCAACTTTGCAACATAAAACGAGTGCGATGTTTGACACTATTTTTGATAAATTAACACATCAATATCTGGTTCGATGGACAGAGTAGCAATTCTCAAGGTTCTCCTCAGATATTTTGGTTCGAATCTTGCCCTTTATGTGCTTCAGCCGTTAAAAATAGTTGTTCACAAATATAGGTGCTGCCAAAAATGGATGACATGAATAAGACGGGATTGTAATGAGTAAGAGATTTTTCTTTGGGAAGATAAAAACTTTAAAAGTCCAGTAAAGAGACACTGTCAAATGCGTGTAAATGCATTTTTATATATATATAATAAAAAAAAAGATAAACATTTTTAACGCAATACTGAACACACACACTTTAATTTTTCCCTTCTCTTTCTGTATGTGGATGATGGCAAAAAAAACGAATGCCTCGTACACACGACCGGTTTTCCCATCGGGAAAACTGCCATGGGAGCTTTTGGCCGGGAAAACTGGCCGTGTGTATGCTTCGTCGCAGTTTTCCCGATGAGAAAACTGCCAGGAAAAAAAAGAGAACCAGCTTTCCTGGCGGACTTTTTCCCGTCATGTGTAGGCTTTTCCAAGGTACAACTAGCGTTTGTAATGGAGATAACACAGTGTGGGCAAATTTCTGCCAGTCACAAGCTGTGTCACACCTTCCTAATCTGTGTTTTAGAATAAGAGGGAGGTGAAGCCTCCATAAACCCCTTGGTGCTGACATCACACATATCTGCGACCCCACAGGACTGAGCTTTTTTTCCTGTGATACCACATATTTGTGTTTCACCCCTTGTGCTTGGGAGCGCACCGCATAGCGGGCTCCCAGAATAGGGACCGAAATCAGGCGATGTCCATTACCATTTACCTCCAGCGCAGTTTGTCCTGGGAAAAAACAGGTATAATCCACCTGGATGCACAAAGCAGTTTTAATGATATGTACGGTTATACTAACACATGTCAAAGTTACAAAATTGGGATTAGGCATTAAGATTTGTTTTACTGCGCAAAGGGGTTATTCTACATATATCCCACCTCTATTGTGTTTAGTTGCTTAGTGGGCACTGAGGGAGTGGGCTGTCATTTACCACTGTGTATACACCCACATATGTGACTCTATAGTCACATGGGCTGCTCAGATGTGATAGGGAGGAAATGCTCAGCATAGAAACTCACTGAAAACTAAGCATGAGTTGCCACCACAGCTACAAAATCCCTAGCTGAATTGAGGACATGTACAGAAGGTGGAGATTATTATTATATAGGATTTATATATAGGGCCCTGGTTGTTAGAGCTTACAATCTAGGAGGGAGAGTCAAGTGATACAAAAAGGTAATAACTGTGGGGGATAAGCTGATGAAGAAAATAAAAGAACATTTGTTAAATGGAGGCAGGGTAAGCGTCTGTAACCGAAGAGAAATGTTTTCAGGGATCGCCTAAAAGTAGATAGATTTGGAGATATTCTGACAGATTGTGGTAGGGAATTCCAGAAGATGGGAGAGGCTCTGAAGAAGTACTAGAGGTCAATATGGGAGAAGGTGATGAGGGAGCTAGAGAGCAGGAGGTCTTGGGAGTAACGAAGAGGACTATTAGGTTGTTATTTTGAGACTAGGCTAGTGATGTAGCTAGTGATGTAGGTTGTGGATGTCTTTGTAACTTATTGTTAGTATTTTAATTAGTTGGGTGAGTGGCAGTCAATGGAGGGATTGGCAGAGAGGGGTAGCAGACGCTGAGCGGTTTGTAAGGTGGATGAGTCTGGCAGCAGTATTCATGATGGACTGAAGGGGAGATAGTCTATTTAAAGGTAAGCCAATGAGGAGGGAGTTGAAGTAGTCAAGGCGAGAGATAACCAGGAGCTTTGTGGTTTCATTGGTTAGGAAGGGATGTAGTTTGGAGATGTTACGAGGGTTAAGGTGGCAAGCTTTGGAAAGGGATTGGATGTGGGGCCGAAAGCAGAGTTCAGAGTCCAGGATAACACCTGGCTCCCTGGCATGTGGGGATGGGTGGATGGTTGTGCCATTGCTCTCGACAGAGAAGGCACCGCAGCACCATTTGCGATCCCGCTCGCGTGCCCGACGGCCGTGATTGCCGCCGGGCACCCGCGATTACCGCTGATCACGGCAGAAGTGTGGATCTGTGTGTGTAAACACACAGATCCACCTCCTGTCAGCGGTGAGGAGACTGATGTGTGTTCCCAGTACAGAGGAACACACATCGGTCTCCTCCCCCTGTGAGTCCCCCTCCCCCTACAGTTAGAACATACGTTAGGGAACATTTTAACCCCTTCAGCGCCCCATAGTGTTAACCCCTTCCCTGCCAGTCACATTTACACAGTAATCAGTGCAGTTTTATAGAACTAATCGCTATGTGAATGGTCCCAAAAACGTGTGAAAAGTGTCCGATATGTCCGCCGCAATGTCACAGTCACAAAAAAAAAACGCAGATCGCCAACATTACTTGTAAAAAAAAAAAAAAAAAAAATGCCATAAATCTATCACCTATTTTGTAGACGCTATGGCCCAGATTCATAGAGCAATTACGCCTGTCTAACTGGTGTTAGACAGGAGTAATTTCAAATTTTGCGCGCCGTATCACTAGTTTGAATCCTCAAACCATGATACGGCGGCTTCGGGCATCGATCCGAGAGGCTTACGTCCTCGTAAGCCTTCGGATCTACGTTGCGATATTTTTGCGGCCGCTGGGTGGAGTCCGCGTCGTTTTCACCGTTGGGGTATGCAAATTAGTTTTTACGGCGATCCACGAAGGTACGAGCGTCCCTCGCAATCGCCTACGTCATTTTTTGGCTACGTAATGTTAGAGGAGTTTTTGCTGGTCTAACAGTGCGTAACCCATGTAAAGTATGGCCGTCGTTCCCGTGTCGAATTGAAATTATTATTTTTTTTTTTAACGTAACTCGTTCGGGAATAGGAATGTACGTAAACGACGCTACTACGACGTAACGACGTGATTTCGCGCAATGCACGGCGGGAAATTTGGGAACGGAGCATGCGCAGTTCGGTCGCTGCGGGAACGCGCCTATTTTAAATGCTTTACGCCCCCTACTCGCCCAGATGGATTGCGACGGGAGAAATACACTACGCCGCCGTCGTTTACTGGACAAAATCTACCTGGATTCCACGTAGAGCCAGGTAAAAAACGGCGGCGTAGTGTATTTCTGATACCTATAATTTTTGCGCAAACCAATCAATATACGATTACAGGGAGTGCAGAATTATTAGGCAAATTAGTATTTTGACCACGTCATCCTCTTTATGCATGTTGTCTTACTCCAAGCTGTATAGGCTCGAAAGCCTACGACCAATTAAGCATATTAGGTGATGTGCATCTCTGTAATGAGAAGGGGTGTGGTCTAATGACATCAACACCCTATATCGGGTGTGCATAATTATTAGGCAACTTCCTTTCCTTTGGCAAAATGGTTCAAAAGAAGGACTTGACAGGCTCAGAAAAGTCAAAAATAGTGAGATATCTTGCAGAGGGATGCAGCACTCTTAAAATTGCAAAGCTTCTGAAGCGTGATCATCGAACAATCAAGCGTTTCATTCAAAATAGTCAACAGGGTCGCAAGAAGCGTGTGGAAATACCAAGGCGCAAAATAACTGCCCATGAACTGAGAAAAGTCAAGCGTGCAGATGCCAAGATGCCACTTGCCACCAGTTTGGCCATATTTCAGAGCTGCAACATCACTGGAGTGCCCAAAAGCACAAGGTGTGCAATACTCAGAGACATGGCCAAGGTAAGAAAGGCTGAAAGACGACCACCACTGAACAAGACACACAAGCTGAAACGTCAAGAAATATCTCAAGACTGATTTTTCTAAGGTTTTATGGACTGATGAAATGAGAGTGAGTCTTGATGGGCCAGATGGATGGGCCCGTGGCTGGATTGGTAAAGGGCAGAGAGCTCCAGTCCGACTCAGACGTCAGCAAGGTGGAGGTGGAGTACTGGTTTGGGCTGGTATCATCAAAGATGAGCTTGTGGGGCCTTTTCGGGTTGAGGATGGAATCAAGCTCAACTCCCAGTCCTACTGCCAGTTTCTGAAAGACACCTTCTTCAAGCAGTGGTACAGGAAGAAGTCTGCATCCTTCAAGAAAAACATGATTTCCATGCAGGACAATGCTCCATCACACGCGTCCATCACATGTTGTTCAATAATAAAATTAATCCTCAAAAATACAACTTGCCTAATAATTCTGCACTCCCTGTATTGTGTTTTTTTTTACCAAAAATACGTAGAAGAATACGTATCGGTCTAAACTGAGGGGAAAAAAATTTTTTTTTTCAAAAAAAATTGTGATATATATTAAATAAAAAAGTAAAAAATAGTGGGTTTTTTTTAAATTGTCGCTCTTTTTTGTTTATAGCGCAAAAAATAAAAACCGCAGAGATGATCAAATACCACTTAAAGATTTAATTTGGGTACAGTGTTGCATGACCGCGCAATTGTCATTCAAAGTGCAACAGCGCTGAAAACTAAAAATTGGTCTGGGCAGAAAGGGGGTGAAAATGCCCTGTATGGAAGGGGTTAAACAAAGATGTCACACAAGTTGGTGGAGCTTGGTTACGGACACCAGAAATCACGTTAGGCAATTTGGTTTGTGTAATACCAAGTGAGACTGTGAATTTTACTGTGTAATATGTGTCTAATGCTATGTAAGCACATCAAGGGCTATAGTGATTCATGTAAGTCTATATTCAATAGTTGGAAAAAATATATACTTTGCAGTCAATGGCCCAGATTCAGGTACATCTGCGCATTATTAGACCGGCGTAGCGCACCGCCTTTACGTTAGACTTGCGGAATTTTGCCGCGTAATCACCCTACTCTCGTAGCTTTTGCGCAGGAAATTGCGCATACGTAACGTTTTTTCAGAGGCGTAAGGAGGAGTAATACAAATTGGGAAGGACGTGGGCGTGTTACATGCGCGCTTGAACGAGACCATGTCAGCTCCGATGTGCGCATGCTCACAACTCGGGAGCGGCGCAATCAGTGAAATTGGAAATGGACTAGGGCAACGTTGTGAACTACGCAAACAGTATAAATAGACACACACAAACGCACTTCCTTTGCAAAAGTACATCCCTTTGTCCCTTCCCATTTAACCAAGTGCTTTTGTTCTTGTTGTTCGTTGCGGTGTGTTTTGTAGTTGTCAGATTAGTGTTCTGTGTGATCAAGTGGTTGTTAGTAGATTTTTGAAAGTGGTTTTTGATAAGTGTTTGAGAGACTGTTTGTTTGATTGATATATTTCTTTTTGTTTATTTTCCTGCTGTATTTTTTTTTTGTTTTTTGGGGACTGTTTCTTGGTGAGTAGTTTTCTCTCTGTGTGTGTGTTTTTTTTGTGATTGGTTGTGCTTGTTTGTGTGCGTGAATTTTGTTGACTGGGACTGTTTTTTTTTTTGGAAGGATGACTGAGAGAAAACGAAAGCTGAATTTTACAGTTGTGGAAAAACAGATTCTTGCCCGGGCCATTAGCGAGTATGGGCGTTACCTCCACGGCCCAGAGAGTGCCAACACCACCCCGGCCAGGAGGAGGGAGATTTTGGATAGGATCACTGACCAGGTGAATTCTGCGGGGCAGGGGGAGACACGGAACCGGTCTGGGATTGACAAAAAAATCAATGACCTCCGGCGTCTGGTCAAAAAGAAGTAGGCCAGAATGCATGCCCATGCCAGGGGCACAGGAGGGGGCCCACCATGCCGTATTAGCCTGACAGCGGAGGAGCGTGCGGTGGCCCTGACCTTTCATCGGCATGAAGTTGAGGGCCTGCCCGGCTTTGACTCCAGTCCCCAGCCCGTGGTGCCAGGTAAGTTTTTTTTTTTAATATCAGGTGTGTAGCATGTGTGGGGGAGGGGGTGAAAGGGAATATGTGGCAAGTGTGTGGATCCTCCAACCTGTGAATGTTTTGTGTCATCCACAGATGTGCAGGAGGGTGCAGGGCCATCTGGCCTGACCGCACCAACCCCAGGACAGCAGCCTAATGAGGCCCCCCAACAAGGCCGGAGTCCGCGGTGGAGGTTCAACAGGAGCAGGACAATCATGAGGAGGAGGAGAATCATGAGGAGGAGGAGTCCATGTCAGGCACTGGACGTTTGGGTTTTGAGGACTCCTCCCCTCTGGCTGGCAGCAGGCAGGCCTCCCTAAGGGGGAGCCCCCCCCCTCCTCCCCCAACATGGTTCCCCTCACAAGGGCCTCCCCTTCTCCCCGGCCATGAGCATCAGCTGGAGGCAGGATGTCATCCCAGACCACCAGGGGGTTGGCCGATCTCCTGCCCGCCACCCTGAGAAGGGACCAGTTCCTCCAGACCCGCCATCTGGGACAGGTCAGCCAGACATTGGTGCGGATGGAGGAGAGCCTGTCCTCCATCAAGGATACGCTGGAGAACCTGGACTCCCACTCCCGGGCTTTCACAACCTGCCTAAATGAACTGCAGACGACATCAGCAGGTGTTGGGCAGGATGTGAGGGCCCTTACCCTGGCTATCCAGGCCAACACGGCAACACTTGGTGCTGCCCTGGACAGAATTGCCGTGGCCTTGGAGGGCAGGCCACCAGGTGGGCAGAGATCAGGGGCTGATCCTCCTTCCCTGGTTTTACCCCTTCCCCATGAGTCTCCCCTGAGAAGCCGGGGCCGTGGCCGGGGGCGCCCCAGTCGTGGCTCACGCAGAGGGCACTCATTTGTTTTTCCCCCCTTTTTTTTTTTTTTAACAAATTTTTTTTTTTTTTTTTGTCATTTTTTTTTTTTTTTTGCTGGCAATTTATTTATTTTTTTTGCTGGCAATTTTTTGCTTTTGCTGGTCATTTTTTTTTTTTGTGTTGTGAATGCTGTGTGAATGTGGGGGTGACATTCCTGCCGGAAAAGGGGTGTCACCCTCTATTTTGGTGGAGAAGGGTTCCCCAGGACCAGGGAGAAGTGATCCCCAGGTCCGTGTGATTGGTGTATGAATGTTCAGTGACATAATTGGAGCCTTGGCGTGGCGTTGCTGCTCACAAGTCCAGCATGGTGGACTGGTGCCAATCCAATTTGATGTGGATGTGGTGTGTCTGTGCTAGGGACCACAGTGGTGTGCATGCATGCATTCTCATTGTGCCATGATTAATGTGTATGTTTAACGTGCAAAGATGCCCAATGTGAGCTGTCTCCTGGCTGCTCTTCCCTCAGAAGACGGGGTAGCCTCAGTTAGGGGGGGATTGTCTGGTTCAGGGGTCAGGTCATCACATAGGTCAATCTGCAGGCCCTTTCTTTCTGCAAAGTTGTGCAGCATGCAACATGCACCGATGATCTGGCACACAAAGTTTGGGGAATACAAGAGGGTACCCCCAGACTTATCCAGGCATCGGAAACGTGACTTTAGGAGGCCAAAGGTGCGCTCCACCACTGCTCGTGTTTGGGCATGTGCTTGATTGTATCTTTCCTCTCCTAGGGTTTGGGGGTTCCGGATAGGAGTCATGAGATGGGGTCCCAGTGGATATGCAGAGTCACCTGTAAGGGAAAAGACAGGAGGATGTTAGTCATGCATGTGCCCCTTGTGATGTGCATCATGGGAGGGGATAGTCATGCCTGCCACCCATGTCACTCACCAACCAGCCAGCTGTCCCCATACACGTTCTGATCGAATTCCAATCGGATGTGGCATTGATTGTATATGTAGCTGTCATGGACCCTGGGTGTTTGGCACGGACGTGCCATATGAGGCCTTGGGCATCGACTATCACCTGTACATTGATGGAATGCCAATGCTTCCGATTGCGGGTGATGTGCTCTGTCTCCTGGGGGGGGCTGGAGTGCCACATGTGTGCAATCAATGGCCCCCACGGTGCGTGGGAATCTGGCAATTCTGTAGAAATCTGTCATTGCCTTCAGCCGCAGCTCCTCAGTGGTGGGTTTGATGATTTGGTTGGCCATGCGTCTGAGGATTGCAGGGACAACCTGGTGCACACATCTGCTCATGGAGGATTGTGACATCCCAGCCACCACTCCACTTGTACGCTGAAAAGAGCCACTGGCAAGGAAATGGAGTGTTGCCATGACCTTGACCAGTGGCTGCACTGCATGTGAGCGGTGTGTTGGGCTGGTGATGTCCTCCTGCAAGGTTGTGGTTAATTCCAGGATGGCATGAGGGGTGAATCTGAAGATGCGAAACACCTCAGAATCACTCATGCCAAACAGGTCTATGCGGGTACGGTATATCCTCTCCCGTGCCATCCTCCGTGCCCTCATCCTTCTTTGTTCATCTAAAGTCAGTAGTATAGCTATGTGCGACGATGCCCCTGGCATGTTGCCATACAGATTGTTGAGCAACACGTGTGACTGCTGAGCTCCTCACTAACAGTGTTGCTTTATCTAACAAGTAGACTTTTTTTCTCTTTTTAGACCAGCTTTTATATGGTCTAATTTTAGACAGGACATTTTGCTGTTGCGCACACCGCGTAGCCTGCGCTGCCCCAACGTTGTTTTGTGGATCCCCATAAGTCCCTCATTAGCATATTTGACTAGCAAATCAATGGTGTGTCTAGCGCACTTTTGCGCGGAAGGATGCGCCAGTCTAACGAAATTACGCGGGACAAAAAAAAGTCGATTTTTTGCGTATCTCGTTCTGGGGATGCCGCGCAACGAAACGCACGCGCACATTTAGACTTACGCACGCGCATCTCCTGTTGCGCAGGCGTAATCGCTCTGTGAATCTGGGCCAATATGTACAATTCCTAAGTGCATGTGACCAAAAGAGATTATGGTTTTTAAATATCAGTATTAGATATTGCAACATAACTATTGGTAGTAGGCCTGTTGTTTTAATTTCTGCTTCATGCTAAATTTGAAGTTGGGCCTCCTGTTATGTAATTGAATATTTATTACAAGTATTTAAATATCCCCAACAATTTACACATTGTGGTCAATTCATTAATGATAATCGCATGAGCTATATGTTTTTTTGGGAAATATTGCATGCAATAATAAGAGTCAATTCACGAAAGCAAAATACTGAATTTGCCTACTGGGCACTATCAACCCCTTCATGCCAAGCTGTCACACTTCGAATGACAATTGCGCGGTCATGCAACACTGTACCTAAATTTCATTTTTAGCTTTTTTATTTAATTTTTTTATACAGAAAGAGGGTTTTTTTTTGGTGGTATTTAATCACAACTGGGTTTTTAATTTTTTGCTAAACTAATGTAAAAAGACCGAAAACTTTTTCTTCGTTTCTGTTCAAAACATTTTTGAATAAGTACTTTTTCTCTTTCACTGATAGGCATCACTAATGTGTGCTGATGGGCACTTGTAATGAAACATCCCACACTCTGCTTGAGTGCTTTCGTCATATACCACTTCCTCCCAGTCTGAATATAGATATTAGATATTCCAACCACTGACAACTACAAACAAGACAATACTCATTTGATTGCTGAACATGGACTGTTTATTAGAACCAAAATACAAGTCTTGTATACAGTTAAAGAGGAGGTTCCGCCCTCCTGCTCATATTACTCTAACAATACACTTGTAACAAGAAACATGAAATTAACATGATCTAATTAACTAATCCCTTAAAGAAGCCGATGTGACTCTGTGACAGTCAGGATTTCACTACAGGTCAGACTTGTCACCAAGCTTCACACAGCTTCATACATTATCATAAGTATAAAGACAGGCCATCTTCTCACGATAGCAGGAGTCGGCCTGTCTCCTACATTGTAATAAAGGCCAAAATGATCAGCTCTCTCAACTAACATGTTGAGTTCAGAATCAAATAAACCAAGAATTGTCTCAACATATATCCTGGAAGATATTATGGATAAATATTACTGTAGCATTTTAAGTAAGACAAGATATACTTAGACATAAGAGGTGCATAGGGAGCTGAAACAAGGGTTTCCCAACCTTTCCAAGGGATTCTGGGTTTCCACGAGCCATCACTGTTGGGTGTGCACTGATAATCAGGACACCGTGTGGCTTCGCAAGTTACCAGATTTCCTATCCTTGAGCTGTCAGCGTGAGGAGGGGAATGTGATAACAGCAAATCCTGTTTACATTGTGCTCAGCTGTGATTGGCTCTTAGCATAGCGCTCACCGATCCCTGCTGATGCACACCGCAGTAGGCATGCAATAGGCGTGATCACGGGAGGATGTAAATAGATGCACTCCCGGAAATGTAAGACCATGCTGTAGCCATCATTCGTTATAGCACAGCTGGGAAGAGGTTAAGATAAATACTGCAAATTTGTTAAAAATGCAGAAAAAAAATTGATAAACCTTTAGGCTGGGTTCACACTTGTGTGGTGAGAATTTCAGCTCTTTTATCTCTGCAGATAGATAAGGGAAGTGTTCAGCAGATTAGCTCTGTTTTTGCTGCGAATTTGGAGACCTGGGGGAAGTTCTGAGTGAGAGGAGAGTGGGGGAGAAATGTATTGAGCTGAATGAGAGAAATTCCTGAAGAGAACTGAACACATCTACGAATCAGCTGCGTACCCATAGAAGATAATGGGACTGAATTCGCACCTGAGCCGCACCGCAAGGCCTCCACAACGCATACGGATTTCCGGCAATGCGCAGTGCGAATGCATCGCACATATGTGAACCAGCCTCATTGAAAACAATGGGCCAGATTCACAGAGCCATTACGCCTGTCTAACTGGTGTTAGACTGGAGTAATTTCAAATTACGCGCGTTTTTTAGCTAGTCGGAAACCTCAAACCATGAATAGACGGCTGCGGGCTTCAATTCGACTGGATTACGTGTTCGTACGCCTTCGGATCTACGCTGCAATTAAATTGCGGCCACTGGGTGGACTTCCCGTCTTTTCCGCATCGGGGTATGCTAATGAGCTTTTGCCGGCAATCCCCGAAATTACGATCTTCATTCGCAATCTCTTACGGCACCTTTAGTCATCTTTTTTTTGCGTAACACTATACCAGCTTTTTGTTGGTCTAATATTAGACAGCCCATGTCTTTTATTATTTTTTACGGAAGTCGCCCGGGAATAGGAATGTTCGTAAACGACGCTACTCAAACAACGAATGACGCAACAACGTGATTTCGTGCAATGCACGGCGGGAAATTTCTGAACGGAGCATGCGCAGTTCGATCACCGAGGGGACGCGCTTAATTTAAATGCATCACGCAGAGATGATCAAATACCACTAAAAGAAAGCTCTATTTGTGGGAAAAAAAAGGACGCCAATTTTGTTTGGGAGGCACGTCGCACGACCGCGCAATTGTCAGTTAAAGCGACGCAGTGCCGAATCACAAAAAGTGCTCTGGTCATTGGACAGCAATATGGTCCGGGGCTAAAGTGGTTATCTAGGAGCAAAAACAAACATGGAGAGCTTTCCAGTTGACGATTCACTGGGTTACTGGATCATGAGAATAGACTACTAGCCAGAACTTGTTTTCTGAACATGCATTCAGTGCTGCTGGAGATTTTGTGAGAGGTAAAAGAGCGATCTGTCCAATGACATTCAAAGACATGACTAGGCATTAGGGGGAACTGCAGTTCCTGAACAACTGGAGGGCCATAGCTTGGATACACCCTGCACTATATGATTACGGTTTGAAGGCACCACCAACATCCAAAGCTCAATTTTTCCAAAGTCTTTGAAACACACCAAAATTTATCAAAAAAAGTGTTCCAAGTGTCCCAAATTGTGGCCTCATCATACAAACTGGCTTCCCAAGCGGTTAATAAAATTAAGCCTAGGTTTATTCCCGCCCGGAAGTCCCGATTTCGGACGCGATTTCAGAGACATCTGTGCAGGTTTCTGCACAGATGTCAATGTAAATCGCAGCCCCAAATCGCAAAAAGTAGTACAGGAACTACTTTTTGAAATCGATGCAGCGTCACACCGATTAGGACAGTGCCATTGCCGGCAAATGCCGCCGATTTGAGATGCATGTCAAATCGCATCTGAAATCGTACCCAGTGTGAACCAGGGCAAAGAAAGCTTTACAGGGAACATGACATTTTTGCTGCAGCAGGTTCTAGACATGGTACAGATGCGCCACTCTACAGGCAGACTAAGGAGACCCCCAGGCACTATATTTAAAGGAATTTTTTATTTAAGCATCAGTAAATCACTGCTCATTTAAAAAGTATGTTTTTACAAACTTTTTTCTCATTGATACATGTCCCCCAGGGCAGTACTCAGACCCCCATACCCTTTGTATGCCCAATAACTTACATCTAAGCCCTCAAAATGGGCATTTTTCCATTTTGGGTCCCATAAGCCTCAATGAGGTTCATTATTCCCCTCCGAACCGGGGGTGTTTGGCCCCTCTGTACTAGGGATATCAGGCCTGTTTTGGGTAACCTAATGTACAATAGAAAACTGGCATTGTGTTCTTGGACAGATCCTAGGCCAGTTAAAGGATATGCGATCAAAGAAAAGTTGGGCATCAGTCACTTGAAGTACATTTTTTTTTATAACTGGGAGAGAGGGCTTAGCACAGGGGTGTAAAACTAAATTTCATAGTGGGCTGTATCAGCATTACAGTTGCCCTCAAAAGTGTCGGTTGTATCTCCAAGACAACATAATCATATCTACTTTTTATCATATAAAATAATTGCCTCTGCATTTGATCATTACTGTTTTTTGTGCAGATCGGCACAAAGCCCACTCAGTGTTAATTTTGGCAGCAAATGTCAATTTGGTTTTAGCCTTTTGACTGAAATGGTATTTTAGTTTTAGTCTTCTGCAATTGTTTGTCGTATTTAGTCAACTAAATCTCCAGTAGGGATGAGCCGAACACCCCTGGGTTCGGTTCGCACCAGAACCTGCGAACAGACCAAAAGTTTGGGTGAACTTTAGAACCCTGTTAAAGTCTATGGGACTCGAACGTTTGAAATCCAAAGTACTAATTTTAAAGGCTAATATGCAAGTTATTGTCCTAAAAAGTGTTTGGGGACCCGGGTCCTGCCCCAGGGAAGTGTTTGGGGACCTGGATCCTGCCCCAGGGGACATGTATCAATGCAAAAAAAGTTTTAAAAAACTGCCGTTTTTTCAGGAACAGTGATTTTAACCACTTGTCATCTGCCCACCGTCAAATGACGGCGGGCAGACGACTCCATTATCCTGACATCACGTCATATGACGTGATGTCCCTTTAAAGCCACGGGGATCCCGTGCGAGTGCCCGGCGGCAACGATCGCCGCCGGGCACACGCGATTGCTCAGTAACTGAGCGGGGACGTGCAGCTCTGTATGTAAACACAGAGCTGCACATCCTGTCAGGGAGAGAGGAGATGTATTCCTTGTACATAGGGACACAATCGGTCACCTCCCCCAGTCACCCCCCTCCCCCCACAGTTAGAACACTCATAGGACACACATTTAACCCCTTCCCCGCCCCCTAGTGGTTAACCCCTTCACTGCCAGTCACATTTATACAGTAATCAATGCATATTTATAGCATTGTTCACTGTATAAATGTAAATGGTCCCAAAAATGTCAGAAAAGTGTCCGAAATGTCCGCCATAACGTCGCAGTCCCAATAAAAAAATCGCAGATCGCCGCCATTAATAGTAAAAAAAATAAAATAAAAAATGCCATAAACTATCCCCTATTTTGTAAATGCTATAAATTTTGCGCAAACCAATCGATAAACGCTTATTGCATTTTTTTTTTTTACCAAAAATATGTAGAAGAATACGTATCGGCCTAAACTGAGGGAAAAAATATTTTTTTTATATATTTTTTGGGTTATTATAGCAAAAAGGAAACAATATTGCATTTTTTTTAAAATTGACGCTCCTATTTTTGTTTATAGCGCAAAAAATAAAAACCGCAGAGGTGATCAAATACCACCAAAAGAAAGCTCTATTTGTGGGAAAAAAAGGACGCCAATTTTGTTTGGGAGCCACGTCGCACGACCGCGCAATTGTCAGTTAAAGCGACGCAGTGCCGGAAGCTTATATTTTGTCTGGGCAAGAAGGGGGGTGTAGGTGCACAGTAGGTAAGTGGTTAATAATGCTTAAAGTGAAACAATAAAATTAAAATATTCCTTTAAATTTCGTACCTGGGGGGGGGGGGGGTGTATAGTATGCCTGTAAAGTAGCGCTTGTTTCCTGTGCTTAGAACTGTCCCTGCACAAAATGTAATTTCTGAAAGAAAAAAGTCATTTAAAATCACTCACCTTAGGGTCTGGTATGGGTATTAAGGGGAACCCTGTGTCAAATAAAAAAATATGTGAGGTTCCCCCCAAATATCCATTCCAGACCCTTCAGGTCTGGTATGGATTTTAAGGGGAACTCCACCCCAAATTTAAAAAAAAAAATGCCGTGGACCCCCACACATTTTTTTTATGAATGACTTTTCTCTGTATTGCCGGGAGCCGACAATTAAGTATAGCCGCAAGTGATTTTAAATTACTTTTTTTTCCTTCAGAAATGACACTTTCTGCAGGGATAGTTCTAAGCATGGGAAACAAGAGCTACTTTACAGTCATACTATACACCCCCCTTCCCCCGGTACGAAATTTAAAGGAAATATTTCACTTTTATTGTTTCACTTAAAGGAATTATTAATCACTGGTGCCAAAAAAAATTCAGTTTTTAAAACTTTTTTTTGCATTGATACATGTCCCCTGGGCAGGATCCAGGTCCCCAAACACTTTTTATTACAATAACTTGCATATTAGCCTTTAAAATTAGCACGTTAGATTTCAAACGTTCGAGTCCCATAGACTTTAACAGGGTTCTAAAGTTCACACGAACTTGCCCCGAACACCCCAAATAGTTCGCTGTTCGGCAAACAGGCAATTTTCGAGTCGAACATGAGTTCGACTCGAACTCAAAGCTTATCCCTAATCTCCAGTACATTTTAGTCAATTAAATTGTCCTACAGGAGACTACTCACAAAGAACATGGGTTCTTCCATAGTGTTCTGTCTGAGCAATCACCAATAAAGTTTCTTGTGGACGATACCAGCGGTGTGCGATCCTCTGTCAATTGGCATAGAATTGGATTATCCTGATAATAAGCAGGTGTCCAGAACACCCCACCCCTTTACATCAGAAGTCAAGAGTCCCCCACAGGCCTTGTGTGACACGTGTGGCTTAGAACATCCATGGGAAAACTAGATCAGAACTCCAGACTCGCCAGTCTCTTTCAGTATTCCAGTGCAGAATCAATTAGGAGCGTAGGCTCACACCAAGTAGTAGAAAAACAGCTGAATAGGGACAGGCATGAGAGCTTCAGTAGGAAAGCCACCAGATTTGCACCCAAGGTCCATTCCAGTACCATGTACCTCCAGCTCCTCTAGTTCTCCTCAATCAGAATGCAAGCCAAAGTCAAACCTTTCCCACACACGCATTCCCATCCCCAGGCCAAGCCTGGAGGCAGGATGTACCAAGACTCTGCACACATGCATTTCCTCAGCATGCACCACTTGCCAAGAAACCCCTAGTAATTAACTGGTGACACACTATTCCCCCCTATTGGCTGTTCCACACTACACAAAAGGTGTTAAGCTTGTGCAAGCACAAAAGGTCACTCACTTGCTTGGTGGAGGAAAACAAAAATCCATGAAACATCTAGGATAGGTTTGTGGAAGCTGAACGCTTGGGTTGTGCAAAGTTACAGGTACTTCATGACACATTAAGCATATTTTACATTAAAGGTTTTAGGCTGTTCCCTCTTTTGGTCTAATTTTTTGGGCCGTCGTTAAAGAGTCACTAAACCCAGGACCCTGCAGTCATTAGATCTGCTCTCCCACAGAAATGCAAGTATTTTAGGTAATAGACTGCTAAATACTTTTTCTCCTCAGTAGTATATAGCAGTCTTGTGACTTCTATTAGTAACTGGTTAAAGCTTGTAGGAGGAGTTTCCATTCTACTCCGACTGTCCTATGAGACTGCAGGACCCCTGACCCTCTGAGCACAATTGACTGCACACACAGATTGATTTTTAATGTTGTGGGTTTTCTAACTTTTTTTTTTAAAAGCCCAAGGCGTGTAAAACACACCCAAAAACTCCACCCAGTGCCAAAAAAGTGCACACATAAAGAGTGACACAAAACGTGCAACGGGTGTTTACACTGTTCTCCACTAGGAAGGACCTTACCCTGACCCCCCTGGGGCGTTAGGCTCCAGATGGGGACTGAGGTATTCACATGGTCCATCTGGCCAAAACCAGACATACCCCGTTCTCTGGCAGGTCGGCCGAAACAGACCCACCCAAGTACTAGGTGGGGCTCCCCCGGAGAGAGACCCCATGACAGCAGCAAGACACAAGCCAAAAGGTCATGTCTACTCACTCCCAAGACATTCAGGGCAGGCCCGAGGACCTACACCCTACTAATCACACCGTGACAAAACGTACAAGACAACAAAAATACAAAAAAAGTGACAAACACGGGGATAAATAATAAGAAAGTGGGAAGAGTGACTATCAAAAATCAAAAATGCCTCTGGTCCTAGTCAAAAGGCTCGGCCCTAGAGGCAGGTGTGAAAAAAGTGTGTGGTGATGTAACCAAGGTGCCAATACTCGAAGTGCCCCTCAACACTTGTGCAAGTACGGCACCCCTGGACTGCCACTCCAGGGGCACAATCACCACAGGTTTTTCTCTCAACCCTGACCCGCAGCCCTACCCCAGCCAGGAAGGTACCAGAACAAGTAGGAGCTTATGGAGAGGGTGAACTGGCGAAACCTCAACCATCGCTCCCATCTAATTATATTCAGCAGTACCGCCAATTCCCTTCAATAACACAGAAAAGGCTGAAAGAGGCGGATACTACACAAATCCAGGCCAGGGACCCGACCCTCTGGTTCTCCATCCTCATCAGGAGGCTTTCGCCTTTATGCCAGCAGGTTTTGCATCTGCAACCGCTATTCCCTTTCCACCTCACTGTGTACTGGGGACAGTTAGCATAGCACCACCTCCTGGCAACTGACAAGAACAGATACTACACTTGATCTTAGCCAAAATTCAGAGAAGCTGCGGGTTTACTAACACTTTAGGTAAAAAAAAAATCTAAATAAAATATCAAGCAACAAAGACTCCAACACTAGATCGATTCAGCAGGTCATCAATGAATCTTAGGCCACGTACACACAACCAAGAAACTCGTCGGGCTAAACTCATCGTTCCGCCCGTCGAGTTTCCCGTTCAGCTGTCGAAAAGCTTGTCGAGCCAAATTTCCCCATAGAACAATGAGGAAATAGAGAGCATGCTCTCTTTTTGGCTCGACGAGCTTCCCGACGGGATGCTCGGCGAAAAGTGTACACACGACCGGTTTTCTCGGCAGAATACGTCTCCCATCGAGGTTCTCGCTGGATTCCGCCGAGAAACTCGGTCGTGTGTACGGGGCCTTAGAGTTATGGAGGCTACCATGCTTTTTGAGACTGCTCATTCAACAAAGGAAAAAAGAAGAAAAAAACTGCGCTAAAATTAACAAAAGAAAAGAAAAGAAAAAGGGAGCTATAACATAATAAAATGTGCTCACCCCAGGTGCTGCAATTTGCATGTAAACAATAAATACAAGAAATAAACATAGGAATAAATTGCGCTACCTCAAATATAATAACAAACACAAATAAAATACAAGTGAATAAACACAAATATGTATGGAAGGTGACCTGTAGTGGCCACTAGCCAATAAACAGTCACCTTAAATGTTGGGGATAGTAATATACCAAAAAACAAAACTATATGATGGTATACAAATATATGACCCTCGACTGAATATAGACTTTAACTCTCAATTAATACACAGTCCAGAGCATTATCAGAAAGAGAGTCTGTGAAAAGAAGTTAAATAAACACCAGGGACCCTGGTAGACGAAAGTTATTTCGAAACGGACGTAGGGCGATCGACGCGCTGTTGTCACCCAAGTTCCTGTATGTTCCCCTAGTGGACGAGTGCCTGAGGATTTTTGTGTTCCGGCCGGCACATTAAGATTCAAGGCGTTTACAATATTGCATGACTAAGTGCATTTTTATATTTTTTAATACATTTTTATATGTTTAATACACTATGTGGAGCCTTTGATGTTTTTTGCATGGTGGGCATCCAAATTGCTGCAACATTTTCGGCTACAAGTTTTCATTAGTATTGCTAATCTGACATCATGCGATTGGGACTCGGTATATGCTATTTCTGATCCCCTGTCATAAGGGATCATGGGTTTCCGGTAAGAGACCAATCCATAACTTTGGTGGAGGATACACTTTTTTGACTTTGGTCACGTTCATCAATCTGTCACGATCCAGAAGCACGGGTGTTTATTTAACTTCTTTTCACGGACTCTCTTTCTGATAATGCTCTGGACTGTGTATTAATTGAGAGTTAGTCTATATTCAGTGGAGGGTCATATATTTGTATACCATCATATAGTTTTGTTTTTTAGTATATTACTATCACCAACATTTAAGGTGACTGTTTATTGGCTAGTGGCCACTACAGGTCACCTTCCATACATATTTGTGTTTATTCACTTGTATTTGTGTTTGTTAATATATTTGAGGTAGCGCGATTTATTTTTTCCATTCAACAAAGGCCCTGGCCACTTACAGGTAAACTCAAAAAAAATAAAGAGTTCATTTATTTCACTAATGCAACTTAAAAAAGGTGAAACCAATATATGAGATAGTTCAAAATCTCCCGGTAGACGGCTGCATTGACCCCGACTTAATGAAGCACAGTGGACCAACACCAGCAGATGAAATGGCTCCCCAAATCATCAGACTGTGGAAACTACACACTGGACTTCAAGCATCTTGCAGTGTGTGCCTCTCCATTCTTCCTCCGTACTCCAAAAAAACTTGCTCTCATCAGAAAAGAGGACTTTGGACCACTGAGCAACAGACCAGGTCTGTTTTTCTTTAGCCCAGGTAAGACGCTTCTGACGTTGTTCAGGAGTGGCTTGACAAGAGGAATACGACATTTGAAGCCCATGTCCATGATCTGTGTGTGGTGGCTCTTGATGCACTGACTCCAGCCTCGGTCCACTCCTTGTGAAAGCCCAACACTTTTGAATGGCCTTTTCCTGACAATCCTCTCCAGACTGAGCTCATCCCTGCTGCTTATGCACCATTTTCTTTTACACTTTTCCCTTCCACATAACTTTCAATTAATGTGCTTTGATACAGCACTTTGGGAACATCCAACTTCTTTTGCAATTACCTTTTGAGGCTTTCCCTCAATGATGGTTTTCTGCACAACTGTCAGGTCAGCAGTCTTTACCATGATTGTGATTCCTACTGAATTAGACCAAGACCATTTAAAGGCTCAGGAACCCTTTGCAGGCGTTATGGCTTAATTAGCTGATTAGAGCGGGACACCACTTTGAGCCTAGAATATTGTACCTTTTCACAATATTCTAATTTTCTGAGATTGTGAATTTGGGGGTTTTCATGAGCTGCAAGCCATAAATCACGGCTTGAACTATCTTGCTTTTCATTTTTTGTGTCTCATACTAGTTTCACCTTTTAAGTTGCATTAGTGAAACAAAACTAACTTTTGCACGATATTCAAATTTTTTGAGTTTCACCTGTATGTCTTATGGTCCGTCCCAGAAGACTACTAGAAATAGTTACTGGTGAGTCTAATCGATTTCTCTTGCAGGCTCCCCCCCCCCCCCTTTATTTTTAAACTGCTTACTCACTGAATCGCATTTAAGCAGGAGTATCTTTAAATAATAATAAATTACATGATTGTTAGGACGGTCAGTGTTTTAATTTTACCGTTGGTCCTTTAAATAAAAAAAAAAAACACAGAGTAAACAAGTTTTTAAAACACTTTTATTAAAGATCATGTATAAAAAGAACTCCAGAAAATGAATTTACAAAAAAAGTACCTTTAATTGAATTTCTGGATTATAAACCAAACAAAAAAATGTTTTCTTCTTTTTTATAATTAGAAAAAAAAGGATCTCCCTCTCCCCACCAAAAAATAAAAATAAACACATAACACACATATATTCTTTGCAATTGTGCAGGACTTGTCAGTGGTTGCAAACAGATTGTTTGTCATAAATCACATATTCCATGTTAAAAACTAGTTGAAAGAAGCCATGGCTGTGCAACTCATTGTAGTGGTCTCAGAAGCCACTTGTTTAGAAATTGCGCAACAAGTGCCAAACAAGGGAATGTAAAGAAAACACCTACAAATTCAGAAAAAAATGGTCAAAACACTTTCAGTAACCTGAAAGACACGGCCATAGTGTTTGTCTCCATCTGGGAGATTTCCCCCTCAACTTACTGTGCTGGATGGGAAATCAAGCAGGACCATACAAACTTAAAACCCTGAATGATTGCAACCATACCCATGTCAAAAAGTTCTGGTTGCAATTCCAATTTAACTGAAGTAAAGAAATGTCATCCAAGCTGGCTTAGCAGCAGTTAAGCGCAAGTTCTCTGGCTTACAAAAAATGGATATTCATTTGGCGACCAATAATAAAGTACCAGCAATAAAGAAAAAAATAAAAAGTTACAGGCAAAATTTTTTTTTTTTATAACACTTTAACTCTGCATTTTATATATTTTTTTATATTCTACAGTAGTTTTATTAATGTCCATTATGATAAAGTATCCGCACAGCTAATCATTTTCTACATTTCTAAAGGATGACCGAATTGAGTGAGGGTAATGAAGGTCAGCATTATAGAACAAGAGTTCTGCCTTCAATCACGTTAGGGGATGAGCAATCATAAAACTTAGATTCAAATACAGCTGGTAGGGGGACCTCAATGTGATGTCACTTTTCACTCTCCAATCAGGCTTTGACCAAGCTCATGAATGGCACTTAAGGTCATGGTCCTAGCTACGCCATTTAAATAAAAAAAAAGGGGGGATTACAATACAGATATAGAAATTTGGCAGGTAAATATTTCACACATTAATAGTCTAGAGTTCAGCGTGGGGACATCCTATGTGGAACTGCAGAGCACTTCCTAAGGCTCTGCAAGTTAAGAAGTATAGCCAAAGCCATTTTGGCTATACTCCTGCTGGGGCATCACAGGAGCCTGAGCCAGCTCTCCACAGTCCAGCTAGAGCCGCACTCTGCTCTGTGGAAAGAACTGAGCAATCGGCAGAGTTTAATCAGTCAGTTCTCACTGCAGAGGCAGCATTGCAATGAAGCTGCATCCACCCAAACAATTATAAAATTACAGTCAACTAGCCCCAGCCGCAGGGCCTAAATCTGGCAATGTTATTTGGGCAAGTTTTTGTCTTTAACCTTTAAAATATTTTTCTTCTTTAAGCACCAAAATTCACAAAATATCCTAGCGTTACAATTTAAAAGTAAAGTTTTGCTTTATGCCATCTCTAAAATTAGGATATGAAACCTTTGTATCATAAAAAAACAAAAAACAAACACCCACTTAACCTTATCTGAATTTTTTTATTTAAATTTTTTTAATAAAATTTCAGCGAGTCCTGTACCTTATATTTGGCTGTCCACTTGGTGCAGTTGCTTGAAATTGTTCAGAGCCCAAGCAGTTTCAAATATGGTTGAAACTTTCAAAATATACATCAAAAAATAAAAAAAGGAGAAAAGAAGGACAACTCACTTAAACAAAAAGGCCTATTTATGCGAGGTAAGGAGTATTACTCTTTTCCATATGGTATGGGGGAGAAAAGAAAAAAAAAAAAAAGGGGGAGAGGGAAATTGCACTGAGAAAATATATCTCTTCTCTATCAAATATATACACAAAGTACTGCAACACTGCAGCAAACATCTTGAAATACACATTTAAAAAAAAAACTCATTACCCGTTATACAAAAGTTTTAAAATAAAAAAGGCATTTGCAAAAAAACATAGAAAAGTCCTTAGCTCACAAACCATTTCTACAAAAATACATACCGATGAGGTCAGGATTTTTTTTTTTTTTTTTAAAGACACTAAAAGACCGTTTTACAGAACTGAGGTGCATGTAAATATTGTGCCATCTAGTGTTTTTTATTTATTTTTTTAAGTGAAACTAAAAGTTCTAGCAACATGCTCTCAGCATCACTTATAAGACTAAGCTCTTTAAAGTAGAACTTTATAAATGCAAGAGGACAAGGCAGGTAGAAATGCATTTAAAATTAATACTGTATCTTCCTTAATATATCTGCTGCCGATTGCATTGAGATGAACAGCAAAAAGTAAGAAAAAAAATCCCTGCCACACTCTAATGCAATAATTAATACACTGTGACCGAAACATATATTCACAGTTTCACAATTCTTAAAGTGGACCTGTCACAGCTCATAATGCAAAGCTGTGCAAACCAATTTTAGTAAATACGGGTTATAGTTGCAATGTATAGCTGCAAAAAAAAAAAAAAAATTACATTGGGCGCAAACAGTGCATTACCCAAGATTTATTGATCAAACCAAAAAAGTTTAGGCATGATACAATCGACTGGTCAACCAGTGTGGCAATGTCTACAGGACACGTGCCCTTCCTCAGCTATGAGAAGGGGAAGGAATCACCTAAAACATATCAGCTTGCCAACATTGCTACGGGTAATGCATTAGGCGTTTGCGCCCCCTGTGTATCTTGCGAAAAGATTAGAGCCCCCTGTCGGGTTGCTTGTGCTACTATAGGCTCCATCAGAGAAGTGGCCTCCCAAGATAATGTTTCTATTAGACAGGAAGTGAGGAATATCTGCAACAAGGGCAGCAATAAAAATCTGACAGGAATTCTAGCCTTCCAGGTTGTAGATTTGTCCTCAATTCCGGTCTACTTTAACTGGTGACAGGAAGCAGAGGGAAGTCTGTAATGGAGCCCTAGAAAGCACAACAAACCTGTCAGGTTCCAAGTTGCCCCCGCTATCCAGAACTAAAGTTATGACTGGACATTCACTTTAACAAGGCAGGCGTGGGCACCTTGGAAAAAAAGGCCACTTGGCACGCAATTAAATCTGCTTATTTGACATCCTGGCTGGTGCCAAAATGATGCTTTAGCACCCAAACATTTTTTTTTTTATGAGCATACAGTGCAAGTATAAATCTGTTTAGTTTGAGCAGCGTTTTGTACCTCCATAAGGAAGCTTCAAACTAGCTATTCCAAAAAAATTTAATGAAATATATAAAGTAAACACAGTGTTAAGAACAAAAAAAAAAAAGGAGTTGCCCCTCCTCCCCAAACACTTCTATAATAACAACCAAGCAGCAATGTAAAAAGAGGCCAAGAAAGTTGGAGAAGGTTCGAGAAGTATCATGTGCGAGTCGCCTACTCCAAAACCCGGCTGTAGTGATTCTTTAACATTGCCGACTAAGCTTTGGTCAGTTTGACCGATAAAGTGCGAGGGGGGGTAGCAGCATATTTTTAGAACACTGTGCAGAAAAGGTTCAATGAATATGGCCACCCCACCCATAGTGTCTCAAGGTGCCGTACTGCCCCATATCCAATTCAACTACACTAAGCAGTTGGGGGCCGAACACTGAATTAAACGTAAACAGCAAAAACGTACCGAAGTCGCTATATAAAAACAAATACCCATCTGCATGTGTTTTGACCCGTTTGCAAAGAGCCCCCGGCAAAAGCTGAGGGTTTGTGCGTTCTTTGCAAAACCAAGCATGGGTAGGATCCAATTTAATTCTAGCTTCTCAATGTGAAGTCCTAAAGGCAGACAAAATAAATTCTTGGAAGCATTTGAAGTCATTGGACTAATGGAAAGAAAACATTGTAGATGGTTAAGAATCGTTGGACTCATCATTAAGGTTGAAATTTTGAAGGGCATGCAGGGCACTGCGGGCAGCTTCGCGAATATCCTCCTCCTTGGCAGTCATTTCGGTTTTATACAGTGTAGCCACGTGAGCCAAGATCTGCAAGGGGCTAATTCTAGCACCCTCAACAAAGGATGGAGGAAAGGCAGGTAGAGGGGTATCTGCAAGTTCCTCAGGGGAAGGGCAACTAGGATTGTTGGGCAGCTCTGCTGAAGTGCCGGCTTCCTCAGCTTTTATAGCAGGAGCCACTTGTTGCATGATGATGTCAGGACGGACAGTGGCGACTGCATTGAAGGCTTGCCCGAAAGGATAGATCAAAGGAACAAAGCCAGAAGGAACCATAAACAAGCTTGGCAGTGTAGCTTGGTCAACTGATGTAAGCTGAGGGATCTCTACAGGCATTTGTGGAACATTTGTAGGCATTTGTTGTTGCTGAAGGTGAAGATGTGGAGGCATTTGCTGAGGATCTGTAGCCATTCGCTGTTGTTGAGCACATGAAAGCGGCTCTTGATTTCTCGATCCCTTGCGAGAGATTGTGTACTGAGCGGGATCTTTCCCGTCTTTGCGCAGCATGTCAGGTAGAGCTCTTCTGCGAGCATTAATGAACCAATTGCAAATCTGTAAATGAGAAGGAAAAAAATAAATTGCTTAGAAACCTACAATTATAAAAGAGATCACAGCAGTAAAAACTAGGGTCATGCTTTAGGGCCAGCTTCTGCAGTCTTTTGCTTCTTCCTAATGACATTACAGTCACCAGTGACATTTGGTGGCCAACATGAAAGAATCAAGGGCTTAGTAGTAAAGCATGACTATTAAAAACTTATACAATTTCTATATTTTTGTATTTATTTTTTTTTTAACATAAAAAGTTTGACTACAGGACAGCAGTGACAGATTTCACCAGCAGGTTGTGCTGCAATTGACTCAAGTCGCCTGAGCAGAAGTGGTAGCTGGGCACCTATCCCCCCCCCCCCCCCCAAAATAAAAATAAAATTATGACATGCCAAAAATCAATGAATGAGGGGGAAATAAAAAAATAATCCCTACTAACTTTAATTTAGTTAATTTTTTATTTTAAATAGCCAAGGTAAGACAGTTCCCTTCAACAATTTCTCTGGCTTGCTTTGTAAAGCTTGCGGTCAGGCGACATACCTGCAGTACGGTGAGTTGAGTCATTTCGGACAGCGCAGCCTTCTCGGCCTCTGATGGATAGGCATTGTGACGATGCTCAAAGAGCCATTCACGCAGAACCTCAACAGCTTCTTGGGGAAGGTTTCCTCTACGGCATTTTTTAGGTTCAGGCCCATTCATGTCACTGCTGCAACCCTCTCCGGGATCACTTTCCGCGGAGGTGGATGGGGAAGGGGGTGTGTGGGGCTCAGTCGCCTTCTTTTTCATCCCTAAGACAAAAATATTAGAAGCATGTCAGTCATTAAGTAAAAACAAAGTTAAAACAGAAGGATGGCATTTCACATTAAGGTATAGACCAATTTTAAGCAAAGCCAGTGTTGGTTGAAGACCATAAAATAAAGCTCGAAAATTTAGGAAACCAGGGGTTTCCAAACTTACTATACAGAGGGCCGGTTTATTGCCTTTCAGACATTAGGAGGGCCGTACTGTGGCCAGTGGGAGTAAACATCAAAACATTTGGTACTAGGGCAGCGTTTCTCAATTCCAGTCCTCACAACACCCCCCCCAACAGGTCATGTTTGCTGTGGGAATTACTAAGGCAGTGAAACTGATCAAATCACCTGTGCAAAATAATGGAAATCCTGAAAACCTGACCTGCTGGGAGGGCACGAGGACTGGAATTGAGAAACACTGTACTAGGGGAGAAATAATGCCCCATTGTTGGTATCACAAGGAGGAATAGTGCCCCGTTTTTGGTGCCAGTGGGAAAAATTATCCCTCATTGTTGGTGCCACTGTGTCAGATGGCATAATAGTCTATTGTATGAGTGGAAGGAAAAGTGCCCCAAGGGCCAGTTAAAAGCTTGCAAAGGGCCGCATCCGGCCCCAGGGCCACAGTTTGGAGACCTCTGCTTTACACCATGAGATGGGACCTCTTCCTCTGATCAAGAGGGTCTAAATGACCCCATCTTGTTTCCCCCTCACGTGTGTACAACTGTTAGAACCCTGGAAATTGCATGAAAAGCAGACTATGGCCTAGGAACAGGCCCAGGGAATCTGATGAAGAGTAAGCTATGAAGCTGAACTTATAGATTCCAATGAAGTGAAATATGGATACAAGTGGTTTTGGATGAGGTTATTGAATTTGCAATGCATTTTACAGTATAAACTTTCTGTAGAAGACCAATTGCTTTCACAAAGAAGAGGCAGCATTTTGAACCCTTCATGAATAGCCCCTGGCCTCATCTACATTCTCTTACATTTAAGAAGGTCAACCTGCTCTACATAGTAATTGTATTCCCTGGGTGGGGGGTCTTACACCTTTTGTTTTGCTAATCAGTGAAAATTTACATTTCACTTCTCATCTGCACATCTCCTTTCCAGAAGTTTAGACTCCAGTTACAAGACAAACCTACAGTTGGCTGTTCTTTGGTATAACAAAGTGTTTTACAAACAAAAAAGCCATGGTTGGAAACCAATCACTTAAAACACAAATAAGACTGGGAACATTAAATGTAAAATTGTAATACTTTTAACTCTGCAGCTTTAATCTGTTCGTTTTTTTTTATTCTGCCTTCAAGGTCCTTGGGCAAGCATTTCCTAAAGGGTGCCAATCTTTGTCTCCCAAGGGTGCTTGTGTGTGCCCATCTCCATTGTAAGCGAAATCCAAAACAGACATTACACAGGCATGGTCCACTGTTGTCACCAACATCCTGAGAAATGGCAAGTAGCCATCTCTGGACACAAGGTGGCAGCAAACGATAAAAACAGTGGCCCATGTCATGCACTTTGAAATGGCCACTTCCCATTGGATCTTACGAGTTGAAGTGACAACACAAGAGCACAAAATGGCTGACAAGAGGACAGTGTTGTCACCCACACCCTCAGTTTTTTTTTTTTTTCTTAGTGCGCCAGTTAGGGAGATCAACCATCTCAATTTGATCTGTTAGAGGGAGTTTCCAAATTCTGAGTTGACACCAGAAAAGGGGGAGGAGGGGCGATTTCCCCCCTACCTCCTGCCTTGGCAGGGGGGAATGTCTCCAATGAGACACACCCCAGAATTAAAACTGACATGTGCACACACACACACACACATACATACACACATTTTTGACATGCCTTTCTCCAATTGGAAAGATATCCTTGGCCAAGATGTAATCCCCCAGAACTGTCACTATGGGAAGAAAGAAGGGAGGTGGGGAGAGTGGATCCTGCCAAAAGGGCACTTCTGGTATAGGGTGACAACACTGTCCTTGTCAGCCATTTTGTGCTTTTGTGTTGTCACTTCGTCTCACAATGTTTTTTGGAAAGATAGAGAATATAGGACTTTTAAAAAAAAAATCACATGAAAATGTATTAAAAAAAAAAAAAAAAAAAAAAACACACACACACACACACACACACCACTACCTGTGATTTCAAAATCATTTTATTATTTTACCTGTTCATGTGATTGCAAAATCTTTTCTTTGACCTGTACGCAGCAAGATTTTTTTTTTTTATAAAAGCCAATCACGATAGTAAAAAAATAAATAAAAAAACACAATAATAGAAGTTATTGGGATTGGCTTTTATAAAAAAAAAAAACAAAAAAAATCTTGCTGCGTACAGGGCAAAGAAAAGGTTTTGCAATCACATGAACAGGTAAAATAATAATAAAATGATTTTGCAATCACAGGTAGTGGTGTGTGTGTTTTTTTTTTTTTTTTAACCTGTTCATAAACCTTTTCTTTGCCCTGTACGCAGCAAGATTTTTTTTTTATAAAAGCCAATCACGATAACTTCTATTATTGTTGTGTGTTTTTTTTTTTTTTTTTTATTAACACCCTACAAAAATACGGGGTATCATGTTTGAGAATATATATATATATATAAATAATTCTAACAAATTGCAAGATAAAGAAAATTAACAAAAACTAGACTAATAAAGACACGATGCAAACAAAATGTTGAATATTTTGCTAACATGGCAAAGTTAATCTTATTTTGTTAAGTGCTGCGCAAACTGTTGGTGCTATATAAATCCTGATAATAATAAATCCAAGTCCCTTGCCTATCACACAATAGGTCCGAGTTCAAATGCAAAGAAACAACTTCTCCCTCCAAAACAAGCTGAACAGAGCAAATGGATATCCTTCGACCCCCCACCCATCTCCTCTTCCACCAAAATGGATGGTTGGGGGGGGGGGGGGGGCTGTGTACGTGCACAGGACATCCCAGACATGTGGACACAGGAGGGCTCAGCCGTCTACCTGGCAGTACCTGCTCCATAGTGTACACACACACACACACACACCATACACACCATACACAAACCTCACCTCTAGTAACCTCACAGCCCTTTAAACGTGACGTCATCGCCTCCTAACCCGCCAACACACAGGACAATGACAGTTGACAATCAGAGCGCAAACTTTGTGCCCAGCACATCCGATCACACGAGACACCCCTCTATAGAGCGATCACAGCCCCCCCATGCACAGGTCGGTGGGGGCAGTCCGGGTCACACACACACACGTGAGCGTAAAGTTGGAGAGAGAGGAGATCGGAAACAAAGAGCTGTCCGCACATGGCGTGCACACACCGACCGACTCCCCCCCCCCCCGCCTCCTATACACACCGACCCCCCCCCCCCCCCTATACTCACCGATCATACACTAACTGCAATCAGCAACATAGGGCTGATCGGTGCTGGAAATAAAGACCAAAAAAAGTTGCTCTCACTAAACAAGATTGTTTCTTTGTTTCAAAAAGAAACAGGAACTTGTGTGCTCCTCTCCTCTCCCCCCACTCTCCTCTCCTCTCCTCCTCCTCCTCCTCCTCCTCCTCCTCCTCTCCAGCTGTCACTTCAAACTCCAGCCTCACATGAAACTCAAATAATGCGCAGCCTTCCCTCCATAGCAAACGCAGGCAACCGCACCAAATTGCAAAAAAAAAGTTAAATACAAATTGATAAGAAACTAAAAAAAGGAGTAGAGCGTTCTTCTCCCACCCCCGGATAAATCCCCCCAAGAAGTGCGCCCATCTTATCTCACCTTTGCCATCTTTGCCGGATTTCTTGCTCATGATGTCGGCTGTGTGATGTGTGCGGAGAATGGATGTCTTCGATCTCTGAAGTCTGGCAGGTTATGATTGCTGCCAAAATCCTCCTGACAGATATACACCCCCCCTCTCCTGTCTCCTTTGACAAGGGAGGGGCACGGTTTGAATAGAGACCCCCTGATTGGCTGCTGCTTATTTTTTGTTGGGTGGGTGTGGGGGGGGGTGAGAAGACAGAGAGTCGGGTTTCTGTCACTTGTGGTCTTGCGAATGAAACTTCTTTTCTTATTTAATTAACTTTGCTGCAATCTATTTGGGGGTGGGGGGAAGGGGGGGTTGTGAGTGTCCTGGGTGACCATTGTGAAGGAAAGAGGTCTGCCAAGACTGGGAGAGGATTCCCGCCTCACAAACGAGCCTTCATCATCTTCATCATCACCTGCAGTCTACACTGATCACTGCATGGCTGTCACTAATGTCAAATAATATCATCTATTAACACACAACACTGATCACTGCATGGCTGCAAATGTCACATATTAATAATCATTATTATACTGATCAATGGCTGCAAATATAAAAAAAATAATAATCATTATTAAACTGATCAATGGCTGCGAATATAAAAAAAAATAATAATCATTATTAAACTGATCAATGGCTGCAAATATATAAAAAAATAATAATCATTATTATACTGATCAATGGCTGCAAATATAAAAAAAAAATAATCATTATTAAACTGATCAATGGCTGCAAATATAAAAAAAAAAATAATCATTATTAAACTGATCAATGGCTGCAAATATATAAAAAAATAAATAATCATTATTATACTGATCACTGCATGGCCGCAAATAACAAATAATCATTATTATACTGATCGCTAGCTGCAAATTAAAAAAAAAAATCATTATTATACTGATCAATGGCTGCAAATATCAAAAAATAATAATCATTATTATACTGACCAATTTGCTGCAAATATACAAAAATAATAATCATTATTAAACTGATCAATGGCTGCAAATATCAAAAAATAATAATCATTATTGTACTGATCACCGCATGGCCGCAAATAACAAATAATCATTTATTATACTGATCACTGGCTGCAAATGTCAAAAATAATAATCATTATTATCAGAGCTTTTTTTCTCAGAAAATAGGTGCAGGAACTCAACCACGACCCGTTCAGATTTCACAAACAGTAGAAGGGTCTTAAAGGGGCATTAAATACCAGAATTGCATTACATACAGTGTGCAGAGTTCAGGGGGTTACAAAGCAGTCACTTGTAAACACAGAAACCAGACTTCTGTGTTCACAAGTGATTGTGGTGAGCGGGCACCAAAGGGTCTGAGCCAAAGGTGGTGGAACTGAGTTCCACCAAGTTCCCCCAGAAAAAAAGCCCTGATTATTATACTGATCACCGCATGGCTGCAAATGTTATAATAATCATTATTATTCTGGTTAGGGATGAGCCGAACACCCCCCCCCCCCCCCCCCCCCCATGTTCGGTTCACACCAGAACCTGCGAACAGACCAAAAGTTTGTGTGAACTTTAGAACCCTGTTAAAGTCTATGGGACTCGAACGTTTGAAATCTAAAGTACTAATTTTAAAGGCTGATATGCAAGTTATTGTCTTGAAAAGTGTTTGGGGACCCGGGTCCTGTCCCAGGCGACATGTATCAATGCAAAAAAAAGTTTTAAAAACAGATTTTTTTTCGGAAGCAGTGATTTTAAATGACTTTTGATCTTTCAGAAATTTGCGCAGGGACAGTTCTAAGCAAGGGAAACATGCACTGCTTTAGAGGAATACTTTACACCCCCCCCCCCGTACGAAATTTAAAGGAATATTTCACTTTTTTTGTTTCACTTTAAGCATTATTAAAATCACTGCTCCCGAAAAACGGCTGTTTTAAAAAAAAATGTATTTGCATTGATACATGTCCCCTGGGGCAGGACCCGGGTCCCCAAACACTATTTAGGACAATAACTTGCATATTAGCCTTTAAAATGAGCACTGTAGATTTCTCCCATAGACTTTTCCAGGGTGTTCTGCGGCTCTTTGAATTTTCCCGCGAACACTGAAATTGTTCGCTGTCGATAAAATGCGTTGCTGTCTATGGAACCATACACACAGCCGTTGCCGGAAATAAGCTGCGATTTAAGATGTGATTTGACATGTCAAATTGTGCCGATGTGAATGGGGGATGTGAATGGGGGCTTAAAAGTCTATTCATACCAGGTGTCATTGGACTGCGGTGGGCAGCTATTCCAGCGCACTTAGGGTTGCCACCTCATCCCTTTAAAACAGAACACATATGAATTACACAGGTTCTGTGGCTGATTATGGTGGTAATTAAACTCACTCGGTGCCTAATCTGCATTAGCCTGAGCCTCAGAACCTGTGTAATTCATATGTGTTCTGTTTTAAAGGGATGAGGTGGCAACCCTAGTCCCATTACAAGATTCGGACGGTGCGGTTGCCAGAAATAGCCGTCAATTTGACATGTCAAATCGCATGTCAAAACGACCCGATGTGAATGTGGGCTGAGTGTGAATGAGGGCTAAATGTTGCATTTAGTCGAGGTTCACACTATGCTGCGGGAATGAAGCCGCGCAAGTTCAGCTGAATTTGCACAATTTCACTCCCGCTTGGTGGTCCTGATTTCGGATACGATTATAGAGATATCTGTGCAGGTTTATGAGACATCGTGCCAAAATTGCAAAAAGTAGTACAGAAATTACTTTTTGAAATCGGTGCAGCGCCTCAGATGGGGCATCGCACTGACCAGGATTTGACATGCGCCGATTTGACATGCGATTTGGCATGTCAAATGCACCAGTGTGAACCAGGGCTTAGATGCATTTGTAGTATCTAATCTGCCACTGGGGGCGCTCATAGTTCTACTTTCTCTAAATGAAGGCACCTAAACACAGAGTGTGAATGAAGCTTAATTTTCACAGCTGATTAGAACCCTTGATCAGTGTATAAACTGGATCACTGGTGTGTGCCATCAGCCATTGACAGGGAGTCTGTACAGATCAATGACAGGCTGGCAGTTAGTGTGACTGTTTTCATGTAACTGCACATCCAGCAGACAGTTTGTATCTGTATCTCTATCTGTAACCACTGGATGAGACATTCATCTGTACGGATCTGGATGTACAGTTACATACAAACAGCTGCGTCATCTGCCAGCCTGTCATTGATTTGTACAGACTCCCTGGCTGCAGCTGATCACACACACCTGTGACCCCCACTGCAGATAATACTTGCTGTACCAGGCTCCTAATCATCCATGTGAATAAAGTCTCATATGAAAACATTACATGCGTTTAGAAATGACCTCATAAAGGCCTCATACACACAGACACCTGGGGCTATACAGCATAAAGTTTTAACATATTGGGAGCCCAAGGTGCCCCATGACCATGAATAACTGAGTAGAACTATAGGCAAAACTTTTTGTTAAGCCAACCATTAACGGTACGAATCTCAACAGGTTCAGCAGGGATTGGCAGAGATTAGAACCCTGTATGAGCATGCTGATTGTACCCAAGTTGATCAGTCAACTTGGGTGCAACCAGTGTTTTGGATTTTTTATGCGAATATTTTGCAAGCGGCTATAGCTGACAACAATGATCTCTTTATGTTCACCCGGGAGGGACAGCGGGAGAACACAATAGCTCCGCGGGAGGGATGTCCCCATCAACAATGATTGTGTTGATGGGGTAATCGTGCTATTTCTACACTGCAATCCATAAGCCCCGTACACACGGCCGAGGTTCTCGGCAGAAACCAGCGAGAACCTCGCTGGCATCCTGATTCTGCCGAGAACCTCGGCCTTGTGTACGGATTCGGCGAGCATCCCGTCGGGAATGCCGTCGAGCCGAAATAGAGAGCAGGTTCTCTATTTGCTCGACGGCCCGTCGGGATGAATGGCTGGTCTCCTTTCCCGACGGGCTGGTCGCCGAATATGACGGCCGGCCGAGAACCTCGACGGGCGGAACGATGTGTTCCGCCCGTCGAGGTTCTCTGCCGTGTGTACGGGGCCATAGTTTCAGGAAAGAAAATTGCACCAAGGGAGGGTTACTACCCCTGTCAGTTTAATTTTTGCCATCTGTGTCCCATTAGGGAGATTTCCCTTCACTTCCTGTCCCATAGCCAAAACAGGAAGTGAGAGGAAATCTCTACAAATTAAGGGAATCCTTTGGGGCCCCCCAGGTCACCAGATCTAGGGTACCCATTGGAAGATTTCCCCTCTTTTACATTCTTGGGTATGTTACAGTGTGGAGATTTAATGTGTAGCCACAAAAGTGAGAGGAGATCTTTCCAATGGGAAGGAATTCCCCTCTTATGCCACGTACACACGACCGTTTTTCATGACGAGAATTTTTTTTTTTTTTTAATTGGTCGTGAAAAACAGTCATGTGTAGGCTCCAGAGCATTTATCGACGAGAAAAATGGGCGTTAAAAATTTAGAACATGCTCTATTTTTTCTCGTCGTTTTTCACGTCGTGAAAAATGATCGTGTGTGGGCTTTAACGAGGGGGAAAAAAACGCGCATGCCCAGAAGCAAGTTATGAGACGGGAGCACTCATTCTGGTAAAACTAGCATTTGTAATGGAGATAGCACATTCGTCACACTGTAACGGACTGAAAAGCACGAAGACTGAAAAGCGTGAATCGTCTCTCACAACACTTTTACTAACACGCGGTAACACGAAATCAGCAAAAGCAGCCCAAAGGGCGCCATTCGAATAAAACTTCCCCTTTATAGTGCCGTCGTACGTGTTGTACGTCACCGCGCTTTGCTAGAGCATTTTTTTTCCACGATCGTGTGTATGCAAGGCAGGCTTTGAGAGGAATCACGACAAATCACGTTGAGAAAATCTTTGTTTCTTTTGCATGACATGAAAAACGGTCGTGTGTACGCTAGGGTTACCACCTCATCCCTATAAAACCAAACACATATTAATTACACAGGTTCTGGGGCTAATTTATTGCAGGTAAGGCACTAAGTGAATTATTTACCACCTTAATCAGTCACAGAACCTGTGTAATTAATATGTGTTCAGTTTTAAAGGGATAAGGTGGTAACCCTAGTGTACGCGCCATCAGACAGTTGTCACTGCGACAAGTGTCCCCATTGGAAGATTTCCCTTCTGCCCATGTTCACATCGGGCAATTTTGACATGCAATTTGACATGTAAAATCCCCAGCAATTGCCAGCAATGGCACTGTCTCAATCGGTGCGACGCTGACTTTGCAGCACCGCACTGATTCCCAAAAGTGGTTCCTGCACTGCTTTTGGCGACTTCGGGGGCAATTTGAATAGATATCTGTGCATGAACCTGTACAGATGTCTGTCAAATCGCCCCCGAAATCGGACTGCATACCGATTTCAAACCCACACCCAATGTGAACCTGGGTTCTCTTCCAGTTCTGGTGTTTATTACTTTTAGCCTGGAGGTACTAATCACTAAGACAAATAGAAGATAAATCTCCCTAGAGGGGACACGACAAACATAAGAATCTTGTATAAAGACGGTGTCACCTCTCTGCCACATGACAGGAAGGGTCTGGTGCTGGATGGATATGTCTGAAGCAATAAGAACCTGACAGGGGTGTTAATCCTTGCCTAGTTTAAAACAAAAAAGCCCTTCCTGTATTCGGTGTGTACCACAGAATCCACCACATGTGGGGTGCCATGGGTTGCCTTCCAGAGCCTTGATACCTCCAGAAGCCAAATGCATTTGTTTGGACTCAAAAGGCTGTGCATGACCCTCTCGACATGCAGTGCAAATACATCTCCATAGGACATGACATGTCCAAAGTCATCAGCCTCAGAACTGTCATCCACACTACACCATTGAGGTGAATGAAGGACTGCTAGAAACGCAGGAAAATAACGCCTGTCTATACAAGTTCTATTACAGGTACCGCTCTCTAATAATGACTAAATAGGTTGCAGGTCCTCCCCAGGTTGCAAAATAAATGTTTTCTGAACATACAGTATATTGTATTTGCTTGTGAATATCTGTTTTGTGTATGAATTATTAATGAGTAAACCTCCTCAGCCGATACACTATACACTATACAATCTGATTGTACAACCTCCTTAAGATCCACCTACAACTATGTAACATAAAGGTTTGTGATATATTATACAAAATTGATTGGATTGCATAGTGTTGTCTTTTTTATTACATCATTTTGGTCATTTTAATCCCTGGTACACACTGCTGTGATTTGCATCAAAAGAAAAACATTTAAATATTCGCCGAATCTTCAATTACTTCCAATTTATTGTAGAAAGATCACATCACAAACAGTGCAATGTTTCTGAGCAACACAGGACCCCTTCATCAAGCTCATCACATACCTGACGAAGGGGTCCTGCTTGGCTCCTAAACATTGCGCTACACTGCTTGTGATGTGATCTTTCTTCCATAAAAAAAAAATAACGTTTGGATGTAATTGAAGATCTGTGGGGTGCTGGTGAATATTTACATTCTGTCATGTATGTTCCAGTATTCATCTGGTGGTCGCTGCAGCACCCGGAACCATGAGAGCTCATTCCAGGAACGTGTGCGATGGGAATATGGACTGTGTTGCGACACAAAAAGTTGCATACACATTTGTTTCAACTGCAACCGTTCCAATAAATGCGGTTGCAAGTCGTAGCAGCGTCAGAAAAGGTTCCTGCACTAGTTTGATGCGACTTCAATGTAACTTAGAGTATAATGTTGCATTAAAGTCACACTGGAAATTGCACAATAATGGGGCTGTAGCAGTGTGAACTGAGCCTGAGGCTGAGTTCACACCTAAGGGCTCTTTCACACGGGGCAGATCAGTAATGATCCACCCCATGCATCTCCGTTTGCTCAGCGGAGATCGCTCCGTTGATCTCCGCTGAGCTGCCGGATGACAGGGCGGTCTCCGCACACTGTGCAGGGACCGCCCTGTCTTTTCTCCGCTCTCCCCTATGGGGAATCGGATGAACACGGACCGTCTGTCCGTGTTCATCCGACCGATCCGCCAGACGGAAGGAAAAGTAGGTTTTTCCTACGGCACACTTTGGCGGATCAGAGCGGATCGGATGTCAGCAGACATGTCTCCGCAATCCCATAGGTATACATGTATGTCCGTTTTTCATCCGACAATGGATGGATGAAAAACGGACATACAGAACGTCCGTGTGAAAGAGCCCTAAGACAGACTAGTCACACAGCATGAGTCCGGTGCGTCCTGGTTCACTGTTTCAGGTCCGATTTCAGCCCGAATTTTGGACTAAATTCGGACCTGAATCGGACCAAAATAGCACATGTTTTTCCTGCAAAACGCATCGGATCTGCTGCGGAGATATGTGAACCAGCTCCATAGAGAGACAGTCACATTCTCCTGCTATGCGAATTGGATACATCCAATTCGCATTGGTGTGAACCCAGCCTGAATGAGATTGTACAGGTATTCTACGATCTATGGTATTCTATGGTCATATTTTTATGCCTCTAAACACTGCTCTATTTCAGCCAATGTCCATGCACATTGTGGCGTTTAGATTTGTATTTTAGCGCAGTCCCAAACCTGCATTCGGAGGGAAGCTTACTGGCATAATTCACAAATATATGCATGTAAATTCAAGTGTGTGCCTGCAAATGTATTGTTGAACAGATTAATATTCTAGCCAATAGAATGAATTTATGTACATGTGCCTCTAAATGCCATGCACCCATAAACGCATGTAAATCCACATCAAAACAAGCTTTTTTTCAGGGATCCAGGCTGCATGCGAATATTTCAATACACCATCATAGTGACTTCTTGTAGAAGACATATGGAACATGTACTGGGCATCATTTGACGCACACATTGTGCGATTGTCAAACAACATACTGCTAGAGAAGAGATTCATCTACATTGCATCCGATCCAGGACAAGTCTTTATTTTATTACAGAGGTCACCAGCTGCCTGCTCACCATGTAGCCTACTGTCACTGACACCTTCCTCTGCTCCCTCCCATTCCCTGTCACTTTCACACTAACGCTATAAATGTATAAGGTGACGACTCTGATTGGCTGCCTCTCATAGTTAGCAGCCTCATTGTGAAATGCATTAACTTAAACTGGCCAGACTTCCATAGAAAATAGTTTGAAAAAAGTTTTGGTAATTAACCGATGAAAAATTTAGCCTTTTTGTTCTTAAAACAATGATGGTGGTATCGCAGGCACGTTCGACAAATCGTTAGAAATCTCACCGTTTTTTTATTTCCGAACAAAGGGCCAGATTCAAAAAGAGTTACGACGGCGTATCAGTAAATACGCCGTCGTAACTCAGAATCTGAGAATCAAAGTGAGATACGCTTAAATGTTGCTAAGATACGACCGGCGTAAGTCTCCTATGCCGTCGTATCTTAGCTGCCTATTTACGCTGACCGATAGGGGCGTCTACGCTGATTTACGCTTAAAATATGTAAATCAGCCTATTCACGAATGAACGCCCAGCCGTCGCAGTAAAGATACGCTGTTTACGTAAGGCGTTTTCAGGCGTAAAGCTAAAGCTGCAACAAGATGGCGCAGCCAATGTTAAGTATGGACGTCGGGACCGCGTCAAATTGTTCACGTTTTACGTCGTTTGCGTAACTCGTCCGTGAATGGGGCTGGCCATAAATTACGTTCACGTCGAAACCAATGAGTCTTAGCGGTGTAATTTGGAGCATGCGCACTGGGATATGTCCACGGATGGCGCATGCGCCGTTAGTAAAAAACATCATTTACGTGGGGTCACGCTTAATATAAATAAAACACGCCCACATCAAAGACATTTGAATTCGGCGGGCTTACGCCGGCCCATTTACGCTACGCCGCCGTAAATTAGCTTTGTGAATACAGCACTTGCCTCTCTAATTTACGGCGGCGTAGCGTAAATGAGATACGCTACGCCCACACAAAATTAAGCTGCTCTACGTGAATCTAGCCAAATGTATGTATGGACAGCTTAAAGGGGTTGTAAAGGTACACGTTTTTTTACCTTAATGCATCCTATGCATTAAGGTAAAAAAACATCTCACAGCACCGCCCCCCCCCCCCCGAGCCCCCGTTGTACTTACCTGACCGTTCGAATCTCCCGGGCGCGTCCACGTCGTCCTCTTCGGTTCCCAGCCTGGCCGTTGATTGGCTAGGCTGGGCGGATTGATAGCAGCGCAGCCATTGGCTAGCATTGCTGTCAATCAGAGCGGATGACGCAGCGCGCCGGGGGCGGAGCCGAGTGATACAGTTGGCGGCTATGGCCGCCACTGTATCACGGGAGCGCGCTCGCAAAAGCTTTCCTCCATGCGAGCGCCCTCGCATGAAGAGGGAAAGCTTTTGCGAGGAGGAGCCCAGACAGCCGCCGAGGGACCCCAGAAGACAGCTTTCCGGGCCACTCTGTGCAAAACGAACTGCACAGTGGAGGTAAGTATAACATGTTTGTTATTTTTTTTTTAACAAAAGCCCTGACTTTAGTGTCCCTTTAAGTCTGTGATGCCTTGTACATACGACCGGTTTTCCCGGCAGGAAAACTGCCATGAGTGCTTTGGCTGGAAATCCCGGCCGTGTGTATGCTCCATCGCAGTTTCCCGACAGGAAAACTGCGGAGAAAAAAAGAGAACGTGTTTTCGTCTGGAAAAACCGGTCGTGTGTATGCTTTTCCGAGGGGAAAAAGCGTGCATGCTCAGAATCAAGTATGAGATGGGAGCGCTCGTTCTGGTAAAACTAGTGTTCGTAATATAGATATCACATTCGTCACGCTGTAACAGACAGAAAAGCACAAGGCTAAAAAGCGCAAATCGTCTCTCACCAAACTTCTACTAACACAAGGATCAGCAAAATAAGCCCAATGGGTGGCACCGTTTGAATGGAACTTCTCCTTTAAAGTCCCGTCATACGTGGCGTACGTCACCACGCTTTGGATGGGCGGTATTCGGCCTGAACATGTGTATGCAAGGCAGGCTTCAGAGGAATCCTGTCGGGAAAAACTTTGTTTTTTCCCTGCCGAGAAAAACGGTTGTGTGTACAGGGCATGATACGGACATCAACGAACAAGGACAAAACATCGAAAAGCCATAACCTCACTTATGATGGACTTACATGGATAGAAAATTGTTTAAAAAAAAAAAACAGTCAGATTTCTAACAATCTGTCGCGTGTGCCTGCGATATCAACATCATTGTTTTGAGAATTATCAACATATTATTGATTGCTAACCACATAAACTGTACATTTTTCGTTGATCAATTACACGATCTGGGGTTACATTTTAACACACGCAAGTGTGGTACATTTTTTCAAACTGTTTTTGATCGATTCCACTACTAATGTTTGGAAAATCAATCATTTAGACAAACAAAATCCGACATAACGGTTCGTTATTTTTTAAGGCTGGGTTCACAAATTGGATATGGTTCATCCGCATCCAATTCGCATGTCAGTAGCCAACGGAGCCAGTTCACATAGCTCCGGAGCGGCTCTGGCGCGAATTGTCCTGTGCGTCTTCTGGTCCGAATTCAGCCAAAAATTCAGCCCACTAACGCTTCAAAAGCCGATCAATGGAGTTTATCGAATGCTTTTTCGAAAATATTTCTATCCATGTATGGCCAGCGTTAGGCCCCTTTCACACAGGCTTTCTGATCAGGTCCGCCTGTCAGTTTTTCAAGCGGACCTGATCGGATACTCCATTCACCTCTATGGAGCGGCGGAAAGTAAGAGGTGACATGTCCGCTGATATCTGCCGATATTCTATCTGATGCTGTCTGTGAAATCCAGAGGGAAGGTGACCCTATTTTCCATCCGTCTGGAGGATCGGATCGGATCGGATGAAAATGAACAGGCGGTCTGTTTTTATCCGATTTCCTCATAGAGGAGAACAGGACTCTGACAGTGAGCGGAGTTCACAGAATGGATGCAGTCACTGATTGTCAAATTATTTTCTACCTGTCTCATTTGACTTCTCAAGTGAAGATTATCAAGCGAGTTGGCATTCACCGTCTTGCCGCCATGTGTATACCTGGCCTTTGTATATGTAATGCTATTCGGCAGAGAATGCCTCAGCGGTTTATGCTTGGTGGTCTGCAGTGACAGCTGCCGGGGGGATTGGTCGGACAGGGAGGCAAAAAAAAATAATTGTTTTTTGGATGTTCAATACGTAATACAACTAGGACTACATTGCACACATTGAGCATCAGCTGAAAAGGTTTATATATCGCAATCACGCATTTGATTGAACGCTCATACAGTTGTTCAAGAATGTTGGCAAACTATCCAATCCAATCAGACGTTCCCAATTTATCCCTGATCTTGTTGTTTTTTGTTTTAGCAAATTAATGAAGTGGGAACAAAGGTCTGACACAATTAAAAACTGCCTGAATAGTTTAATTGCCAGGAATGTCCTCCATTTTATGCACATACAGGAGGGATCAGCCACCAGTTGATGGCTCCAGGTAGAAGTTCAACATGGCACCTCATGCCAAAGAACTCTCTGAGGATCTGGAAAAAAGAATTGTTGCTCTACATAAAGATGGCCTAGGCTATAAAAAGATTGCCATTACCCTGAAACTGAGCTGCAGCACCGTGGCCAAGACCATACAGCGGTATAACAGGACAGATTCCACTCAGAACAGGCCTCAGCATGGTTGACCAAAGAACTTGAGTGCACATGCTCAACGTCATATTCAGAGATTGTCTTTGGGAAATAGACATATGAGAGCTGCCAGCATTGCTGCAAAGGTTGAAGGGGTGGGTGGTCAGCCTGTCAGTGCTCAGACCATGCAGCGCACACTGCATCAAATTGGTCTGCATGGCTGTTATCCCAGAAGGAAGCATCTTCTAAAGATGATGCACAAGTAAGCCTGCAAACAATTCACTGAAGACAAGCAGACTAAGGACGTGGATTACTGGAACCATGTTAAGAGCAAGATAAACTTATTTGGTTCAGAGGGTGTCAAGCGTTTGTGGTGTCAAACTGGGTGAGGAGGAGTATACAGACAAGTGTGTGTTGTCTACAGTCAATCATGGTGCTGGGAGTGTCATGGTCTTGGGCTGCATGAGTGCTGCCGGCACTGGGAAGCTACAGTTCATTGAGGAAACCATGAATGCCAACATGTACTGTGACATACTGAAGCAGAGCATGATTCCCTCCCTTCGGAGACTGGGCCACAGGGCAGTATTCCAACATGATAAAGACCCCAAACACACCTCCAAGACGACCACTGCCTTGCTAAAGGAGCTGAGGGTAAAGGTGATGTTCTGGCCAAGCATGTCTCCAGACCTAAACCCTATGGAGCATCTGTGGGGCATCCTCAAATGGAACTTGGGGAAGCACAAGGTCTCTAACATCCACCAGCTCTGTTATGTCATAATGGAGGAGTGGAAGAGGACTCCAGGGGCAACCTGTGAAGCTCTGGTGAACTCCATGCCCAAGAGGGTTAAGGCAGTGCTGGAAAATAATGGTGGCCACACAAAATATTGACACTTTTGGCCCAATTTCGACACTTCCACCCTGGTGGTGTACTCAATTTTGTTGTCAACGGTTTAGACAATAATGGCTGTGTGTTGAGTTATTTTGAGGGGACAGCAAATTTACGCTGTTATACAAGCTTTACACTCATTACTTTACATTGTAGCAAAGTGTCATTTCTTCAGTGTTGTCACATGAAAAGATATAATAAAATATGGGGTGTACTCACTTGTGTCTGTAGTGCATGTTCAAACCTTAATACCATAAAAAATAACACGTTGTTAGATTTTTTACTCCAGGAGTATATGAGTTTGTTAAAGGGTTAATAGAGGAAAACATTTTTTTCCATTAAAATAACAAACATGTTATATTTACCTCCACTGTGCAGTTCGTTTTGCACAGAGTGGCCCCGATCCACGTCTTCTGGGGTCCCTCGGCAGCATTCTCTGGTCCTCCCCGCATGAACTCACCACATTCATGCGAGAGAGCTCGCATGGGCTGTGAGTATTTGCAGGCGCGCTCCCGCTCACTGTATCACTTGGCCCTGCCCCTCGGGGAAGAGGATCTCGAGGCCGAGCGCGGGACTTTCGAGCGGTCAGGTAAGTAAAACGGCGGTCAGGTAAGTAAAACTAAAATGGCATTTTAGTCAAAATTAACACTGATGCTAACAGATCTACCCACAGGCCTAGCTTAAAGGGTATACACTAATAGAATTTCGTTAGACATTTTTTATTGTGAATGTTCATTTCTTTTTCTAATCATTAGCACGGTCAAATTTGGTATTCATTTTCGACCGCATTGACGTAAAATTTAAAGGAGCAGGATGGAAAATGATTTTCATTTTGTAAAGTCCATTCATTTCAAAATGGAAAGTTAAAAGCAAATAAACTACTTTCAAACAACATTTGAATGTTCTGGGATTTTTTGTACAAATTGTTCTAAACATTTTTGTACAAAATCATCAGCTTAATTCCCGCTAAGGAGGGCAGAAAAAATACACCGCGGAGCTGCGATTTTAGCCCCTCCCCCTCCAACCATTCCCCCTGCTGTAAATGCAGCGTATGGGAGTATATACATGCCGCATACTGTGTCAAATGAGTGCGGCTGCATCTACATGCAATGCAAGCGTTTAGGGCACGGTGGTATGGACTTTTAGGGGTCAAAACAGGCGGTTAGGAGCTGATAAAACTCTTCCTCGCTGGCTGTCTGACACAAATTACTCTTCAGAGGATTAACACTAGTGTACACCAGCCTTTGGAGCTAAAACCTCTGTGACATTTTCTGCTCCTGTGACAGAAACGGGGGATGGTTGTCACCAGGACAAGAAGACAGGGACAGCAATAAAAGCTTTGTCAGAAGTTCTGAATCTTTTGTTTGTGTCTTTGGAGGGATTCCTCATTGCTTTCTATC